>OZ005611.1:10638750-11270000 GCA_963930655.1 Myrica gale
GCTGCATTGATCTTTGCAAGTCTAAAAAACCATTTGGCCTACTCGACATCATATGAGGACATGATGATGGCTTCCCGTCCATCGTTGGTCACACAAGAAGGTTTAAAAACCAAGCCCATGGAGAACTTACCCTCGAAAGTCCAATCCTTTGTGTTTTAACCAGACTTGATTTGTAATTCGAGGAGCCAGACTAAACAAGCTTTGGACTTAAACCACACAAAAAAGTAGTCGACTGCTGCTATAACAGGAAACATACTCAAAAAAATTCATCTCTGTGGAGTTTCTAAGTTAACCAGACCACCAACAACCGGAAAATATTTATCGAAATGAATTATACCCAGAAACCTACTGTAGATTTTACTAGGACTTTGGAAACTGGAGGGTATACTAACAGAAACAGTTCGACAATAGCAAAGAGGGACTTTTCTGGGACTAGAGCAAATACCCATTTCACCATTAGACAGGCTCACTCTCGCGCGGAGCTGCGCTGATTCGGAGTGATCTATGTGATGTACAGGCAAGGAGTTAGGGGCACAGGCGGAGGCAGGGGGGGCAACCGGGGCTGCCCCGGTTGGCTCCCCTCAAATTTTTTTTACATGTAAATTTTTATTTTTATTTTTTAAAGCTTGCCCCCCTTAATACCCATTGAATTTCAGTTTGCCCCCTTAAGTTCAAGCAGCCCAAGCTAATTCTTTTAAATTTTCTTAAAAGTTTGCTCCTTATTGATTATATCGCTGGCTCCGCCACTGAGTTAGGGCAGCTCCGAAACCAGAATTAAGGTAACACGGTTCCCATCAGTTCGAGCACCCGAAAGATACGACCCTAAGTTCACACATGTTCTTCCCAAAATAAAACCCATAAAATAGACCCATCATCCTTTTTTTTCTTGGGCAATAGACCCTTCGTTCAATTGTAGGTACTAGGTTAAATTTGTGAAATTTTCCCAAATATCTTAATGGGAATTAGAAGCTATTCGCATCCCAAATAGCATTACGGTGATATTTGTTAGTGGAAATGTTGGGGCGGTGAAAATTTTGGAATATTGAGTTTGGTGAAAAGTAAAGAGAGAATTTAAGTAAATATTATAATAATAAATAATTGTTTGATAAAAAAAATTATTAATTTATAATTTTTTAAAATACGCTCGACCAACAAACTCCTCTTATGAGATGATCACCTTCTTAACACACTGTTCCTCTAAGAGAGGTTAATGAATAATGATAATTGACAAGAAGAAAAAAAGAATAATGATAATTGGAAGTGCAGTCAAGTGAGTGAGAAAGATCGCGTGGCAAAAATCAAACGAGAGTAATAAAAATATTTAAATAAAAAAACAAAATTTATTAGATCAAATTAAGAAAAAAAATCTCTAAATTTGTAAAACTGTGAATATTTAAGTAGATCAGAATTTTATTAAAATTTTTAAAAATTATTATCTAAATTTTAAAGATATTTAATTATTATTAAAATAAGAATAAAAAAATCATTTGATAATTTTTTTTTCAAAAGATATTAGACTTCGCGTGAAAATTTATTAAAATTTAACAGAAATGAGGAATTTTCAGATGACCCAACCTCACGGAATCATTGTGTGATTTAACCCATAAACCCTAAAATAAAAGATCGAACAGAGGGAAGACAAAAAAAAAACAGTCGTCAATCGTCCATCGACTCGGTCATGGAGGAGCGACAACAGGGCCAGGAGGAAGCACCCCAAAAGATATCATCGTTGGATGAGAAACCAATATCAGGTCGACCGAGAACAACACCGAAGCGTTTCGTGAAGAGCCCAATACCGGACTCCATCCTCAAAGACGCAGCGCTCAACGCCGCCATCGCCCTGCTCCCCTCCAACTACAACTTCGAGATCCACAAGTGCGTCTGGCGGGTTCGCTCCTCCAACGCCAAGCGCATCGCCCTCCAGCTGCCGGAAGGCCTCCTCATGTACTCCCTCGTCCTCTCCGACATCCTCACCTCCTTCGCGTCCGTCTCCCAGTGCTTCGTCCTTGGCGACGTCACCTACGGCGCCTGCTGCGTTGACGACCTCTCTGCCTCCGCCCTCGGCGCCGACTTCCTCATCCACTACGGCCACAGCTGCTTGGTCCCCATCGACGCCACCTCCATCCCCTGCCTCTACGTCTTCGTCGATATCCAAATCGACACCCAACGCCTCCTCCAAACCCTAACTCTAAATCTCCCCGCCGCCACCACCAGAAGTATTGTCCTTGCAGGGACCATCCAGTTCGCTTCGGCGATCCGATCAGTCAAGCCGGAATTGGAAAAGTATGGTTACCGGGTCTCGATTCCGCAGTCAAAACCGTTATCGGCGGGTGAGGTCCTCGGCTGCACGGCGCCGAAGATTTCCAATGATGGTGGGGAGGTGGAGGAGAGAGTAATAGTGTTCGTGGCCGATGGCAGGTTTCATTTGGAAGCGATGATGATAGCGAACCCTGGAGTAAGGACGTTTCGGTACGACCCCTATATGGGGAAGCTGTTTCTGGAGGAGTATGACCAGAAGGGGATGAAGGAGTCTAGGAAGAATGCGATTTTGAAGGCGAGGAAGGAAGCCAAGAGTTGGGGCATCATTTTGGGGACATTGGGGAGGCAAGGAAATCCTAGGATTCTTGAGAGGTTGGAGCGGAGAATGGAAGATAACGGCTTGGATTATACGGTCGTTATGATGTCGGAGATTAGTCCGCAGCGGGTGGCACTATTCGGGGACTCCGTTGATGCTTGGATTCAGATTGCTTGTCCTAGATTGTCCATTGATTGGGGTGAGGCGTTTGAGAAGCCCCTCTTGACTCCGTTTGAGGCAGAGATTGCGCTGGGCTTCATACCTGGTTGGTGGGAGAAGAGTGTGGCGGTGAGCTCGGGTACGGGCTGCTGTCCCAAGAATGAGTCGTGCACTGGGTGTGGAAATGGGGACTATCCCATGGATTACTATGCTCAGGATGGTGGGGACTGGAATTCCACTTATGTGAAGAACAAGTCGTCACGCCCTTTGCGGAGAAATATTGTATCTGCTACTCCTCATGTTGGTGTTTCCTAAAACTGGCTTTATTTCAACTGAGATTATTCCTTACTCTACTTCTAGCCTGGTTCTTGTATCCCCATTTTATCACGTTTCTTCGTGTCTTGCGTTGAAGATAGAGATTGGTCTAGCCCTGCTTCCTTCATGTACAAGAAGGCCTTCAGTAGTTTTAATTTTTGCGGGATAACTGTGATTGCTATTAGGAATCATGGCTGAACTTAAGCTGTGGTAGCCGTCAGATTTTGAAAAAGAACCTTTCCAACTTCATTAAGTTTTGGACATTGTCATGATGTATTTGTAGTGTCTTAGTGGACTGCCAATATTCCAACTAATTAGTCAGACCATTTAGTCTGTTCTATCCAATAAAGGACAAAAGCAGTAGATAGGTTTGTTTGAAATCCACAGGTGGATCTTCAAAAATACGTTTATAGCAGATATAAATAAAGGCAGCAAGCAGAAAAACAGTGGCATGAGCATGAGCGCACAAACTTGTCTTGACTTTTTAAGTTATATATTTACATTCAAAACACTACCTAGATGTGCAGGCAAGGAACCCTTGTAAGTTTCTGATACAGCAACAGCAGCTTTTGAGAGATTGCTCTTCATTTCTGAAATTTTTGACTCCACATGCTCTTTATATCGTGAGATTGAATCGACCAATGCAAAGAGTTCACAAGCACGTATCTGAATGTCATCTTCACTTTGTCTGATTGCTTCCTGCAACCTCAACTCTGAGGTCTGCAATGTAACATGAAAGTTAACAAGATACCATGAGCGCTCTCTCTATCTTTCCCTCAATCGAAAAAGGTTCATAGATAACGCAATGAATAATATCAAAGAACACGACCCACTTCTGAGGCATATATCTGCCTTTGCAAAACCACAATCTCTGTTAAGAAAATTTTCCTTTTGTGTGGATTTTTGAAATCACCCTCAGGAATGAAATGATGTTAGCGGTTTGACTACGCAACAAAGAAGGGCAATACCTTTAGAACCTCGGCTGCTTCTCTTTCCACAATATCTAAGTTGAGAGCCTCCCCCTGAACTTCCTCCATCATCTTATTAGCTTCTGCTGCGCATCTGTAAGTGTAGTCCTGTATTTCCTTCTTCAGCAGGTTCAATTGAGCTTCCAACTGAAAGTCAAAAGCATTTATGCAGCAAAATATGAACGTTTATACTACGAGAATAAAGAGTACGAATTTCAAAGAGAAGAAATACATAAAACAAAGCCAAAGTAACGAAAATGAAAAAGGAAGGAGTGGGGGGGATGACTCAGAAAGGTGAAGCTGGGGTTTTGCGTACATAAGGAGTTCACAGGAAGGATTCTTCCAAGAGGTAGACACCATCTCAAGGAAAGTGGTTCTCATTTTGAAACAGCCCAAAAGATACAACCTCCACCTCATTTCATTCCCAGTAAAATCTTAATTCATTTTCAGTGGTAATTCCACTGGTTACACAAAGTGGTTACTGTTTTTAGAACAAAGGGACACTTTCTAAACCAGTCTCGGTCTATATTTGAAATTTTGGTTTGCAGCAATCATCAATCTCTCCATTGTCTAACAGCTTTTGCAAATTGGAAACTGGTACACCTAGCACCCAACGCACCACATAACACACAAAAGACTAGGGAAGTTCTCAAATAGCAGGTGTTGAGTTAAAAAAAAAAGTGGTCCAATAAATCCCTTCCTTACGAAGGCAAACTGACAGTGCAGAGAAAACCTTGGAAACAGCCAACCGTTTCTCAATTAACGGAGTTATCAAGCTAGGGTTTAGCATTTAAAAAGTAACATAGTTTAGGCATTGCACTTTGTAATGCCTACTAGGGGGCAATTGTCCATCAATTCTAAAAGTTACAATTCCTACGTAACAGCTTCTTACAGTCTTTCATCCATAAGAAATCCCAACACAGTTGGAGGCTGTACAGCCTCATGCATAGCATATCACCGATGGCACTCCAAAATTTTCCAGTCGACCAGAGAAATGGTATGATAATCCCTACAAGGTCATCATGCAGTTCATTGACAAGAGGAAGTTGGATTGGGCATGTGAGTAGTGGGGTTGATGGACATGAATCAAATGAAAGGCATAAACTTCAGGCACCCACCCCGTGCAGTAATTTTATGGGTAGGGCCACTCATTAAATCCCTACTTTCTCCGAATTCCCAATAAGTTTGAGAAGTTACCGTTACCCCCGTCCCTTCAACTTTTTAGTGTTGGTACTATACAATTTCTGCATAGGTGACTGCACTTCAGTGAGACCCATAATATGTAACGATCCTTCACACATTCATCAGAGGTGAAAGTTCTAGCCTTCATTTCTATGTTTCTTTTATGCAAAACAGAATGATGAAAAGTAGGTGCTCAGTGCTGATACCCAAAAGGAGTTCAGTGAGACCCATAATATGTAACGATCCTTCACACATTCATCAGAGGTGATAGTTCTAGCCTTCATTTCTATGTTTCTTTTATGCAAAACAGAATGATGAAAAGTAGGTGCTCAGTGCTGATACCCAAAAGGAGTATTGAAAGCATATTTGTAGAATATAACCAAGAAGAGAAAGATCCGCTCAACCCTATCATAGAGCAAAGTCCTAGTCCAGATGCACTTACATCATCGATGTGGGTTTGAAGTGTTGCTATATGATTTCTTTTCCCCTCGATCCTAGCAGCATTTTCCTTCGACTGTTGCTGAAGGGAAATCAACTCTTCTAATTTTGCCATAGAACTCTTCTGTATGTCATCAGCATAGGAACCAAGTGCAGGCTTAAGTTTTGATTTGTAATCAATACCCATTATTTCAGCAGGTGTAGACCCTTTCGGATTCAAGACATACTGAAAATCACTATCAAGCTTTAACCTACAACCACCACAAAATAGTGCAGTTGTATCTGAGATTATCTATCACACCACCATACAGTTTGCATAAGGCCACCTAATAATAGTACTAGAAGAAACACTACAGAAAGAATCACTGCACCAGAAAACTGTTTCAGGTGTTTACAAATCCCTTTCACATATATCTACTAAAGCATGGAGAAGATTAACACTGCATTTGTTTTTAAAATTTTATCAAAATTTTGTATCGGTATTAAAAACGAGGTGGTATTGGAATTAATGAATGAGTGATATATGTAAAAGTAAAATTTTGAAGTGTGTTTGATAAAAGTAAAATTTTGTTAAAATTTTAAGTTGCCAAACGCCATGGACACCCGTGTAAAGATGAGACAAACAATTTGAGCCGTGCTATATGATTCTACTAGTAAGCTGGAGCTCAAATACCCATGAGAATGATGTAGAGCGTGAGACATTGGGTTCAAAACTCACTAGATGTATGTGTAAATTATCAATAAAAACAAACCAAACAATATGAAACAAAAGAATCCACTGCTCTCAATATAGGGAAACATTTAAAATATCTAACAAAGTTTCGGTTGATTAATCAAGATTAGGCAAAAATACCAAATACCCAGCTCAACGAACTATGTTTGTACTTGGCAGGAATTTCACATCTCATCCGAGGGGCAACTAATGCTTAAGTACTAAACCTAGAGAAGAGGTATATATTTCTGAACTCAACCCATGGCACTCGCCAATTATTCTGGATAAAAGCAGTACCAATATTGGTTGTTCACTTGATGGCAAGAGAGAGCATAAAAGTATTAAGACTAACAATATACATCCGCCCTATAGGAATCCCCGTTTGCCAGATTGCTACAAATGGGTTTTTTAGAGATCAGTTATTGCCTGACCAACACTTTGTACATAACACCCTAAGCAGTCTTGCAGGAGAAAACCACCAAAAAATGAAAAAAAATGATTGCATTATGTTAATAACAAATAATAATAACGGTACGATCAAGGTAATTGTAAATGGACGCACGCACACGCGCACATCAACTTTCAATCAGTACATAGACAATAAGTTGGGGATAAATAACCTCCTCATGGCCTGGTTGCTTTCCATGGCAAGAGCCTCGAGCTCTTTAAACTTGTGGCCGAGCGTGGAGTCAAGATCCCAGGACTTCTCCTCCCACGTGTTCCTGGCCAGCTCCGCCTCCCCAATATCCCTCTCCAGCGCCTGCAACTCCCTCCTCATTCTCTCCACATCCCTCGCATTTACCGTCTGAGTTTCCACCGTCCTCTTCAACTCCTCATTCTCTTCGCAAATTCTCTTCCTCTCCTCCACCTTGGCCTCCAATTCCTGCTCTTTCTCCTCCAACACCTTCTCCATCGCCGCTATCCTTTCAGAGAACTCCGAGATTATGGTGTGGAACTTGTTCACGTCCTCCTCCAAGAGCCCCTTCTCCTTCTCGAGCACCTCCTTATGGGAAGGACCTGACCTAAAAGCCTCGGCCTTCGCCTCCAGCTCCGCCACGTTCGTGCCCAAAACCCCGACATTATCCCTTAAATCCTCCTTCTTCCTCTCTAATTTCTCGACAAATTCACCGTCCAACTGGTCCAGCGCGTCGTCGTCGCCGCGTATGTAATGCAAGTAACTCTCCAGGACGTACGCCTTCATTTCATCGTTGTCGTTGTCGAGAGAGGAAGACAGCGACGAAGACGACGAGAGATAATCGTTGAAGAGGGCAATCTGGACGAGCCAGTGAATCATAGCGAGAAGAGCGGGCCACTGGTGCGGAGCACCGGGGGATTTGAGGATGGATTTGTTGAATTTGAAGGGGTAATTTAGGGATTTGAGCAAAAAGGGAAGGTCTTCCTCGAGCTTGGCGTTAGGGAAGTCGAGGCGCTTGAGGAGGAACTGGAGGGTGTTAGTAATGTCTTTGGCGGATGGTAAGGTGGTTTTGAGGGGCGGCTGGGAAAGGGAGGAGAGGTAGGAGTTAATGGTGGAGAGAGCCTGTATTTGGACGGAGCGGTCCTTGTAGAGCTCGAAGGAAGCGGCTGAGGCGGCGGCGCGACCGACCCCAAAGGAGGACGGCCGGCTACTGGCGAAGCTGGCATCGGAGTCTCTTCCGTATTGGCGCTGGTACTCCTGTGGAGTGGGCGGCGGTGGGATGAAGGACTCCTTCGGCTGCCGCCGGCGACCGCCTGTTCCTCTCATCATTGGTTGGATGGTCTCTCTCTGTCTCTGGAGATTAATTTTGAGTGAGTTTCCCGCTTATCAGTATTGGACTGGGCTTGAAGATGAGCGGTTGACTTTGGGTTTTGTTTGGGCCGCTCCCTCATTCTTTGGGCTGTAGCTGCTGCTAAAAATGAACACAATTTTTATGGGCAGTACAAATGTGCCGCCATGTGAGAGTTTATGCTGAGTTTGGATTGGCATGACAATTTTTTTTTTTTGTTGAAGGTGATGTAAATTTTGTTGGACTTCGTATAAAAGTGGTTGAATTTGTAAAAAAAATATTGAAGTTTGAAAAAAATTGTTGAAATTCGTTTTTTTTCTTTTTCTATGAAGTTCAATTTTGCTTGTGAAAAATTTCGGTTTAGAGGTGAATATAAAGAAGAAATAATTGGTGAAAGAAGAAGCTAGTGTTACTGAGGTTAAAAAGGGGTTATGTTCGTTTTGAGTAAAAATGTAGGATTTTAGAGAAGTTGTGAATTTTTATGTTGAATAGTATTTTATTGGTGTATGTGTAAAGTGGAGAGAGAAATGATTTGATGTAATTGTTTAATAAAAAAGTATTGGAGATATATGAAAAAATATATAGAGAGAAAATTTATGTTGAATAAAAAATTAAAAAAATTGTTGGAGACTGTGTAAAATGTATTGGTGTTTGTGTTTGAATTCTGAATATATTCAATAGTAGATTTGTGAATATATGTAGAATCCTGAAAAAAATATGAAAACGAACAAGAGCTATAGGTAAAAACAACATCGTAGGAGACAATGGAAAAGTAGGATCCTCTTCAAGGAGACTACGAACATGCTTTATATAATCTGAACTTCTATGTCCGACATAAAGAAACCTCTGCTAGTCAAAGGATTTGATGGGAAAGAAAGATTAAGTGCTGCTGTTTTCAACCGGAGCATAGAGTGCTTTAATGTCTTCGACATCCTCATAGCTGCCTAGGAATACAGGGGACCTTTCGTGTAGCGTCTTTGGAACCAAGTCAAGTGCCTGCAGTGTCAACCGCTTCTGTCAGTTAACCAGTAAGAGCCAAAAAGAGCAGTAGAAAATGGGTTACATGCATGTTCAATGATGAAAATGACTTTGTCTTCTCCTTGAAAAGCAAAAATTCAATTTTTAAGAAAGATTAGCTCGTCAGGCTTGAGCAGAGGATAGAGAAGTGTGGCTCGTTGGCCTTTGCTCGGATTTTATAAGGACAAGCAGTTTGGGCTTAAGCTTTATAATTCAAGGATAAATGCAGGCACTTGAGCAAAAGCTGCTGCTGCCGGGCAAAGGAGATACGTTATTACAATATTACCCGTTGCTTGCCAGTAAAAGCTTGGCCTCCCGCTTGCTCCATCAAGTATGACATTGGGAAGACTTCATAAAGAACACTGTTTTATAGAAGCCAGATCATGTTATTTACAAGCAAGAGAAAAGATGCGAGCGACCACTTATGGTAACTCGTTATGGTTACTATCTGCTGCTGTTTTCTTCAGAGAACTGTGACCAGCGAGCAAAAGTATGGTAAGAACAGTAACCTGCAAGAGAAACACACCGTAGTTTTCCATTTGGGCTCTTCTTGTCAGCAGGATACAAAAAGATACCTCCATAAAGCAATGTCCGGTGAACATCAGCGACCATGCTGCATTAACATAGTATGATTATAGTATTTGAAGACACACTAATGACTCTGTAAATGAAGCAGGGGAAGTTCATTGTCCAAACATCAAATAATGCAGCAAAACCAAGAGTACATGCATGTGTGGTGTGTGTACAGAAAGTTCATTCTTGGTTCCAAACATTTGCAAGATGGGAGAGGCATCAAATCTAGAACTTCTTGCGTTATTGGTAGAGATAGTCACGAGAAGTGAATTGTAGAACATCTAAAAGTCCAAACATATATGTAGGACAGATTACTTCATGGTTGAGAGATCAAGTACCTTCCGATGTATCGGAGGGATTTTGGTGACAAACCATCTTTAGGGAACTTGCAGTTCTCCACATACTTGGCAGTGGCCTCATCCCAGTTTTTCGCATTTCCTTCATTTACTGAATAAATCTTTCCTTTCTTAGGAATCTGTTTAAAGTAATCAGCAGAAATTAAAACCAAAATCTTGTTCCTCTTGTGCAAATTCCAAATGCTATGTGCTAGATACGTAATATATAACCAGAACTATGAGAGGGTTATGACTATGAGAAGTACGAGGGCTCAAGGAATAAGGTAGTTTGTTTTCTTAAGGTCTAACTATTGTTTTCATTAGAAAATCTGGTAAAGGAAGATAGCTGTTCCTGCTTGGCAACCAGACCAAGCGTAATCGGAAGAAACGAAAGGAGATGACAAGCTCAAAATCTGGCAAAAGAATGACTTCTACCTTTATGTCTGGGTGAGTAAATAGGAACTCCCCAAGAGATGGATCAAGAGTGAACCCGTTGACACCACTTCCAGTGCTGAGCACTAGCTGCAGTTCCAAATACTATGCAATTACCATTGTGATCCAAGTGAATAGCATTTTTTCCACAATAAATCTGAATACGACAGACCCAGAAACAAGACAACCAGATAAGGGCCCCTTTGACTACTTTGGAAATTGATCATGAAAGGAATTCAAACAAAACCAAACAATGAAACACTTCATTTGAAATTATCTTTAACTTAAAATTATGAATATAATGGGAAGTAAGGCCAATAACCGTCTATAATGCGCAGAACAACGATTGTTCCTACCGTGCAGGAGCTTCCATACATGCAATAACCAGCTGCTAACATATGTTCTCCAGGTTGCAGGACATCATCAAGAGTTGGGTTATCCGTGTCTTTCACCAGGTAAATCCCAAAAATCTACATGAACGAGGAGGAATACAATTTGTCACTCTCCTTTCAAATCACTCTTGAAATGTATGAGTTCTGCACAAACGCCAAAGCATAAACAAGATATATAGGATAAGAGTGCCATACTGTTCCTATGGAAACACCACAGTCAATGTTTGAGGACCCATCCAATGGGTCAAAAACAACAATATATCTGCATGATCATCAATAATTTCGAGAGATTGTATGAGTGAGGTTTCATGTAGAAAGAAAGGGAAAAATGAAGAGTCGGGAACTTTTGCACAAACCTTCCACGCTTTGATGGCTCGACAAATATAGCCTCCTCATCCTCTTCAGAAACAAGGATGCACTGAAAGAATATTGAATTAGTTAAAAAAAAAGACCAAGAATCTTCTACCGGGAAAGATGAAGAGATTCCTAATTTAATATTTGTTCCTAAAGATAGATTACGCCAGGGTAGAAAATTAGATCATAAATGGAATTTTGTGATGCATTAGATAAATAATTTGTCAGAGGACTTCATCTATTTCTTAAATGCTATGGATACTGTTCTCTGCCTAAATAATACTGTCTCAGATCGGGCAAACATCTTCTTCTTTTTCTTGTTTCGTATTCTCCCTTGGTCAATGCCAGCTTTATTGGTTATTTTCTAAGGGAAAAACACAAACGCTCAATTGGCCGCATACTCTCCAGTTCATGCAATATTGGGCCTACCGTGCGCCCACTGCTAACTAAAGCCTTGACAAACACTTCATTTGAAAGCACGTCCAGTTTTTTCTGTTCTTCACCCTGAAAATGTAACAGGTAAAAATGTTCACGTTAAGGATTTAAGCAACATCAAAAGATAAACACAAAAACAAAGGGACAGCAAATGTCATACATAACTTACCTGAACATTGGTCTCTCCAGCAACTCCAATGAGTTTGGCAAGACCTGCCTGCAAACGGAAAACAAAAACACGGCTATTTTACCCTTTCTGAAAATACACGAAGACAAATACGTAAAAGATTGAACACAAAGACCTTGCTAACAGCAGAGCACACGAATTTGCAGCCGAGAACAATGTGATTGAGCAAGATGCTGAAATCACCGCGTGACTCCGGGTGCTTCGACTGCTCATTCAGAACGTGTCGAGTGACGGTAATCAAGTCTGTCCTATGAGCTTCGGCGGCGTGATCCATTGCTAACGATCAAAACTCTGAGAGGAACGTACATGTATGAATAGTACCAATAGAAGGTATATAATATAATATATTCTAGTACAATACAAGGATTGGCAAGTGGAACATCTGGATTGAGACGACGCAATGGAATCTAGCAATAAGCAATGGAATAACAACGACATGAGGTGCCAACTACGCATGAGTACTGATGCTTAATGAGGTAGTGAGTCGACGGAATAAATCGAGATAATGCCTTTACGTCTCCTCCTTAAACCGCTGTATTGTTCTGTGTCTCCCCCACGTACGGTGTAGCCGTTAATGCTGCTTATGGTTGGATACAGGCGTTGGAAGGGACAAACGGAAGAGGCTTTCACGGCATTAATTGAGGAGAACCTTTTTTGCAAGTTGCATGTCAAGCTCCCGAGGCAGCTATGCCTTCAAAATGCAGTTTGTGATCTTTCTACCTTATTTCTGCAAATTGTTCCTCTTTTCTTTTTTCTAGATCACGTTACAAGAGGAACTGAAATACCGACCAGACGAAAACAGCCGGCGGCGGACCCTAAAAAAGATCGGATAAAGCTACTACATGTTCCATGCGAGACAATGGGAGCGGTGACCGAACTTAGTAGACTAAGCTACCAGGACCTATGTTAGCCACCGAAGAAAGCACCATAACCTAGTACAACAGACCCTAAGAGTGCGGAAAAGATTCACAACGGATCGGAAAAGTCTACACAGGAGCCGGGAAAACACAAACAACTACACCAACTCACAAAACAACATAACAACAAAAACAACAGAAAGACGGAATCAACACCACTTCCAACGAGCAGGCTAGACAAGGTGAATTGATTAGCCAGCATGCCGACGCGGAGCATCTGAGGACACTATCTAGAAACCACAACTTTACAAGACATTTCGGCAAATTGTTCCTCATTCATAAGCGAATTCTTTTCTCCTCGCGTACACTGCGGTCTCAACCAATAGGAAGAATTGCCTATAATAATGTTTTTTACAGGCAGGAGGGTGCCATCATGGATGTCAAGTTGATTGTATTTATTCTTTTTCCTTTTTTTTAATGTATGTAATAGAAATATATTTTCTCCCCTTCTCAAACGGTATAGCAAATTTATTGAAACACTTCCACTGCTTTTTAATGAAAATGCTTCGATATACCATCAAACATTTTTTAAAAAAAATAATTATCCTAAAGTTTAATGATGATCCATGGAGGTCCCACCACCCAGGTTTGGGGCCATGGACCTCTATGGCAGGCCCACGACCCTCCTCAGGTATGGACGTTGCTCTACGCCTTCATGGTCACCAGTTGTCTTCATGGTCGCCTCGTCATCTCAAGTTTCGCCTAATAAGCAATTCAATCTTTGCAAACGATCACACTACCTGTTTGTAGGAATGAAGGTCTCACGTGATGCAAGGCCACCATTGCGGTCTATATTTTAATCAAGACAATATGTTATCCGAAATAGACGCATGGCAACATAAACATCCACACAAAGCACCATGACCCGTATTTACGAGAAACCGAGGCTCATCCAGTAAAATGCGCTAAATTTCCTGGTCAGCTCGGAAGTTTTATCCTCAAAGATGCACAGTAGCGATAACCTCCTCCAAAACAAATTGTGGCAAGAATAAATAAAACGAATGTCTCTATCACAGGGGGCAACTCATCCAATACCCAAAACAAAAGGGCTGAGAGAGAGAGACAGAGACAGAGACAGAGATTCCCCTGCAATGTTTACTCAAGAAAAGTTCGCTAAAAACTGACAATAACCCACACAGAAGTATAGACAGAGATGACATAAAACTTCCCGGCATGGGAGAAGAAGGTGATAGAACTTACCCGTCTGACACTCGAGGCACCACAGTTCACGGCCAAAACATGAAAAATGATAAGACCAAAGCAAAACGGCCAAAACATGAAAAATGATAAGACCAAAGCAAACAAGACTGCTAGCAGCTAGGTTCCAAGCCTAGCCAACCATTGCCAATAATATGTTGGCTTCTAAGACTTGAGCGTATAACAAGTTGATAGCTTACAACCCAAAGCATCCAATACACAAATATCTTCTCTACTGATAAAACCAAAAGCTTCAAAAGTCGACTAAGCTTAACTCAAATGGGACAAAAGACTGAAACGGCGAAGACTATTGATTCACCACCAATCTCTTCCTCACAAGATCAGAAGCATTTCCGGTGGACAATAGCCGGACCAGATTCGTCATATTCACCCTTAGATATCCACATCTGAATCATAGGTATAGAGAAAATCAACAAAGCAACCAAGTAAGATTCATTAACAAGTCTACCCACAGGCAAATCAAATGCAGCAATCTGAAACCCTCTAAGAGTGATTTTTTTTTAAAGAAAAAAGGTGAGCAGTGAAATTACCTGTTGGAAGGTACTAAGAGATGCTAAGATTGATCCTCCAATCCAGACACTGTACTTTCTCTCGGGAGGTGCAACCACTTTGATCTTCATGCTGCTGGGAGCAAGAGCCGAAATTTCCTTGCTCATCCGATCAGCAATTCCAGGGAACATGGTTGATCCACCGCTAAGCACAATATTCCCATACAAATCCTTCCTGATATCAACATCACACTTCATAATGGAGTTATAAGTAGTTTCGTGGATCCCTGGAGCTTCCATACCAATAAGAGATGGCTGGAAGAGTACTTCCGGGCATCGGAACCTCTCAGCTCCAATTGTAATAACCTGACCATCAGGCAACTCGTAGCTCTTCTCAATTGAGGAGCTGGTCTTTGCAGTCTCCACCTCTTGCTCATAATCCAGAGCAACATAAGCAAGTTTCTCCTTTATATCACGAACAATTTCCCGTTCAGCAGTGGTGGTGAAAGAGTACCCTCTCTCAGTGAGGATTTTCATCAAGGCATCAGTCAGATCACGACCAGCAAGGTCCAACCGAAGAATTGCATGGGGGAGAGCATATCCTTCATAAATAGGTACAGTGTGGCTCACACCATCACCAGAATCCAAGACAATGCCTGTCCAAGCCCAAAAAATCAGTGTGTAGCTGTAAGAATAGAAAGCTCAAAGAAGCGGGCGGCCCGGGGGGAGGGCACACTCAAGAAGAAAAGAATCCGAGGAATATCCAGTAACTGTAAAAGCCCAAATTCATGCATTTTGGTCAAGTATTAAACGCAAAAGAGCTTTTGAATTTCATTATTAGAAGACACATCCCACGATTAAAAATATAGGAATGGATGCGAACCTGTTGTACGTCCACTGGCATAAAGGGACAGAACAGCCTGGATAGCAACATACATTGCAGGGACATTGAAAGTCTCAAACATGATCTGGGTCATCTTCTCCCTGTTGGCCTTAGGGTTGAGTGGTGCCTCAGTAAGAAGTACTGGGTGCTCCTCAGGGGCAACGCGAAGTTCATTGTAGAAAGTGTGATGCCAAATCTTCTCCATGTCATCCCAATTGCTGACTATGCCATGCTCTATTGGATACTTCAAGGTGAGGATACCTCTCTTCGACTGGGCTTCATCACCTACATAGGCATCTTTCTGACCCATTCCAACCATGACACCAGTATGGCGAGGTCGACCAACAATACTTGGAAACACTGCCCTTGGAGCATCATCACCAGCAAACCCAGCCTGCACATATCAGAAGGCAGAAGACACAGATATCTGTGTTGTTAAAGCAAAAATTTCCAACATGGTTATTTCGGAAAAATTCAACCATAATATTTCAGTGAACTTGGGCTATGTTTGTTAAGCAAAATTTTACACTCACTAAAATTTTAACACAATAAAAAATTACAATATAATCTCTCTCTCCCCCATCACATAATTACTTTTCACTATAATAAATATTAAAAATCATCTCTTTTCACTTTTTTACCAAATCCTATACCCTAAAATTTTAACCTCCCCAAAATTTTAACACTCAAACACAACCTTGGTATCTGATTGGTTCAATAGTGTGCATCTTGATAGACTGGCAAAGAAGGTGAACATGCAGAACTGTAATTAGCAAAAGAAATAGCGGAGAGACAGGGTGCTCCAACTTGATCTTTTCCGGGAAATGATTCAGAGCATTCAACCCTCTGATAAAGTTGATATTTTCTTTTAAAAAAGAGAAGGGTAGAAAACGGTCCCATTAGCAGACTGATATGAGGACAGTAAAAAAAAAACCAATTCCATTCCTTATTGAGGAAAAACAAAGCAATTTGTTAAACTGCAGAAGCATAATCCACCAACCTTCACCATTCCCGTTCCATTGTCACAGACAAGAGGTTGAATATCCTCCTCAGCCATCTTTTATAACCCTGCACAAGGAAAATGTAATAAAGTAGAAGAAACTACTAAGATATGTCTGAAAAATAGCAGCCCAAATGATTTAACCCCTGTTTCTTTGCTTTCAATGCTTTTTTTCTGCTCTTTTTTGCAGCTGCTAAAAGCTTATGCCTTCATTGATCTCTAAATGAAATAAAGGAAGAAAAATGCTGAAAAATGGTTCCTATCTTTTTAAGTATTTTCCTTACAAGTTTAACAGTAAGCATTTTCCCTATTAGAGGCTCATCTTCTAGGATTCGGAGCTAGCCTAGGTGACAGATTACCAAATAAAAAAGGCAAGCTGAACGGTTACACCACATGTAATTCACGAAAAGCAAGCTGCTCTCAACTAGTTTCTAACAGAACAGCTACTAACGCTTTTGCCGCTCATAACAGATATTTCCAAAAAAATTCAGAAACAACAGATTAACAAATAAATCTAGGGCCTGATGGAACCAAGGTCGTGGAATATGTTCCCTTCAAAGGAATCAATTTCCAGCCAAACTTGTTCATTGCAGCGGGCATCAATTTTCTTAAAGACGATTCGAAAATGAAAGCAAACAAAAAAACTTTTCGAACTCTGAAAACGTTCCATATTCAACAGTATTCACGACTGATATGAACCCTTACAGAAAGAAATGTTATCATTCGCCGGTTAGATTTTTGTTCTCCTTGGCATCGCTAATCCTAAAATCCGTGAAATATCACTAAACTCGAAGCTACCTAATAAACTGGCACAATTATTTTCCCTTTCATTTAAATTCTTTCTATTCTATCTGCAAATACATGCGGAATGTTGAAGACGAAAAACCAAACATTTACTGGCTAGACGTTCAAAACTACACAAGCACAAAAAGATATGAATACGCACACATGCATACGCACAACGAACCCAAGAAACACAGAGATGCACCCACACGCCCATCAGAGGTAAAATTTTAAAGAAAAAGATAATATCCACACTGCATTAAAAAGAAGGATCTAGATCAGCCAGTCAGAAAACTACTACCCGGAAAGGCATATTCCAGAGAATCAGATTTTCAATGTGAAAAAAGTAAATGATTTTTCAGATCAGAGAACGAAAAATACCAACGATGTAGATCTACAAAGAAGCTCTCTGGCTTTCGGGATGAGAGAATGGCCGCAAAAGAGTTAGGAAAGGAAGCTGAAATGGAACGCTAATGGGTGGCAGATGGGGTGAGCTTTATAAAACCCAAAATCACTACACAGCGGTGTGTTTGGTTTCTGAGACGAAAGCTACCCAGGTAAAAAAATTAAAGCGTTGAATTCGTAAGACCCTTACCCAGTTATCAAACGGAGAACTGAGGAGTGTGACGTGTGAGAATGACAATCCCCCCCCCCCCCCCCCCCCCTTTCCTTCTTAATTAAGATTATAACGGGGAAAAAAGAATCTCATGAAGGGGAATTGGAATCCGAGGTAAGGATTTTGTTGCATAAGGCGTATTTTCCACGTCATCGGGGCGGCTTTTTGTGGGTGGGTGGGCGGTTTGGGCATGCTGAGTGCCGACCACGACTTGGAAATTTGCTGGATTAGGCGTTGGCGTAGGCCCACTGAGTTGATTTGCAGCAAATACTTTTTCTTTTTACCAAACAGGTATAAAAGCTCCTTGAAAAAAGATCCTATCCTTGGAGTAACACAGCAATTGGACTCTGTCCTTTAGAGAGTGCACAAAAATGCAATAAAGAGACCGCAGACCAATAGGTTGATAAATCTTAACAATAACAGACGATGGAGAGACTGGATAGTTGTAATAAGAATTGACGGGGGTAGGATTTTTCAACCTAAGGTGAGCCCAACACACTTTAACGAGGATCAGCGATAAAAAGTTTAAAAGTAGGTCTATGGCAAATTTTTAGAAATCTTCTCCCTATCTTATTGGCTATAAATCACATCAATCTGTAAAGTGATTTATTCCACGTACAGCCAATCAACTTATTACGTGGAAAGATAAAAAGGGCTCTTTCACTATTTCGTAACTTTTAGGTTGTCCACAATTCGGTGCTGGATCTCTCTGACCCAGTAAATTTTTATCATAAACCCGAATAAAAATGGCTTAATCAGTCGCCGTCTGTAAATAAAATGGGCTACCCGGGTATTCCTCTCATCTGTTCCTAATTTTTCTCCACACATGGACGGCTTGAAAACCCAACAAGTGCGTAGGAGCGACGTGAAAATCTTGCTCAGAAGTTATCTTCTTTGATGCTTTCACAATAGAGAGAAATTCATCGAGTGAATTATTTTAACTCATAGTTACCGTATATATGGTCGAGCTTTACATTGAACTCAGCTTAATAACCATAACTAACTTCTAAGATACTCTGTCACTTATAACAATACACGTGGACTTATGCAATTTAAACTTTAATACACTACAATATGCTCCAATACCCCCCTCAAGCGGGACTGTGAATATCAAGCAGACCCAGCTTGGATACCAGCCCAAAAAATTTATCAAAACGTAGAGGTTTAGTGAGGAGATCGGCTAGTTGATGATCAGAGGTAACATGAAATGTCTTGATGAGCCCTTGTTGAACCATTTCTCGCACAAGATGATAATCAATGTCAATGTGTTTTGTCCTCTCATGGAAAACGGGATTTGCAGCTATGTGTAGAGCTGATTGACTATCACAAAAAAGCAATGTTGGTTGAGTGAAGGAAACACACAGATCAATGAGCAAAGCAGTCAACCACTTGGGCTCACAACAAGTTGCTGCCATAGAACAATACTCTGCCTCAGCAGATGATCGACTTACAGCTGCTTACTTTTTGGACTTCCATGAAATAAGTGAATCACCAATAAAGATTGTAAAACCGGTAACAGATCTTCTGGTGTCAGGACATGCAGCCCAATCAGAGTCACAAAAGGATTTCAATTGAAGAGCAGAGCTGCTGGGCAAAAAAATTCCTTGACCAGGGTTGTGCTTGACATATCGCAACACCTTGATAGCTGCTTCATGATGAGATTGGCGAGGCTGTGAAAGAAACTGACTGAGGGAGTTTACAACAAAGGAAATATCGGGCCTTGTGATTGTTAAGTACAATAACCTGCCCACAAGTCTTCGTTAGGAGCTTGGATCTGCTAATAGTTCACCATCTGAGCTATTAGGTCGCAGGTTGCTATCCATAGGAGTCTTAGAAGGTTTTGCAGCAAGAAGTCCCATATCAGCCAAGATTTCTAAAGCATATTTCATTTGACACAAGGAAATACCCTTTGTTGTGCGTGCCACTTCAAGTCCCCTTTGTTGTGCGTGTCACTTCAAGTCCCAAGAAAAACTTAAGTGCACCAAGATCCTTAAGTTTGAACTGAGTATCCAACCAAGATTTCAAGCTGTCAACATCAGCTAGAGAATTGCTAGCAATGACTATATCATCAACATAGACTAGCAGGGCAATGAAACAATGAGAATCAGATTTAGGGGGCGTTTGTTTCCCCAATTAATCGGGGTTCGAAATTTCCAACAAAACAAACACACTCCAACATTTTTAACTTTTACACACACACTACTTTTCACAAACCCCAATAAATCTCAATAAAGTAAAGATTCCCAAAATTTCGGGAATATTCCCCGAAATTTCCACAAACAAACACCCCCTTAATAAACAAGGAATAATCTGATTTAGATTGAGTAAAACCATATGAAATCAAGGTGGTGGAAAACTTGTGAAACCATTGTCGGCTGACTTGTTTTAAGCCATATAAACTCTTCTGCAACTTGCATACCCGTGTGTCATTTGGAGTAGAAAAACCAGGGGGGCAATTGCATAAAAACTTCTTCATCCAACTCACCATGTAGAAATGCCTTATTCACATCTAATTGTTGCAAATCTCATTTGTTAATAGCTGCAAAAGCTAATAGACACCTAACTGTTGTTAACTTTGCAACAGGTGAAAAAGTATCGAAATAATCAATACTCTCTTGTTGGGTGAATCCCTTAGCTACCAACCTAGATTTGTACCTCTCAAGAGTGTGATCTGCTTTGAACTTACATTTATAAACCCACTTGCAACCAATTGATTTCTTTCCAGGAGGTAAGTCAGTCAAAAGCCAAGTGTTATTAGTTTCAAGAGCAAGAATCTCAGCTTGCATAGCCTCTCTCCACTTGGGAGATTTCACAGCTCGATGAAAGAATTTGAGTTCAATATGTTGGGAAACAACAAGAGTAAAAGCTCTATGAGATGGAGAAAGATGAGAATATGAAATGTAAGAAGATAAGGGATACAATGTACCTGAAAGTGCAAAACCAGTATCCGAAAGATTCATGAGATTGTTGTGATTAGATTTAGCTAATGTACAATGATAATATTGCAGATAAGTAGGTTGCCTTTTGATTCTTGTTGACCTTCGAGTAAATTCAGTAGGAATGGAAGAGTGAGAAGGAATAGAAGAATGAAGAGGAGATGATATTAATGAGTTGGAAGACAAATCTGGAAGAGGAGCTTCAGGGTTGGAAGATGAAGGAGGATCAGATAAGGAAACTGTAATAGATGATGAAGAAGTGTCTGAAAAATCAGAATTTGATAATTTTGGTAAAACTAGAGTTTGAAGAAAATTGGGATAAGGATCTGAAAAATGATTGGAATTAGACGGACAAGCTTGAAATGGAAATTTGTCTTCATAAAAGATAACATTTCTGGAGATGATGATTCAGTTTGTAGCTGGATCAAGGAGTTTGTACCCTTTGGTTCCATAAGGATATCCTAAAAATACTAGGATCAAACTTAGTTCTATGAGCAGGTATTGTGGATGTATATGCTAGACAACCGAATGTTCTTAAGTAAGAGTAAGAAGGTTTCTTGTGAAATAGAATCTCAAATGGGGATTGATTTGATAATAGAGGAGTAGGAAGACGATTGATAACATGTACAACTATAAGTACACAATCAGACCAGAATTGAATTGGTAAATGAGCTTGAAATCTAAATAATCTTGCAACATTGAGTATATGTTGATGTTTTCTCTCGACAACAGAATTCTGTTGAGGAGTGTAAGCACAACTGGTTTGATGAATGATACCATGAATATGATAGAAGTCCTTCCTATAAAACTCAAGTTCATTATCAGATCTAAGGATTTTGATTTTTGTATTGAACTAAGTTTGAACTAAAGAACAAAAATATTGCAGATATTTTCGGGTATCAGCTTTGGTTTTCATTAGATTTACCCAAGTACATCTAGAATGATCATCAACGATGTAAAGAAAATATGAAAAACCATCATATGAAACATTATTAAGAGGACCCCAGATATCACAATGGATAAGATCAAAAACATGAGCTGATTTGGAATTACTTGCAGAAAAGGGAAGTTTCTTTTGTTTACTCAGATGACAAACATGACAATGTAATGAGGCTAAAGTAGAATGATTAAGAACTGAATCAGCCAATATGGATTCCAGTAGTTGCATTCTAGAGTTTGACAGATGTCCCAATCTGGAATGCCAAAGAAAACTTGACTTATTCAAGCTGAAATTACAAGAAGAAACTTGAGAATCAGCTGGAAACTTATTATCTTGCAGCAAATGATATAGCCCTTGAAAGAGTCTAGCAATCCCAATCATCTTCTGATGGATATGGTCATGTATAAAACAGTAATCATGGACAAAAATGAGACAACAACTGAGGTTAGAAATGAGTTTACTAGATGAAATAAGGTTGACATTGAAACTGGGAACACAAAGAACATTGGTTAAAACAAAGTTGTTGTTGAATCTGACTTGACCTATATGAGAAGCTATTGTGTGATTTTCATTCGGTAAATTGATTTGAATATTTACCTTGGAATCAACAGATGTAAGAAAATCAAGGCTACTGACCATATGGTCAGTAGCACCAGTATCAATGATCCATGATGTGGTATGTGAACAAGAATTAGAAGTATGAATAGGTGAATTTGAAGGTACAACCAGATTATGGACAAAACAAGATATACCTGAAAAATTGGGAACAAGTGATTGGTGAATTGAAGAATCAAGTGAAACTTGAGATGACAGATTGGTTTTGGATAGAGGATAACAAGTGTTGACATTGTTCTTGAATTTGAGATAAACCAGGCAATTGACTAGTTGTCTCCAGGTCAGCAATCACATTATGTGCATTCTTGCCCTTCGTAAATTTGAAGCTTGGTAGAAAGCCATGTAAGCGATAACACTTATCAATGGTGTGACCATTTTTCCCACAATGTGTACACATAAGTTTGGTCTTTCCTCCTCCAACCTTTATAACATGCTCTGCCTTTATAGCCATTACAGCAAATTCGATGGGAATTGAAGAATTTCCTAATTGTTCCCCTTCTTGTACAATTAAGGAAAATACTTTGTTGATATTAGGCAAAGGATCAGATAATAGAATCTGACCTCGGGCACGAGAAAATCTATCATGTAGGCCCATCAGAAATTGGAGAATAAACTCCCTTTCTTGATTAGCAGCTACTGATTTTGTGGCTCGACACGTAGCACCTCAAATACAGACATCAATAGGAGAATATACTTGCAGTTCATCCCAATATGTCTTTAATCTAGTGAAATAATGACTGACAGAATGATAATCTGGGACAAGAATTGCAAAATTCTTACGAATGTGGAAGATATGAGGACCATTTGATTGGGTGAAACGTTCTCGCAGATCATTCCATACAAGCTGAGCAGAATCCGTATGCATGACAAAAGCAACAATTTCAGTTGAAACTGAATTGATTAACCACTGTGTAACCATCATGTTACACCGAGTCCAAGAGAAGAAGGTAGAATCATCTGAAGAGGAAGGTTTCTTGATTGATCCATCAATGAAACCTAGCTTGTTCTTGATAGTTAGAGCCATGACCATGGACCGACTCCAGTTGACATAATTCTGAGTGCCAAGTAAAAGTTGTGAGACCAATACCGCTCCGGGATTCTCACCATGATGGAGATATAGTGGATTTGCTTCCATAGAAGCATTAGAAACATAAGTATTTTGATGATTCTAATGTGAAGGTGGTTCATGAATTTCAGAATCCATGAAGAGATTGATAAGAGAGCATATAATTCCTCTGATACCATTTCACAATAGAGAGAAATTCATCAAGTGAATTATTTTAACTCATAGTTACAGTATACATGGTCGAGCTTTACATTGAACTCAGCTTAACAACCATAACTAACTTCTAACATACTCTGCCACTTATAACAATACACGTGGACTTATGCAATTTAAAATTTAATACACTATAATATGCTCCAATAGATGCATGGGCTCCATCAGATTCAGCTCCTATGAGACGATCTAATCTATTTTTTTTTCTGGGAACCACCAAACTCTCCCTCTCTTTTATCTGTGCATTTGTTTCTCAGAAGTTTGAGACGCAGAAACAAAGTTTGGAATATGAGAAATATTGTTCTATAATCCCAGTGCGCTTATATGCTAGATTTCTCTACTTCTTGCTATCTTTTGTCCAGGAAGCAGAGGAGTGAGCTTTTGGTGAGTTTCTGGCAAGATGAAAGTGAACATATACGTTGAAGACCACGGGTTCCAAAGCCTTCATCTCGTCTCTAGTTTTGATTTTCACTCCCTTTGTTGATGTTCACTCCAAAACAAAGGAAAAATATGTCTAAAGGTGTGTAAAAGTCTCCCACCCTAAAATGTTGAGGTACAGAGCCGTGAGCCAAACCCATGCTCCTTAATTCGACGGAAATTGTTGAGTATTGCTTACAGGAATAGGTTTTCTTTAGCAGCTGTGGTGCGTAGAGACTGATCAAAAGGGTCGACAGATACAACACATGCATGTGGGTTGAAAGACTTCCAAGATTGACACCATTCCTGGGAGAGACAAGAGAATTTTTAACTGCATGTCAATTGGCCTTACGCTACAGAGACAAGATGATTTACATAGAAGGGGACTCTAAAATATAGCCCACTAACTTGCTAAATGGGCGGCTGCCTCGCACTTATCCAGAATGTGTTCCTTCAAAAATAAAAATTTGCACTTGTGATTGGGTATATGACTCAAGGTGATGTGATATTGAGAAATATTTTATAGTTTGTGGGGGCTGGCTGAGTTGATGCACAATTATAGCTCCTTCAGAAATATTTTAGATAAATTCGCTGGTGGGATGGCTGGCAGTGGCGTATCTAGGATATAAAATGAGTGAGGTCGAATTTCTTAGGAAAAATGACCAAAACAAATTCCACATAATGTAAAAAGTGTCTTAAAATTACAATATCGCAAATTAAGAACTAAAAACATTAAAAATATTGAAATACACTTACTGTATTATTTGTTAATACTGAGATATGATAATTGGATCTTACGAAAATTTGACCTTTGAGGCCCTATCATACCCTTGACCTCTCAATCTGGATATTGATAACTCGTGTCTTGCAAACAATTTATCTATAACAGTTTTTAAAGATTGGTAGCATGTGTTAGTAACATGTTCCACACCAAGAAATCGTTCAATCACCTGTCCACTTTTGTTCACACATATCTCAAAACCACTGTCATGTACTTCTTCACTGAACTATCTCGAAACTCATCAACCATAAGACAAAAAAATTCATCCCCAATGTCTTTAATGATAACAAGTGTGGTCTGTGCTGCACAAGCACTCACCACAAACACATCTCCCCCGGATTATGTTCCTTTAGGTCGCCTAAATAGATAACACCAAAAATAATAAACTGCATGCTCTGATACACTATATTCAAATTCTTTCCACATTTCTTCCTGAGAAAAACATAGCCACGAGGTTGAAAAACACGTTTGATCAAGTACTCCCTACGGACTTGATCCTGAATCCTAGCATTATACGAGTCAATAGATTTACGCAACCCTAGATCATAAATAATATCATCCGAACTCAACAAAGGGCGAGGTCTTTTCGAACTAGAATCTTCATTAGAAGTAGTAGCCACATTATGAGTATTAGACGACTCCATGCTTCGTGGCTTTTTTTAATAAAAAAATCTATCCATAATCTAAAAAGAACAAAACAAAACACTTTAAAATGTCCATCAACATATGAGGAAGACAATTCTTAACACCCATCAATAATTATGGAGTTTGATGCCTATATGAAAATAAAGAATCTTCTTCTGTCAAAAAGTATTGGTGCACTCAGCTATTTCTCGTTAAAAAATAATCTCAGCAATGAATTATATTAATCAAAAACAATATTTTTATGTTTTCCTTTATAATTGGCAAATGATAAATTAGTGAGGACCTACATAATTTATGTATTAGTGCAGTTAAAGTGATAATGAACCAGTGAGAGAGACTGCTGAGGCGTGAGGGCTGAGGGAGACACGGAGAGATCGCAGAGTGAGATAGAGGCGTGAGTAATTTTTTCTAAAAAATCAGACGGTAAAACGACGTCATTTCATCCTCTGATTTTAAAAAAAAAATTAATCAAGTAGGCCACACGGACTGAGCCAGTGGGTCGCCCCCACTGGCCCTGAAAGCAAGCCTGGGCCAGTGGGGGCGAGCCTGCTTCTTAATAAACAAAAAAAAATTTGCAAAGGATTTTTGGAATCAGTGAGGCGGCCGCCCCCGGCCGCACCCCCTTGGATCCGCCCATGGGATGGCATATAGTGAAGATGCACTGAGAAAACTTTCTGCGACTTAATTTTCCTATGTTAGAGTCATTAATCCTTCATTTTCAGGTCATATATGATACTTTCATAATGAACATGGTGGCGTCTTTGAGAAAATTGCAAGTATTGGCTTTGTGCTATTGTTTGGTGATTGTATCAAGCTTCAACTTTCCTATGCCCAACCTTTTATGCACACCATGTGCTTGATGTTAAAAAGCACAGGAGTTGGGCTGAGATAAATAGTTGAAAACCCCCTACTGGACTCTGTTAAGCACATCGGGTTGGGTATCTACTAATCAGTTAAGCACATGGTGTTTTACCTTCATAATCGAGCAAAGATTCTGTAGTATGGGATATGCATAAGTGCCACCGAGAAGTGCTATAGTGGAGCATATGGAGATGACAAGTCAAGAAATGGATATGGCCACCAAACATTGATTCAAGTATGGACTATCCACTGAAAATTGAAATGATCGCAAGAACAAAAGTGAAGGCTAGGAGCAGATCAGACATAGCTGAAGCCAAAGTCAGAGAACTGTAACCTATCAGAAAGTTACAGGAACTACAAGCAGATTTAGCTTCATCCAATGACATGAGGCAAAAACTCGAAAGGAAGGTTCGTGAATTTCGGATCGACTTTATGGCTATGTGCTTGTTGAGAATGATCTTTAGAAATAAAAGTTCCATAACTTGGAAACTGACTTATTGTGAATTCTCGTCTGCTCTGGAAATATAGTTCCCAGGGGAGGTTTCAGGAAGTTGAAAGAGTGTGTTTCTTTGTCATTCACATGAAATAGTGCCCACGATCTGGTGAATATACACTGAGCTATGATTGATGTAGCTCGGTCAAGAAGGGAATTGTTTATCAGCTGCCGTTTGTAGATCCGTTTTCTTGTCCCAACTAGAATTAGGATGAAACTAGGTTTGCAAGAAAACAACATTGATTGTGTGCATATTTATAACCAGAAGATTTAGGTTGAAATCTTTTATGGAAAGAAATGGGACAATAATAAACCAAAAGACCCAATCGGTGAGCATAACAGCACCTCCATTCATCTGTTACTAATTCTGCACTTGAACTGGTTGTGAAAATTTAGAGATTTCATGGGTTATGTTATTATGTTTGTGAAGTTCACAAAATGGTTCCACGGAAGCATAATTGATAGAGTTGGGTAGCTCCAAAGATAAATAGAGATTTATCCTTGCCTAAAAGCAAAAGCTTTTCTTCAGTCAATGTTTTTCCCTATCTTGTTTGTTAGCAAAATTGAAACTTTGTATTGCTAGTAAATACTAGGGGATTAAAATATCTTAAGCCAGCTCCATTGGGCTTTTCCCCATGATTTCACTGTTGATTTATATATTACTTGCTTGCTACCACTTTAATTTTGTTGCACTAACATCTTGGCTGAAAAGTACAAGCCATATGATTCCAGTATTAGAAAAATATGAATGTGAATGTGATAAGCTGTTATGGGCTTATTGCAATACTTGAGCTTGAAGCTATATGATTAAAGTATTGGCTACAAGCAAGCCATTTTGATTGCAAACAAAGGAATTATTCAGTTAGCTGCAGCTACATTATTTGCCCTTAATGAATCACCTTGGCACACTTCCATCAGTGTTAAGATAATATCGGGTGCAAGTGCTAGAGACGCAACCCAGAATTTCGCTGCTCAAAAGTTGTTCTGATGTCAATTCTTGGGCTGCTGAACAAATTGATCTTTCTGGGTCCCATGGGTTATCAAAACATGCCAATTACTTTAAGGGAAGCAGAGCATTGGCAGGCAATTTGCGCCACTTGAAGCAGTATTCACATTGGACCCACAGAATCTTTTCGTCCACATTATTGGTAATGAAAATTATT
The DNA here is from genome assembly GCA_963930655.1 of Myrica gale. NCBI lineage: Eukaryota > Viridiplantae > Streptophyta > Magnoliopsida > Fagales > Myricaceae > Myrica > Myrica gale. The sequence goes on from OZ005611.1 coordinate 10,666,623, forward strand.
GGCTTCCCAAGTTTCGGTGCATCCTAACCCACCAGAAGCCTTAGGAGTGCATATCGAATTCCAAGACTTTAGAGTGATGTGCCGAGACTTCTTGGGATCAAAACCCCACCAGAAATTCTTCAAGTGCTTATCCATAGTCTTGCACCACTCTTTTGGAAAAAGAAGAGAGCTCATGCTATAAGCGGGAAGAGAGGATGCCACAACTATGATCAATGAAGAACGACCACCCTGGGAAAGAAGTTTAGCTTTCCAGCCATGAATCTTAGCCAAAATCCGATCCCTAAGGTCATCCAGCACAGCAGTACGGGCACGAGGCATTACCAAAGGAAGGCCGAGATGGCCCTGCTTTAGAGGAAGGCGCGGCAGACCCAATCGAGATGCCAAAGAGATAGCCATTTGAAGAATATTATTATTGAAGGTGATTCTTTGGTGGTGATGGAGGTCCTCAATGACTCATCTGTGTGTCCTCCTTGGCGATTTGAGAATCTCCTTATCAACGCGCGGATTGTGGCTGCCCAGTTTGATTCATGTCTCTGGCATTATGTCCCGCGAAGTGCGAATTTGCTTTCGCACCAAATGGCTCAATGGGCCGCTGCCTCTTGTTTTGAGGGTAGCCTTCCCTTGTATTGTGAGCGATCTGTTTTCTTTCCTTGGGTGTTTGAGGGTTTTGACCCCCCTGACGTGTTTGTTGTGTATTTTCGTTTTGTTGTGTTTGCTTTTCTTTGTATTCCTGTTGTTTGGAAAAAAGAAAAAAAAAAAAACTCAAAGTCTTCAATCACCACAATACTGGGAATATAGTTAGGAGCAGTCGAAGCTTTTCTCAATCCCATCACCCATTTTCCTTCTAGCGTATACAAAGTTGAGAAATTGGTGGAAAGTAGGCCTCCACACATTTTCTCAAACAAAGTAGCCTTTTAAAGGAATACCATCCTTCTACAGGGGCGAGTAAAAAAAATGAAAGAAGAGAAAAAAGCAAAAGCAAGTAAAACACCTTTCAGGAGTATCAACAGTGGCGGATTCAGGATCAATTCTCATGGGGATCGAACTTTACATGCAAAATGACAAGAATTTTTTTTTCTTCGTAATGTAAACAATTTTGTTAAAGTTAGAAAATTAAAGACTAAAACTTTACATCTGTATTCGTACAAGACTCAACAAAATTTTCATATTTCTCTGTAAATGTAGTTCTGAGGTCACGTAGTTCTGGCAAATCAGCAAATCTGGCTGCTGCATACATCAAAGAAGCTACAGCTTCCTTGCACTCCTCAGGGCAATCCCTACGCTAATGGAAAAACAAAAGGTACAGGGGAAAAATGTGTTAATCTCATAGTAAACAACATTAGATTCACTACAACTAGAGTTTTTTTTTTGGTTTCATTTTAGTCTAAATTTATATGTAAATGCTTAGAAGAAAAAAAATGTGTAAATGAAATAAACACATTCTTGATAAATGCAGCTACAAATCACAATCAAGGCATTAGGGAACAATTTGCTAAACTAGCAACATTTGCAAGCTACAAGTCACAGATATACCAAAACATAGAAACAAGGTTCAGCCAATCTCCCAAGACCTCCTTATGGTTTCCTTCTCAGTATGTGACAGCTTCCATTTCAGAAAATATAAACTGAAGCAGCAAGGACCAACTTCTTATTAGTATCCAAAGGTTTATCTTTGAGCTGACATGCCCAAGTGATAGTTTCTATGATTGGCACGTTGAATTTTGCATTTGTCAAGTGAGTAAGAACCACATACAGTGGGAAAAGGAGGAGGAAAAAAACAAGTGATCCAAATTCTCCTGGTTATCACCGCCAGGAATTTCGAATCATATAGAACAAAATTTCCTATTCCAATTCAAGTCTTCACCCCCCCCTCCCAACACCCTAAAGAAAAAATTAGATTAGTTAATTTGCGATTGTTTTAAAATGACACAATCTAGGAATTATACAACACCCGGGGAATTTCGAATCACGTAGAACAGAACTTCCTATGCCAGTTCAAGTCTGAGCAGCCAAACGAAGATAATACCATTTAAGGGGGACACCAAGAAAATTGCTCAATGAAACAGAGGAAAGCAATTCATCCAAGATGGGGTATAAAATTAGTTTATACATTCTGCAGGAATGATAACAAAATACTGATATCAAACACCTGGCCTTTTTTAGGTAAATCCGCAAGATTTATCGCAGCAGAGCCCAAGAGTTGACCTTTCAGTGCCTTGTCCTTTTGGGGCTCATACAAGTAAAACTCTAAGATGTTCTTCTGAAAACTTTCGCGGGTCGTGCCTTTTCTGGATGATTCCCTGCATAAAGTGACCGGAAGCCTGAAGGACTGCCCAATTCCAATTCTTCCATCCCCAACATCACAAGCAAAGGACCCCGAATTCTCATCACCATTTTCCCACTGAACCAATACGGATAGAGACGCTGTTCAATGTATGAAAAATGATAACAGCTGCGATGAGAAGAACACGAAAAAAAAATCTGCGTAGATAGTTTCAATCACAGTCAAACAATTATTTGAACAGGAAATAAAAAATCCGTTGATCAGCAACACATTCAGAGCAATGAATCGAAGAAGAAATGAGCAAAAGAGACAGACTAATGCACACTCAGATACGGTAGCATCACTGCATCAGATGAGCTGTGCGAGGGAGAGCTAGGCGTCAGGAGATAAGGGGGGAATCACAAATCTGTGAAATTGAAAGAGCTCAGACTCTCAGTTGAAGAGGCAAAAGAGAAGGGAGTGGTCGTAAAAGTTTACCTGGCGCTGGCGGCCGGTGGGGAGCGGCTGAGCGAGCGTCGGCGGTGGGCAACGGGCAGAGAGAATTAAGAAACGAGTGAGAGAGAGAGAGAATGGTCAGAATTAAGAAACATCTCGTTTCTGTGTTTTTTAAAAAAAAATTCTGCAGAGGGTGAAACAACGTCATTTCACCCTCTGCTGTTTAAAAACAATAAAAAGGCCTGGGCCAAGGGAATCGGGCCCAAGCTTTTATGTAGAAAATATGGTTGTAATTGGCCTGGGCCTGAGCCTGATGGGTGTCGGCCCAGGCCAACTTATTTAAAAAATAATAAAAAAAATAAATTGCTAAGTAATTTTGTTTTTGGGAGCTGAAGGGTATCGGCTGATACCCCCTCCCTCCACCTCTGAACTGTATCAATACCGTCACTCAACTAGTCAACAGCCATGCACACGCACAGTACACTCATATGACCGACTGATTGTGGATTACTTGTAAGTTTCTCTGACTTCTTTTTGAAACTGCAATTGTCACAAAGATACATCAACTTGGTAGACCACAGTAGCCTGCAGGGGCAGTTTCAAAGATTTTCAGACTTTTGGATTCTACTGTCATGGCCTTGCCAACTAGACATAATCTGCCTCATGTCTCTTTTATTATAACTCAAAGGCTAATGGTTATTTCTATGAAGCATTTGCAGTTCCACAGGGTTATGGGGCATCGCAGCAAAAAGGGACCCGAAAGACTTGTTCTTACTCCTGCAGAGGAAAAAAAATAAAGCGGCCCAAGCTGCCATTTTCAAAGCATACAATTTTTTATGGAAAAGTTCCAAAAGATGCCACGCAACTAAGAAATAAACTAGTCAATCCAAAAGGACAAGCAAGGCAAAAGCTAAATTGTTATATATGCTTATTGGGACCAAGATGACGGCATAAGGGATGATTTCGCTTGGCACTATAGGGGCTAGATGGAGGATAGTGGATTGGACTCTGCCCCCCCAAAAAAAACACACACACACAAAGAGAGTTGAAAATCAACTGGAATATGTTGAACGGTTCAATACCTTGTGGCAACTTAGGACTTGCAAAGGGCAGCATTTGCAGTCCCATAAGGGTTATGGTGTATCGCGGCAGGTAAACATTTAAATATTTGGATATTTGCAATTTGCTATAGAAATCTGTTAAATATCTGGGAGATAAGGGTAGAAATATGCATCTTGCATTTCAATTGCCCATTTGATAATAACATTTTACATAAGTCATATACTTTCTCAAAATTAAGAAAAAAACACAATGCATGGTTACATAAGCCAAGGGTTAGATTTCTCCAGCTAGAACAACATGAGCTAACACCCTCTTTGCTTTGAGTACATAATGGTGATGTTTGATTGTAAAAATGTTGGGGTGTTGGAGTTTGTGAAAAAGTGAAAAGGTGAAAAGAGAGTTGATTTGATGAGTAGAGAAAGAATTTTGGGGTAATATTTTATTGAGGCCAAAATTTTGGGAGCCCAACCCTTTGGCTCCCAAACATCTCCAATATCTCAGTGCAGAGAGACGATATGGAATCTTGCCCTCAGGGTTGTGTATTGAAAGATGTGTTTGATACTAGTACATTCAACCTATACGTCTGCATATCTTGATAGTTGTTGGAAAGGTTCAGTTCCTTTCACAATGGAAACTAATCACTCAATATCTACCTGGCTATTGGCGAGGAGGTTTTCTACTGACCCTGTAGCCTCCATTTTACACTTGTCTTACATGGATAGGCCCATGAGTATAGCATATACCAATTGGCAGCTTGCATAGCTTTAATATATATACTGCTGAGATTCTGCAAAGAAATAAATGTGCTACTCCAAAATGATTTTCTTTGGGATTTATAAAGCTCATATTCTTGGGTCTTACACAAAAAAGAGCAAAACGAAAGGTTCATGAGCCTCCTATATTTTTCAACCAGTGCGCGTGAAATTTCTCACCACTGCAGGCAACAAGGCCAATGAGGTCTTTACTTGCACTTCTTTTGTTTCATGGATTCTAGACTGATTGTGAACTTCAAAAGATGTTGGCGACTAGCCAAGCAGACCACTCAGGTCAAATGCAACTCGGCCTTGAAATAGCCCGAGAAGACATGGACACCACCCAGCAATAGGGGAGTATGTTTGTCCTTCACAAGTTTAACTTATATGGTTAAACGATTTCTACCGTAGGGTGATCCAATCTGTGAAATGTTGTAAGCTATAATTTTCTTTTGCTTGATGCAACATATTTTATGCTTCATCTTACGCCATAATTCAGGTATGCAGTCGAATCATGTGCTTAGGGGGCTTAACCGCACACATCATTGCCGAAAATTCAGAATGAGAGTGTCCATTTGGCCTCCAAAAAATGTACAGCAACAAAGAGCCTCAATGACGCTTCACAAGTAGAGCTTCACTTTAAGGATATACGGGGAAGAACTATTCTCCATCTCAGAAAGGTAGAGCCTCTTAAAAGTTAATATCAATAAATATTATGCTTACTCTTAAGTGAAGTTTTTTTAAAAAAAGAACAAAGAAAAAAGAAAGAACAACAAAGAACAAAGAAAGAAAAGAAGAAGAAGAAGAAATGAAAAAAAGGAAAAGACAGGTGCCCTCGTACCCTGGTTGTGAAAAGATTATTTGGCCTTTGTGCCCAAGAAAGAAAAAAAGAATGCATGGCCCTCGTACCCAGAAAAGATTACTATTTGACCCTCGAGCTCAGAAAAAATGCATGGCCCTTGTGCCTAAGAAAGATGACTATTTGACCCTCGTGCCAAAAGAAATGATTATTTGGCCCTTATGCCCAAAAAAGAAAAAAGATGGGGTCCTCATGCCTGGGAAAGAAAGAAAGAATGCAAGGCCCTCGTGCCCAGAAAAGATTACTATTCGGCCCTCGTGTCCAAAAATGAAAAATACAGGGCCATCATGGCCATAAAAAATGATTATATGGGCGCTCTCGCCCTCGACAAGAACTCATGTCACTTATTGGGCCCTTGTGCCCCGGACAGGCCCTCACGTAGTTTATCATGTCCTTGTGCCCCGGAAAGGCCGTCATGCCTCTTATCGGCCTTCAAGCTTCTTATTAGTCATTCGTGCAGCTTATCAAGCCCTTGTGCCTTGGATAGGCCCTCAGGCCCCTTATCGAGCTCTCATACCCATAATGGACTTTTGTACCTCTTTTTATTATGTTAAGGATAAAGAAAGCTTAAAAGGGATATACATGATGTGTCAAGCGCAAGAGCCAAGTAGGCTGCTAGAGACATTCTTTAGGCCTCTTCAAACCGAGCCCTAGAGAATGGGGGTCTACTGATGGGGTAGCATTTTTTAGCCTGCATGGCAGACCCAACCTAGGTGAGGCCCAACACGCTTTAATGAGGCCTAGCGGTAAAAAGCCTAAAAGTGGGTCCATGGGCAGATTTTCAGAGATCTTCTCGTCTGCAGTGGCATGTCCTATTGGCCAAAAATCACATCAGCCCACAAAGAGACATGCTCCACTAACAGCCAATCAGCTCATTCCGTGTGGAAAGAGGAAAAAAATATTTTTTTTTGGAAAAGAGGGGCTCCTTAGCTTACGATGGGGAACATGTATTTTCTAATTATTTTGCAGAGGATTGATTTGAGCTTTGGAGCCTGACCCATATGGCAGCCTAGCTCACTATTTTCTTAATTTTGTAGGTTCTCTACCGTTCTTCATGTTGGGTCTCTGGCTTAGTGAATTTTTGTGTGAATTTTTGTGATAAAGCTGGTTAAAAATGGTTTCATCAAGAATAACTCCCCACTAACTCCTTATCAAACCTTCACACTTCTTCTTAATCATTTTGTTATTAATTTTAATCTTTATAATATATATATAGATTTTTGTGATAAATCTGGTTAAAAATGGTTTCATCAAGAATTAAGTCCCCACTAACTCCTTATCAAACCTTCACACTTCTTCTTCTTAATCATTTTGTTATTAATTTTAATCTTTATAATATATATATATATATATATATATATATAATTACGAATAAATGATCTAGTAAATGTAATAATATACATTGTTTCCTCTTGGCTTCGAGAACAATCAACCGTCTCTTTTATTAAATCAGTGTGGGTGAAAAGCAACAAAAACAGTTATCTTTTTCAATGAATACCTTCCTTTGACACATAAAGGAAAATTATTCATACAAGACAAAAAACCATCATGTTTCTTTGGGCCTTTATTATGTTATTATATCGTGATCAAGGTGAAAGGATTAACTATCTGTTCTAAATGAAATCAATATTACAATGTAATGCATTTTTAAAATTTATGATCATTTTTTTTAAAACTGGGAAATCATACTAAAAGAGTCAAGAATCTTAGAGAGATTTCAGTTGAATACATTTTTCAATCTATTAGAGCTCTGACACTCAATTTTGTTATATTTCATTTTTCAACTATTAATCATTTATACTTTGTACTCGTACTTTTAATTTGGACAAAATTTAATATTTTAGTTCAGTTTTACTCTCATAAATTTTTTTGTAGGAGTAAATTTATCATCTCACTGAATCAAAATATGAATTATGTCAAATTAATAGTAAATGGTGCAAAATGTACTGAAGTGAGAATTTAACGACTAAAATGTCAGTGAAATCAATAATTGATGGTGTAAAGTATAAACATTTCAATAATCGACAGACGAAAAATGTATTTTTTTCAAAAATGGAAATAGAACTTTGTATCTTTTTTATAAATATTATAACAACTTCATGTTCTAAATATGATATTTGCCACGAGACCTGCTTTTTTTTTTTTTTTTTTTTACTTGAGAGTAGACGGGTCGAAAAATTGATAAACATGCAATAGGTTCGAGAGTGAGAGAGGCCTGAAGAAAAACAAACAAAAAGAGAGAGGCCCGGCTTAGGGAAAAGAAGCCCAACTTTTTTACTCGTTGCCCACTTAGCCTCTCTTCAGACACTTCCACGGACCAGACCTTTGAGGTTAGATTCCTGAAGGTAAGCGCCATTTCGGTTCTCTCTCTATCTTATGTCTTTAGCTACAGCATATTCGTTCATTTTTATATGTCAGATCTGTTGACTAGTTTGATCTTAGTTTTTGGATTCTCTCGAATCGGTTGTGCTCAGTCTATCTGCAAATCTAGGTTTTAGGTTTCGTCAGTTCCTAGAGTTTTCTGTTTATTCTAGGCTCTTACGTATTTTAGAGAATTATTTAGAGAAAAAGAAGAGGAAATGGAAAAGATCGTCATTCAGAAGCCAATATTCAGAAACTACAGGAATAAGAAATGGGGCTTGATGCAAAAAATTTGTATGGATTCCAAGGTTTGACCTAAAATAGAGGTTTATTGAAACATAGAGGACTTTTCATATCTAAGCCATTTGGATGTCGTGGCCTTAGCATATGTGCGGGGAAATTATCTTTGGTTACTGATGCACTGTTGATGTGTATCAAAGGTTATTTTAAAATTGCGGTTTGTGCTTACTATTCCTTTTATTTTGTTTTTTCAAATTATGTTACTTCGTTATACCAGTTTTTCTTTATAAATGAAAGTGGATCCGTTTGCTGACATTTCATCAACTGTAAGTGAGCTTCCCTACTTGATAGTTTTGCTGATATGATGATTTAAGAGATGTTGATTGTTGGCCCTCATTTGTAACGCAGTCAGGGTCGTGCTCTAAGCTTTTTGACGTGTGTTCTTATTGCTATGTAAGTACTGCCATAATCTTTCATTGTCATCTTCCTTAGGATTGATGTTGCTTCACCGTCTTAATTTTTTGTTTTCACCTTGCCCGTCTTTGTATACTTGCCTTCCCTTGCTTGCACGAGATTGATATTTTACATGCATATTTCTGGTTGAGGTTTTAATTACAATTTCATCATTTTAGCTTCAGTGTTTCTTAGACATGATTCTTTGCCATTAGTCAACTTTGTCGTTTGCTCTGAAATTCTCCCCAAGTTGCCATGGTAAGAGCTATAGCCTGTAGAGTTCATTTTGCAGGAAGGATGGAACATAAAAAAGTGATGGGGGCAAAAATGAGATGGAGCAGATACTGATTCTTTATTCTGGGTATTGGGTTGGAAGAATAGAGAAGAATAAAACGAGATTTGGAGAAGAGAAGAAGTGACTTGTTGAAATGACCATTCTGCCTATGGATATTAACTAACACATTATAAGAAGGGTAAATTTGTTTTGCTCCTTTATTCAGGGACTTAAAATGGGAAATTTATTTGTCAACGTCAATTGTCCCCTAGTTTTTCTCTCAGGTGCATTCTTTCGTAAATAATAAGCACATAACAAAAGAGATGGAAATTTGAAAAAAAAGCTTCCTACTTTCATTATGGTGTCTGTATGACAATAGACCTCTAATGTTCACGAAAAAGAGAATACCTAGTGTTAACTTCTAGAGTCACTTACCAGAAGAACTTCTGGAGTTTGCATAGAAAGTATAGAGCATTCAGTGATGGACATAGTATAGAGTAATCAGTGATGGAATCATGGACATTCTAATTGCTTGTGGTTCCATCTCTTCAAAATCAGTATTTGTAGCTCAATCTACATCCGTGCAGATCATGCAATCATTTTTATCCAACACTGTTCAGTTTTATGCCTCTCTAATTCTAGGATGTTGGCCAATCGTTCTTTATCGTGGGTTTCTTTTTTTCGTGTGCTTAGGGCGGACGAGGAACTTGTTGATCCAAAGAAATATCTTGAGGAGTCTTGCAAACCCAAGTGTGTGAAACCATTACTTGACTATCAGGTATGTTGGAAAATATTTGACGTTAGAATTTAAATTTGGGGAGTTTAAGAAATAAAATTTCATGTTTGTTCATCATTCTAAAAGTCTATTGCAAAACATTTTTTGTCAAGTTAATACCATAATTGATTGACGTTTGATCTTGGTATTATTCATACACATTAATGCAAAACTTTGTTAATTTAATATGTTATGCCAGAATCTGTGTGTGGATGCTATCAGGTCCATGATATTATCAAAGGCTTTGAAGAAGAGATTAGGCGCTTAATTGGAATTCATCAACTATTAGAGTTTTTTTTTTGCAGTGAAGACAGGGTACTCAATAACGAATACATTGCAACACTTGTTTGTGTGTACAGCTTGTGAACTAGAGCAATTAATTATTTTTTGGGGATTGAGCCTTTTTTTTCCTTTCAATTTATTTTCCTTCCCTCTCCTCTTTTATGACACATTTTTTATCCGCTGGAAGGGGAGACCCATGTTATACCAGCATCTCTTTTGGTAGTGGATGGAGATGGCTTAGGGGAAGGCTTTAATAGTTGGAAGGGTGGTAACAAAAGGTTAGAGATATATTTGAGGTGTACAGTAAATGTTTGAAAACACTTTGTTAGAGCGAAGAAGGTTTTGTGCAGTGCTTATCATCTTTTGAGTCCCCATGTTGTTCTTGTAGCTGCCTACCTTATTGCTTAAACTTATTTAGCCTCTTTCTTGCTCTTTCTCCGAACACTTTTTTTTTTATAAGTCTTTCTCCGAACACTTTCTCTAGCTGTGATGACCTCTTAGCCAGTACTTTTATATTGGTCTTGCTAGATTACAAGACTTTTTGACTAGAATAACGCAGTTTGTCTTATTCCAATCAGTGGGTATTGGGACCTTTTTTTCTGCATAACTTTTAGCTATTAAATGGGATTTGATGGTTTATCAGTCATATTGTAAGCTGTTGGAAAGACTTCTATCCGACTCGAGATTTTTTATAATCATAGGACTCCGAAAGTGTCTGTCTTTTGGATCTTCTCTAGAGCAGCTTTTCACTTCTAGTGGGGTTTTGGAAGAGCCTTTATATTGTGTTAGCCTTTGTTGGTATATGGTGTTTCACCTCCTTCCATGACGTTATTTTATTGGAGTTCCAAAGTATTTATCATATTGGAATAGATAGTTCCTTTCACTGAGATCCAAGCCTTGTAACCAAATATTTGCTTTCTTTGTTAGAGTTGAAACGTCTAATGAACATGGGAACACTTTTGAGGGTTGTTCGAATTTTCTTTGATCTCTTAGGACTTGAGGAAATTAGATGGAGTTGATTGATGTGAGAATTCTGATGACATTGATCATAAATTTTATCGAGGCTAGAACATTCACTGTTGGGATTCTAATGGCCTTGATCTTGGTCTAGAAGAAGAAAGTAACGAAAGGTTGGGTACTTTTTCACTTTTCACGAGATAGAGTGGATAAGTGTCTATTAGGCTTTTAAATTCCCTTCACTTTTCTTCAGCTCTCTGTGAAAAGCAGCAGCATAAGGCAGGATTCTTGAGAGAAAATGATGACTTTGGGGCTGGTGAGATGTATCCATTTATATGGTGGCTGAGAAGCACTTGATTAGCTGGATGTTGGTTAGAGGACTCAAATAATTAATTATTTATATTCTTTTCATCATATCTTCTTCCCAACCTTATTTATCTTCTCCATTCGAATCTCTCACGTGTTCATGAACTTCCACATATCATTATAGTACCTTGATGTCACATCATTATCAGGGTTGCTTTGACATTCATAGGTTCTTTAGCCATGTCTGCACTATATTCCAAAAAGACTTGTCAAAGTTATAATTGGATCTCCTTAAAATTACTTAACTAGTCTAATTTCACCTAGTAGACAACAAAATGCGAGACATAGCACTAGTAAGACATCTTCAATGTTCATCCACCTAATAAGAGGCTTAATGTGATGGTTTAACAATCTGGGTCTTTGCATTTAATGTATTATTTTTTGAGATAAAATTGTAGGTTTCCAAACACTGTCTCTAGTTTAAAATCATGAAAGCAAAAGGGCACAAGGCATAGACTTTTCCTACAAAGCAAAAGGACATTGTAGTTTGGGTTCATTGACTTTTCGAAATGGACCAATACTTTGAGACCTTCTGAAATTGTATATGCACAAATGATTTGGGATGGGTGGGATATATCTCATTATAAGGGGTATCTGTTTTTTGCAAAGTACTTTTAATGCGATCCATTTCTGATATAGTTTGTATTGTTGGATAGCTGCAAATCATGCAATTATGTCTAGTTCTTTAAGCTTGGGAATTCGGGCTTCTGTTATATAGGGTGCTCAGATGTTAAGTTGAAACTGAATAATGTTGTTGGAATGACAGTGGTGAAAAACAGAAGAGAGAAAATCAGGAAGTACACATGAATGCTTTTTATCAGTATTTTAAGAGGGATGAGCTAGCTGGTCTCGCTGTCTAGTAATTTTATATGAGAGTTATGTATAGGCATAAAAATAAGTTGGGGCTTTCCTGCTCCTGTTTTGGATTCGCTGACAGGTTCATTGTTCTTCAACACGCTTGTGAACATAGTTATGTCAAAATATATGACATATTCTGGAGTAGAAAGCCATGATAAAACACATATTTGGGAGGAGAGATGGTCACGATTGTAATCTCTTGGTTTGTCTCAGGCATGTGTTAAGAGGATCCAAGGAGATGAAAGTGGTCACAAGCACTGCACTGGACAATATTTTGACTACTGGTCTTGCGTTGACAAGTGTGTAAGTATTTTTTTTTCCTTCGGCCGCAGATGTGCAAGTACTATTGTTCGATATAAGGAGACATTTTATCTCAGTTGACTTGCATCTTCTTCTAAACTCACCGTTCTGCAATGCAGGTGGCACCCAAGCTAATCCAAAGACTGAAGTGATGGATAGTGATTTTGTAATTCGCATCTCTACTTTACAATGGTAATTCATCCAACATTTAATCTTGTTCGGTGAACTACAAATGCCTGTATGGCTTTCTTCTCCAGTACTGTGCCTATTTGGAACTATGGCTACCTTGAGTTATGGTCAATAAGATAGCATCCTGGACGTTAGATTTGTCCAATTGATTTGTTTGTAAGGTTTCGGTTTTTGAGAGGTAATAATATGAGAAAAAAAAGTATCAGGACTAATTTGATGGATTTTAAAGGTTAGGGACTTTTTTAATTTTTGTGCAAAGATGAACTTTGTATTTATCCCTCCAAAAAAAAATTAGAATGAAGCTAAGGTACGTTCCCACATGAAGAAACACCAAAAGACTACAAACCAAGTAATTGTACATGTAAATGAAGCATGATGGTGTACAGCAAGTAAACTTCCAGAGAAAAAAAAGGTAAACTTCTAGAATGATTAATAAACGTGCAGGAGTCCATTAAGGCTTGTAATTAAGGAGTCTATTAAGGCTTGTAATTAATGATTTATATTATCTCACCTAATAACCCACGGCAAAACATCATATCTAAGTGAAAAGAAAACGATAAGCTTAAATTATGAAATTATTGGGAAAGTACATCGGTTTCATCTAAAATTTTCGAATTAAGGAGATATATAAATATATATATATATATTGAACGTTGGAGTAAATATGTTTCGAACTTCACGTAATTCTTTTCTACAAAACAACAAAGATTATCTCGGACACAGGGGTAAGGCACCTCCGATGCCTAAGTTAATGTTTTGATTTTTTAATATTTTTATCTAAAATCTTCTGGAATCACTTACCTTTTCTCCTTCATGATCCCCTCTTTTTATGGTGTCTTTTTCACGTCCTCATATTTTCTTTTTGACCAGAATTTAATCCCTGTAGCGTTGTGTCATGGGATATGCGCCTCACACGTCTACTTAACGACCACTTGCTTTGATCGCGGGAACGTCGGATCGTAGAGTTGCTACACGTTATAAGTTGTTTTATAACCGCTGATGACACATGTCATGGTTTTCTCTTCTTCTCGACCTAATGTGGCATGGGTTTAATTGTTGTTGTTGGGCTTTGGTACGAGTGTGATTATGCAAATCCAGCCCAAATTGATTTGGGCTGGATGGATTCTATTTCAGTATCATCAGAGTCTCCCCATTCTCGAGGAGATATGAATCGGGTTGAGAATGTTGGCTGAATGAATTTCGTATAAACATGTGTATGAAAATTGAAGCTATGTTAACAAACTGAATTTTTATTAAATATCACATATTGGCCCAAGGTGGAATTGTCCATTCAATTATCTAACCCTCGAAACCTAAATACATGTCACAATAAAAGAATTTTTTGTTCGCATAACAAGTGTCGCAGAGATAGTGTCTGTAGTTAATCCACCATTCTGAAAATAATGTTGATATTTCTACTTCTTCTGGTATGTAACAACTATCCTCTTCAGGGCATGTCAATCTTTTTTTAGCCTGTATCGATGTAAATCGGTACGCCCCCATTTGGCCATCACCCAGTATAGAATTGAGTTGCGTATAACTTCCATTTGTTCTACTCGTAATTGTTTTCGAAGCTTTGTCATTATGCCAATGACAGTTTGCCTTGCATTTCCTCCTTGGTCGTGGTAGGCCAAAGCGAGGAGCTATTTAGCCTTTGGGTTCCCCCTTTTTGTTGAGGCATGAACATCTCTTAGTCCTTCAACCGTCGCGGTCCAGCACATCTTCCCACTACCTCGAATGAATAGTTAATGTGGATTTTAATTTGCATAGCACTTGTCGCTGAGAATTTGCCATGCTTTCGTTGACGTATGATGATTTGGAGATTTGCACGCCATATCGTCTTGTTTGGATAGTTGTTACCGAATATGGTTTTTGGTTCATTCGTCAATGATTTGCAGCTTCTGTCCTGTTGATTTATTTTTGGCAATGTACCCTTTTGATCAAGTTGCAGCCATATAATTTAATTTTGAACGGGATACTTCGTTTCATGCCAAACAACCCATAAGAAAGAACTTTTATAAAATAAAAGTTAACTTGATTAATTTTTTTTGATAAGTAAGAAGAATTTTATTAACGGGAAAGAGACAAGAAGCAAAATCAGTACAAAGACTGTACTAAAGTCACTCAAAGCATACAAATAAAGAAACTAAGGAAATCATCATAGTCCACAAAACAACCTCCCAACAAAGCATTAGCCCAAAAGAAAAGAGAAAGAAACACATCGCCCTACAAGCTCCTTAGAGATCTATCCGAATCTTCGAAACACTTTCTATTCCGCTCCCTCCAAAGGCATCACCATACACACGCTGGAATCATCCCCCAAATAGCCTTGGCAGAAGGATCCTTAAAATTCCTACCCCAAGAAAGATAAAACATTCTCCACCTTTTCCGGCATGACCCAATGAATATTCAAGATACCAAGGACCGACGTCCAAAGACCTCTAGCAACCGTGCAATGCAATAACAGATGATGAACTGATTCGCCGTCTCCCTTACACATATAACACCATTCTGTGACATAAAGACCCCTTCTTATGAGGTTATCAATAGTCAAAATACGACCATGGGTAGCCTCCCAAACAAAGAAAGACACTCGCATAGGGACCTTGACCTTCCAAACCCCCTGCCAAGGGAAAGAGACAGAACTGGCATAACCAGAAAGAGAATCATAGAAGGATTTAACAGAAAAAACACCAGTCTTCGAACCCACCCACCACATCACATCTGCGCACCCTCTACGAACCCTCTGTTCATAGATGAGAGAAAAAAAGGCATCAACCTCCTCCAATTTCCAATCATTCACAGATCTAGAGAACTGCAAATTCCACACTAAGGAAGAAGAATCAAACTCCAAACACTCCACCACCATAGTTTCCTTACAAGAGGACAAAGAGAAGACTAAAGGGAAGGAATGGCTTAGAACTCGCCCACCGCACCACCTGTCATGCCAAAAACTAAGACGCTGACCATCTCCCAAAACAAAGCGAGTATGCTCAGAAAAAGAATCCCAACCATTACTGATATGTTTCCAAAGGCTGGCCCTATAGGAACCGCTGGAAGACAAGGAAAACCACCCACCGCCCGCAGTACCATATTTTGCAACAATAACACATTTCCATAATTTATCCCTCTCAATGCCAAATCGCCACAACCACTTGCCCAACAACGCTTTATTGAACACAGCGATCCTCCTAAGCCCCAGCCCACCAAAAAGAATTGGAGAACACACCTTCGCCCAACTCAGAAGATGAAACTTATGAACACCATCTTCACTGCCCCACAAGAAGTCCCTTTGTAAATTTTCAAGCCTTTGCTTCAACATGTACTCGTGAAGGTGTGTAAACACCCTATTTACATAGTTCGTTTACAAAGGCTTATTTTTTAGCCTTTCCTTCTACGGTTTGCTGTGAAGGGTAGGCTGTAGTAATCTAGACAGGGGATGTAATCATCCACGTGAAAATCATTCCTCCGTATCCGATGTGGCGTGTCAACCAGTCTTCAATTTTCTTAGTCAACATCTTCATTTCCTTTCTCCCAAGCTGCATTCTCAAGCTCCAGATAATTTCTTGAGCTTGTTGATGGAACATTTCCTCTATTGCAGCATGGTAGAGGATTGCCAGGAAATAGCAGGCTAGTTTATGCCCTTCTGAAGTAGCTCTTCTTAGCCTGTTGATGACTTGGGAGTGGCTCTTTCTTCACAGAGTCATCGAGTCACTTCCATAAACACCTTGTGATGGTTTCCTACTTCTTGGCAGCGTTCTATGACTAAATATCAGATATCGGTTGGCTGCCAGGGGGTTGAGTAGTCTTCAAGATTCATTTGAAGCTGCACGATATAATTCTTTGGACACTAGTTTAAACCTTTTTTAAGTCCTCGACATCATTCTTCGTTGTGTAGCTAGCAATGATGGTGAGGACGTTGAGAGGAAGGTTAGAGAGCTGATTGGTTTCACTCATTTTTGTTTAAGTCTCTTTTTGCTCTTCTTTGCCATCCTTGGACGCATGTTTGTCCTTTCATAGATGTGTCGACGTGTTCTTCTGGTCATGGCCTTCAAGGGCGTGTACTGAGCATCAATATAACTTTATTTTTTAATTTATTTTGGCATGTCCTTTGAATTTCCCTGAGAAAATGCTTCGCTTACCTTCCATAATGATGAGCATTTTGGTAATCTGGTATGATTGCCTACATTTTTGCAAGGGCATCCTCAATTCATGCGATCGTGGTTTGGTGGGTGTTGCTTCGGGATCTTTAGAAAATCTCTTTCATGTTGTACTTTGTATTTGGCCATCATATAACTTCATCTTTTTTCTTATATTAATCGTGCCATTGGTGTTGTCATTCCTGCGACTATTCAGTTGTAAGTTTATTTGACATTGTTTCGACTTTTCTTGAGGAATTCTTTGAAACAGTGCGTCCTTATCTAGGAAATTTCAGTCACTGTGTCCCCTTATTTAAGGTTGCTTTTCTCAACCTATTAGCTTTTACGCCCTTTCTTGTTTGCCAATCTTTCTTTCCTACTCTTTGATCCTTTTGATTCTCCGTATTCTATCTTTTACTTGCCTTCTTGCTTCCGCGAAATGGCCAACATTAGAGGTTCTTTGAGTGGTGTTGCTAGAACTCCTAAGGTGCCTGAGAGGCAGAAGGCCATTGGAGCCTTAGCCAGATGGATGAGACTTATTTCGACTCCTTCTATGTTGAATTCTGTTACATCAGGGGAGCCATAGGGGATATATGCTTCTTTGAGGCTCCATTGAAATTTAGGGTAAGGTTTCCTACACAGGTGGATTGTATAATACCTTGTCCTCTGAACATCTCGGCTGACCGCCACATTTTGGTTGCGAAAGGGTTAGCTCGAGTATTTTGATCTCGGGGAATATGCTGAATTTCAGAAGTTTCAAAGATTTCTTTTATTTCCAAGGCGCACTTCAGATAAGCTGTCATTCTCTCACTTCGAGCCTCGAAGTTTCCCGTAACTTGTCCCACCACCAATTGGGAGTATGCATGTATGTTGAGATGCTTTCCTCCTAAAAGTCCTGTCGTGAAAAGACCGGCTACAAGAGCTTGGTATTCAACTTTGTTGTTTGTGGAGGAATATTCTAGCTTGATTCCAAACTTGATTCATTCCTCATTGAGTATCTTGATGACTACCCCCACACCTCCTGCTTTGTGATTGGATTACATATCTACGTATATTTACCATGACTTTGGTTTTGGGGCTTCTTCTTGGGATGCTGAGGCTGTAAATTCCGTGACGAAGTCAGCCACTTGTCCCTTAATCGCGGTTCATGGTCGATATTTGATGTCGAATTTTCCAAGCTCTAAAGTCAATTTGACCAACACTACCGATGTGTCCGGCTTTCCCAAAGTTTGCCGGAACGATTGATCTGTTATAATGACTATGAGGTGGGCCTGGAAGTACAACCTTAATTTTCTTGTCAAAATGATAACAACTAATGCCATCTTGTCGAAGTCGGGATACTGGGGTTCAGCCCCTTGCAGTGCTTTGCTCACATAGTATATTGGTCGATGAATGTTGTTGTCATCTCTTATGAGTGTCGTACTTACTGTCGCATCCGAGATGGCGAGGCAGAGATAAAGAGGTTCCCCCGGTATTGGGGAGCTTAAGAGCAGGGGATTTATGAGGTAAATTTTCAACTCTTCAAAGGCTGTATGGCATTCTTCTGTCCATTCAAAAGCTTTCCGAAACGTTTTGAAGAATGACAAGCAATTGTCCATGACGCGGGCGACGAACTTATTGAGTGCAGTTATTCGTCTTGTGAGTCGTTCCAGCTCCTTGATGTTCTTTGGTTGCTGCATATCCAGGATAACCTTTATCTTTTTTATTAGCTTCAATTACTCGTTGGGATACAAGGAATCCTTGAAATTTCCCGGAGGATATGTTAAACGCACATTTCACCGGGTTTAAGCGCATCTTTTAGGCTCGAAGTACATCAAAGGCTTTGACGAGGTATGTGACATGGCTTGGTGATTCCCGTGTTTTAATCATCAAATCATCGACATAGACTTTCATATTACGCCCAATTTGTTTCTGGAACATCAGGTTGCCTAGCCTTTAATATGTAGCTCTCGCGTACTTCAGACCGAAGGACATTACCCGGTAATAGTAAGTCTCGCAATCTGTTGTAAATGAGATAAACTCTTGGTTCGATACATGCGTCTTGATTTAGTTATATCCAGAGAAGGCGTCCATGAAGCTTAAGAGTTGACGTCTCATCGTCGAATCTACTAATAAATCAATTCTTGGGAGCAGGTAACAATCTTTTGGGCAAGCTTTGTTTAGATCAGTGTAGTCTACACACATCTTCCATTTTTCGTTCGCTTTCTTCACCATGACTACATTTGCTAGCTAGCTAGGATAGTTGACTTCCATGATGAATTGGAATTTAACCAGTTTCCCAACCTCTTCATTGATTGCTTGACTTCTTTCTGGGGCGAAACTTCTCTTATGTTATATGACCGGTTTGACCTCGTGTCGTATGTGAGTAATGAATTTTGGATCTATATTCGACATATCTTCATGTGACCAAGTGTAGACTTTGCTATTTGCCCGCAGGAATTCCATGAGAAATTTTTTGGATTCTTTAGACAAGTTGATGCCAATCTTGACCATCTGTTCTTCTGAATCTGCCCAGAGCGGTATTTCTTCTAATGGTTCATCTGGTTGTACTTGAAATTCCTCTCGATATTCGATGACCATTGTTTTCCCGGTTGCTTGGGTGTCTGATAGATAACATTTTCTTGCCATGTCTTGATCTCCCTTTGCTTCCCCTATTCCCGCCTTGGTTGGAAACTTCATCTTTAGATGGTAAGTTTACACCATGGCATGTAGTCTGTTTAGTGTGACTCGTCCTATAATGACGTTATAGAAGGACTCTCTTTCAAGGATTAATAATTTTACAGAGATCGATGCATCATACGGGTGCTCTCCTACCATGAATGGTAATTCTTTTATCCTCATACTAAATACTTGGTGACCAGTGAATCCGGTGATACTGATGTTTTCCTTCCTGAGTGATTCTCTTCCTAGCTTCATCTGGTTGTATGTAGTAGCATACAAGATATCGACAAAGCTCACGGTGTCGATAAGTATTCGTCGAATTTGTAATTTCCTATCATAGCATCGATTACCAGAGCATCGCCTGTGAGTCTTAGAAAATCAAAGATATGAAAGTGTGTTTTGTGTGAATGATATGAGAAATATAGAAAATCAAGGATATGAAGCTGTCAAAGGTGGGAGCTGTTCAAATCTCAGCTTCCACTTTGAATCAAATCTGGTACCTGCTGAGGAAACATGATAAATGTTAGTAGCTGTCCCAAATAGCTCAAATTCGTCAATCAATTCAGCTTGTAAATTCATAGCCTGGTCGGCTAAACAACTATTCTCCTCAAAAATTGTTTCCAACATGTTAACTTCTTGCATCTCCTCGGGTTCTTGAGGTTGGCTGCAAAGATTAAAAATGTTAAGCTCTAAAGTCATGTTACCGAAACTCAACTTCAAAATACCACTTCTACAATTGATTAGAGCATTGGAAGTAGCAAGAAATGGTCTTCCAAGGATTACGGGCGCTTAGAAAGAAGAAGGAGATGTCAAATGCACATCGAGAACTACAAAGTCTACTGGATAAAAGAACTTAACCACTTGAACTAGGACATCCTCCACAACACCTCTCGGTATTTTGATGGATCGGTCAGCTAGCTGTAAAATGATGGAAGTGGATTTTAATTCACCCAAACCAAGCTGTTCATAAACATTATAGGGCAGCAAATTCATACTGGAGCCTAGATCTAACAAAGCATGACCTATTTTTGAACTCTTATAACACATACAATGGTGGGGGATCCAGGATCTTTGTATTTAGGTGGAGTATTATTCTGGATGATGGCACTAACTTGTTCCGTAAGAAAAGCCTTCTTTTGCACATTTAGTTTCCTTTTTACGGTGCATAAATCCTTAAGAAATTTAGCATAAGCAGGAACTTGTTGGATAACATCTAGTAATGGTATGTTTATCCTAACTTGTTTAAAAATCTCTAGGATTTCAACATGATGTTTTTCCTTGTGCAAAGAAACTAATCTTTGAGGGAAAGGTGCTGGTACAACATATGAATTGTTTTTACCAGAATTTTCAGTTTCAGCAAAGTTGAGAATCCTCATTTGAAGTAAGCTTAGGGACCTTACCAGTTTTATCTGAACTGTGGGTAGGTATGTCTACCAACTTACCACTCCTCAAGGTGGTGATTGCTTCCACATTCTTGACATTTGATGCTTCTGCAACAGCTTGAAGCTGTTGCACTTTATGTTGTGGGTTTGGTTGAGGCTGCGAGGGAAACTTGTTTTTCTCTTGAGAGCTCCAAGCTGTGGTCAGCTTTGTCAAAGTCCCTCTGATGTCATTTATGTCTTGTGAATTTTGGTTGTTGATTGTGGCTTGTCCTTGCATGAATTGTTGCAAGGTGGTGGACAGTTGTTGAACTGTGTCTTCAAGCCCTTTCTTTTGAACTGGTGCAGGTTGGTTTGCAAAATGGGAGGGACCGGGGCCTTGACCAGCTGTTACATAAGGAGTGTACTGACTTTGTCCTTGTGTAGCTGGCCCGTTGGTCATTTTTCCAGCTGAAGTTTGGATGATTTCTCCAACCTGTATTGTAAGAATTCGAGTACGGTCCAGAAAAATTCTTAGAAATAATATGTACAGGGTTGGATTGATCAAGCAAAACTTCCTTAAAAACAGGTATTGTTGGGCATGTATTAGTTATATGACCTGGGTCTTCACATATGCAACATTTTTCAGAGTTTGATGGTACTAAATGCATCTCATTTACTTTCTTCAGCTCAATGGAATCTAACTTTTTAGAAATCAATACAAGTCTAGCATTTAGATCATCACTTTCTTTCAGTTGATACTTACCACCCCCACTACTGCATTATTGATTTTCAGATCTATCAAATGGATCAGAAACATCCCAGGTTTGAGCATTCTCAGCAAAATAATCAAAAGTTTCATCGGGTTCTTTGTTGAAAAATTCACCATTGCACATAGTCAAATTGCCTCATTTTTTGTTGCAACCCTTCATAAAAGAAACTTATGATCCACCAATTTTCATATCCATGGTGAGGACATGCATTTAAAAGGTCTTTGAATCGTTCCCAACAATGATAAAATGTCTCCACATCCTTTTGACAAAAATTCATAATTTGTCATTTCAAAGCATTGGTTCTATGCATAGGAAAAAATTTCTTTAGAAATTCAGTTTGCATTTCTTGCCAAGTCCCAATAGATCGTGGTCTTAAAGAATTCAACCATGTCTTAACCTTGTTTTTCAAGAAAAATGGAAACAATTTTAGTCTTATAACCTCTTCAGTGCATGTTCTATCCATAAATGTGGAACACACTTCTTCAAACTCTTTAACATGCAAATAGGGATTTTCAGATTCCATCCCATGAAAATGTGGTAGCAAAGGAATCATTCCAGGTTTAAAATTAAATGTATTTGCATTCAAAGGTTGAATAATGCAAGATGGTGGGCTTGTCCTAACAGGTTGCAAGTATTCTCTAAGAGTTCTGTTTTGATTGACTACCTCCCTATCAAGATGTTCATGCTCAACCGTAATGCTATGAGTGTCAGATGATGATGTGAGTGCAAAGGATTCTGTAGATGATGAAGTTAGTGATTCTGCCCTAGCGAGTCTAAATGTGCTATCCCTAACCCAACCAGACATACAAACTCAGCAATAAAACAAATGAAAGATAAAGACAAATAAGGAAAATGAGAGGAAATAGATATCACCTGAGCTGTGCGGAGGTGCACAGCTAAAACTCCCTCTCAGCTTTCAACAAACTACTCTGATGACACTGAGTGTCCCCGACAACGGTGCCAAAAACTTGATTGACTCACAAAAGAATTACTCCCAAGTGCAAGAGTTGTCAAGTTGTAAACAAAGGTGAAGTCCCAAGATCGAATTCCACAGGGACAATAAGGTTTCAGAGAAAACTAAACAAACTAAAAACAAAAGTAAAATAAGATGAAAATGAAATAAAAAGAAACTAAGAGGAAGGAAAATTAAAACTCACGTTGATAGAAAATAACTGCAAGGATTAAAGGCAAAGCAAATGGGTCACAAGAGTCTATGCAAGAGCAGGTTTAGATGAACAAAATTTAAAAACCAATCAGTAATTTTCGAAGACAACTTAGAATCTGGTTGAAAAGAGATTTAGGAAAAACACTTGAGTTTTGATTTCACCATCACCGATTCTCGATCTAAAATTAACATCATCGAGCTAACATTACTCAGTTACCTATCCATTCAAAGATTCAATAACCGTAAAATAAAAGACGTTAAACTCCACAACTATCAAAGATTGAATAGATTCATCATCCATAAAGAGATTTTAAGCATATAATGACTGAATGAAATCTTGCTCTTAAATGGAGTAAAATGTGCCAAAAGTCTACAAGATACCCATTTCAAGAATTTCACAGTGTTCAAACGTAAATCACCTCTATAAATGATGAATAACAATGAAAATGAACATAGAGCATCTCCATCAATTTACAATCTCGAATCGATGCAAGATAAAACCAAAACCCAAGTTTTTGGTACTTAGAAACCCATGAGAAAAACACAGCAGCAGGAAAAAGAGAGAGAATGCAAAGAAAGGAAAAATATAGTAAAAAGCCTCCCGTTCCTCATCTCTTGACGATAAGTTATATCCGAAAAAATGGCCAGCCCAGCACCATTCCCTCTCTTCCACGTGCTCCATCCTCTTCCTCTCTCCCCTGCTTCGGTTGATCGCCAAATCGCAACAGAATTCCCTTATCGCAACAGAATTCCCTTTTTTCTTTTCCTTATCTGCCCTTCAGCCTTGTAGCTCCATTCAAATCGTGTAAACTGATATTTTGATTTCCAAAATTACCCTGAATAAAGAAGAGCCAGCATCAAGGAGTATAACGGGCTGGACGTCTAACACAACATCATAATTGTCACGCTCAACTAGCGTGCGACCGGCGCTCGAGCGCCCTTGGAGAGTTTCATACAGATACAACACGCTCGATCATCACTTGACCAGTCGCTCAAGCGCTCTTGGAGATCTTCTTACAGAAACTTCACATTTGACTACCGCTCGACCAGCCGCTCGAGCGCTCTTGGTGAATTCCAGACAGATTGCTCACGCTCGTCAAGCGCTCGAGACACGCTTGAGCGACACTTAAGAAAATCCTTTTATTGAAAACATGCGAGGGTCAAGGTGAGATTCTTTTTACCACAGCAACATAAATCATATTGAAATAATCAATTGTTATAAATTTTGCTTAAGTACTGAAATATGGCGCTTAATTAATAGCTTAATTCATTTTCAATTAAACAATTAGTTCTTTTAAGCTACCTAATTAAGCATATTAAACACTTTATCAATTGATGTGAACGAAGATTCCACCTGGTGCATCTTGTTTTCTATAGAGGATTGTGGCAGTCTGTCCACTTTCTATCTCATACTCCCTAATTCAGCTAAAACTTCTTCCAGCCTGGCGTTAACTCCTCCAACATCTTCATTCCTTCCAGGTGTAGAGTGGGAATCTTTGTTGTAGCGTGGTACACACACCTCTTCGTTGTGTCTTTCTGGCATTGATACTTGTGGTATGCGACCAATTTGTTATGTCTTCCCTGCTCAGTTGTTTCTCTTGGTTGCTTGTTGTTGTGATTTTTTGGTTTTTCATTTGTGTCGGTGCGGGGCACATGGAATGTTTCCACTAACCATTCAATCATTTATGGAGGAAGTCTTGGAGGTGGCTTCGGGTTGCCTCTGATCTTCCTTTTGTTTTTACTCTTGGTGGTCACTATAAACCTTTTATCATAAGAACTAAAACGTTCCCACATACAACACTAACTAATAAATCAGTTGATTTATGGTCAACACGTCGGAGTAAATGCGTCTCGAACTAACCCAAATTGATTTGAGATAGACTGCTTCTATT
This sequence comes from Myrica gale, assembly GCA_963930655.1. Lineage (NCBI taxonomy): Eukaryota > Viridiplantae > Streptophyta > Magnoliopsida > Fagales > Myricaceae > Myrica > Myrica gale. The sequence continues at coordinate 10,691,058 of OZ005611.1, forward strand.
TCGGTATCATCATTAATAGAGGCAGATTTGAGATTTATCATTTTATTTGTCCCATGTATATGCTTGTTTATAGGAAAGATAACAACAGGGAAACAAAAATCGTAAAAAAAGGAAAAAAAAAGAAGAGAAAAGAAAAAAGACAGAAAAGCATTGAAGACAGAAGAAAAAGCAGAAGCGTGAGATCCTTAAGCTACTATGTGATTACAAGCCAGTAGTTCCAACAAGCTTGGTTATGCCATAAGTAGCTGCCACCAAAGGCGACTTCACCAAAGGCGTCTTCCCTATAACTCTGACATTATCTAGCTTGGCTACTAGTGAGAAATTTTCCTGATAATCGACGCCGCAAGTTTGTGTATAACCCTTTGCTACCAGTCTCGCTTTGTATCTTTCAATAGATTCATCTGTCTTATGTTTGATGGAGAATACCCATTTATATCCCAAAATTTTTTTTCCTTCAGTTAATGGTACTAAAGTCCACGTTTTTTTTCTTCATCAATGCCTTCATTTCTTTATTTATCGCTTGAGTCCACTTTGGATCTGTTAAGGCTTTCAAAATGCTAGTGGGAATATGGCACGAGGACAACTCGTGTGCAAATGTCTTGAAAGGTTTAGATAGCTTCTTGGTGGACACATAGTTGGCATTTGGGTATTTTGACCTTCGTTCCTCGTTGTCTGGTGAATATTTGTTTGATGGCTTGACCCGATTATGCATGAAAGGTAAGTTGTATCCAGTAGGGGTATCTATATCATTAGATGGTATAGTGGTAGGAGTACTTACCTAATGATTACTCTTAGGAGATGCATCCTCGAGTACTGAGGACTGGGGGACTTATATTTCAGTTTCAAATGTCAAAGGCTCCATTCTTGGTACTTCTGAAGGCGCATTAGGCCTTCTATATGATTCTTCATTGATCTCAACTTTGTTGTCATGAACATCCGCCTAATCTAGTCTCAACCAATTCGACTCTTCATCTCGATTCTTCACCTAAAGAGAAGATTTGGAAGGCAAAGGATAATAGAAAGTGTCGAATTCGAGGAAAGTGACATCCATAGTCACATAGGTGCATTTGGTGGTAGGATTATAACATCGGTTGCCTTTGTGATGTGAGGCATACCCCAATAAAAGATTGCGGACTGCACAACGGTCAAGCTTTGTGCATTGGTTCTTGTGAAGATGTACATAGGTAAGGCATCCAAAGATCTTTGGAAGGATCATAAAAATAGTGGGCAAGGTGACATAAGTTGAAAAAGCTTGAATATTTGTCTTAAAGTTTAAGACTTTGGATGACATACGATGGAGTAAATGTACTGCAATGGCAACGAAATCACCCCAATGTTGGTTAGGCACATGAGCTCCAAGTAAGAGAGCACGAGTAGTTTCAAGAATATGTCTGTTTTTTCTTTCAGGGATGCCATTTTGCTGAGCGGTCTGTGAGCATGAGGTTTCATGAATAAGACCATGATGTCGAAAATAATCTTGAAACCACTGATTAATGTATTCGCCACCATTATCTAAACGGAGAGTTTGAATCTTGCATGAGAACTGAGTTTGAACTATAGCATGGAAGGTTTGGCACACACTTAGTACCTTGTCTTTATGTTTAAGCAAATAGAGCCAAGTCATCCGTGTATAATAATCCAGAAAAATACAATCCATCGTATGCTAGACATAGAAGGAACTGGAGAAGGACCCCACGCATCAGAATGAATTAAAGCAAAGGAAATATCACTTTTTATTCATGCTCACCGAGTACGAAACTCGATGACTTTTAACTAAAATGCAAGTATCACATTGAAGGTCATGATTCTAGAAATGAGAAGACAAATCAGGGAACAAATGCTTCATATAAGTGAAGGACGGGTGGCCCAGACGATGATGCCAAAGCCAAAGCTGTCTCTCTTTGGTGCCAATCAGATGAGTCATGTGATGTGCTCGGCCCATACTGAAATCGTCCATATAGTATAAGTCCCCCCTCTTAGTACTACGCCTAATGATCTTTGTGAGAATATCCTGAAGCGGACAAAATGTATGGTAGATGAGCACAACACAATTAAGATCCGTAGTAATCTGATTGACATATAATAGTTTGTGGGACAAAAAGGGAACAAGTAAAATATTAGATAATTGGAGATGCAGAGAAAACGTCACAGTGCTAGCTGTTGTAATTGGGAAACCACGTCATTTGCATTGGCGATACTCGTGCTCCATTGCGAGGAGGTGTGCAAGAAATTGGCGGCATCAAATGTCATGTGGTCCGCGGCCCTAGAATCAGGTAGTCAAGTTCCATGATCTCCATCACTATGAGAACTAAATAAAGCACGACCAAAGAAACCTGGATTCGAGAGAGAAGATGCATCTCGGAAAGAGTCTATAGGTGGTGAGAGAGAGAGATGGAGCTCTGTAGCAGCAACAACAGCCTTGCATGTGCCTCCATCGATGCCAGTAGCGTTTCTAGGCTTGTAGTTCGTTCCACTAGCAGGGATACCCGTGCAATTGGAAGTAGTTTTCACGAGTATGTATTGTAGCGCTGCAATGAAAGTACTTTGAACCATCATTCAGTGCACGAGACTTAGAGGATTTTCCACCGCCTTGAAAGGAAGATCTAGTAGAGGAGGAGGTCGATGGACCCAGTTGGAGACTCTTGGAAGCTAGGACCGCTCCAGGTGTAGTTATGGTACCACCTGTGCCCATAATAGATTGTCGAATGGCCTCCCTATTGACATGGGTGTATGCTTGTTCAACAATGGGGAAATGACGCAACTAGAGAACATTACCTCGAATTTTTCCCAATCGGTCATCAAGAACAGCGAGGAAAACATACACATGGTCCTCCTAAAGGATGAAATTATAGTGCTTAATATCGGCCGGCCATTCCATCGAATTTGGGCAACAGAAATCGATCTCATGTCAGGGACCTTAAAGATCATTGTAGAATTTTTCAAGAGATCCACCTGCCTGTTGGAGATGAGTCACGTGGTGCCGGAGGTCATATAATTGAGAGGTATCACTGCCATCAAAATAGGTGGTAGCAATGGAGTCCCAAACGAGCTTCGCCGAAGTTGCTGATTGACAATGGGTTTATGGAGTTAATCAGCCAGCCTTTGACAATGGCGTTGTCGGTGCACCATTTGCTAAAGGATTGATCAGTTATGGGTGGCTGGGGAAAGTCACCGTTGATATAGCCCAGTTTGTATTTGCCAAAGATATACATCTCAACAACTTGGGACCAGAGGACATAGTTAGTGTCGTGCAACTTGATGCTGATAGGAGCAGCAGAAGTCTTGGTAGTTGAGACTAGGGACTAAGTTTTGATTAAAACTTCAGCCATTCTGGTGGTTAGTTCGGTAATAGAGGTGGAGGACGAATAACCGGATTTGTCCATGTCACCGGTGGCCTCCACGAGTGTCGAAGGAAAGAGAGGTGTGGTCAGATCGTGATAACAAAGAGCCGAGAATCAAAACTTGGCTCTGGTACCATGTTAAAATAAGAGAAAAGATAGAGAAAGAGAATAATACTTTGTATATTCTGAGGTGTGTCTAAACTGTACAAGAAGTCATCCTTTTATAGGAGGAGGAGACAACTATACAAGGTAACCAATTGATACAGAATCAACTAATTAAGGCTGATTACACAAATTTCAATCATCTTGATTTGAGAGATCTTCCTGATTCAGGAAGATCATAATTTGAGAAAACTTCTTGATTCATGAAGATCTTGATTTCCAAGGTCTTCCTAAATCAAATCTTTAAGCTAGAATCATGGAAGACCCTTGATTGAAGAGATTTTGATAATCTCTCCATATTATACCACTCACGCCAACACTTTCGTCCATGCTTAAATTAATGAAGAACTATTGATTCCCAAGCTGGACGTCCGTTATTTATTTGACAGTAGCGAGTCTGTTGTTACTAGGAGACTGTAATGTTTATTCAAGTTCAGGGCTTCAACTCCAATACTCTTCTCATCAGGCCCTTTTCCCTCTCTTATTTTTTTGAAATGGCAAATTTTTTAAATAATTTTTCAGAATTATAGAATAGCTTTAAAAGGGTCCTCGGATGAGATTTTCCAGAATGAAATTGTTTCGCCGTAAAAATTTCGTGAAAAGTTCTTTGACGCAAGTATTTTCAAAACAAACGTACGTAAAAGCTTAAAAGTTGAAGGGCTAAAACGGAAGATTTCTAGTAATTCTGCTTAAGCCCCATTCAAGAAGATGAACTTCTCTAGGTGTCGTTTAGTTGGTGACTAATATTCCACCAAATGCATATGAACCTCAAATCATAATTTCTGGATATAAACGACTGCACCTGTGAAGTGCATGGGTAATGCAAAGTTTTTTTTTTTTCCCTCTATCGATGAGTACCCGAGTAAATTAAATGTGCATGACTTATGAAAAATTATATTTTTTAGTGAGAACGAGAATCATACATGATATGAAGAGTAAATTAAGTACCCATGAAGAAACACCAAAAGACGATACAAATTAAGTAATTGTACATGTAAATGAAGCACGATAGTACTGTACAGCAAGTAAACTTCTAGAATGATCTATACACGTGAAGGAGACCCATTAAGGCTTGTAATTAATGATTTATATTATCTCACCGAATAACCCATGCACGGCAAAACATCATGATCTGAGTGAAAAGAAAACGATAAGCTCAAATTATGAAATTATTGGAAAAGTACAGCGGTTTTTCATCTAAAATTTTCGAATTATAAAATTAACACAGGCCACATATTTTAGATTTATCATTTTATTTGTCCCATGGACATGTCCTTGCCTATAGGAAAGATAACAACAGGGAAAAGGAAAGCGTAAAAAAAAAAAAAGAAAAAGAAAAGAAAAATAACAAAGACAAAGATAAAGACAAAGAAAAAGCTTTGAAGATAGAAGAAAAAGCAGAAGTCTGAGATCCTTAAGCAACTATGCGATTACAGGCCAGTAGTGCCAACAAGCTTGGTTATGCCATAAGTAACTGCCATGGCCAGCCAGCCCCCGGCTAACACCCTCAAAGATGACTTCACCAAAGGCGCCTTCCCTAGAACTGCACCTACCCCTCCAAACACCAACAAGGCAAAGCTCACAGCCACTAGTACCACCGCCACCCTCACAGCATAATCCTTCAGAAAGGCAGCCGCGAGTAGCGGCACCAGCGCCCCCACGGAAAACGCAAGCGCAGACGCTCCGGCTGCATGCCATGGGTTTGGTAGTTTCTCCTTCTCAGCGTCCAGCTCGTCGGCTCCCATGTTTTCAATATTACCGTCTCTCTTCATTTGAGACAATTCGATGTCGTATTGTGAGTAAACGGAAACGAGCTCTCCGATTGCCATACTACAGGCTCCACCGACCAACCCTGCAACCCCCGAGAGGATCATGGTCTTAGAATCCTTTTTGACGGCCCCAACTCCCATCATTAGAGATGCTGTGGAGAGCAACCCGTCGTTGGCACCTAAGATGGCGGCTCTAAGCCATTGTGCTCTTTTGGCATAGTCCAATTCATCGACCTCCACTACTTCTTGTGGAGTTTGTCCCTCAACGTCGAGGGATTTGGGTTCGTTGAACGATGGTTGGTCCTGAACTTGAGCGGCGGCCATTGGCGGAGATTAAAAAGCAAAGGGGCTGCAATAGCAAATACGGTCTATAGTACCAATATTGGATATGGAGTGTGGGGAGCACACGCCCTCGGGCAGGTTATTTATAGGGAGAAATTCTCAGTAGCCCAGAAGGGACTGGGTGGGCCACCTGGGACAGGTTGAAATTGGTGGTGTCTTTTATGGAATCTAACGTGAGTTCACATTCGGGCCATATTATATGCAGCACCTTCACGTATGTATGTTGAAGGTTCCAGGGCGTACGTGTACATTGTGATGTGGATCCACAGGTTGTTGATGTTTATAATCTATGCCAATAAAGTCTAAAGATCATAGTGTTAAACCTTATCTGAAGTGTTAGAATGTTTCACGCAACGAGAAACTCATTCCTGAAAAACAAAGGTGGAAACCGGTGCATGGTGATCATAGAAAAAGGAGATCGAGATGAGATAATTGATTTGGAAATACATATCCGGTAGGTTATATATGAACGTCATACAGCACCATTTGTGTATTATAAGATATATGGCGTTGCCGTTTAACTCTTATCTCTTAGCTTAAGAACTCTTAGATTTTTCTAAGGTATTTTTACCGATCGAGTAGGTTTCTTAAATCTGTCATTAATTCTTTCTAAATTTAATGGCTATAAATCCTAAAATAGTTAACATTTATCACTTTGAAAAATTCTGACAATATTGTATCTTTTTATATCATGATTTTTATGCTTGGGTTTACTTTTTTTTAAATTAACCGTCAATTTTTTTTTATCTTGAAGTTACATTAATGTCACGAATATTCGTTTAAATTACACCTATATATTTTCAGTAATCCTCGTTAACATTACTTCCACTAGTTATTGGATAGTAAAGTTAACGTAAATACAATGTAAATCGAAACAAAATGTTTACGGCTAGATTATAGACAAAAATTGTCTCCATATTTATGGCGCACATTGCTCTGACTTTGAGGTTCTGTTTGTTTCGGTTCTCAAAAAGTTTTCAAAAACTTCTCACTCACTTTTTCATCAATCCCAATAATTTTTTCATCAATTTCAATACCTTTTCATCAATCTCAATAACTTTTTATAAAATTCAACAACTTTTATCTAACTTTTCACCACTCCCAATAAAATCTACACTAATTCTAAAAAAATATAAAAATAAAAACTATTTTGAGAACTAAACCAAACATAATAGGGCGTTTGTTTCCCAATTTTTCCAACCCTCAGCATTTCCAAACAATCATAAAATAATACATCTCTCCTCATTAAATTATAAAATAATATTATACTATTCAATTAAATCTCCTCTCTCCTCACTTTTCTATAAAATACTATATTTTTTTACAAACCACAATACTCAAAATTTTCAAAATCTCAATATTTTCACGAACAAACGTCCTCGTAATCTTAGGTTCGGCGGTGGAAGAGTTAACGTCGAAAAAACAGTGATTTTGATTGGATATGGAGGAGTGTGGAGGACACATGCCCTCCGCCAAAAAATAAAATCTGGAGTAAAGATTTGGTGGGCCATTCGAGACAGTTGGAACTGGGTTAAGCTAACGAGCATTACACTTGAGGCTATAACTGTAAAAGACATAAGATTACTAAAAGATCTAAGATTAAGGTTGTGTTTGTGTTGTAATATTTTTGGTATGAGAATATGTGTTGTTATTGGATTTAGTGAAAAGGTGAAGAGCGAGGTAATTTTTTATAATTTTTGTAATTTTTTATATTTTTTTATGGGAGAGAGAGATTATATTGGAGTATTTTATTAGGAGAGAGATAAAATTTTGGGGATAATTGGGTTTGCAAATGCAGCCTACTCATACACGCAAGAAATTATAGTTAATTTATATATATATAAAATGACTTCTTGCACATGTCATAGCCACGTGATGATTGTAAAGTTTAATGTAAACTTGTGGTCGCCTACATATGGTATATGTAATCAAACCCCATGTAGAAATTATAATATGTTGATATTATATGTAAATTGAGTTTTCTTACGTACCGGTAACCTAATTTCATATAATTTATCTTTTCTACAAGCCTTCACCAGCAGAATGCAATTCAATATTAAATTAATTTACAGACAGAAATATTATTTGCAATACCTCCAAACATAAAAAGGACATCTTTGAGGCTGCCACCTTTGTTTGTATCCATGGAGCCGCAGGTAGTGTATTCTTTCAGGTGTGAACGCATTAGATACCAAAGTCACGGCACCAGTTTCCACCTGCCCACATGTAGCCTCTGCCACTTCTCATCTCTTAGATTCCTTTTTTTCAGAGCTCACCTATGCAGTTATAAATAGGGGCGTGTGCCATCCACACTCCCCATATATCCAATCCCGTTTTCTGATTACTTATCCTTGTTTTGCATCGCTCTCTGTTTGCTTTCTTAGCTTCCATACTCTTCAATGGCAACCAATCTGCAAGTTCCTGACCAACAACCTGCAGTTAAGGAACCTAAACCTTTGGACGTGGAGGCACAAACCCAAATAGAAGGTCAGGAAATTGAGGTGTTCGATTATGCCAAGAGAGCGCAGTGGCTTAGAGCTGCTGTATTGGGTGCCAATGATGGTCTGCTCTCTGTCGCATCCCTCATGATGGGAGTTGGAGCCGTCAAAAAGGATCCTAAGACCATGATCCTCTCGGGGGTGGCGGGATTGGTTGGTGGCGCCTGTAGTATGGCCATCGGAGAGCTTGTCTCCGTTTATTCACAATACGACATCGAAATGTCTCAACTGAAGAGAGGTGGACGGACTGAAAACATAGGAGTCGAGGAGATGGACGCTGAGAAGGAGAAATTACCAAACCCGTGGCAAGCAGCCGGAGCATCTGCGCTTGCGTTTTCATTAGGAGCGATGCTACCGCTACTCTCAGCTGCCTTTATCAAGGATTATATTGTGAGGGTGGCGGTGATAATAGTGGTTGTGAGCCTTGCCTTGTTAGGGTTTGGATGGTTGAGTGCAGTGCTAGGAAAGGCGCCAGTGGTGAAGTCGTCTTTGAGGGTGTTGCTTGGGGGATGGCTAGCCTTAGCAGTTACTTTTGGCTTAACCAAGCTTGTCGGTGCTGCTGGACTGTAATCGTATGAAGTAGATATTTTTTTATGTTCTTCAGTTTTTCCAAAGTTTGATGCTTTGTTACTTTACTCTTTTTTATGTTTTTTTTATTCCTTCTCGGATCTTCTTGTACTCGATGGATGGTTTAAAGAGATAAATGAACTGACAAATCTTTCTGCAAGTTTCTTCTGATCTTGATGTTATACTGATGGCACTTCGAATATATTCCTTCTTCCTTAAAGCTCTTGTTCTTTGATTCTCTCGCTGCATGTGATCTATTGGATCTCGATAATATACGATACCATGGAGACATGCATGTTGAATATCAACTTGATTCTCGGCGATCTATTGAATCTTGCACTTCTGTTTTATGGTTTTTCTTCGATAAGTGCATAATATTATTAGAGTTCTTTAATGTAGCTGTACGAACTCACATGTAATCACTAATTAATATAGATCTATTATATATAAATAGGACATTTTGTATACAGATTTATTAAGTCATGATTCTAATGAAGATATAGTCTCTTGACTTTTATGCTATGGTACTGGACGTTGACCTTCTAATTAAGATTAAACCACTTTAATTCTCTCTCTCTGTTTCTCTTGTAATTTCCCTACTGTGCATTTTTTTTCTATATGTTATAATACTGTACCTTCCCTGCTGTTGGACCTGTAAAATTCGAAACTCTTCTCAATTAAAATATTAAATTCCACACAGAAATTTAGCTAAAAAACTGAGGCAGGAGTACTCGCAGTACTTTCCTTAACTTCTACTTCTTTATTTGAGTGGTTTCGGAGGCAAGGATCTGACTGACCATGAGCAGTACTCCTGATCATGATCGACAACAAGAACTAGAAACTGTGTACTTCAAGTGTAAAGGCCGCAAACCATGCACCGAAGTGAATTTTTTGTTTTTGTTTATTAGGACTTTGCTGGTCACTTTAAAACCGTGAGCCGAAAGAGACCAAAAATTCCTTTACTTGATGCATCAATAGTTTTATTCAGACCCGACTTATAACCTCAGCTATTATACCATGCATTTACTTACTTGGCATATTTAACCTAATGACACCGACTGACTCTAACGTAACCTTTAGGCTTTATAAACTAAGCAAGGTTATTCGGGATTGACTAATTCCACAGTCATAGACTTTTATCTATATATATATATATATGGAGCAGCTGTTTGCGACCCCTAGGGAAAAAAGATCGGGGTACTTATCTCAGTCAGAAACAATATTGTAGCATGATCGATGTCGTTACCCTAAAAGAATCCTGAATTACCAATACACACTGGCAATTTGTTCTGATCATTCAAATTAACCCCCTATTTTAATTATATTTACAAACATAAGATTAAAAAATAGACAAATATTGCACCGAGGAAGACGTGTGGCCTGCACACGAAAGACGATTAATTTATATAGTCTTGTTTCAATTCAACTTTCTTCAATGATACCTCCCCCGATTTTGCGTTTTATTTAATCGCTAAACTTATTACTTTAGTAGACGTTGTATGCCCAAGAAGCATCTATATTCACGTCTCTTTATTTATTTATTTTTCTGGAGGACGACAGGATTTGTTGGTTTATTTGATCCTCTGACAGATCAATATATATAGATGGTAATTGGTAACGCGCGGTACTAGATCTTGCAAATAAAGGAAAACAAACAAAAGTGGGAAGAAAAAGAAAACCAAAATTGCCTGCAGGAAATGGAAAAAGAATCCATCTTTTGAAAAGAATGGCGGAGGGGCCACGGCAGTGAAAAGATGGGGTCCTAATCGGCGAACATTTTTTCTTATAGAAGGCTGAAGCTGTTGGGCTTGTCTTTTAAATGTACTTTTGTCTTTTTCTAAAATCGGATAAGAATGTCTTTTCCGCAGGAATCCCGCAAATCGCGATATTGTTAATTTAGAGACTTATTGGCTTAGAAAAAAATAATTTAGAGACCTATTGGCTTCTCTTCCCCATGACTTCAAATAACCCGACCACGATCGAGCACTAACTTCAGCCAAAACGATCGAAGTGAAGCTAACAGTATAATTTATATATATACCATTTGTCATAAAAAAACTAAACAGTGAGCCATACTCATTATATCCATGTGTGAGATAGGGAAAAATTGATCTAGGGCTCTTCTTTTTATGATTTTGTACCCCGATATGGGGACTCATTGAAAATCAATTAAGATCATATGAAGCGAGATCTGGACCTATTCAAATACAATAACAAGTAGGAATCAGGATCTTGCAGAGCATATTCGGTCTGCAATTAATGTATCTTAATAAATCCAATTATATATTTACCAGAATGATCATATAATGTGCTTGCTAGCTTGTAATATATCATATATAGTTTAGCGCTACAGATAAAAAAATACAAATACACGCAACTTTAAATTACATAAGCTCCAACAATTGTCCACAGATATTCTAAAACCTGCCTGACCCAATATTTGCGCCACTAGGGGCTTGTTTGGTTGTGGGTCGCCTGGTTTAGGTACAGGTTCTAGTTCTGGTTCTACGGAGTTGGACCCTAGCTCAACCCCTCCGGGCACGCACGTGCCATTGATGGTGACACCTAACACACGATTTTCTCTCACTCGAAATCTGCGTTTAATTTGCCAACAGTGGTTGTTTAGCTTAGATACGCGTCACTTGTTCTGCACATCCTGTCACGTTTTCCGTTGGGTTTCCAAGCTACGATATCTGACTATATGGACCATGACCAACGAAGCCTGCACCTGAGTGGCCCAGAAAGATTTTACACCTAGATCGAAAAACAAATTTCACGTGTAAGCATTGGTTTATTTTTCTTCGCTTACGCGTCACTAGTTATGAACTCCAGCCACACTTGCTTTTGTTTCTTTCCAAAAAGTTACTTCAGCCACTCTCGACAGAACAATGTCTCAATACAATTCCCGTAACCTTGCTGAGTGGAAATCACCAGAGAATGTGCTCTAAAAAAATGGCATCCCATGAAAAGGCCTATATGGCGAAACGTCAAGTTATTGGTTCTTACAGCTAGCGAGTTGCACTTCATTAGTCTCAACTGTCCAGTTGCTGCAACATGTGATCGTCTCCATGGAATTATCAACTATCCGTACGAAACTGAGAGAATGCATTCCATGCATGTGACACCTGGTTTTGTGCTGAGAGAATGCATTCCATTCCATGATGGCGGGATTGAAATACGATATTGGATTTCTCTGTTACGTGGCAGAAGAGTGTTGTGAGAGCGAGAATAAAGATTGTTTTGCGGGGAATATGTAGGGGAGTGTATGGAACTAGGTTGGTCGAAAGTTAATAGGTGAGAACGTAGGTGAGATGGTTGTTGTGGTTTTTTCAATTGGCAGCTGGAGAGAAGAAAGAAGTAATAAATTGGTATTAACAATGGAGGACATCGATGACAGTAAGAAATGGAGAAAGAAGAGGAAGAAGAAGAGATAAGGGTGTAGCCAAATACCCAACGAAAACAGCTCCACTGAGAGGACATCGATATCTTTTTGTTGTACCGTGGTGAAGAAGATGTAGACAGCAGACATTGGGACGCGTACTGTCAGCATTACAGATAGACGTTACAAGAGTGTTTTTGGGACTACGAGTAACGACCAATCAACATGACACATGTGGCCGTGTAGCAGTAGCAGTTGAACCCATCCAAATGCCGGTTCCATCACCTGGGTTTAAACTACGGTTTGAACAACCAAAACCAGGACCTGAGCCCGTTTCTAAACAAGCCCTAGATCTACAACTTCCAACCATCTAAAAATAGCAAAGTATACGGCTTTGAATAACCTATCAGAACTCATCAGTAGGTGACTAATTCCACAATCCATGGAAGGCAAGGATCAGAATTCCTTTGAAAGATATAATCCAATTTTTTTTGGAGTTGGATGGATAGATCAAGCTAGACCAGATAATTGAGGTCATTGTATTCACGATATTCACAGATTTCTAATTCATATAATATGAAGTAACCGAGCATATACATTGATTTTCTATGGGAAGTGATCACTCTTACACATTATAAACTACATGTTCTAATCATGTTTTGCATAAGAGACCAATCTAAGGGATGACTTGAGGTGGGGTCGTGGCCCCAACCCTATATTCTTTATTTTTTTCTATTGAATATTTGAATTTTTTTTAAAATTTTATTTATTTTGACCCCTAAAAATAATTTTTATATATATAATTGGCCTCCAATAATTAAAATGAATATTGTTATCAAATAAGTGCAAACGTGATAAACTTTTGGCTAGGCAAGATTTTTCTATTGCCGACACAAGATATGGAGGAACCTTTTTCTTTCCGAATAGATGTCAGGTACTCAATAAAGGAAAATTTGCCTAAAGTGAAAGGACCCAAGAGAAAAAAAAGGACGGCTGTTTCAAATATTCTTTTAACTTTATCTATTGGAGTTTATCTAGAAACAAGGATTTAAGGAATGGGACCCACGCAGACCATCAGTGCATCACCCACAGTCCACAAAAAAAATGTTAATTAGCTTAATGCAAAATACCAAAGTGATTATTCTTATGGGACGTTCCGTCAAGGAGTTCTGTGTGATAATTTTTTGTGTTTTGAGAATTTTTATGTGATGTTAAATTTATTGATATACGTGTTATAGTTAATTTTATGTGGTGTTAAAAATGATATTTGATTGTAGAATTGTAAAGATTTAAAAAATCTTGAATTTTTTTTTTGGGTAAAAGAACGTGTCCGAAGACATGCATTTAACTATTTGATCAATCTTTTAGTGGCCAATACTTTTTCTCACTTAGAAAACGGTGCACAAGATATAATAAAAAAATGTTATACATTATCTTTAGTAGCTTCGTCACTAGTTTTAACAGAACAAGTGGGTTGTCTCATGAGGTGGTATATATGCATGATTCACTTTCTTAATTAAGTCTACCCTATAGGCTTTACCAGATAAACCCAGGTTCAGGATTGGCCAAAAACATAGTCATATCATATCATGGAGAAGCAAGATATGTCGATATGTCTGCGAACTCTTAGTCCATAGTTTATCATGTAGCAGTTGCAGATACGTTTGAATCCTCATCTCGAAACGGATCACTTCAGACAATATAGAAATGATGTCATTAGAGCTGTAAGGAGTCCTGAACCGCTGAAGTCCTCTTGGTTTGTTTGGATGCAAATCCACCGGCTAGATGGTTGCCTTTTCATAATTAATCTTCTTATTTACACACCACATGGCATTGGGGATCCCACATTCACATTTGCTTAACCTCTATTAAACAAGTGAGAAATACCCAGGAGTTGCTAATTCCTAACAACAGCTAAAGCAATTTCTTTCCGACAACTCAAAGAAGAATCATTGTTAGCACGCGGAAGTCACATGTTAAGACAGCAAAGTATGGACTTTAATCTGATTTCTTTCTGCCACTTTTGAATGTAAGGACTGATTTGTACATGACTCCACCATGTTCACTGTATTATGCACGCTAGACTTATCATTTCCCATCTTCTAACCTGGAAGCTTGTAGCTGTCAGAAAATCCACAGAATACTCGCATGTTTGACAAAAGGCATCATGAGACCAAAGAGAGCCCCATCACAGTGGATTAGGGGTGGGCAAATCGGGTTCGGGTTCGAAAATTTTAACCCGAACTCGAAAATTCGGTTTTCCTCATAAATAAATCTGAACCCGTATAAACTCGAAAATATCGGGTCGGAAACGGGTCGGTCCAGTTCGGATCGTCGGGTCACGGGTTTTTGACCCCCCGGTCTCAGTTGAGGGCATTATATTTTCGGGTCCGGATCGAGTTCGGGTTATCTTTCGGGTTTGTTCATATACCCGAACCCGAAAACCGGTTTTTATTTACATACAAACCCGAACCCGTATAAACCCGAAAATATCGGGTCGGAAACGGGTCGGTCCAGTTCGGATCGTCGGGTCACGGGTTTTTGACCCCCCGGTCTCAGTTGAGGGCATTATATTTTCGGGTCCGGATCGAGTTCGGGTTATCTTTCGGGTTTGTTCATATACCCGAACCCGAAAACCGGTTTTTATTTACATACAAACCCGAACCCGCCTAAACCCGCCCCGATCGGGTCGGAAACAAGTCGTGCCGGTTCGGGTTGTCGGGTCACGGGTTTTTTGCCCACCCCTACAGTGGATGTAGAACTAGTCGTGTGAATCCTGTTTCTTCAAGTTTCTGTATAACCAGAGCAAGATCATCAACAGCTCCTTTAGCAGTTGTTCCTGCAAAATTCCTCAAATATGTACAAACCGTTAATAAATTATAGTGCAGGGAGAGAAACAGAGGTAGAGCATTAAACATGATCTTGATTAAGGAAGATTTTGATTTGAGGAAACTTTATGATGGAGGAAGATCTTGATTTTCATGATTTTTTAAATCAGATCTTTAGACTAGAATCATATAAGAGCATCGAAGAGATTTATGTAATCTCTCCAAATTATATACACAGCCCACGCCAATTACAATTTTGTCCACGCTTAAATTAACGAAGAACTATTGATTCCCATGCTGGACGCCCGAGTTCCATTTATTTGACAGTAGCGGGTCTTTGTTACTGGGAGACTCTAATGTTTCTTCGTTCAGGGCTTCAACTCCAATACTCTTCTCATCATGCCCTTTTCCCTCTCTGATTTTTTTTTAAATGGCAAATATTACTTTAGAAAGATACGTTCAAGTTTTTTTGTAAATACCCATAACTCATACTTTTTATAAGGGCTAAAATAATTTATTTTGGCTTTTTGACCCATATTGTAGAGTGGATCTCGTATAATTTTGCTGGTCGTATAATATAATTTTTATAATTATAGACCGAAGAAAAAACATATATTTCATCTATCATTGACTAAAAAAATTGTAGGATTAAAAACTTAAAAATGAAACATATCCTCAAGTATTTGAGAAATACAAAACACTATTTTTTAGTTTATGACAGTGAGGATCTGACTGTCCAGGGATATACAGATTCGGATTGTTAATCAGACATTGATGATAGAAGATCAACGTCCGGATTTGTGTTCCTTCTTGACAAATGAGCATTCAGTTGGAGAAGTTTCAAATAAAGTACTACTGTTGATTCTACAACTGAGTCAGAATATGTAGCTGTAAGTGAATTAGCGAAGGAAGTTGTGTGGATTCGCAAGTTCATTCAAAAACTTGAAGTTGTCCCTTCGATTGAGGCGCTTATTCCCTTATACTGCAATAACAATGGTGCGATTGCACATGCAGTGGAACCAATGTCTCATCAAATGACAAAGCACATATAACGTCGTTTTCACCTAATACGTGATATCATATCCAGAGGTGATGCTACAATGGTAAATGTTGCATCAGCTAATAATTTAGCTGATCTATTTACAAAGCATTTATCTCAGAAAGTGTTTGAGAAACATATTAAGGATATGTGTTTTTAGATTTATGTATGATTGAGTTTGACGTTTTATTATTTGATAATAAAACTTTATTTGTTTCTCACATATATTATTATTTTTATTAGTTTATACGTAATATGAGATGTTATGTATGTAAATTTGTTCTAGCAACATTGTAGAAAAATCATGCTAGAGATTAATGAATCAAAGGCAGGAAATAATGATTTTTCAGTTCCTTGTAAGTCTGAAATTGTTCTAGACTTTTGTACCATAAAGTCTACACTTGTTGTGCGGAGAATGATTGATTCCATCATTGAGGTATGACCTTAAGCAGACAAGTGGGTGTCATGTAACAAGTACATACACCGAACATGGTCCGATTAAGAATGCCTTTTGGAAATGATCATTGTCAGGCTAAATGTTTGTTCTATCACAATTTGGTATTATCCTTAGACCTGAGAGGTTTGTATTTATTCATGATTTGTGTACACATGCTTTGATATTGTCAACCGGTGATGTTCATTCAGGACTATATCTGGACATGTTGGGTTGTGTGCGTGATGACTGAGTGATACGAATGTTCAACAAGGAATCCACCAGTCTTTTGGAAAGATAGTATATTCAGTTAGTGTTCATGAAAGAGTTGGACCAAAAGAAATCTGGTGGGAGTGTTTTACAAAACTATTTTATGAATACATAAACATATATTATATATATTTCAAAAATTCTTTTGTGGTCCAACTGAGTTGTGAACTAAGAAATCAAGTTTACATGAGATAGGGACATGACGATGATATTTGGTTCTGAGGGCAAGTGAGAGATTGTTAGAATTATGTGCCCTCGATAACCAAATTAATTAATCCAGTCCTAATATCTCATATGAAATATATTTGGTGGAAGAAATTAATTGTATGTAAAGGGGCATATTTGCAATAATCTCAAATTTCAGGGGTCAATTACAATATGTTGATGGACTTGATTGTAATTAGTAGAAGCCTTAATTGTATTAGAAGAAGAGTTCTTCAGTTTTATCCTACGGCTAAAATTTGAGATCCCTAAGGATCCTATGTCTTGTGCTCTCTCTAGGATTTTCCAAAGCCTATAAATATAACTGTTATATTCAAGGGGTTGACCATCAGAACCTATTAATCTCTTAGGAGGCAACACATCTGAGTTGCTGTTCTGAATTGCTGGAGCTTTGGATTGATCGTAAAATGATTTAAGGTTTGTAAATTCATAAATTCCAGTGTTAGGCAGGGAATCGAATCCACAATTGTAATTATAATCCTGATTGATGTTTTGTTGAAAACATATTTTTTGTTTTAGTTTAATTCTGCATAAACTATCACGTCCAGCTCGTCGGCTCCCATGTTTTCAATCTTACCGTCTCTCTTCATTTGAGACATTTCGATGTCGTATTGTGAGTAAACGGAAACGAGCTCTTCGATGGCCATACTACAGGCTCCACCGACCAATCCTGCAACACCGGAGAAGATCATGGTCTTAGAAACCTTTATGACGGCCCCAACTCCCATCATTACAGATGGCGGCTCTAAGCCATTGTGCTCTTTTGGCATAGTCCAATTCATCGACCTCCCCTACTTCTTGTGGAGTTTGTCCCTCAACGCCTAGGGATTTGGTTTCGTTGAACGATGGTTGGTCCTGAGCTTGAGTGACTGTCATCGGAGGGAGGAGATTAAAAAGCAAAGGGGTTGCAATAGCAAATAAATCGATAGTACCAATATTGGGAATGGAGGAGTGTTGGGGGCACACGCCCTCGGGTAGGTTATTTATAGGGAGAAATTCTAACAGTAGCTCAGAAGGGAGTTGGTTGGCCATCTGGGACAGGTTGAACTTGGTGTTGTCTTTTATGCAGTGGCGGACGCAGGGGGTATCGAACCCGTGCGTCCGCTACCCATAGATTGCCAAAAAAAACTTTTGCATTTGTTTTTTTTTCTTCATAAGTTTGCCTAGGTCAGATACCCATTAAGTCCAGGTGGCCTGGACTTAATGGGTATCTGACCTAAAACAATTTTTTTTCTACATATTTATTTTGCTCCTAATGCTACATAATAACTGAGACAAATATACAGTTATTATGATTTTATGTTTTGCATCGATTACAAGTTCTTCAACTGAGGGGTAACTTCCTGCCATCTTGCTAAATTTCTGTTAGTAAAAAATATGGGGTAAACTCATAGTTAGCCTCATATCTTTGGGGCAAAATCAAGTTACTACCCTTATTTTTCAAACCAACAATTTAAGACTCCTATGTTTCAAAATCATTCAATCCTCGTCCCCCGTTTAAATTCACCGTCAAATGAGACGATTTTTCGTACACGTGCGTCTCACGTGCGTCTACTCCACCCAAATTGTTGAATCTGCCCTCAGCTCTCCCCCACTCAACATTCAGCCTCTCTGCCGACATTCTCCCTCTTTCCAGCCCATGTCTCATTTTTCGTGCTCGTTAAGAGTAAATCACATATATCTTAAGAGTGATCTCTTTCTCTCTCTCTAACTTTTCTGCCTGTGACCAATAGGCCGTCTGATCCATTATTTCATAAAGTACCTTCATGACCTTTTTTTCTCGCCTATTCTACAAGCTTTCACTTTTCTACCAGCGAAAAATGAGACCGAAACAAGAACTTTTTGCTTTTGGTTATCTGCTCGTTCCTCTGGTTATGTTTGGTTATCTGCTCATTTCCACTATAACACGAGCCGCAACATGCAGAGAATATTTATAGAAAAGTTCTGAAGCCCTGCCAGTAATGCTTCTGGGTTAATACATTTTCCTCTGCCAAAAGTTGGAGATAACGATGCACACAAATAAAACGCCAGTATTCTTGGCCTCATGCAATCATAAAAGACATCCATGCACACAAATAAAACACCAGTGTTCTTGGCCTCAGCAGTAACAGCGGTGGTTTCCTCGAGATCCTCAGCGACATGTAACTTTAGAGACTGAATGTTTATTGGTGATGGGATCATGGGTACCCAATAAACTATATATCTAGACGTGGAAGATAGTCTTCAAACACTACCTTTGCTCTGGCCTCCACAGTTCATGCACACATTCTTTAAAACTCTTAATTAAGGAAATGGTCATATACGTGGGCGCCTCTCACCGCAGATCAATCGTCTTCTAAGGTGCCAGATTTCTCTCTCTCTCTCTCCAATCAAAGTTCCTACGTGCAATTTATTCTGCAGCACTTAGAGTTCACGTATTGGAATTTCGAACTTCAGAGCAATTTATTCTGCAGCACTTCCATTGTGAAAAGCCTCACAGAACGGTATTAATCATAGATATATACTCTTTCTTTTTTAACGTAGGTGGTCTTTGATTGCTGGTCGGCTTCCCGGTCGGACAGACAATGAACTCTTTGACTTGGCTTTTATTTTGAGTTTTTTTAAAGCAACCTAGTCCTCTTATAAAAAAAAAAGCAACCTAGTCCTCTGCTTAAAATACGTAAAAACTTAGTTTCTTCTGGGGGAGAGTGAACTGGTGGGGAGAGTTACCAGGAAGCTACGCTACCGTCACACGTCCTTCCAACCAAACTACTGTAGGTTTTCTGATCCATGGCTTTATTTTTCAAGAAAAACAGGTCAGCAATAAGCAAGCAACATCTCCGCATGGGGGTCGAGCAAGACAACACTGAAATTTTTCCCATTTTTATAATACCATTATTGCGATGGTCTTACTTGGCTGCAAGCTGCGTAGACAGAACAACTTTATGTGTTCTTTTGCTTCCATCCATTACATGTTCGTATGCAACGTAATGTTTGACCTGAAGACTTGGAAATCTGTGAAGGGTCACGAACCATTACCAGGATGGCCTTGAACTCTGCTTCGCAGCAAAGGAACACGTCGACGAGCTTGCGGAGCCAGGAGGATCCGGATGTTGGGGTGTGCATGCAGAGTACGTGTAAAAAGAAGTAGTCAGGCTGATTTTGTATGGTCATCCACCACTCACTTATCAAGGGTATTATGGTCATTTCACGAAAACCGTCTCATTTGAAGGTAAATTTAAACGGAGGGCGAGGATTGAGTGATTTTGAAACATAGGGAACTCAAATTGTTGGTTTGAAAAATAAGGGTAGTAACTTAATTTTGCCTCAAAGATATGAGGCTAACTATGAGTTTACCCCAAAAAATATTTACTCTTTGCTCCTAATTTTTCACAATCAAGATCACTTCATTTCTTTCTCTCTATGTTGATTTGTTTCTTCATTTTTATTAGAGATCTCGAAAAATGTTGTGTTTGTTTAGGATCCTTGTATAGGCCAAACCAAAGTTTTGACCATTTTTTGGATATATTTATCTAAGGAACTCTTTTACTAAATCTTGCCTATCCTGAAAATTTTATTTTTATTATTCAGAGCATGGTTTGCCATCAATTATTGCTTCGTGTGTGGAAGTCGCTTTAGAGAATGTAAATATCTTTCAATTCTAAATCCATAGAACCTAGAGAAAATAAATTGCAAATGCATCCCCAGTAACCTTTTGTCAAAAGAAAAAAAGGCAGACCGAAGTTGTGGTAGTAACCAAAAAATGTAAGAAAGACAACCCATAAATTTTAATTCTGGTTCCACCACTGCTTTTATGGAATCTGACGTGTGTATATTGAAGGTTTCAGGGCGTACATGTACATTGTGATGTGGATCCACAGGTTGATGTTCTTCTTCCGATCCCCATTTTCTGAAGTATTCACGAGCTTATTCTTATTATAATCTATGCCACTAAAGTCTAAAGGTCATAGTGTTTAACCTTATCTGAAGTGTTAGAATGTTTCACGCAACGAGAAACCCATTCCTGAAAATGAAAGGTGGAAACCGGTGCATGGTGATCTTCGTAAAAGGAGAGATGGGATATTGATTTGGAAATACATATCCGGTGGTTTATATATGAACGTCATACAGCACCATTTGTGTAGTATATAAGATGGTCTTGTCGTTTAACTCTATATATCTTTTAGCTCAAGAACGCTTGGATTTTCTAGGGTACTCTAACGATCGTGTAGGTTTCTTAAATCTTCGCCTTGCATTAACTATTTCTAAATTTAATGGTTATATATAATTAAAATTTATCACTTATAAAAATCTGACATTTGTCTCTTTTTCATTCTTTTTTTTTCTTATCATGCATTAGAAATCGCTAATAATAATTTGCCCAAATTATTTTCGACTGATCATATACCTTTAATTAGTGCATATACGTGTGAGATATTGGATATCAGGATGTCCATGCTTCTGTTTGCTTTTTTTTTGTACTAGTTGTCCCTTTTTTTCACCTTAAAATTACATTAATGTCATGAATATTCATTTAAATTACACTTATATATTTTTCAGTTTTCTTTGTTAACATTATTACTTCCAATGATTAATGAATTGTAAAGTTAATGTAAATACAACGTACATCGAAACAAAATGTTAACGGCTAGATTATAGACAATAATTGTTTTCATATTTACGGCACACAGTGCTCTGACTTAAAGTTTTGGAAGGCAGTGGAAGAGTCGAGGTCGGAAAAATAGAGTGATTTTGATGGATATGGAGGAGTGTGGAGGGCACGCGCGCGCCCTCGCCCAAAAAAACAAAAAAATTGGAGTGAATATTTTTTGGCCATTCGAGACAGTTGGAATTGGGTTACAGAATCTAATGTGCATTCACACTCGAGGCTAAGGGTGGGCAAAAATTTCGGTAAGAACCGGAAATTACGGTTCTAATTTCAATACTGTAATTCCGATTCCGGTTCCGGCATATAGTGGAATCGGAGTCGAAAGCTTTTTTTTTTGCATTTTCCGGAATCAGAACCGGAAATTTAGGCGGAATTGCCGGAATTTTCCGGTTCCGGCTATTTTTTTACTTGTTTTAAATATTTCTTAATTTTAAATGAATACTTTTGACCTAGTCAAGGTCACTAAAACTTTATGACGTGACTTTCTCCGCCTCGACTTTCTCCCTCCCCTTTTTCTCTCGAATGCTTTTCTCCTTTGTCGCATTGCTCTCTCTTTCCATCTTTCTCTCCATCTCTCTTTCATTGTCCATGACGCCACGTTTAAGCTTCACTGTCCAAGTTCTAGCTTTCAGCTGCCATCACCGTCCAAGTTAACGCTTCCAGGCGCCATCGCCAACAGCTCAGCCACACCTCTCAACTCTCTCTTTTACTCTTTGGCCGAAATATCTCTCTCTAACTCTTTGGGATCTCTCTTTGGACGCTAAATCTCTCTACTAAGCATCTCTTATTTCTCTTTAAACTATATGCTTCAGGATTTTTGATTAATGATTTCGGGATCTAGGGATTTGATTGGTTTAGATTGGGGATTTAGGGATTTTTGAATTTTGATTGGTCTGATTGCATACGTTGGTTGGTTTGATATTTTGATTGGTAGATTTAGGAATTGGTTCGGGGTTTGATTGTTCATGCATAATGGATTCGGGTATTCAAAATGAAAAGGTGGTGCATTTTCTATAATTGATCAAGATACATGCTATTTCTTTCAGTTAAAAGGATTAAAAGGGTCTTGCCCGTTGGACGGAGCTAAGCAACAGATCAAGATAAAGACGAAGAACAGTAGAGGGTGAGGCACTGAGGCTGGGGAAAACGTATGTGTGTGTTTCTGTTCCTCATCAATGCTATATATATCCTAACAATGATATGTAGACTCGTCACAATGTTCTATTAGTCATTTGATCTCTTTTTCTATCCTTTCAACATGGATGTCGAAGGGTCTTCATTTATGTTGTTTGGTTTGTTTTATTGTTAAAAAAATATGGCAAAAAAGAATCTAGAGACTAAACCGGAATTTCCGGTTTCCAATTCCTGAAATTCTGGTAAATACCGGAATGGAACCGGAACAAAATTTTAGATTCTAGTGGGTACCGGAACCGAAATGGACCATTCCAGTTCCATCCGTTCCGGTACTCACCCTTACTCGAGGCTATAACTATAAAAAGGGCTGTAAATGAATTAAGTTGTTTATGTACTGTTCGAGTTTGGTTAATTTAGTAAACAAGTCGAGTTCAAACACATTTTTAGCTTGATTATTAAACGAGTCAAATTCGATTAAACTCGTCTCGACTCATTTGAGCTCATTTAATAGCCCGTATTAAAAAAATATATGTAAATAAAAATATATATTCATAAATACATTTGTATACTTACAATTATATATATATATAACCTATAGTATTTGTACCTATAGATAGTACACTTATATGTATTTTATATCTCTATTATTCTTGTGTATATGTTTAGGTATACAATATTATTTTATATTTAGTAATTAGTAACATTTATATATCTATAGAGCCTATTTACTTATCTTGCATATCCTATGTATATGCATGTGTTATGGTTTATATTAAATTTTTATGATATTATCATGTTAAGTTACCTTATAAAAAATATATTTATATGAGTCATTTTTTTATATATAAGCACACAAATTTACTTATGTTACAAAGTGTTCTCATTGATTATCTGTGTGACGTATGCTCATGATTTGATAGAAAATTATAGGCTTGATGCATTTTTGAATGCTTGATTGGTGGTAAGATTTTCCTCATTATCATGTAGTTATGATATGAATATTTTGCAGCCTATATTTTTTGTGAAAGCCTTAATTTATAGAGTGAAAAGCATCAAATTATTTCCCAGTACACTTCTATTGGTTAGTACATATTTTTGTTTATTTTACTAAGCAATAGATTAGATAGATCACTTAGTTATTTCTGTTGTGAAAATCACAAATAAGTATTTAAGAGTTAAAAATTTTGGGGCAGTTAAAATTTTGAGGTATGAGAGTTCTTGAAAAAGTAAAAATAGTTTATGAGAGTTGTTAAAAAATTGAAGAGATTGAACATTTGAATGAATATTATAATAATAATAATAATAATTTGATGAGGAGAGAGAGATTATCTTGTATTTTTTTAATTAGGGCCAAAATTTTGTGTAACAAAAGTATGGTAATTTCAAATCTTGAAAAGGTTATCCCCAGCTTTAAAAATACAAAACGAGCTCGAACTCATTTAAAATTTAACGAGCCGAGTTCGAACAAGGGTTTTTCGAGCTTTATTCTAGTTCGAGCCCTTATATATGTTAAATGAGCTGAACTCGAACATTCACTACTCGGCTTGTTTATTCGAGCTCGAGCCCTTATATATATTAAAGATATTGAACTATATTTTTAGGCTAAAATTTGTAATGAACTATATTTTTTGGCAAAAATTTGTAATGAACTGTAAACTCGATCGATATTTTCTACCCCTAATCAAGATTACGCTTTTAGTAGTTTGCATAAAATGTAATGGAAATTGCAAACCTAATACCAACTGCAAAGGGCTTTTAAAATTTTTTTAGACAAAATAAAATCAAGTTTTAAGAAAATTTCTTATTTTTTACTATTTTTTTAGGGGATGAAATTGTACATTTTTAATAAAAATTGTGTACACGACCTAAGGGAGGATGGAGTCTTTTCTAAACTTTTGGGAGGCCTGCCGACCTCCTCCCTTAGCTATTGGAGAGAGACCTTGGTTTCTTTCTACTTTTCTTTTCCTTGCTCGTCACTTCATTTCTACCACTGTTCTAGTGGCAGGTGGTAAAAGGCTTTTCATGGTAGCAAGAGGCTTTAAAAAAAATACAACTGATTTGCAGTGGCCAACCAGGGCTGGGGCCAACAGCCTGTGAATGTAATCAAACCCCATGTAGAATATGTTGATAATATATATAAATGGAGTTTTCTTACGTACCAGTAACCTAATTTCACATAATTTTTCTTTTCTACAAGCTTTCACCAGCAGAATCCAATTCAATATTAAATTAATTTTCAGACAGAAATATTATTTGCAACACCTCCAAACATATAAAGGACATCTTTGAGGCTGCCACCTTTGTTTGTATCCATGGAGCCGCAGGTAGTGTAGTCTTTCAGGTGTGAACGCATTAGATACCAAAGTCACAGCACCAGTTTCCACCTGCCCACATGTAGCCGCCACCATTTCCTTCTCCATGATTCCTTTTTTTCAGAGCCCACCTATGCAGTTATAAATGGGGGCGTGTGCCATCCACACTCCCCATATATCCAATCTCATTTTCTGATTACTTATCCTTGTTTTGCATCGCTCTCTCTTTGCTTTCTTAGCTTCAATACTCTTCAATGGAAATTAATCTGCAAGTAACACAAGTTCCTGATCAACAACCTCCAGTTAAGGAACCCAAACCTTTGGACGTGGAGGCACAAACCCAAATAGAAGGTCAGGAAATTGAGGTGGTCGATTATGCCAAGAGAGCGCAATGGCTTAGAGCCGCTGTATTGGGCGCCAATGATGGCCTGCTCTCCGTCGCAGCCCTCATGATGGGAGTTGGAGCCGTCAAAAAGGATTCTAAGACCATGATTCTCTCGGGGGTGGCGGGATTGGTTGGTGGCGCCTGTAGTATGGCCATCGGAGAGCTTGTCTCCGTTTACTCCCAATACGACATCCAAATGGCTCAACTGAAGAGAGACGGTCGGACTCAAAACATGGGACACGAGGAGCTGGACTCTGAGAAGGAGAAATTTCCAAACCCGTGGCAGGCAGCGGGAGCGTCTGCGCTTGCGTTTTCCGTCGGAGCGTTGGTACCGCTACTCGCAGCTGCGTTTGTGAAGGATTATGTGGTAAGGGTGACGGTGGTGATAGTGGTTGTGAGCTTTGCCTTGTTAGCGTTTGGAGGCTTAGGTGCAGTTCTAGGGAAGGCGCATGTGGTGAAGTCGTCTTTGAGGGTGTTGATTGGGGGCTGGCTTGCCATGGCAGTTACTTTTGGCTTAACCAAGCTTGTTGGTATTGCTGGTTTGTAAACATATCAGGGCGCAATGTTGTAATAGTATTCCTGATCAGTTGATCTCTTTTTCGTTTTCGTTTTCATTTATCTCCAAAATCTTTCAGATCTCGTGGTACCTGTTCATTGTCTAAAGAGATATATATATATATATATATAAATGATCGATGTTCCTCCTGACTTTTTACTGAGAAATTGAAATAGTTATTCTGCCTTAAATTAAAGCATTGATTCTGTCTTTCCGCTGTTGAATGATACGATAATATCTAAGAACATGCCCTTTTGTTGGTATTTTACCAACTGGTGAAGCAGGCTCTAAAGTTGGGCGTTGGTTTCACAAACTCACGCCCCCGCCGGCTGAAATGAAGTTAGAAAATGGATCTATGGAGTAATATTTTCATCCAATAATAGTGCAACACCAGCGAATGTAAGACCATAGCCATGTGTGATGGGACCATGCATATCTAATCCTGCAGCTTCACAAGCTAAGCCGCGGGACGGCCTTTGATTGTCATGCTTCAACCGAATATCGTTGTTTGATCTGATATATCGAACTTGTTCGGAACAGAAAGGTAGCTCTTGATTACCAGACCAAGATTTTGCCCCTATAATATTGCAGCCTAATTTGTTGAAGAACAGTCCTAATTTCGTTTTCGTTTTCAGCCTAATTTGCTGTCAACTTGGGATCCTGGCCGGGGACTCAAAAGTACTTTCCTTCTTTTTTTTGTAGAGGGAAAAAAGTGAAGTTAAGCATTAATTCCTCCTTGATTAAAAAAAAAAGAAAGGAAATAAAAAAAGCATTAATTCCTCCTTCAACAACCGACCCTTTTTCCGCAGGGATCCCGCAAATCGCGATATTGTTAATTTAGAGACCTATTGGCTTCTCTTCCCCATGACTTCAAATAACACGACCCCGATCGAGTACTAACTTCAGCCAAAACGATCGAATTGACACTAACAGTATAATTTATATATCATTTCTCATAAAAAAACTAATCAGTGTGCCATTGATTAGTACTCATTATATCCACGTGTGAGAGAGGGAAAAATTGATGAAGGGCTCTTCTTTTTATGATTTTGTACCCCGATATGGGGACTCATTGAAAATCAAAGATCATATGACTCGAGATCCTATTCAAATATAATAACAAGTATAATTCAGGATCTTGCTGAGCATGCGTATTCGGTCTGCAATTAATGTATCTTTATAAATCCAATTATATATGTATCAGAATGATCATATAATGTGCTTGCTAGCTGCTAGCTAGCAATATATCACTCTCACACGTTATACACTACACGTCTTAATCATGTTTTGAGTCAGAGACCAAGCTAAGGGATGATTTGCTGCGGGGTCATGGCCCAACCCCTTCAAAAATTTCTAAAAAATAGTAAATTCTTTATCTTTTTCTAATGAATTTTTAAAATTTTATTTATTTTGACTCCTAAAAATCTTTTTTTTTTAATGTAATTGGCCTCCAATAATTAATTAATTTCCGGTTTCGTCCCTATTTTCCAGTATTTCTGTCTCAAAATGAATATTGTTATCATCAAAATAAGTGCAAACGTGAAAGAGTTTTGGCTAGGCAAGATTTTTCTAATTGCCGACACAAGATATGGAGAAACTTTTACTTTCCGAATAGATGTCATGAGGTACTCAATAAAAGGAAAAAAAAAAAGAACCAATAAAGAGAAGTACTTTCGAAAAAGAGAAGGTCGTCGGCTGTTTCAAATATTCTTTTAACTTTATCTATTGGAGTGTATCTATAAACAAGGATTTAAGGAATGGGACCCACGCAGAGCATCACCCACAGTCCACAAAAAAAATGTTAATTAGCTTAAGGCAAAATACCAAAGTGATTATTCTTAGACATGCATTTAACTATTTGATCAATTTTCTAGTGGCCAGTACTTTTTTCTCACTTAGAAAATGATGCACAAGAAATAATAAAAAAAATGTTGTACATCATCTTTAGCAGCTTCGTCACTAGTTTTAACAGAACAAGTAGGTTGTCTCATATGAAGTGGTATATATGCATGATTATGTTTCTTAATTAAGTCTACCCTATAGGCTTTACCGGATAAACCCAGTTTTAGGATTGGCCAACAACGTAGTCATATCATATCATGAAGTGTTGGAAATCTCACATTGCTAGAGAAACTAGTCAATGTGCTCTTTATAAGGTTGTGACATCCCTCATTTCTCAAGGCGTCTTTTGGAGTTGAGTTAGACCCACTTTTCACATATTGTGTAAATTCTAATATGGTATCAGAGACAGGTTACTAGTTTGTGATTCACCGTCACCCGTTTCCATGTGTTGGCTTGGATGTCCTCCCGCCACACGTGAGGGGGCGTGTTGGAAGTCTCACATTGCTGGAGAAACTAATCAATGTGCTCATTATAAGGTTGTGACATCCCTCACTCTTAGTCTGCGAACTCTTAGTCCATAGTTTATCATGTAGCAGTTGCAGATACGTTTGAATCCTCATCTCGAAACGGATCACTTCAGACAATATAGAAATGATGTCATTAGAGCTGTAAGGAGTCCTGAACCGCTGAAGCCCTCTTGGTTTGTTTGAATGCAAATCCACTGGCTAGATGGTTGCCTTTTCTTCGTTGACCCATTTTGGTGGGCATGTTTTGGTATTAGAATATGTAGTTTCCTTTTGGAACTCTGCCCAGACAAAACATGAAATAACTAAACGAATAATTCCAACAGAAGTAGGACGTGTGGCCAGCACACGAAAGCTCGGTAGATGTATAACAAAAGATGCAGAACAGATGGGGACAATTAAACAAAAGAGAAGACGTGGCGTGCACAAGAAAGCCGAGGATGTCATGTGGCATGCGATCAATTATCCCATTGAAATCTCATCAGCTCCTTTGATAGCAATAAGATTATGTAATTTAATAAATTGTATGCGTATGAAGCATACTTACAGTCATGTGAAACGCATATTTTTCGCCATATGGTTCGACTTAAGATTTTAATTAATTTTTGGGTTAATAACAAATCATACACTAAGTTGTAACGTCTTTTTAAAAACTTCACTGAATTTTAAAAAATTTAAAAACGCTCAGTGAGTTGATACCCTACCGTTTTTAAAAAATATTAAATTAATTATATTTTTATTAATTTTTAGATTTATTTTTTATTTTTTTAAAAAGAAAATATTTTTATTTTTATTTATTTTAATGACACGTTTCACATTGTGATTGGATCGGATGATTTTTACTTTAGGTATGTTTAACGACTTTAGGTCGAGTGAGTTTTGATACTAAAATGACAAGCATTTTTAAATTTTTTAAAACCCAACAAGTTTTATAAAGACATTAAAACCTAATGCGTAATTTATAAATTTCCTTAATCTTCTTATTTGCACACCGCAGCCATTGGGGATCCAACAACATTTGTTTAACCACTATTAAACAGGTGAGAAATACCGAGGAGTTGCTAATTCCTAACAACCTAGAACAATTTCTTTCCGACAACTCAGAGAAAGAATCAATGTTAGCACGTTGAAGTCACATGTGAAGACAGCAAAGTAACGACTTTAATCAGTTAATCTGATTACTTTCCACTTTTGATTCTAAGGACTGATTTGTACATAACTCCACCATGTTCATTGTATAATGCACGGTGTTTAAGAGACTCTTCATTTCCCATCTTCTAACCTGGAAGCCTGTATCTCTCAGAAAAACACAGAATACTCGCATGTTTGACCAAAGGCATCATGAGACCAAACAGAGCCCCCGTTACAGTGGATGTAGAACCAGTCGTGTCACGCGTGAATCCTGTTTCTTCAAGTTTCTGTATAACCGAATCAAGATCATCAACGGCTCCTTTAGCAGTTGTTCCTGCAAAATTCCTCAAATATGTGCGAACCGTTAATAAATTATAGTGCAGGGAGAGAGAAAGAGGCAGAGCATTACTCATGTTACCTAGGTAACCATTTATGATGGCTGATTTGTCCTTGTGACAAAGAAGTTGGTCATTTAAATCTTCACAATCAATCTCACCCGAGACTAGAGTGGCCACCTTTACGCATTTTATTCAGTACATTCTTGCTGGTTTATTTATTTATTTCTATGCAATTTCTAGTATTTCATTGATATTGGGGAAAAGTACATGAGTCACCGTACATGTGAAGAGTCCAGAGGGCCCAGTACCAGACTGATGGGCATAAAACCCTTTACATCAAGCAAGGTGGGCCATAAGCCCACGAGATCAAGCCACGTCCAAAGACCCCGCAGAGACCAAAAGGATTGGACAGAAGCAAAACACCGCACGGCATTCGCCTCCAAGAGAGGTGGCGACATCCTCGATCCTTCTTCCTTTGGGGTCCCCATCAAAACGATGGCAACAAAACGGAGTCTCAAAAAGAGCTCCCGACAAAAATCGATTTGATGTACAAGGAATACACCTTTCTCTGGTGCGGGTGCAGGCACATTACAGAGTCGGGAGTCCCGATTAGCCTCCGTGACAAACCTACAGTACATGAGGTCAAAAAGATAACCTTGGACATCTATATACTTCTTTTTTCTTAAGCAAACATGAAAATTCTGAAAATATTATAACAGTCTTAATACAATTCTACCCCTATAGGTGTTAATAGGGTCTAAACAAGATTTTTCAATATCTAAGCAAACTCTGCAACCAGCGGAGGTATCTATCGCCGAAGTCCCCAGAAACTAGTCCATAACTGCACAATCACAAGAGAGGAAAACATGAATAGCCAAAAACTGTCGATCAGCCACTGCAAAGAGAAACCAACAACCGACATGTTCATGTATGCAGGGAGACTCCTCGACAATAAGGATGCCTCGAGATCCTTCCCACAAAAGTGTCAGAACACATGGAGGAGTATATAGTTGTGGTAATGGAGGGGAGAAAAGATCAAACAGTCAAGGGGGGACAGAAAGGGAAGAAAGAGAGAGGGAAGGGAGAAACGAGAGGAGCAAGGGTTCCTCCAGTCGCCAAAGACTACTTGATAGAAGGGTCAGACGAAAAGGAGGGAGGGTCTAGAAAGAGGACATACGCTTTCTCTATAACATGCGTAATGATTTCTTAATGGACATCTACTCAGTCAGTTAAGTTTGATGTTTGAAATTTATACCATACATATGAGAAAACTGGAGGTTGAGAAATACTGGGAGTTCTCTATAGTCGATACACATCTTGAAAGTTCCATACTTCTTCTTTACAAACAACACTAGAGCTCCTCACGATTAGACGTCTAATATAATAAAACCTCGCTCCAAAAGATCCTGTAGATGCGTCTTCAATTCTTTCAACTCAGTTGGCGCCATACGATACGACAGTTTAAATATTGGGGTTGTTCCCGGTATCACCTCAATCTCAAATTGAATCTCCCTTTCCGGGGGTAAACCCGATAACTCGTTAGGAAACACATCCGGAAATTTCGTCACTACAGGAATAGAGTCAATTACCTTTTCTTCCTTCTTCACTTCCACAACCGAGACTAAATATCTGTGGGCACATTTCAAAATATACTTCCAAGCCTGCAATGCCGATACAACCCGAGACATTGCTTTTCTCTGAGAGCTCTTGTATCGATACTCCTCTTGGCCGGGTATACTAAAAATCATCTCCTTATTAAAACAATCAACGGAAGCATGATATGTGGCCAACCAATCCATGCCAAGGATAATATCGAATTCTAGCATATGCAAAAGGATCAAATCCACTGGCATAACCACCTCTCCTATTGGCATGGAAAAGGCCTTAACTACTCGGTCACATATCTTCGATATCCCTACCGAAGTGGCTTCCTCCAATACCGGTTCTAAGTGTTCCAACTTTGCCCCACTCAACAAGCAACAGTAATAAGACACAAAGGAATGCGTAGCACCCGAGTTAAACAAAACAGTTACAAATCCATGAGGCAGAAAAAAAGGTACCTGACACCACAATACCATTTGCCTCTTCATCCTCTGCAGTCAGAGCAAAAACGCGAGCTAGAACAATATTTTGTTGCTACTTTCATTGACTTTTGGCTCCTTTGCCGTTCCTTGCTGGTGCTTGGGGCTGTACACGAGGGGGTCCATTATGCCTAGTAGGGCAGTCCAGAGCATAATGTCCCTGACGATCACATAAGTAGCATGTCCCGTTTACCATACGACATTCTTGTCCGGGGTGGAATCTCTTACAATGGGGTCAAGGCACTCCTTTAGTACCCCTAAATGGAGCATTACTTCCTTGCCCCTTCCACTGACCACCACTATTAACAAACCCTTGGCTTAGGGCTGATCTCGAAAACTACTTCCTTGCTATGGAGGACATTTTTTCTATCGGTCATAAAAGGTCGCGTTCCTCTGGATACTACGCTCCACTATAGCAGCTCGCTCTACCAATTTAGCCCAGTTGCAAAAGTTATGACTACACACCCGATCAAAAATTCTCAGATGTAGTCTTTCTTCGAATCTTCTTGTTTTCTTCTCTTATTCGGGAATCAGGTGAGGGGCAAAACGTGACAATTCCATAAATCGAGCCTCATACTCCTCTACGAACATCGACCCTTGTACCAGATTAGTAAATTCCCTCACCTTAGCATCCTGAGCCGAACTATGAAAATATCGATTTAGAAATTCTACCTTGAACCTCTACCAAGTAACAGGTGCTCCCTGAAGCTCTTGCTCCAGTAACACGCTCTTAGATAGCCACCATCTATGTGCTTCCCCATACACCTTATAAGCAGCATACATCACCTTCTGCTCACCAGTGCAACCCAACACTCTAAACAATTCCCCGTTATCCAGAATCCAATTCTCAGCAGATATCGGGTCAGTCTTGACATTAATCACAGTCGGGTGTTGACGATTAAATTGGTCAAAGGAACACCCTTCGGTACGTTCCTCATGACGCTGGGGGTTCTGGTTCATTTGCTGCACCATGAAACCTGCCAAATTCTGGAGCATCTCTTCCGCATTAAACCCAGGGTTCAGTTGTCCTTGATCCCGATCTGGGCTCCCATCTCCCACATTCTCAGTCATACCTTCCCTAAGAAACAACATCTACGTTAAAATGACAGCTACACCAAATGATTCAAGCCTAGGCCTATTGAACCTCTAAATAATCCTCGGATACCAACTGTCATGTCCAGTGCCAGTACTTACCCCCTAGGCTCACCTATAGTGATAGTATGCATATAAGCGGGGATTACGGCAAGAATTGATCCTATAACATTTTGATGATTGGCTTTGAAAAAGCTTAGCAAAAACAGTTTACTTAAAATTGATTTTTGAAATTAGAAATCCAACATTTCAAATCAGTCTAGAAGTTAGAAATTCTGACTTGATCAATAAAATAATAAAAATGAGATATTTAAGCAATTGCCCTTAAAATTAAAAGAAGAATTAAAGATTTATTTAATCAAATATGGCATAAGACAAAGGAAATATATAGTTGTTCCACTAGGATCACGGATTTTCTCTTTTACAAAATATCCTTCATGAGGAAAACAAAAGTAAGAGAAAGTAAGTACAGAAGTGGAACCTGTCTAAAGCTTTCTGTAATACAACATTTTGATCTACACTACCAAAATATTACCCAACTATCTACATCAACATAAAACTAAGCTATCCTAAAGAGCTACTCGTCCTCCGACTCGGTATCGGAGGTCGAGTCTATAAACTTCGACTCCCCAGTACCATCCGCCGATGGGAACGGTGGAGGAGGAGGGACATTATGCATGAGGGTCGGATCTACATCAATCAGACCAAAATCTTCCACATGTGGAAGTGGGGGTAGGGGTGGAGCCTTGAGGTGCCACTGAGGCTCGTACCCCTCATACACCTCAAGGGTATAGGTCACGTAGGTCAAAATCTTAATGACTAAGATGTAAGGGTCTATCTCCATAACTTGTTTGCTCAAAAATGTCCTCATCTAACAGATCCATAAAATAGCAAGATTCATAATAACCCAAGTCATGCGATATGAAGCATGCAATGCAAAATGAATGCATCTGTTTCCCGGTCATTTCACTTTCTTTCTTTCTTTATTTTTTTCAGTCCGGTAGAGGTGTCAATCTACGCTCTATTTAACCCACAGAGTTCGGGTTGTGCATCCCTCCTCTTCTCTGGGACTGTCCTGTGTCCCGGCACCAGGACCCGGTTAGGCATAATTGTTCATCGCCTAGGGATACCAACAATTATCCTCTCAGTGGTGGCATACACTATACAACTGTGAACGGTACCGTCACTCGATCTCAGGACCACCTCTTGATATGAGTTTCATTTCGGTCATTTCAGTCAACAGATTCCCCATACATACATATGATATGATTATGTGATATGACACATCATAAGCATATGAGATTCATAAACTTACATATGCTGAATATACAGATATGGCACAAAACGTACTTGAACTTTCAAATAGGTACAAATAAAATCTGAACCTACAAAAATAATGCTTTCAATAATCGAGTACCATATTTGTGCATGCATCTTGAACCTACAAAACTCATTCTTTTAAACAATCGGGTACCATATTTGTGCATGCATCTTTTTCTTGTGACTAACAATATTAACGTGTGTGTACTTATGTGTCCGTTCATCGTTTTCTTTTCTTCAAATCATCAAACATGCAAACATGGGAGAAAAATATCATTTATGTTCCAGCTATAAAAACTCATAATGGTCATCAATGCACACGTTCACCACTTTTTTAAACAAGCTAAGTATACGCAATCATTGAGAGATTATATAAATCACGTTACAACCATACATATGCTGCCACCACAATCCCCATAGCTCACGTCTCTTTTTGCAAGTAACAAGTCAACATATGAGTCAAAGACCAAGCTCTGGCTAGGCGGCTAAATAAGAGGGAGAAAACTAAAAAGGCAAAACGTGATAAGATGGAATTTAATGCACACCATACGGTTAAGACATGTGAAAAAAGTAGCATGCAAAGGAAAGGTGATGTCGCCTAACATAATATTCTCGGGCATACAGGGCATTTGACCAAATACCCCGGGTATTTATCCCCAGTCATCCTGGGCAGTTTAGTTGGGCATACAGGCCTCAGTCAACCCGATTATTTATACTTTTCTCGGGCATGCATGTCTTGGTCATCCAGGGAACCAGGTCCAGTACTCCCAGTACTTTTGGTCTCAGTCAGCCCAGGAACCAAGTGTCGGTCAGCCCAATACTCCAGCCATATCTCAGTCATCTCGAGTCTCTTATTCATCCTGGGAGTGCAGCTCTCGATCATCCCGTGAGTGCACCTGCCAGGCCTGTCTTACCAGGATTTTCACCGGGTACACTATCATAACTAGTCTTCTAGACTCCCAGCCATTACTTTTTGAAAAATACAACAAACACGCCCGACATTGTTGAACTCCCCTGTATTAAAGGCTTGTCCCCGATCATCCCAGTTACCCTGCCAGACCCGGTACCCTGTCTCCCTTGTCTTAATTGCAACTACTAAATTCTGTAAGTGCAATGAAGAAATAATTTACACGAGAAAATACACGTGAGCACTATATATATTATAGCTCTATATATTAATCATAAAATTTGTATCCAACAGGTGGAATATACAAGGGAGGGGTGTTACAAGAAAAGAGATAGTGAGAGAGAGGTGTTAGGGAGAGAGAGACAAAAAGGGTGAAAGAGAGAGAGGTGAAATGTGAAAGAGAGGGAAAGGGAGACAAAGAGATGAAAGCAAGGGAGAGGGAGAAGGAGCCGAGAGGATGAGAGTGAGAGAGCTGAGAGGGGTAGTGACCTAGTGGGAGAGAGAAAAGTTACAAATTAATAGTTTCCAAATTTAAAGAGATAATTAGGGAATTCAAATTCAAATTCAAATTCAAATTCAAATGGAAATAAAATCTTACCTAAAAATTCTCTCTCTATTACCCAACAATTCTTAATTTACATTTAAAGAAAGGGAGAGAGTGCGAGAGAGCCGAGAGGGGTAGTGGGAGAGATAGAATTGAGGAATTCAATTTCTAGAAATTCTCTCATTATCATTTATCACCAAAAGACTTCCTAACAAATTAACAATTTCTAAATTTAAAGAGACAATTGGAGAATTCAAATTCAAAAAGAAATAAAATCTCACCAAAAAATTCTCTCTTTATCACCCAACAATTCTTAATTTATATTTAAATTCTTAATTTACGTTTAACGAGAGAGTTGAGAAATTCAAATTCAAATGGAAACAAAATGTCATCTAAAAATTATCTCCCTACCACCAACAATTCTTAGGGGATATTAGTTTCTATGATTCACGAAAATTTGCATTTCAAGAGTTCAAATGGAAACAAAATCAAATTGACTATCTCTCATATTGAAGGATAATTTTAAAATATTTATTAATTAATATTGATGATTTCTTTGAATATATAGTCAACTAATTAATTAATAAATTTTTTATTTATAATTGTTCACAATGTATTTGAAAATTTTTTGGACTTTTTATTTGCACTTAATGTATTTGAAAATCCATTGATGAAAATTTTTTCTTGCTCGAATGATTAGTTGATTTCTGATGATTACATTCATTTATTTTTGCAGATATATCCCCATGGATCAACTGACACGCTGTCATATGCAACAATGGGATCTCGTTCACTTGCAGCTATGGCCTTACATAGGCTTTTGTACATTTAATTTAGTTAGTGGTTTTGGACTTACATAGGCTTTTGTACATTCTTTATGTTTTGGATTTGTGTAGAATATTGATACCTTTTTCTACATTTTGGATTGGTGTAAAACTTGTTATTTTGCATTGCACTTGTGTATTTGAAAATGTTTTCATATTTAAAGAGCCAAAATGTGTTGGTATTGCAATATTCTTATGAGGTGTAAATTGTGTTATAATTTGGATATTTGAAAATATGAATCAAGATAAAAATGTGTTCGAACAAGATGTCAAAAACGTTGGTTCGAACGGCAAATCTGGCTCGCACAAGATGTCAAAAATTTTGGTTCGAATAAAAAATATGGTTCGAACAAAATGTCAAAACAAATCTGGTTCGAACGAGATTTTTTTCGTCGCTAAAAAATTATATTCGACGGCTTTTAGCGACAAAAAGTAATGTTTTAGTGGCGAAAATCTTACTCATCAGTGACGAAATTATTTTGTCGCTAAAAGTCAACTTTTCAGCGACGAAATGAATTTCGCCGCTGAAGATGACTTTTTGCGTCGACATGCAAATTCCGTCACTGATGACTTTCAGCGACGGGCTTTCAGCGACGAAAATTTTTTCCACTGAAGGTGAAAATTGTTGTAGTGTTTGCAGGGTTAGTTGCTGGGGCTTGAAGTGTGGCAATTGGTGAATTTTTCTTTGTATACACGCAGTTGGACAAACAGAAGCTCAAATGAAGAAAGAGAAAATGAGAGATGGTGGAGAGGGTGGAGAAGTGTCGGAGAAGGAGCAACTGCCAAATCCGATGCAGGCAGCTATAGCATCAGCTTTGCCTTCTTAGTGGGTACAGTAGTGCCATTACTGCCAACGGACAGCATAGCTGGCAAATTTATGGTCAATTCAAATTCAAAATCGAATGTTATTATTTTCCTCTCTGAACGCCTCCGATTATTTCCTTGTATAGCTTTCTCGGTTATTTTCCTTTGATTGTACAGCTTTTATTTCCTTAGCTAGAATCTATGTAATTACAACGATGTAATCTTCCTATATAAGAGAAGGTCTCAACGAAGACAAAGCACAGTTTTTCTCCAAATCTCTCTAAAGTTATCATGGTATCAGAGGCTTTCCATAAACTGAGTTTTTCGTTTCTGAGTGTCTTGTTTCTCTCTTAGACTTACATGGTTTGAGACTCGTTTGTGCTTTGTGAGATTCCGGCTCATTCCCGATCTTAGCTCCCCGTCTCTTTTCGCTGGATTCTAGTTCATCCTAGAACTTCGATTCTCTGTCGGTACGATTCATTTCAGAGAATTTTTATTTCGTAGTGGGTGGTGTCTCGGTCCGCTATTCTGCTGGTGCTCCTCGTGGATCTCAGCCTCTCATTGATGTTCTGCTGGTGCTCCTCGTGAATCTCGGCTTCTCGTTGTTGTTTTGCTGGTGCTCCTGGTGGATCTCGGCTCCCATTGTTGTCGCTCCTTGAGGTGTTGTTTGTTCTCACAGATCTTCTCGTTGGGTGTTGTCGATCTCATCGATCACTGTCACAGCTTCTTGGCCCGTTGGATCTCGGTCTTCTTGGCTCGGTTTGCTATTCTTGGCCATTTCCTTTCGGATTCACAGCTTCTCCTGGTTATCCTCATTTGTCGTATTTGTTCTCCCAGTGATATTTTTTCCAGCGGTGATATTGTTGATGTGTGGCTCTATTTTTTTTGGGTGATATTATTGTTGTTGTTGGACTGGGAGAGCCACACGTGTGGCTTGGTGCAGATTCACGAAGTGCTGTTACAGTGCAGCTTCACGTGAGTTTGATCTGTGATTTTTGGATATTATTATGTTGTCTTATCAAGGTCATATTATTGTGGGTGTTGACTCTGTTGGGGGATATTATTGTTGGCGTGAGATTATTCTTTATATTACTCTTGTCTTTATCTCATGACGTACGATAAGTCAGATGTCTTCTTCGTCCGCCTTAATGGAAAAAATTATTCGGCTTGGGCTTTTCAGTTTAAAGTCTTTGTCACTGGCAAGGGTCTATGGGGTTATGTTGATGGCAGTAGTCCTTCGCCAGATAAAGAAAAAGAAAAAGAGCCACATGCCAAGTGGGCTATTCTTGTTCTGAATCTTCGACTATCCAAAACTGCTGCTGAAATGTGGACCTACTTGAAGAAGCTCTATAGTCAAACAAATAATGCTCGCAGGTTTCAATTAGAGCTTGAGTTATCAACTCTCACCCAGGACAACCTCTCCATCTCAGATTTCTATTCTCTTTTCATGAATCTTTGGACTGAGTATACTGATATTATCTATGCTACCATACCTCCTGGCGGTCTTGCTGCAGTTCAATCCGTGCATGAAACCAGTAAGAGAGATCAGTTTCTTATGAAACTCCGATCGGAATTTGAAGCCACAAGATCTAATCTCATGAACAGAGAGACTGTTCCCATTTGGGTGCCTGTCTGAGCAATCTCTTTTGTGAAGAGCAACGCCTTCTCACTCATACAGCCATGGACCAACGTCAGTTCACTTCCGCACCTGTTCCCGTGGCTTATCCTGTGCAAGAGAGGAACCGCGGGAGGGACTTGAGTACTGTTCAGAGCTTCAGTTGCAAAGGATTTGGTCATTATGCTACCAATTGCCCCATAAAGTTCTGCCATTACTACAAAAAACCTGGCCACATCATCAAGGAGTGCCCTATCCGACCTCCAAAGAAGTCAGAAAAAGCCTACAATGTCTCAATTGATTCTTCAAGTGCTTCTAGCTCTGCAACTACGGCTTCGCCTACATCGAATGTTCCAAGTCACGTTCAGTCCATAACTCCAAAAATGATTCAACAAACGATTGTTTCTGCATTCTCTGCATTAGGGGTATCAGGTAACAAAATTGCATTCTCACAACCTTGGTATTTTGATTCTGGAGCTTCCCACCATATGACCAATAATGTTGTTCCTCTTACCAATGTCCAAAAGTATACAGGAAATCTCAAAATACATACTGCCGATGGCAGTCCTTTGTCTATTACTGTTGTTGGTGATGTTTCTCCTTCGTTAACCAATGTTTTGTTTCTCCTGGTCTTTCTGCTAATCTTGTTTCTGTGGGTCAGTTGGTTGACAATGGTTGTTACGTCCAATTTTCTCAATCTGGTTGTGTTGTGCAGGATCAAGTATCCGGGAAGATGATCGCGAATGGGCCTAAAGTGGGACGTCTTTTTCCTCTGCATTTCCCCTTATCTCCTTTACCTTTGAATTTTATTTCTTGTCATTCTGTTCAAATTGATAACCGAGTGTGGCATAGGCGCTTAGGACATCCAAATACTCATGTACTTCATACTTTGTTACATTCTGGTTTACTTGGGAATAAAGAATCACCTTCACTTAATGTTGTTCATTTTGATTGCAATTCTTGTAAACTTGGGAAAAGTAAAACTCTGCCTTTTCCAACGCACAGTCCTCATGAAGTTCACCCTTTTGAATTGATTCATAGTGACGTGTGGGGCATGTCACCTGTAATCTCTCATGCTCACTACAAATATTTTGTCACCTTCATTGATGACTATAGTAGATGTACTTGGATATATTTTCTCCATTCTAAGGGCGAGGTCTTCTCTGTGTTTAAGATTTTCTGTGCTCGTCTAGAAATTCAATTTTTTGCAAAGATCAAAGTCCTTCTTTCTGATAATGGGGGAGAATACATGTCTAATGTTTTTCAGGAATTCCTTCAAACTAAAGAAATCATTTCTCAGCGTTCTTGCCCATCCACACCACAACAAAATGGTGTGGTTGAGCGAAAGAATCGTCATCTCCTAGATGTTGTTCGCACACTTCTTCTAGAGTCCTCCGTACCATCTCGTTTCTGGTGTGAAGCTCTCTCCACGGCTGTTCACCTCATCAACCGCTTACCTTCTCCATCCTTAGGCAATGTATCTTTTTTCCTCCGTTTATTTGGTTATGCTCCGCAGTATTTTAATCTTCATACTTTTGGTTGTGTCTGTTTTGTTCATCTCCCAGCTCACGAACGCACTAAACTCACAGCTCAGTCGGTTAAGTGTGTTTTTCTAGGCAATTCTATTCCCCAGAAAGGATTCATCTGTTAGTATCCTCACCTTCGTAGAACTCGTATTTCTCGGAATGTCGTTTTTCTGGAAAATCAGTATTTTTTCACCACTCATTGTGATCACAACTTTCCATCACAATCTGTTTTGCCTATGTTTTCGGATTCTTCTGC
Source organism: Myrica gale (assembly GCA_963930655.1). Lineage (NCBI taxonomy): Eukaryota > Viridiplantae > Streptophyta > Magnoliopsida > Fagales > Myricaceae > Myrica > Myrica gale. The sequence goes on from OZ005611.1 coordinate 10,731,747, forward strand.
AGGTTCCCCCAGTCCAAAACCTCTTCTGGTGTATCGAAGACGTCCAACTGCACCGGATCCTCCTCTGGCTTCCCTCGATCATTCCTCGGTTGCTGGTCCTGTTTCAGCTCCTACTAATGGACTTGCACCTCTAAGACAAAGTACACGCGTTCATTGACCCCCAAATCGGTTTGGTTTCTCTTCTCCTTTCTCTTTCACAGCCACTTTGTCCACCATTCTTATTCCCTCATCTTATAAACAGGTCATGGAACATGAGTGTTGGCAGAAAGCAATGGACGCAGAGCTCCAAGCACTTGAAGCAAATCAAACTTGGGACATTGTGGCTTGCCCTCCTTTTGTGAAACCAATTGGCAGTAAATGGGTCTTCTCTATCAAGTTTCGGTCAGACGGATCTTTAGACCGCTACAAGGCTCGATTGATGGCTCTTGGGAATAAACAAGAATATGGTCTGGACTATGATGAGACCTTCGCTCCTGTGGCCAAGATGACCACTGTGCGCGCACTTCTTGCACTTGCCGCCTCTCAATCCTGGCCACTACATCAGATGGATGTCAAGAACGCTTTCTTACATGGAGATCTTCAGGAAGAAGTTTACATGAGACTCTCTTCCGGTATGTCTACCTCTTCTCCCAATGATGTTTGTAAATTAAATCGTTCTTTGTATGGTTTGAAACAAGCTCGGCGGGCATGGTTTGAAAAATTTTGAAGCACTCTCCGTGGCTTCTCATTTACCCAAAGTCAATATGACTCCTCCTTATTTCTGTAAAAGACAGCTACTGGTTTAGTTCTTCTTCTCGTTTATGTGGATGACATTATCATTATTGGTTTTGATCTTGGTGCCATTTCTAAGCTACAACAGCTACTCCATACCACATTCCATATGAAAGATCTCAGTCATCTCACCTACTTCTTGGGTTTGGAGATCCATCATCAGCCACATGGCATTTTCTTAACTCAGAGCAAATATATTCAGGACCTTGTCACTTTAGTTGGCCTCACCGAGACTACCCTTGTGGACACCCCTATGGAAATAAATGTCAAATATCGGAGTGATGAAGGCGACCTTCTTGATGATCTCACTCTTTACTGACGGTTGGTTGGTACTCTTATCTACCTCACTGTCACTCGGCCCGACATATCTTATTCTGTTCATACTGTCAGCAAGTTTATGCAATCTCCGCGGCAACTTCACCTAGCCGCTATTCGTCGCATCATTCGTTATCTTCTTGGCTCTCTTACTCATGGTTTGTTTTTTCCTGCCAATGCGTCACTTCAGCTGCAAGCATATTGCGATGCCGACTGGGATGGCTGTCCCGATACTAAAAAATCCACTACCAAATGGTGCATGTTCCTTGGTAACTCTCTTATCTCTTGGAAGTGTAAAAAGCAGGACTGTGTCTCTAAGTCCTCTACTGAAGTTGAGTACCGTGTCATGTCTGCTGCCTGCTCCGAAATTATCTGGCTACATGGCCTCCTCACTGAACTTGGCTTCTCACAGGCACATCCTACACCTCTTCATGGCGACAACACGAGTGTCATCCAAATTGTTGCCAATCCTGTCTTCCATGAGCGGACCAAGCACATTGAAGTTGACTGTCATTCCATTCGCGAAGCATTTGATCGCAAAGTGATCACCCTCCCCCACCTTTCCACCACTCTACAGGTTGTCGATATCTTCACCAAACCCATGACACTTCAGCGCCATCAATTTCTTGTTAGCAAATTGATGCTCATCAACTTACCCGCATCAATTTGAGGGGGGTGTCAACGGACAGCATAGCTGGCCAATTTATGGTCAATTCAAATTCAAAATCGAACGTTATTATTTTCCTCTCCGAACGTCTCCGTTTATTTCCTTAGCTAGAATCTATGTAATTACAACGATGTAATCTTCCTATATAAGAAAAGGTCTCAACGAAGACAAAGCACAGTTTTTCTCCAAATCTCTCTAAAGTTATCAATTACTGGCCTCAGCATTCACAAAAGGGTACAAAATGCTGCTCGCAGTGGAGACTGCAGTTGTTAGCTTGTCATTGGTGGTATTTGAAGGGATCGGAGCAGTACTAGTAGAACTCCTGTGGCGAGGTCTTGTGCCAGGGTGCTGTAGGATAAATTAGAACTAACAAATCGAAAGACTAATCGTTTGCTGTCCATTTGTTGATAGCTTTTTTTTACTACATCAATGAAAAACTCCCAACAGTTTCTCGCACTGAGAATCATTTGACCACATGGAATTATATCGGGGCTGGTTTCAAGGCATTGTTGCTTCGTTGCAGCCAAAAGAGTTGACTTGCTCACCAGACCATCTTCTCTGATGGCATTCTTATCTGATAGTAATTAACTAGTTACCTGCTGAGTTGATGCTATTACTATCAGATAAGCCACGATTGATAATACTTAAGGACCCCGATTTTAAGTTCTTTTAGTTTCTACAATGATCTTTGCTGACTTTGTGTAAGTTTAACTTTATATGTAGCATAGAGCTTTCTACTGTACATCTATTTTTGCACCTAGAAAGACTGACCCAGCGGGCAGAAAACTTAATCAGTTTCCAATATATTGACGAAGGATCAAAAATGCCTAAAAGAGAACTACAGAGCATGGCCGGGGGGCATGTAATAGACTGTACCATAAAAGGACATAAAAAAGAGAGTAGACGTACCAATTGAAGAAAGTTATTCCCTTCAGTGGGATTAAGCATGAATGACAAAGCGTGAAACAAAATATCCTTTTCTTCCACTATTGCAGTTTGGAACCCGTGGCTTTCGCATGGAATGCACACTCCTCCCATATAACTAATGGCGTGTCTTCCAATGACTTGGAAATTAAACTACCTTTCCTGTAGTGTAGAAGGCACACTCTTCAATTTTAATAACGATAAAGAAATATTGTTGATTGTCCCATGACCATTCTATCACTCTAGTGCTGGCCTATTCAGCATTCCATCTTTATAAGTGGTTCACTGTCCAATCGTATAAGAAATCTTCGTATCAGTCTTGCTTTGAATGTCTTAATCACCATGTCAGCCACGGCGGGATATTTGCAAGAGTTTATTTTGAGAGAAGCATGTGTCGTCTACACTTTCTTATCCTTTCTGGCACTAACTCCATGAATATCAGCTTTACATCCGTTGGAGATCCACTCTATAAATGCCCCCACAGCTGGCGTGTGTCTCCACGAGTAGTCAACATATATTCACTTTAGCTGAATTTGCCAATTGTCTTCCTTTTCCTCATGGCTGCTCCTGGAACTCAGAGGATGAGGATGACAATGTTGACGACTTTCAAAGAGCGCAATGGCTTCGAGCTGCTGTATTGGGAGCGAATGATGGGCAGGTTTCTGTGGCATCATTAATGATGGATGTCGGATCTGTTAAAGAAGACATCAAGCCAATGCTCTTTGCTGGTTTTGCAGGGTTATTTGCAGGGGCTTGCAGTATGGCAATAGGGGAGTTTGTCTCTGTATACACACAGAGAGACATAGAGGTGGCCAGTGGTGGATGCAGGGGATAGCAAACCAGAGCGGCCGCCACCCATTGCTCGACTCAAAAATAACTTTACATGTGTTTTTTTCCATAAGTTAGTTGGGCCCGACACCCACCAAAGAGGGAAGAAGATGATTGCTCGTTGTATCCGAAAGTTTCCCTCTTAAGAACTCTCTCCCCGCCCCTTGGTTTTATTTTATTTTCCCTTTACCCCTTTCTTTTTAGATTTTTCAGCTGAGTCTAGTTTTAATGGAACAGTGGGCTCGATGAGGAACAGAGAGGATAGCTGAGTCTGGTTTTAAACGACGAGGAACAGAGAGGCTAGGAGGTGCAAATTGACGGCATTGTCCTTCATCTTTATACAATTTTACGTCTTCTTGGGCAGGCTTCTTTTCAAATCCGACCGTTTGGAGTTTTGATTGTGTCTGGGAGGGACGGTCTTCTGTTGGTAACCTAGGGTCCATGTCATAAACTTACTTGACGATTTCAATTTGGCCCTAAAATAAGTGGGTCCCTTTCATGCTAAAGCCCTTTTTTTAGGGCAGAATTTCCGTTTGTTGTTTGAGAAATTTGGTATGGGCCCACTGCTGTCTGATCAATAACCAAGAAAAGGCCCAGATAGGGGTAAAAAAATGATTTTTTTTCTTTCTTTTTCTAGGCGAGTTATTTTCTTATGTTGGTAATTTAGTAATTTACAAAAGCAAGGTTTGTTTTTTTAGTTTAAATCAACGATCTTACCTTCTATCTATAATCTCATACTAGAAAGGAGGTGATTTAAGTCCTTTGATCATTCTTGCCCTCTACCAATCAAAACTCATGTTAAGAAATAAAAATATTTGCATGACCATAGCATTATATAATGTCATCTCTCAGTCGCACAGTACATAGTACTATACATATATTTTAATATTTTTAATGTTTTTAATCCTTAATTTTTTACATTGTAACTCTAAGACAATTTTTTACATTACGAAGAATTTTTTTGTCATTCTGCCTTTACAGTTTGTCACCCTTAGATTTTAATCCTGGATTCACCACTGGAGTTGACGCAAATAAAGAGAGAGAACTCCATAAAAGCTAGTGGAGAGACTGAGGAAGAGGGTGAGAGGGAGCAACTCCCGGATCCTGTGCAGGCTGCCTTGGCATCAGCCCTTGCATTTTCAGTAGGTGTAGTACTTCCATTACTGGCGGCTGCCTTCATAAAGAAGCATGAAGTCAAGTTGGCTGTGTTGGTTATAGTGGCTAGCTTGGCACTGGTTGTTTTTGGAATAGTCGGAGCAGTGCTGGGGAGGACTCCCAAGCTGAAGTCTTGTCTCAGGGTGCTGATTGGAGGATGGATGTGATAGAAATCAAGGCACATCGTCGGAGGATCCAATTCGAGTTCCCATTGGGCCGGTTACGAGGGCACGAGCCAAGAAGTTTAAAGAGCTACTCAATGGGCTAATTCAAGCGGCATAGGCTCCAGCAAATTCATGGAGGCCCATTGAACAAGACCCACGTGGACCACAAAGGAGTGTCACTTTGATTTACGTTCTAGAAGCACCCGATTACCACTTTATTTCCATTTGAGAAGTTTTTTTATTTAAGGCAATTAGGGTTTTTGTTCAGCCTTGTTTAGGAGGGGGACGTCCAAGCTTTATTTCCTAAGTTAGATTCTTATTTTGGGCGAGTAAATATCTATGTTAGGTGCCCAAGTATTTTGTTAGGCAAGCAACAAATTCTTTCCTTAATTGCATTATCTGTTTTAGGCGTTGATTTGTTTCCTTTTGTGATAGCTTTAGGCACCAATTTGTTACCTTAATTAGGTCATTCGCATTTAGGGTTTTCTTGTCATGGAGGACCTATATATAGGTGCCTAAGCTATGTATTTCGGACACACTTTGATCAATACAATTGTGAGAATTTTATTCTCTTTGGTTCTTTGAAAAATTTCTCGAACTTATCGGGATTTTCCGTGGCGTTCACTTCGACTTATCAAACGGAGTTTCCATCCCCGTTTGTGGCGTCTTCCTTATACCGAAGTTCTTGTTTTCTTATAAACAACGGGTCGAGGTTCCAACCGAATCAGTCTTAGAAACGATCTTGGGTTCCCTTTAGTTGTCGGGTCTCGTTATCCGTAACGAGATTCACATCATTTGGTATCAGAGCTTTGGTTCTAGTTCAGGTTTGCCTATCTCTTATTTATTTTCCGTTCCTTTATTTCTTCTTTAACCGTTCACACATCCTTTGCCTATCTTACAAATTCGTTTCTTTGTTTCTTTTCAAATTTCGGTTCACATCATCTTCCTCTTCTTAGCCGAAATTTTCTTTACCCTTCTATGCCAACTTTGGTTATTCTAGGTCATGACTAAAAGTGTGTTCTTGTTTGACATATCAAGCTATTTTGAGATCTGATGATATTCTTCTCAAAAGATAGTTGCTGATCATCAAAGGAAAAGAGAAAGAGACTAAAAAGGAAGAAGAAAGAAAGGAGTCCGGAAAAAAAAGTCCGACAAAAAAACAATTTTTTGTTCCCATATATTGAGGTCCCTACTAGTCCGAAATTCACCTCACCCCAAGCAAGTATTTTTTTGTGAAATATTTTCACTGTTATGTGCTTCCAATTCCAAATTGTCATATTCCTTCTAAACTCTCATTTATTTCCATATTCCTTGTTTCAAATCTAAAATTCCTTGATTAGTTCTTGGTGAATTGTTGCTGGAAATTTTGAATTGTTTGTCTAGTTTCAAAGAACCACAAGAGAATTATCGAGTGGAAAAAGACAAGAGTTGTGAGAATATCAGAGGGTAAAAGGCATATATTTTTTTGAGAGAAACACGAGCGACGAGTGACCCATATTCTTGAGTGTAAACACGTCAGGGAGAGATTTGAGAGGTCCTTGTTATTTCTTTCTTTCTAACATTTTTTTGCAGTAATCATGACTCGTGATAGTGGAAAGAGTGTTGCCAACGATGATACGAACGTGGCTGATCCGAAAATGTTTATGGAGGCCATGATGAGTAAGATGACGCATCTGATGAAGGTAGTGGGTCAATTTGGCGAATGACTCGATCATGTGGAGAATAGACGTGAAGAACAAGCACAAAACGGTCGTAATTTACGTAGAAGAGAAAGAGTTCCACCGAGGGAGGAGGATGAAGAGCCTTATGGATCTGGTTTTGAGGATGAAGATGAACGTGATTCCATTGTTAACAATAGAAGACCTGGAGGGAGATATAGAGAAGCTAGGAATCGGGAAGATAACAACTTGGGTGGTATCAAGATGAAGATTTCGTCCTTTCATGGTAGATCTGACCCGGAAGCCTATCTTGAGTGGGAGAAGAAGATGGAGTTCGTGTTTGATTGTTACAACTACTCCGAGGCAAAGAAAGTAAAATTAGTTGTGATTGAATTTGCTGATTATGCTATAACTTGGTGAGATCAACTTGTGATAAACAGGAGACGGAATAGAGAACGACCGATAAACACATGGGAAGAGATGAAAGTGGTGATAAGAAAGCAGTTCGTTCCAAGCTACTACTACCGACAGTTGTACAAAAAATTACAAAGTCTTAGACAAGGAAGTCAAAATGTAGAAGATTACTACAAGGAGATGGAGATTGCCATGATCCGTGCAAATGTTGAGGAGGATCGAGAGGCTACAATGGCCAGATTTCTACATGGGTTAAATCGGGAGATCCATGATAGGGTGGAGATGCAACACTATGTAGAGATGGAAGATATGGTGCATGTGGTTATCAAAGTGAAGCAACAACTCAAGAGAGAGAGTGGTGGACGTGCAAGCCATACCTCTAGTTCTACTTCTTTGAAACCGAGCTATACCAAGCTCATGGACAAGTCACAAATGTCCAAACCCGAGCCCAAGGCCGCAGCCACCAGCCACGTTCCTCAAGGTAAAAACGAAGCTTCTACTTCTAGGAATTGTGATATTAAATGTTTTAGATGTCAAGGCAGGGGACACATAGCAAGTCAATGCCTGAACAAGCAAGTCATGGTGTTGAATGCCAATGGAGAGATTGTTACCGATAGTGAAGAATCTGACACCGATGACATGCCGCCCTTGGAGGATGTTTCCGAGGATGAATACTTAGCCCCCGATGCGTTGACCTTGGTGGCGAGGAGAGCATTGAGCTTGCAAGCAAAAGGTGATGATGAAGTACAGCGGGAGAACATCTTTCACACTAGGGGCTACATCAAAGATAAGGTATGTAGTGTGATTATTGATGGTGGTAGTTGTACTAATGTTGCAAGCATAATCATGGTTGAAAAGTTAGGATTGCCCGTGTTGAAACACCCTAGGTCGTACAAGTTGCAATGGCTGAATGATAGTGGAGAAATAAGGGTGAACAAGCAAGTGTTAGTTGCTTTTCGAATCGGTAAGTACGAAGATGAAGTGTTGTGTGATGTAGTACCGATGCAAGCGGGACACTTGTTGCTAGGGCATCTGTGGCAGTTCGATAGACATGTGAAGCATGATGGCTTTACGAATAAGTATTCTTTTGTACTTAATCAGCGGCCAATCACTCTTGTACCATCGACACCGCAGCAAGTATATGAAGATCAAGTGAGATTGCAGCAAGAGAGTGAGCAAAAGAAAAAGAGTGAAAATTAGAGAGAGATCGAGAAAAATGAGAGAGAAAAGGAGTATCAAGGTTCGGTCATTGAGAGAAAATCAGAGAGAAAAATAATTTCTATGCAAAAGTGAGCGAGATCGAGCGAGCGATGCTTTCAAATCAGCCGATGATTGTACTTTTGTACAAGAAGGCATTTTTAAACACTAACGAACTTGACCATGCTTTGCCTAGTTCTATTGTTTCTCTTTTGCAGGACTATGATGATGTCTTCCCCGAGGAAACTCCACATGGATTACCTCCAATTCTAGGGATTGAATATCAAATTGATTTTGTCCTCGGTGCTACCATTCCAAACCGACCAGCTTATAGGAGCAATCCCGAGGAGACAAAGGAGCTTCAACGGCAAGTCAGTGAGTTGTTGGAGAAAGGGCACGTAAGGGAAAGCATAAGCCCACGTGTTGTTCTGGTTCTACTTGTACATAAGAAGGATGGGACATGGAGAATGTGTGTTGATTGTCGAGCAATCAACAATATAACGGTAAAGTATCGTCATCCTATCCCACGCTTAGATGATATGTTAGATGAGCTGCATGGTTCTTGCATATTTTCAAAAATTGATTTAAAGAGTGGTTATCATTAAATTAGGATCAAAGGAGGAGATGAGTGGAAAAACGCCTTTTAAACAAAATATGGTTTGTATGAATGGTTAGTTATGCCTTTTGGTTTGACTAATGCCCCGAGCACCTTTATGAGACTTATGAACCATGTTTTGAGTGCATTTATAGGTAGATTTGTTGTTGTCTATTTTGATGATATCCTTATTTATAGCAAAAACATGGACGATCATGTAGTACATCTGAAATATGTGTTAGATGTGCTAAGGAAAGAAAAGTTGTTTGCTAATTTGAAGAAGTGCACGTTTTACACCGATAAGCTTGTATTTTTGGGCTTTGTTGTTAGTTCACAAGGTATACAGGTTGATGAAGAGAAGGTACGTGCAATCCAAGATTGGCCGAGTCCCACGAGTGTAGGTAATGTTCGTAGTTTTCACGGACTTGCTAGTTTTTACCGGCGGTTCGTGGAGGACTTTAGTAGCATAGCCGCACCACTTACCGAAGTGATCAAGAATAATGTTTGATTTCGATGGGGAGAAGAACAAGAGAAGACGTTCCAATTACTCAAAGAGAAGTTGACTAACGCACCTTTGTTGTCTTTACCTAACTTTTCTAAAACGTTTGAAATTAAATGTGATGCTTCAGGTATTGGTATAGGCGTCGTTCTTATGCAAGAAGGATGATCAATAGCTTACTTCAGCGAGAAACTCAGCGGGACAGCCTTAAACTACCCAACATATGACAAGGAGTTATATGCGTTGGTTCGGGCTTTAGAGACGCGGCAACACTATCTATGGCCTAAGGAATTCGTGATTCATACTGATCATGAGTCCTTGAAACATTTGAAGGGTCAACACAAGCTTAACAAAAGACATGCGTGATGGGTGGAATTCATTGAAACGTTTTCATACATCATTCGGTACAAGCAAGGTAAGGAGAATGTGGTCGCCGATGCACTTTCTCGCAGGTATGCATTACTTTCCATACTTGATGCAAAATTGCTTGGTTTTGAACATATTAAAACTCTATACCCTGATGAATGGGAATTTTGTGAGGAATATAGAGCTTGTGAGAAAACCTCTTATGGTAAGTTCTTTAAGCTTGATGGGTTCTTATTTCGGGAGAATAAGTTATGCGTGCCTAATTGTTCATTTAAGGGAGTTATTAATGCAAGAATCTCATGGTGGAGGATTAATGGGACATTTTGGAGTTGCCAAAACCTTAGCTGTTTTACAGGAACACTTCTATTGGCCTCACATGAAACGGGATGTTGAAAGAATTTGTGGAAGATATGTCACGTGTAAGCAAGCTAAGTCCAAAGTGAAGCCCCACGGTTTGTATACTCCTTTACCTATTCCTAGTGAGCCTTGGATTGATATTTCAATGGATTTTGTGTTAGCCCAGGACTAAAAGAGGAAGAGATTCAATTTTTGTGGTTGTGGATAGATTTTCTAAGATGACACATTTTATACCATGTCATAAAACGGATGATGCCTCACATGTTGCTGATTTGTTCTTTAGGGAGATTGTAAGATTACATGGCATGCCTTGGACGATTGTTTCGAATAGAGATGGTAAATTCTTGAGCTATTTTTGGAAGACTTTGTGGTGCAAGCTAGGTACTAAGTTATTATTTTCCACTACTTGTCACCCACAAACTGATGGTCAAACTGAAGTTGTCAATAGGACTTTGTCTACTTTATTACGGGCGATCATTAGAAAGAATATCAAAACATGGGAAGAGTGTTTACCACATGTTGAGTTTGCTTATAATAGAGCCGTTCATTCTGCTACTCAATTTTCGCCATTTGAAATTGTGTACGGTTTTAATCCTTTAACCCCATTGGATTTATCTCCTTTGCCTTTGACTGAGCATGTTAATCTAGATGGCAAAAAGAAAGCTGATTTTGTCAAGCATATTCATGAGAAAGCAAGACTCAACATTGAGCGACGAACGAAGCAATATGCAAAACATGCCAACAAGGGACGTCACAAGATGCTTTTTGAACCCGGAGATTGGGTTTGGCTGCATATGAGAAAATAAAGATTCCCAGCAAAAAGAAGTTCAAAATTACTTCCAAGAGGAGATGGTCCTTTCCAAGTCCTCGAGCGCATCAACGACAACGCCTACAAGCTCGATTTACCTGGTGAGTACAATGTACGTGCCACTTTTAATGTTACTGATTTGAGTCCTTTTGATGTAGGTGACGATTTAAGGGCAAATCCTTTTCAAGAGGAGGGGAATGATGGAAATCAAGGCACATCGTCGGAGGATCCAATTCAAGTTCCCATTGGGCCGGTTACGAGGGCACGAACCAAGAAGTTTAAAGAGCTACTCAATGGGCTAATTCAAGCAGCATGGGCTCCAGCAAATTCATGGAGGCCCATTGAACAAGACCCACGTGGACCACAAAGGAGTGTCAATTTGATTCACATTCTAGAAGCACCCGACCACCACTTTATTTCCATTTGATACGGTTTTTTATTTAAGGCAATTAGGGTTTTCGTTCAGCCTTGTTTAGGAGGGGGACGTCCAAGCTTTATTTCCTAAGTTAGATTCTTATTTTGGGCGAGTATCATCTATTTCCATAGTTAGATATCTATGTTAGGCACCCAAGTATTTTGTTAGGCAAGCAAGGAATTCTTTCCTTAATTGCATTATCTGTTTTAGGCGTTGATTTGTTTCCTTTTGTGATAGCTTTAGGCTCCAATTTGTTACCTTAATTAGGTCATTCACATTTAGGGTTTTCTTGTCATGGAGGACCTATATATAGGTGCCTAAGCTATGTATTTCGGACACACTTTGATCAATCCAATTGTGAGGATTTTATTCTCTTTGGTTCTTTGAAGAACTTCTCGAACTTATCGAGTTTTCCCGTGGCGTTCACTTCGACTTATCAAACTGAGTTTCCATCTCCGTTTGTGGCGTCTTCCTTATACCGAGGTTCTTGTTTTCTTATAAACAACGGGTCGAGGTTCCAACTTAATCAGTCCTAGAAACGATCTTGGGTTCCTTTTAGTTGTCAGATCTCGTTATCCTTAACGAGGTTCACATTAGGATGGCAATGGCCATTACGTATGGGCTGACCAGATTAATTGGCTCTAATGGACTGCAAATGTGATGTCTGGGAATTGCCTTTCTCGTTTCTTTGATTGCACAAGTGATTTCTGGCTTCCGGTTTGTGTTCTGATGTACCTTTATAATGCTTTTGATTCAGTTTTTAAGTAATGTCTCAAATGTGATGCATGTGAAGGTGTCAGTCGAGAGAACTCATTCAATAAACTCTCTTCAACATCTGGATAGTATAGACACCTGAGGTCAAACCCCATCCTCTGGAGGTTGAATTTCATTGATTCGACCTCTTGGGGAGTTTATGGGCAAGGGAAGAGCTACCCTCTCTTGTGTGTAGGTGGATCAATGAATAATAATTGGTCGTTTTAAAGAAAGGATCATGTTGCCTGAATTAGTTCGTACAAGATTAACTACTTATGCATACTGTGTACGAGGATAAGCAAAGGTGGAGTTCGCCCAGCTGCACAGAACTAGTTCAATTCATATATACCATTCTGAGCTAATCCTGAAACAATTAAACTGAGTATCTCAATTAATAAGAGTATGTTCCATGCATAGTCCAAACAAATTTACCAAACTTAAATTTTTGAAACCAATTATGTTAGCTATGGACTGGTCTGGTTATATCTTTGGCCCAACACTCTCAAAGACACATTTTGAGCCACTGAACTGTCAAATGTTGGGACATAAGAGGTGAACTAGGTGCAGAGGATAAAGGGGTTGCTAGATTTTTTTTAGTTTTTTTCTAAGCAAACAAGAAACAGAACTACAGTTGAGACAAAGATCCCAGGTGCATATAGCCTAATACATCACAGAAAAAGGACCACAAGTCCAGAGCAAACGGGGCGAAAGGCCCAAAAGAACCAAGACAAACAATAAGTTTTGAATTTTCTCCTTATTCGAATAAGTATGGTGTGATGATAAAATTTTAGTGTATTGGCGCCGATAAAAGAAGTGAAAAGAGAAAATATTTATATTATAATAAAAATAACAATTTAATAGAAATAGAGATTATTTTATAATAATTTTAATCGAGCCCAAAATTTTGACACTTGACATCCATCTTAAGTCCTATATCTTAACCAAATGATGTCTTTTGAAGTTGAACAGTGGCTGCACCTCTTTCTTTCTCTTCTGTTTTCTTTTCTTCGTTAAGCAATTGGGTGATTTGATGCTTAAAAAATTGGGTAATTTGATACGGAAAGGGAAAAGCAAAGAAGGTGATTTTTTTTAAATAAAGCAAAAAAAAGCAATTAATAATACAAACAAGAAAAATTCGGCAACACGGATTATGCTCGTACGTCTCCACAGATTCTCATTGCCCCTTGAATGAATCGAAGGTTGAGCGTCATGTCCAAAAAACTCTATAGTTTGCACCGTCGGCGAGTATTATATATATTACTTTTCACCATTTTTTTATTTTTTTCGGTAGATTTTTTTGACCTATTCTATCATTTAAAAATTTAAAAATATTCTGTGTATATTTATGCAGGCGCTCTCAAATATTCTCGAGATTATAACTATTATTTTTAAGAAATAAAATAAAATTGTGGACTAATAACTGTTGGTTAAGAAAATTCAAACTTTATCAGCTCCTCTGTCAGAAGTATATCGTGTTGTATCAAGCTTCAAGATACTAATGATTTTGTCATGATGCTGTGAAAAATCTCCATGGAATTAAAATCTAATAATTAATTCGTGGTCGACCGTTCATGATATATATATAATATGCTCTTTAGAAATGAATCAAGAACTGATCCAAATGCCAAATTTTTATTTATTTTCTGTTTACTTCGTTCTTGCTTCCTTTATTTGTAGGGATAAATGCAAAATCAGTCTTTATGATATACACGAAAATCGAATTAGTTCCTATGATAACAAAAGTATAAAATTAGTCCCTATGATCTCACAAAAACATAAAAGTAGTCCCTAATGGAGAGATTAACGGTAAACAAAAATAAAATCATAAAGACTAATTTTATATTTTTATTATCACAAAGACTAATTCGATTTTTGCGTATATTACATGAACCAATTTTGTATTTATCCTTTATTTTTATTAGGCCGGCAAGAGGCCAGAGATAACATTAAGATATATATATATATATATATATGGTTAAGGTCATTCCTCATCTCCTAGTACCTCACGATATTTCCTCTCCTTTATCAAAATTCTCGTCACCCTCTTTGTCACTCATGGCTGTCATTCGAGCGCATGACCTAGTGTCGCTTGGCCAGGTCGGCATTCAAGTTCATGCGAATGGGGTGGAGGAGCAGAAACAATGTCAAGGGGACGAAGATGACAACTTCGACTACTATCAAAGGGCACAGTGGCTTCGCGCTGCTGTTCTGGGAGCCACAGATGGGCTAGTTTCTGTTGCATCACTGATGATGGGCGTGGGAGCTGTTAGAAAAGATATGAAAGCCATGTTCCTTGCTGGATTCGCAGGGTTGGTTGCCGGGGCTTGTAGCATGGCAATAGGAGAATTTGTCTCGGTTTACACTCAATACGACATAGAGATGGCTCAGTTGAAGAGAGAGATCAGGAAAAACAAAAACACTGGAGAGGACAAAGAAGCCGATACGGAAAAGAAGGAGCTCCCGAATCCGGTGCAAGCCGCTTTTGCATCAGCACTTGCATTTTTCATGGGAGGGTTGGTGCCACTACTGGCTTCTGCCTTTATAAGGAAGTATAAGGCGAGGCTTGCCGTGGTGGCTGCAGTGGCTAGCCTTACGTTGGTTATTTTTGGAATGATAGGAGCAAATCTTGGGAGGACTCCTGTGGGAAGATCTTGTGCCAGGGTGCTTGTCGGAGGATGGATGGCTATGGGTATTACTTTCGGAATTACAAAGTTTATTGGCTCAAGAACTGGATTGAAACTGTGAATTGCCTGGCCTTCCCTTTTGCTTCTCTTCTCTTATCGTTCCATTTTCCTGTTTAAGTACCGTTGCACTATGGGTTATTGAATGGTTTTAGTAAAGTTCTTAGTAAAGTTCTTCCTCCTCTTTTGTTATAAAATGTTCAATATACAATGCAGATCTTTCGATAAATCTGGATCCGTATTATATAAGTACGTTGAAGATGAGACTATCTGTAAGTACTGTTCGAGTCTAGGCAAACACTTGACATTTGTTTCCCATCCACACAGATGATGGAAGTATGAAGTAATGCAGATGAAAAAGAACAGTGCATATACTTCTACAGCCTACAATAATTTAGCATATACTTGCTCCACAAAAAAGAATTTATTTTCAAAAGTTAATTGAGATAGAATCGATTTTAGGTCTGTTTAATCGTGGAATCATTAGGGTATAAAATCGTTCAAAAAACCACTTGAATAATTAAAAACAGCTATTTATACTTTTATTTCTTTTCCTTTTTTAAGTTTAAAACCTACTAATTTGATAAGCTTAAAACTCGAGTTTTGACACTTTGATAAATTCAACATCTGTGTTTCCAGAAAGGCTAAAAGAATGTGTATCCGTGTAATTTGATGTTTTCTCATAAATGTCCTTAGGGTAAGTTTTTTTTGTCCCACCATCCTTGTGATATCACCCATTTTCCCGTTATGCCCTCCGTCGACCTTCCATCCATTAGTTAACAGAATTTACTGACGAGACTCATCAAAACTACTCAAGATATTCACGAAATATTTATTAAGATAAAAAAAAACTAATTAGAGAAAATTGTACTTTGTCTATTTTAAGGAGTAAATATAGATAGAAGGTTACCTTAAGGACATTTTTGAGAAAACACAAATCTACAAAGACAAGCAATTTTATTATTTTAACCTTGTAGAAATCACTGATATAGCCCTTATTTATCTAAGTGCAAAAATGAAAACAAAAAAAAGATATCCAAGACAAGAAGAAGCGAAAATTAAGCCCTCCGGATCCCCACTTGCTCCCATAGTCCATCTTGGGAAGGGCACTAGACTGGAAAGGGAGATCCTTCCTTTGCTATAATCCTCTAACCCGTTCTAACTCTCTCTGAGGAAGGGGCAGATAGATTCCCCTCCCATGATGCCTGGCCAGGGAGATTGCCATATTCCACATGAGATGATGGGGCACACCCTCGCCCTTCCAAACCCCACAGCAAATCACAGGCCCCTGTGACGTGAAAGGAGGAAGGTGAGTCGAGAAACGCCCCCTCCCACATGTTACCGATTCCATCATCAATTTCGTATATAAATGAGTCAAATAGAATTACGTAATAAAAGTCGCATCTTAAAACAACTGAACTGAAAACTGCAGGTCTTCCAATCAAAAAGAGCAACAACACCTGAGTTGTATAATTTTCTGTTGATTAACAATTGTTTTTTGAACCCTTCCGGCAACTTCACCATGAACCAGAAAGATTTAATTGAAGGATTCAGAGCAATTACTGCATGCATAATATATTATTATATATCAGGACTCTCTTTGGTAGCTCAGAATGAAAAAAAAAATATAGAATTAACATATATACCAAGCATTCTAAACATCAGAAACACCCTACGACCCCATAGTATTTCTCCATCTTTTCAATTTCTGAAACACACTGGGATGACAAGATTACATGAAACAAACGAGCAAGGAAATTTATGACGAATCTTAGTTGTTTATGAAACAATCACATGAATATAAAAGCACAAAACATGGAACATATGCCATACTGACATTCACAGATCACTTCCCATAACTCAAAAGAGTTTGCAAAGTCATCTCCCCATTCTAATGAGCTGACATTCCAATGATTAATATGTTAAAAAAAACAACAAAAAGATATAAAGGAAAACTGAAAGGATATCCCCTTCTTAATGGATTAATAAAGGACTAGGGCCGACGGCAGCAATCTTTACTAGAAAATCTGACAAGTGTAACCCGCCCTCAAGGTGCTATAGGATCGAAACCGGACACCATAATTGACTCAGGAACCACTATCTGATGTCATCGAAACATAACCATTTAGCCGGATCTCAGGAAACAAGACCAAGAGACCAGGCATAGGAAAACAAGGAGAGAACAAAAATCTTCCATCCAAGAAGAGCATTGCAGACGACAGATCCATAAGGAGGGGGGAAAAACAATGGGCAGCACTATTTGCATTCATCAAGAACTTCCACACAACCTGCCACATGTTTCCAGTAAATGGATCAATCCATCATTGCGCCAATGCAGAGGATGAGTGTTGATTATGTTGAATTAAATTGCCGATGGCTTGTTGCAGGTCAAAACACTTTTCACATTTTGAAAACACAAAACCATACAGGTCCAATTAGCAACAAAGAAACCCAATCATGTATCCATAAAGACCATAAATAGCGATGCATCCTGCCAAAAGGTCAATAACATTAATATATCACAATGAAAAAATTAAGAACTACCATGCTTGTAGAAGAAAAATGTATTACCGGCTTTACTCCTTTTTTTAGTAAGATATTGAAACAGGGCAGCCATAATGGGTATTCTACTAATAGCACTGCTACTCCCCAAGTGAAAAGGAGCCAACTCCCACAGACATACCCATGAATTGGTCCTCCGAATACCCATCCAACCATAAAGCTTCTGGTTCTGCAATTGCATATGAGAAATTCTCGTCGAGGACTGGGTAGCAATAATGGTATTTGCAATTATATGCACACAAGATATCGAGCAGCAATAATGGCATTCACAGACTACATGACCAGTTTCGAAAGTCCATGTCAAGCAAGCATAATATCCCATCGGACCAAAACAGCGAAATTTTTCGAACACAAAGCAGGTGAATATTCGTGCCAATTTTTGCATTTCAAACTACTGATAGACAAGACTGATCAACCAGACAATCTCCATAACAACACATCCAGCAAAGAAACTTCAAGGCCTTTGAAGACGGTAACAGCAGCACCTCCAGTTCCAAATCTGCAATGGTCCATAAACATAATTCAGTAACCGCTGGAGTTACCACAAAGGACATGCAGAGTTCAATATATTTTGCATACCATTGCCAGAAGCAGTCCATCTATCCGGAGCGAAAACCTCCATTTCCACGACGTTCATAAGGTCCACTGCGGTCACGATTGTATCGATCAGCTCCAGAACCTCCACGGCTGCCAGAATCCCTGCTGCGCGAACCAAATCGATCCCCGTTCCGATCAGGACCATAACGTCCACTTCCACCGCCGCCACTACCACCAGACCTATCATCCCTACCACTGTACCTTCCCCCACCTCTTGCCCCTTCACTTGGACACTCCCGAGCAAAATGTCCAGGCTTCCCGCACTTAAAGCACTCTCCACCATTCGACCCACGTCCACCTCCATAGTCACGGTCTCGGTCACGATCACGACCACGGTCACGGCTGCGGTCACTGTCATGGTCTCTGCTTGAACCTTGGTGAGGCTGAGCTTTATCCACAGTAATAGTTCGCCCATCTAAGTCCATTCCATTCATTTCCTCAATGGCTTCCTCCATTGCTTTCTTGTCATCAAAAGTGACAAACCCAAATCCGCGAGAGCGCCCAGAGAACTTGTCAACAACTACCTACAATTGGAGAAAACAATATTATGCCCCAGGATCTCATTGAAGACTGTCAAGTAAATAATATGGACACATGTAATGGAAGCATTGCTACCTTTGCTTCAAGAAGCTTTCCATACTTTTCAAATGCATCCTTTAGAGCTCTGTCAGATGTCGACCATGAAAGGCCACCAATAAAGCAGCGATACTCCAACTCTTCTGACATTCTAAACTGCATTTTGTTTTTCAAAAAAGAAAGCTCAAATGTGGAAGAATCAGATGGTTCATTTGGCATAACAAATCTGCAATCTACACATGTACTGTGACAAAACACAAGAGAGGATTGATTCTCTCACACGAACAATAATAACCATGATTACTAGAGACTCCACTTTTTTATAATGATGCAATAGTACAAGTTAAGAATGGAAGGACATGAAGACATAGGGACCAGTCTCTTTCAACTTCTATGGCTAGCTTCACCTCAAAGCGACTATTACCACTTCTGGTGAATGACCCATATCTTGATACAGTTGCTTTTTTAAGTGTCCAACAACAGAAATGAAAAAGAAGTGGTCAACCATACTTTTAATATTACACACCAGAACATATCAACTGACAACTGCGTATCATCAACTCAAGTCTTAACAAGTAGACCAGTTAGTCAATATTAACCAACATAAGCCACTCGCAAACCCAATCACTTCATACATAGTCAAATAGCAGCTTTTCATAGTTCAAACAGACCTAGTTATATATAATTGAAAGGAAACTTTCGAACACATTCTAATACACCATACTTCACGTAGAAAAACATTCGGAAATTTTTAGCTTTATCTTTGGAGACATAAAGACAGAAGAATGCAAAGAAGAAAAAATACAAGAGATTGAAGCGCTGGACGAAAATTCACAGGTCCAAGAGAAAGATATCGGTGCACAGAGAAAGGATGCAACGAGGGTTCCAGAGGAAAAAGAGAAGAATTATCAGCACTGATTCTCCAAGAGCATAAGCAATAAAGAACAATAGGAAGCGGGAAAAAAAGAAGATGAAATAGAGAAGAATTTTCTAGCATTTAGCTTTATCTTTTAAGGCTAGACACCTCGAATTTGGCCATTGTATTTTTCTTCATTTTCTTGCAATCCAAACACCTTTCAAAATCAGGTTTGTTACAGTAAAAAACCAAGCGCTTCAGAAGCAACAAGATCCCCAATTTCAACAACCCCCAAAACGAAAGGACAACTACAGAAGATCTAGCGCCTTACCCAATCATAGAATATCGAGCTAGGCCCCCGAAGCCACAGGATCCCTAATTATCCACAAAACCCCCCAAAGAAAGAGAGAACTCCACAAATTTCCACTTTTATGCGATTATAAACCACAAGCTAGCTCGAAACCCAACCCGAAATCATTTTCCCAGGATTATTTATAGCCTATGTAAACGAAACCCTATTAATCCAAAGCATCCGAAAGTTACATTTTTCCCATTGGAGAATTCCTCAGAAACACAACGCAATAGGACAGCTAAGGAAACTTCATGGAAAGCTCCGATATCCGATTGCAGAAATTATGAGACAAAAAACTAAAAAAAGTTGTTAGAACAAAAGCAAAATCCAAATTAGGAAAAGCTAATCAAAGATGAATAGGTGGTCGTACAACTAGAAGCGAGGTTCAGATCTGAAGAAGGGGAGACGTAGGTTTGCTTTCCTTCGAAGATACTCCGAGAGTCAGAGAGAGAGAGAGAGAGAGAGAGCGGCGGAACAACCTCTAGGGTGCTTTATTGTTCGAGGTGTCTTACTCGTTTATTCCATTTACCTTCTTTTTCTGACAGTTTATTCTTTTTTCTTTTTTTCCTCTTTTCGCCCCCCACTGGTTTTCAACTTTTGACTATTTACGGCAAATTCCCTCCAATTTTATTTTATTTTATAACTAGTGAAATTCATAGACAGACAGAGAGGCAACCGAACATGTTCAGTGATCATTTTGTGTTTTGAGAATTCGTATGTAAAGTTAATTTTATTAGTATGAGTGTTGTAGTTATTTTTATGTGGTGTTAAAAATGATGTTTGGTTATAAAAAATTTTGTATTCTGAGAATTTAAAATTTTTTTAAGAAAATTTTGTAACCGAACGGTCCTCATAGTTTGTATAAATAATCTGAGATTCAGTATATGTACGAATTTAGTCCAATCTTACCGTAAATTTTAATTCATACAATCTATTACTAGACTAATCCTACAAAATTATTTATATTAAAAATGATTAAATTTTAATATAAAAGAAAATTAAAAACACGAATTGATCCATAAATTAATATAAAACATTCCCTGCCACCTAAAAGTTTCACAGCTAAAAGCAAACAATCTTCGCACCGTATCAGAAAATTTCGTGATTTTCTATTTTTTAGCAGCCTACTATTTGAATATTAAATTTTATTTTATTTGAGCATGCAGTTAATAGGTACGTTTGTTTATTAAAATTTTGAAAAATATTTTTAAAATTTTATGAATTTTTAATTTATTAAAATTTATAAAAAATAAAATGTGTACGTGTAAAATTTAAAAATATTAGAATATATTTACTTTGTTAATAATTTCTATGTTCCGAAATATCGAGGAATCAAACATCACCATTAATTCACCATTAAATGATTAGAAAAAGTTGTCAAATTCTTGTACATACACGTAAATACCGAGTCATGCCTTTTCCGATGGGAGGATGGGTAATTTTGGCTGCGTTTGTCACTAAAATTTTACCCAAAATTTTATCTCTCTCTTAATAAAATACTCCAATATAATCTCTCTCTCTTCCATCAAAAAATATAAAAATTACAAAAACTATAAAATATTACCTCTCTCTTCACTTTTTCACTAAACCCAATACCAAAAATTTTATTACACAAACCCACCCTTTGATGGCTGTAGTTATTACATTTTCCCTCTGGTCCTATAAAAAGAAAAGTAGATACCAAATCATGCAGTTTAATAAATGATAGACAAAGTGCCGAAAACATTGCTGAAAAGGTAAGAATTTTTTTTTTTTGGGTAAAATCTAATATTGTTTGTACCCGAGTTCACCAAAAATGAGCTTTACCTTAATAAATGTTGAAAAGTTAGTGCAGTGTGATGTGTGACCCACTATTTATTTAAAGTCTTATCAATTTTATCCGAAATCAAATTCAGGACCGTGTTCACACCGGAAGTTGTTCGTTGTAGCTATTAAGACAATCCAAGTGGGCAACATGGAGAAAAAAGAGTGAAAGAGATATGAGCAGCAAGTTGACAGCACATGCATTTAAATTGACACATCGCCATTCCATCGTGAAAGCTGTCAGTATAAGGGCTACCGAGAGATTCCCGGCCGTCTCTCACGAGTCCTCTCTTTTCTCTTTGTTCGACCCGTTCTCCTTCTTAAGCTAATAAGCTCTGTCGTTTTAAAGTCTGAGAGCGGACGACATTCACCAGTAGTGATGGCGATTATCTTGTTTCTCGTACTTTCATTTTTTATTGGGATATCTGAGGGGCAACTCAGAGTCGGTTTCTACGCTGAAACATGCCCGGATGCTGAGTCCATAGTCCGCGCTGTCGTCAAAGATGCCGTTCTCTCTAACGCTAACATTGCGGCTGTCTTACTCAGGCTCCACTTCCATGACTGCTTTGTTGAGGTCTATCTCTCTCTCTCTCTCTCTCTCTCTGACACATGCACGTATTGATCGGTGTTTTTTCTATGGCATTTGGACAACAGGGCTGTGATGGTTCGATTTTGATCGAAAATGGTCCAAATGCTGAGAGGCACGCATTTGGACACCAGGGCGTTGGAGGGTTCGAAGTGATAGAGAAAGCCAAGGCGGAGTTGGAAACTGCATGTCGAGGCGTGGTTTCTTGTGCAGACATTGTGGCCTTAGCGGCTCGAGACTCCATCATTTTGGTACTTATTAGACACAATTAAAGGAATCCTTTGGACTTGATCTCTATTCCTGCGGTATGTATTCTTTAGTAGATGTAGATGTGTGTCCTTGTTAGTATAATTTCTGTTTGGAAAATACAGGCAAACGGACCAGCTTACCAGGTTCCAACGGGCAGAACAGATGGACGGGTTTCCAGCATTTTATTGGCAGCTGAAATGCCGGATGTTAGTGATACAATTCAGCTACTTAAGGGCAAGTTTTTACGGAAGGGTCTCACAGACAAAGACCTGGTGCTTTTGAGTGGTATTATGCTCTTTCTCTCTCTCATGCAGGTTACATGAACTTACGTTTGGTGAAACTGAGAAGTGATGTGAATAAAGCTGGCTTTGTCCTATTTTCTTTGGAAACTTGCACAAATACTTAAAAGAATTAATATTTATGATGTTTTCTTCCGCATAATGTTTGTGATATTACATTAAAAAGTTAACCTATTTGTCGGTTGCTGATCCCTAAGTGGTCCCTTCCCCTTCAATTGACAAGGACACAGCATTAATGTTGGAAAATAATTATTGATTCTGATCTCTAGGCTACTCTTTTTGTCCTAGTATAGTGTGAGAGAACCAAAACATTTAACCTTATAAAAAGCCAATGTCAGTAGTTTACGAATTTCCACTTTAATCTTTCTATATGCACAAGTTTGATATAATAGAAATTTGACATGAGACAAACTCTCGTACTCGTGATGTCCACAAAGGTTTGATTCAGAATTTGGAAATGTCTTCGCATGCAGTATGATGATCTTTTAGTACAAACTTGTGATGCAAGAATGCACAAATTAATCTCGCGTGTATATTGATTTGATCTGTGGCTGTAATTACTGATCCCCTTGATGCTGAAACTTTCAGCTGCTCATACAATTGGAACCACTGCATGCTTCTTCATGACCAGAAGGCTTTACAACTTTTTCCCAGGTGGAGGATCAGATCCAGCCATCAACCCTGCTTTCCTACCAGATTTGAAGGCCAGGTGCCCTCAGAATGGGGATGTTAACGTACGATTGTCAACAGACCGTGGGAGCGAGCAGACATTTGACAAACACATTTTCCAAAACATTAGGGACGGTTTTGCTGTGTTAGAATCCGACGCCAGGCTCAACGACGATGAGATCACCCGCGGTATAATAGACTCCTACTTTGGTCTCCTCAATCCATTATTTGGACCATCTTTTGAAGCAGACTTTGTGGAATCCATTGTGAAGATGGGTCAGATCGGTGTCAAGACGGGTTCCCGGGGTGAAATTAGGCGTGTATGTTCATCCTTTAATTGACTGTGTACACACACAAGCATAGAATATATAACTAGCCTACGAAATGTATTCCTTTGCAATCAAACAAATGAAAAAAAAAATTATCATTAAGAGTTTCATGTTTTGTCCCCGGCAAAATCCCCCTACTTGAAAAAATGTGTTAGAAATTATCGTTAAGAGTTTCTTGTTTTGTCCCGGGCAAAATCCTCCTCCGAATACTGAATGGATGGCTGAAACTTGAAAATGCTCGAGCAGTAGCTGCTTGGACAGGTGTGGGTCTCGGGTGAGACCCACACCCCTCGGTAATTACACCATTGGATAACTGAAACTCGGCAATCCGTTCCCAAATGTTATCCAATTTTATCACATAGCTCTCAAACAACAAAAATCTATCTTGGGTGGTTTTCTAATATGATCTTATGGAAAAAAAAAAGATTTTAGAAAATGTTAATTCCTTTTATATAGACTATTGACCTTTAATTAATATTGGAGGAAAAAATGATTTTGGAAAATGTTAATCCTTTTGTACTGTGCATACTATTGACCTTTAATTAGCAAAATTTCAATGGTCCTAATAGAATTGAAAAGGTCAAAGTTTATAACTGTTGACGACCTTAAGACATCTTTTCTTACTACACAAGTGGGGGAAAAAAACAAGGAGCGGCTATAAACACGTCGAGAGCATCGAATGCCCATGTGCCATATGGATCATTAGCTCCCACCGGATCCCCAGATTTTCGTGCTAGCTACAATAACGGCTGACGCATGGAAAATTGAAAGGAGGGTGTACTGCTCGTTGTTGGCCCGGAACAGAGAAATCAAGCGAGGGAGAGAGCAGGAGACAAACCTACAAAGAAACAGGAAAATAGAGATACACAAGTCTTATGGATCTCTTAATTCTTCCAGTCGTTTCTCCTGTACACGATCTCAACATCCTTTTGTCGTAGACATCGAACACTATCCGTTTTGACAGTGACTGCTGGTTAGGAATTTTCTCTTTGGGATGGAAAACACTTCGACGTGATTACTACCTAAATCATTAGTGCAATATTACTCCAAAAACATCTCCGCTGTACTCAGCCTGATGAACAACTGATCGTCTAAGGAGTTTTGGGAAGCAGGTGGGATATATATTTTCTTTCTTTCTTTCTTTGACCTCTCTCTTTATGGGTCCCTAGTTGTACATGTCCATGGATCGGAGAATCCATACATTATTTATTGACATCATTCGGTTTGGTAGTTATCTGCATTCATGCTAGACGTTGCATGCTGTACCTAATTAAGTAGTATATCAAATTCTAATTAGAAGGCTAGATAATATTGAGTCTCTTCGTACGACAGCAAATTGTGAATTAATTGAATTCAATATCTCACTATAGCAGGAAGGAAATCAAGTTTTTAGTTTCACGCATTTGATATATATATATATATATAGCTTGATTTTTCCTTCTTCTAGTCCAGAAAAAATTCAAGAAATTAAAGAAAAACCCAATTATGTTCGGATTGAATTGCACTTTTATCCTAAGAACCTTGTACTTTTGTAAATTTTGTGTTTTGTTTGCGGGTCAGATCATGCTCACTAATTAAGTGAAAACAATATTATGGGTCCAAGCAAGATCAGAAGAGCTCTAGGGGCGGTGAAGGACCATACCAGCATAGGCCTAGCAAAAGTTGGAAGCAGCGCCTCTCTGGCGGACCTTGACGTGGCCATTGTGAAGGCAACCAGACACGATGAGTACCCAGCCGAGGAGAGGCACGTCCGCGAGATACTCAGCTTGACATGCTACTCCCGTGCGTACATCAGTGCATGCGTCAACACCCTCTCGAAGCGACTCAACAAGACCAGGAATTGGACCGTTGCACTAAAGACGCTTATGTTGGTTCAGCGCCTGTTGTCAGAGGGCGATCCCGCATACGAGCAAGAAATCTTTTTCGCAACCAGGCGTGGGACTCGTCTTCTCAACATGTCAGATTTTCGAGACTCTTCACAATCCAGTTCGTGGGACTATTCCTCATTTATTCGCACATTTGCACTGTACCTCGATGAACGGCTTGAGTTTAGGATGCAAAACCGGCGGGGAAAACGCGGGGTGTACGGATTTGATGAAGATGATGAGGAGGCGGCCGGTCCAAAAGCCACACCAGTGCATGAGATGAGGGCTGAGCATATATTTTCAAGGATGCAGCACTTGCAACAGCTCCTTGAGCGTTTCTTAGCATGTCGCCCTACAGGTTAATTAGTATTACTTCATATCGTCTGAAAGAGCTTTTCCTTCGAGAATGCGAGCGAATTCAGACTCTAATAATGTTTAACATCGTTTTTTGGATTTAAGCAGGTGAAGCAAAGCACAACAGGATTGTGATAGTGACCCTATACCCAATTGTGAAAGAGAGTTTCCAGATATATTATGACATGAAAGAAGTAATGGGTATCTTAATCGACCGTTTTATGGAGCTAGAGGTACACGACTGCGTGAGGGTCTACGAGGTGTTCTGCCGCGTCGGCAAGCAGTTCGACGAGCTTGACATGTTCTACAGCTGGTGCAAGACTGTTGGGGTTGCTCGCTCTTCCGAGTACCCAGAGCTTGAGAAAATTACACCAAAGAAACTTGAGGTCATGGATGAGTTCATCCGAGACAAGTCGGCTTTGGCGCAGGCTACAAAAGCGAAGCATGAAGAAGAGAAAAAGGAAGAAACTAACGAGGATGCAGAACAAAATGAAGAAGATATGAATACCTTAAAGGCTCTACCACCACCAGAGGGCTCCAATGAAGCGTCAGTTGCGGAAGTGAAAAAGGAAGAAACGAAGGAGGAGCAAAAAGAAGTCAAAGTTACTCCACAAGCGGGTGATTTGTTGAACTTAGGAGACGACGCAACGACAATCGAAGAACATGGAGATAAACTAGCCTTAGCCTTATTTGATGGCTGTGCACCACCCGCAACAAATCAAGCGCCAGCGCTTGCGTGGGAGGCCTTCAACGATGAGGCAGCAGATTGGGAGACAACACTGGTAAAATCTGCAAGCAATCTGTCAGGTGAGAAGGTGGCACTCGCTGGTGGTTTCGACATGTTATTGCTTGACGGCATGTATAAACAAGTGGCAACAACGTCCTGTCCGGGTTATGGAGTCAGTGGGAGTGCAAGTAGCGTCGCAATGGGGTCAGCCGGAACTCCAGCAATGCTGGCATTGCCAGCACCGCCGACATCAGAGGGAGGTTCAGCTTCTGCAACAAGTACAGAAGACCCATTTGCAGCCTCACTAGCTGTGGCACCACCGCCTTATGTGCAAATCTCGGATATGGAGAAGAAGCAGAAACTACTGATGGAAGAACAGTTTATGTGGCAACAATACGCAAGGGATGGGATGCAAGGACAGGTTGGAATGGCAAAGATACAGCAACACAATACTTATAACACGGGAAGTTACACACGCACCTACTGAAGCTTTCGTTATTTATTAGGCTGAGTTCTCTGTGTTCTTTCTTTTTTTATTCCCTTTCTCCTTCTCCATTACTGTCGAGTATCTTACTCGTTGCATCTTAAGGTCTAGTGTTTAACCATACGTTAGAGGAAGTGGGAATCATCTCTTTGTAATTAATACTACTGCCATTAGTAATTCAAGAACTAAAATTCTCACAACCCATATTTCCCCTGTTTCTCGGTCTTCAAGCTCACCTAGCCAAAAAACAATTAAGTTGGGGCGGACGTGGGCTACGGGTTTTTGAAAGCGCACCTCGTTTCTTGCCAGTGGTTGGGAAATTGGTGAGTCCCAGCTATCAAGTTGTCATTGTTTCTCCATATTCGCCGTTGAGAGAAGGAAAGAGATTTGGGGTGGTAAGGTGATTAATTTACACGAGTATCTCGCATGATAAGAGTCTACATGTAATATAAATATAATACATAGAAGGAGCTCTTTCTGGTACCCAAAGAAGAATGGGTTCTTAATCTCCTACGATGCAGCTTTCCAGATTTGGCAACTCAATTTCTGAGAGTTTATTTTTGGAGACACCCAGTTTCATTCCAACACAAACCAATGTCTCCAGCGACCTGGCGCTATTTGATAGGAGGTCCTCATCTATCTTGATTGCATCCTGCAAAGGGCATCACAGATTTACGTAGATACTTATATAAAGATTGTTCCATTAGAAAAACTTCTGCATGTGCAATTCAATTTGAATGAGAGAAAACTGTCAACAGAACAAATAGAAAACTGAAACATATGCTAAACGTAGTACAATCATCATGCAAACGGAGAAGTTCACCTAGGTCACCGTAAGGTCATAGAACCTCGGCTTTCTTGTCGGGCATGTAACATAGAAAACCATCAGCGCCTGTAAGAGGGAATGGCTTTTGCTTCCCTTTTTTTATTCTGTTCTAATTGAACTATATATGAGATTGTAAGTAACATTGTAATTAGAAGGCTAGACGTTGCATGCTGTACCTAATTAAGTAGTATATCAAATTCTAATTAGAAGGCTAGATAATATTGAGTCTCTTCGTACGACAGCAAATTGTGAATAAATTGAATTCAATATCTCACTATAGCAGGAAGGAAATCAAGTTTTTAGTTTCACGCATTTGATATATATATATATATAGCTTGATTTTTCCTTCTTCTAGTCCAGAAAAAATTCAAGAAATTAAAGAAAAACCCAATTATGTTCGGATTGAATTGCACTTTTATCCTAAGAACCTTGTACTTTTGTAAATTTTGTGTTTTGTTTGCGGGTCAGATCATGCTCACTAATTAAGTGAAAACAATATTATGGGTCCAAGCAAGATCAGAAGAGCTCTAGGGGCGGTGAAGGACCATACCAGCATAGGCCTAGCAAAAGTTGGAAGCAGCGCCTCTCTGGCGGACCTTGACGTGGCCATTGTGAAGGCAACCAGACACGATGAGTACCCAGCCGAGGAGAGGCACGTCCGCGAGATACTCAGCTTGACATGCTACTCCCGTGCGTACATCAGTGCATGCGTCAACACCCTCTCGAAGCGACTCAACAAGACCAGGAATTGGACCGTTGCATTAAAGACGCTTATGTTGGTTCAGCGCCTGTTGTCAGAGGGCGATCCCGCATACGAGCAAGAAATCTTTTTCGCAACCAGGCGTGGGACTCGTCTTCTCAACATGTCAGATTTTCGAGACTCTTCACAATCCAGTTCGTGGGACTATTCCTCATTTATTCGCACATTTGCACTGTACCTCGATGAACGGCTTGAGTTTAGGATGCAAAACCGGCGGGGAAAACGCGGGGTGTACGGATTTGATGAAGATGATGAGGAGGCGGCCGGTCCAAAAGCCACACCAGTGCATGAGATGAGGGCTGAGCATATATTTTCAAGGATGCAGCACTTGCAACAGCTCCTTGAGCGTTTCTTAGCATGTCGCCCTACAGGT
The DNA here is from genome assembly GCA_963930655.1 of Myrica gale. NCBI lineage: Eukaryota > Viridiplantae > Streptophyta > Magnoliopsida > Fagales > Myricaceae > Myrica > Myrica gale. The sequence continues at coordinate 10,760,581 of OZ005611.1, forward strand.
TAATTAGTATTACTTCATATCGTCTGAAAGAGCTTTTCCTTCGAGAATGCGAGCGAATTCAGACTCTAATAATGTTTAACATCGTTTTTTGGATTTAAGCAGGTGAAGCAAAGCACAACAGGATTGTGATAGTGACCCTATACCCAATTGTGAAAGAGAGTTTCCAGATATATTATGACATGAAAGAAGTAATGGGTATCTTAATCGACCGTTTTATGGAGCTAGAGGTACACGACTGCGTGAGGGTCTACGAGGTGTTCTGCCGCGTCGGCAAGCAGTTCGACGAGCTTGACATGTTCTACAGCTGGTGCAAGACTGTTGGGGTTGCTCGCTCTTCCGAGTACCCAGAGCTTGAGAAAATTACACCAAAGAAACTTGAGGTCATGGATGAGTTCATCCGAGACAAGTCGGCTTTGGCGCAGGCTACAAAAGCGAAGCATGAAGAAGAGAAAAAGGAAGAAACTAACGAGGATGCAGAACAAAATGAAGAAGATATGAATACCTTAAAGGCTCTACCACCACCAGAGGGCTCCAATGAAGCGTCAGTTGCGGAAGTGAAAAAGGAAGAAACGAAGGAGGAGCAAAAAGAAGTCAAAGTTACTCCACAAGCGGGTGATTTGTTGAACTTAGGAGACGACGCAACGACAATCGAAGAACATGGAGATAAACTAGCCTTAGCCTTATTTGATGGCTGTGCACCACCCGCAACAAATCAAGCGCCAGCGCTTGCGTGGGAGGCCTTCAACGATGAGGCAGCAGATTGGGAGACAACACTGGTAAAATCTGCAAGCAATCTGTCAGGTGAGAAGGTGGCACTCGCTGGTGGTTTCGACATGTTATTGCTTGACGGCATGTATAAACAAGTGGCAACAACGTCCTGTCCGGGTTATGGAGTCAGTGGGAGTGCAAGTAGCGTCGCAATGGGGTCAGCCGGAACTCCAGCAATGCTGGCATTGCCAGCACCGCCGACATCAGAGGGAGGTTCAGCTTCTGCAACAAGTACAGAAGACCCATTTGCAGCCTCACTAGCTGTGGCACCACCGCCTTATGTGCAAATCTCGGATATGGAGAAGAAGCAGAAACTACTGATGGAAGAACAGTTTATGTGGCAACAATACGCAAGGGATGGGATGCAAGGACAGGTTGGAATGGCAAAGATACAGCAACACAATACTTATAACACGGGAAGTTACACACGCACCTACTGAAGCTTTCGTTATTTATTAGGCTGAGTTCTCTGTGTTCTTTCTTTTTTTATTCCCTTTCTCCTTCTCCATTACTGTCGAGTATCTTACTCGTTGCATCTTAAGGTCTAGTGTTTAACCATACGTTAGAGGAAGTGGGAATCATCTCTTTGTAATTAATACTACTGCCATTAGTAATTCAAGAACTAAAATTCTCACAACCCATATTTCCCCTGTTTCTCGGTCTTCAAGCTCACCTAGCCAAAAAACAATTAAGTTGGGGCGGACGTGGGCTACGGGTTTTTGAAAGCGCACCTCGTTTCTTGCCAGTGGTTGGGAAATTGGTGAGTCCCAGCTATCAAGTTGTCATTGTTTCTCCATATTCGCCGTTGAGAGAAGGAAAGAGATTTGGGGTGGTAAGGTGATTAATTTACACGAGTATCTCGCATGATAAGAGTCTACATGTAATATAAATATAATACATAGAAGGAGCTCTTTCTGGTACCCAAAGAAGAATGGGTTCTTAATCTCCTACGATGCAGCTTTCCAGATTTGGCAACTCAATTTCTGAGAGTTTATTTTTGGAGACACCCAGTTTCATTCCAACACAAACCAATGTCTCCAGCGACCTGGCGCTATTTGATAGGAGGTCCTCATCTATCTTGATTGCATCCTGCAAAGGGCATCACAGATTTACGTAGATACTTATATAAAGATTGTTCCATTAGAAAAACTTCTGCATGTGCAATTCAATTTGAATGAGAGAAAACTGTCAACAGAACAAATAGAAAACTGAAACATATGCTAAACGTAGTACAATCATCATGCAAACGGAGAAGTTCACCTAGGTCACCGTAAGGTCATAGAACCTCGGCTTTCTTGTCGGGCATGTAACATAGAAAACCATCAGCGCCTGTAAGAGGGAATGGCTTTTGCTTCCCTTTTTTTATTCTGTTCTAATTGAACTATATATGAGATTGTAAGTAACATTGTAATTAGAAGGCTAGACGTTGCATGCTGTACCTAATTAAGTAGTATATCAAATTCTAATTAGAAGGCTAGATAATATTGAGTCTCTTCGTACGACAGCAAATTGTGAATAAATTGAATTCAATATCTCACTATAGCAGGAAGGAAATCAAGTTTTTAGTTTCACGCATTTGATATATATATATATATAGCTTGATTTTTCCTTCTTCTAGTCCAGAAAAAATTCAAGAAATTAAAGAAAAACCCAATTATGTTCGGATTGAATTGCACTTTTATCCTAAGAACCTTGTACTTTTGTAAATTTTGTGTTTTGTTTGCGGGTCAGATCATGCTCACTAATTAAGTGAAAACAATATTATGGGTCCAAGCAAGATCAGAAGAGCTCTAGGGGCGGTGAAGGACCATACCAGCATAGGCCTAGCAAAAGTTGGAAGCAGCGCCTCTCTGGCGGACCTTGACGTGGCCATTGTGAAGGCAACCAGACACGATGAGTACCCAGCCGAGGAGAGGCACGTCCGCGAGATACTCAGCTTGACATGCTACTCCCGTGCGTACATCAGTGCATGCGTCAACACCCTCTCGAAGCGACTCAACAAGACCAGGAATTGGACCGTTGCATTAAAGACGCTTATGTTGGTTCAGCGCCTGTTGTCAGAGGGCGATCCCGCATACGAGCAAGAAATCTTTTTCGCAACCAGGCGTGGGACTCGTCTTCTCAACATGTCAGATTTTCGAGACTCTTCACAATCCAGTTCGTGGGACTATTCCTCATTTATTCGCACATTTGCACTGTACCTCGATGAACGGCTTGAGTTTAGGATGCAAAACCGGCGGGGAAAACGCGGGGTGTACGGATTTGATGAAGATGATGAGGAGGCGGCCGGTCCAAAAGCCACACCAGTGCATGAGATGAGGGCTGAGCATATATTTTCAAGGATGCAGCACTTGCAACAGCTCCTTGAGCGTTTCTTAGCATGTCGCCCTACAGGTTAATTAGTATTACTTCATATCGTCTGAAAGAGCTTTTCCTTCGAGAATGCGAGCGAATTCAGACTCTAATAATGTTTAACATCGTTTTTTGGATTTAAGCAGGTGAAGCAAAGCACAACAGGATTGTGATAGTGACCCTATACCCAATTGTGAAAGAGAGTTTCCAGATATATTATGACATGAAAGAAGTAATGGGTATCTTAATCGACCGTTTTATGGAGCTAGAGGTACACGACTGCGTGAGGGTCTACGAGGTGTTCTGCCGCGTCGGCAAGCAGTTCGACGAGCTTGACATGTTCTACAGCTGGTGCAAGACTGTTGGGGTTGCTCGCTCTTCCGAGTACCCAGAGCTTGAGAAAATTACACCAAAGAAACTTGAGGTCATGGATGAGTTCATCCGAGACAAGTCGGCTTTGGCGCAGGCTACAAAAGCGAAGCATGAAGAAGAGAAAAAGGAAGAAACTAACGAGGATGCAGAACAAAATGAAGAAGATATGAATACCTTAAAGGCTCTACCACCACCAGAGGGCTCCAATGAAGCGTCAGTTGCGGAAGTGAAAAAGGAAGAAACGAAGGAGGAGCAAAAAGAAGTCAAAGTTACTCCACAAGCGGGTGATTTGTTGAACTTAGGAGACGACGCAACGACAATCGAAGAACATGGAGATAAACTAGCCTTAGCCTTATTTGATGGCTGTGCACCACCCGCAACAAATCAAGCGCCAGCGCTTGCGTGGGAGGCCTTCAACGATGAGGCAGCAGATTGGGAGACAACACTGGTAAAATCTGCAAGCAATCTGTCAGGTGAGAAGGTGGCACTCGCTGGTGGTTTCGACATGTTATTGCTTGACGGCATGTATAAACAAGTGGCAACAACGTCCTGTCCGGGTTATGGAGTCAGTGGGAGTGCAAGTAGCGTCGCAATGGGGTCAGCCGGAACTCCAGCAATGCTGGCATTGCCAGCACCGCCGACATCAGAGGGAGGTTCAGCTTCTGCAACAAGTACAGAAGACCCATTTGCAGCCTCACTAGCTGTGGCACCACCGCCTTATGTGCAAATCTCGGATATGGAGAAGAAGCAGAAACTACTGATGGAAGAACAGTTTATGTGGCAACAATACGCAAGGGATGGGATGCAAGGACAGGTTGGAATGGCAAAGATACAGCAACACAATACTTATAACACGGGAAGTTACACACGCACCTACTGAAGCTTTCGTTATTTATTAGGCTGAGTTCTCTGTGTTCTTTCTTTTTTTATTCCCTTTCTCCTTCTCCATTACTGTCGAGTATCTTACTCATTGCATCTTAAGGTCTAGTGTTTAACCATACGTTAGAGGAAGTGGGAATCATCTCTTTGTAATTAATACTACTGCCATTAGTAATTCAAGAACTAAAATTCTCACAACCCATCTTTCCCCTGTTTCTTGGTCTTCAAGCTCACCTAGCCAAAAAACAATTAAGTTGGGGCGGACGTGGGCTACGGGTTTTTGAAAGCGCACCTCGTTTCTTGCCAGTGGTTGGGAAATTGGTGAGTCCCAGCTATCAAGTTGTCATTTTTTCTCCATATTCGCCGTTGAGAGAAGGAAAGAGATTTGGGGTGGTAAGGTGATTAATTTACACGAGTATCTCGCATGATAAGAGTCTACTTGTAATATAAATATAATACATAGAAGGAGCTCTTTCTGGTACCCAAAGAAGAATGGGTTCTTAATCTCCTACGATGCAGCTTTCCAGATTTGGCAACTCAATTTCTGAGAGTTTATTTTTGGAGACACCCAGTTTCATTCCAACACAAACCAATGTCTCCAGCGACCTGGCGCTATTTGATAGGAGGTCCTCATCTATCTTGATTGCATCCTGCAAAGGGCATCACAGATTTACGTAGATACTTATATAAAGATTGTTCCATTAGAAAAACTTCTGCATGTGCAATTCAATTTGAATGAGAGAAAACTGTCAACAGAACAAATAGAAAACTGAAACATATGCTAAACGTAGTACAATCATCATGCAAACGGAGAAGTTCACCTAGGTCACCGTAAGGTCATAGAACCTCGGCTTTCTTGTCGGGCATGTAACATAGAAAACCATCAGCGCCTGTAAGAGGGACTGGCTTTTGCTTCCCTTTTTTTATTCTGTTCTAATTGAACTATATATGAGATTGTAAGTAACATTGTAACCGGAGACACTAAAACCCCCACCCACCACCCACCCCTTTAGAACTTGAACAAATGCCTAGGGGCACCTTAGCATTTAAATTCTACTCAAGTTAGTTCCTACACTTCAAACTTATGTACCTTCAATGAATAGCCATTGAATTTCTAATTTTACCTGAAAACTACTGGCAACCATATCTAAACCTTTAATAGGTTTTTGGGCAAGCATAGTGGAAAATGTCGTCTTAGCCAGTTTAGAACAAATCAAGAGTCACCCTGTGTATATGTCTAGGATGGGAACAACCTGCAAAAACTGTTTTCCGACAAATTTGAACAAGCATGTAGGTTAATAAATGCAACTAGTGGAAACAGTTTTCCGCCTGGAAAGATGTTCACTGTTCCCAGGCGTTCTTCGACGCAGACCAGCATTTTCCACCTGCACTAACCACTGGAAAACAGAAAAAAAGATCCCTAAATGCAATTACTTTGTATTTTCCAAAAAGGGGAGATTTTTTTCTGGGTGTAAGAGACATGCAGACAAATTGGCAGAAGATATATATACAGTTTATGAATAGGAACAACTAATACTTCAGCATGCATTTTTCTTCACCTCTTTGTCTACAAAGGCTAGAAAACAAGCGAAGCTAAAACAAAGGAAGAACTCAACATCCATCCCTTATGTCTCGGGAAAGTGAGTATTGGTTCTTTCAAATAAAATGAAATAGAAAAACATACACCTATTCTATAGTGTACATTTAAAGCATGCATTTTTTACCAACCTTCTCAAAAACGCAAATAACTGTGCTGCCACCGAATGAGAAGTATCCAAACTGTCCAATAGAATGAAAGGAGAATTAGAAACCCAAGATACCATACTTCAATGGAACAATAATAAATAAGGGCATCAAGTTACGCAAATCAAGAACCTCATCTCCCTTCTTGACATGATCGCCCTCCTTCTTTGAAAAGGCAATGCTGCCAACCATGGTTGCTCCTATTGCAACAAATGCCACCTAGCCAAAATGTGATTAAAGAATGTCATGAGTTGCAGAGAATAAACTGTTTATGCCTATCAAAAAGTGATGGTTACATATTTCTCTCAAGTAACGGAAAAACAAAAGGGCACAAGCTGATCCTGCCTTTGGCTTTCTTAAACCGTACTTCAGCTCGCAATGCCACTAGTACAGCAGTCTCGAGTTTCAAATTTCTAAAAGTGCTGCCTTTTTGCGCCACGTGGTGCTGGTATTTGAAATTTAAAGTTAGTTCCTAAAGTTGTCACTCCATGCTGTTTTTGGCCTGCACGCAGGGCAGGATTGGGCTGTTTTAAGTTCGGGCTTAAAGTTGGGTAAGACTTGTTCGCTATATTACAATCTCCTGTTTATTTTTATGTCTATTTTTATGTACGGGCTCGTACAACCCCTCTAGTGTAGGTTTCTGCTGCATAGTCCACAACCTTTGTTCCATGTTCTAGGTCGTCTATCTTGGGATGTGTAAAATTTCCTTCAGTTATCTAGGTTACCTATTCTGTAAGGCTGTCAGGGTTGTGGGCTCTGAAAAACGCGTTACAGTGTGCTTTCAATTCATGGGGTTCAAGGACCCCATTTGGGAATGTATGTGGCTTGATCGGACAAGAAAGAAACTAAAATCCTAAACTAAAGAAACTAAAATTCTAAACTTCTAGACAAAGAGGGACAATGGAGCATTGTGATGCTGCCTTACAATCACCAGCATAGAACAACTTCAATCCCAACATTGAACCTTCATATGCTCTCCCTCCATAAATACAACAAAAGACACGGTTCCTTCCCTATCATCCATTGCCTTCTGAATCTCACATTCTAGAGAATCACAGATCAGCCACAGTTATGTGGCATAGAACATGATTTTGAAGAAAGAAAAGCCAAGCACCACTGTTCTCTATCACCACCCAAGGAGAAGATAACTGATGACCTACTATTTCTGTCCTGCTCTTAGACATACGATACAAGTCCACAATACTTTATTCCACTTTCTCACGCCAGACACTCTTATATTTTACCCATGGCTGCATTGATTGAAGCAAATTCAAAGCTGCCCTGGGAACAGCCTCAGTCTGCAAATTCTCCTTAACTCTTTACATTTACTTATATCTCAAAGTCTTGACTTTTATATGGCACCCAGAACATCATATCCTCACCAGTAAACAATGGAATTTCACAAGATCGGGAAAGAAACTGATGACTGTAAGAAATCAAAATCCAAAAGCTACCTGAACTCATATACCTTCAGGAAATCAAACGAAGTAATGAATTGTGATAAGAAAAGAGATAGCAGAGTTAACAGGGAACCCACTGAGGAAAAATGAAAACCTGGTTCTGATTATCAGGGAAGTCAAAGTGACAACTTCACTCTCAAAAGAAGGCATGCACTATAAAAAATAAAAATAAATAAATGAACATAGCAGGGGAAAAGGCCTATGAATATACAGTTGCAACAAGAATGTGACCAACTATTAAGAACATTACAAAGGTGCTTAAATGGTTGGGTGTGAAATCAACTTGAGCACAAAAAAGGCCACGGATACTGGTCCCTAAGAATGCGATGTGATAGGCAACAGTGCCATGTAATATAACTTGAACCAAATAGAACATGAACCAGAGGGGATACCTTAAGACTTGGTTTTGTCATCACAAAATGACAGAATATACAATAATTTCACAGACAAAGGATTGCACTGACAAACCTTTCCAAACTTTGCAGTTGAAATAATTGATATCACTCGCTTATTCTCAGTGAACACATTACAATACTTGCTATTCACAGCAATGGGGTTGACCTAGAGAAAAAGCAACATATATTAGTAACAAATTTGAAGACAAACAAGAAAAAGTAGATATTCAAAAACGATTTTACAGGATTGATTTGTCCATATACCGTATATAAGCATCCAGGTATGTCTATAAATTTCTCAATGGTTCCAGACACTGGAAAATGGAACCGGTGATAGTCCTGAAACAATACATAGATGTTGAAGTTTGCATTTTGATATTCGATTAAGTAAGAAACATTCACGGTACAATATCAAGATTTTGACAAACACCTGTGGTGCCAAACGAAATATAACCAAGGCTCCATCAATGAAAGCACTGGTACATATGTCTTTTCCCAACAGGCCTTGAATTGAAAACTTTCGACCCTGAAATTAACTCCAAATTGTGATCCTTCTAACATGAATTCAATATCTGTTTCCAAGTGTGATGATCAAGAAGCAGTAAATAATCTTTAGAAATATTCTAGATGACAAAACTTCAATGGCAAGTGGTAGAAATTACCTACTCAAAAGAAGAAGAAGAAGAAGAAGAAGAAGAAGAAGAAGAAGAAGAAGAAGAAGCGGTAGTAAGTACCTTAATCCAAAACCTTAGACTATCATCGACAGATTTAAATGCCATTAAGCGGCTATCAGCAGCACATACAGCAACATCATCACATTCCGTATAGGCAATTGGTCTTGCACCAGGCCTTAACTCTCTTATGAAAAATTCATTAAAGGTCTACATGCCAGGTTTAAAAGTTTATGTTAGTCAACAGACGAAATTCCAGAACTACTGACAGAAGTATCTATGACACTATGACAGCACAATTCAACATTAAATACGGAAGGCACTTGCTTATTCTCTTCAATGGCAGCTGAGGCTGCATCACGCAACTGGGATGACGCTGAACCAATCTGGCTCAAGTGGCATGGAAACTGGCAAGCAGTATTTTGCCAAATCTAATTGAATTTAGTTGGAGATAACAAGACGAAGGTCTGAAAAGTTCAATGTATGCTAAATCAATGATTCGCCCAAAAAGTTAATGGGAATATCCCAATTTAATTATTTAATTAGTTCTATTATCCCCCCCCCCCTTCTCTCTCTCATGTGTGGGCCATAATCCCCCCCTTAAATGCACCTAACAGCAGAATATTCAACTGAAATGGAGCATAAAAAGTGGAGTCAGGATTCAACCACAGAATCACCGTTATGCAACCATCTCAGATCCCCAATTGCTCCAAAAACTTAAACTAGTATAAAGGCATAATTATTACCACCTAATTAGTACTCTAACAATGTAGATCTCACCTAAGAGCAGAATTCAGGGTTTGAGTGCAGACATCATTAATATAAATAACAAGAACAGTTGGGCTAACTTGCTGGATCCCCCATGGTCGGCACCTTGGTGATAAGGTGAAAAAAAAAACAAGCTTCGTCTACCCAAAACATCTTCAAAATTTTAGGAAAGGAATTATGTAGACTATGTTCCACAAAATATCACTGGAGAAAATAAATCATAAGAACAAAGAAAGGAAGCACAAAAGGAATTATGTACCGTGGTCACCAACTTTACAATATCCAAGACTCAAATGTTAAAAGCCTTAAACAGAAGCTTAATATGCAGTATTACAGCAGGCACCACAAAGTGATCTGAAAAAAAAGTTCCATTTAGCAGCTTTAAGCCGCCGTAGAAAATTCAGCATGTATACTTAGTTGTTATTCAGCATTTGTTTTTTTTGTTTCGAAATTTTGCTTCCAACACAGGTACCTTAATGTTTATCAGCAGAAAATTGACAAGACAATAATTATAAAGTATTTGTAAATATGATAAATCAGCAAAAAGATCAGGTATGCAAATAAGGTTTAAATAATTCAATTGTTGTTGAAGAAAGAAGCAGAGGATTTATTTGTATGCAGAAATAAAATGAATTTCCATCTGTTCTAAGTCCTAACCTACCTTAAAATGCTCCAAAGGGTACTTGACTTCAGCCAGATTTATTTGATCCTACACCACAATAGTTAAATTGTATCATGTTTCGGAAGGTGTCGCTCAATGCATAAGATCTCAGCATATAAACAGTTCGCAGCACTACTGTGTATAACATAAACAGCAGTACATCCATCATGTTTCCACAATATATAAATTCAATAGAATGCAGCAGAACAATCACGAAGTCACAAATAAAAATCAATATGGAAATTTTTTTTAAAAATGTCAGCAGCGAAAAATACCTATGGACAAAATAGAAGCACTGCAATTGAAAAAATAGATCTTACTCAGGAAAGAGTCGGTTTTTAGGATCTCCTAACCCAACCATGTTATCAAGAAAGGAAATAAAACCTAAATCCTCAATTAACCATTGGTATTCCAATCAAGTTTTAAAAGGGATTCCCCAAGAATGCCATGAGCAACTAAAAGTTATCTAAAGCTTCATTTATGCACAGAGAAATTTGGAGATCTTCGAAAACTTATGCAAAGGATACATGATTAAGAAGGCATAATTTAAGTGCCAGCAAGACTTCCAAAATGAGTATTCAAGACCTACTTCATACATAGGAAATTTTCTTTCAAAAATCCCACACGTATAAAATTATACACAGTGAACAAGTTTCAAAATATCAAAAGAAATTTCTTACATCTATAAATGCAATGATTATCCGTCATGGACATGTAGCAAACATACGTTACATGTGAAAACACAACCTCTTTTTGATTAAAGGATAAGGGGTATTCTTGTAAAGAAGGGTTTAGGATATATTTTCTGTTCCTAAGTTATACACTCATATCTTCGTTCTTAATTTTGTGGCCACCCAATTGAGCTTTTCAAAAGCAGCAGCATTATTGAGAAGCTAAAGCTGTTTCCGACTGATTCTCACAAGCCGCCTAAAGTCCAAGTCATTTAATAAGAACTGCAAAAAGCAGAAGCAGCCACAGGTTACAGAACAGAGTCAACTTCTGCTTGTTAAAAATGATAAGCACCCATAAAGGAGCCTCAACAAACACAGCCTTACATAAAATTCTGTTGTTACTGAACCAAGTGAAGCTACATCATTTTTAACTTAGTTTCAGTCAAAACCAAATAACTACAATCTGAGGAATTCAAAAAAGAAATTGAAAAAATGAATCGTAAGGATTCATTCACTGATAAAGGTTATCATGCCTTAAAAAATTCAACGAACTTCGGTATATCTTTAGCAGACTCAGCTGAATTCATTTGCTTCCCCTGCTTTTCGGAGATACTCTTTAAAAGCTCCTTTACCCCTGCAACCAAATGGCACATCGAAATTAGAAACAGCAGAAATTTTTGCAAGACCAGAAATTGATAAAGTCGAGATAAGCTCATTGACGTCAGGAGGCAGCCCTTTAGTTATGAGATTTTCAACATTCACAAAATACCTGCATTAATTAGGCCAAGCCCAACTTTTGATTGGTAGATAGCTCTCATTGACAAAACAATCTTTTCATCAATTAACTCTTCCACAACCCTCTTTGTCTTTCGATCAAATACCTAAAGCAATAAGGTATAAGCTGGCAGATAAAAAATGTGAAAATACCTGTAAGTCCTGAAACTGGAGATATGCGATGACATGGTATAAACAGCATAGAGGCTATAGAGGACATTTCCAGTATGTTGTGATGAGTTACACAATGACAGATCTAATAAGATTCATGTGAGAATGCTCCTGCAAGACTATGCGGTTGATGGATCTAGTGGACTCAGCTCAGTTGGAGAAGAGTTCAGAGCTCTTTAGATGATACATCTTTCCTACCTTTCCAGATAACGAAAGGTGTGAAGAGATATTCAATGTAATTGGCAGGCAAATCTATTTCTATAAACGTCCCCTTAAGGACTTCAAATTTTAATTGCCAAAATGTGACATCCACATCGGCAGTTTGTATATATATCTGCATTCAAGAATACCGTAATGAAGAGACTTATGGAACGTGAAGACTCCATGTAGGTAACAACAAAGCAGCTGTCTTGATTCTTACTTGTTTCCTTCGGGTGTTTTAGTTAGAATTGATGGAATCATTTGTAATGTCCTTTTAATGATGGATGAGTTACAAGACATGACAAATTAGACTCGTTCAAATGCCATGTATAGTCAAAATGAAATCAATTTGGTATCAATGGAGGGTTCATTGTGGCAATATAGAAGTGTTATGTTTGTAGGTCACTCTTCCTTTGTTTACTATGCATGCAGTCACAAGGCAAGAACTGTGATGAAGAAAAAGAAAGCATACCAGAATATGGGAAGCGCCTGAGCCAGAATTTAAACCAATGTCATAGGAGGAAAAATGAGCCCATTCACTCAGTTTAAACATCCACCTACGCATTTTACATGATATTTCAATTTCCACTTGCCACAGAATTACAATCACGACATCATGCTTAAAACAAAGCATGACACGGTGTATATCCAAAAGGTTGACAGTACAGAGTCCCCCCACCTCCCTCTCTCATATTGAACAGAAACTTTACAGGTTCCACGTTGACAAAGAACACAAGATAAAGCGGTATAGAACAAGGTTCTCACCCATATGAAGCCTGTTTATCAGTCAAAAAACCTCCTGTCATGACCTGGTTCCCAGTTCCTTCATCAAAACAGAGAGTCAAATGAACCATAGTGTTCAGCTTATCAGAAACTTCAAAGCCCTCGCCACAAACAGGACAGCAACTAATCAGTGATTCCCTGTAATGCAAGAATTTCTACACTGTTAATTTTCAAAAAAAAAAATGAATAATGACCAAATTCTTTCGTGTACATCACATAAGATGTAAAAGAAACAGCACATCGACCTCAAAATGAAGCTATAGGTTTCAATAAAAATATGTGTGTGTGTGTGTGTGTGTGAGAGAGAGAGAGAGAGAGAGAGAAACAAAATTAAGCTTATGTTTCAATCTCAAAGCCTCTAAATGAGTCGTTACATTTCTTGATGAATAGCAAGAAGGTCAGCCAACTCATCCATGCTAACAACACCATCCACATTCTTGTCAGCCACTTTAAAGAGCTCCTCTTTCTAGCGAGCAAAAAGATATATTAGTGAGACAACAAAGATTTTAAAATATAAAACTTATAAGGTAGCAAATTGAGTTCGAGGACTTGTAGGGCATCAACAATCTGGGCATAAGAATTCCAAAAGAACTTCTGTTCAAGCATTTCTGCATGAAGATTAGGATTTAGAGAAACCCAAAATAGTTTGTCTTTGACTCTCATCCAAGGAGTCAAACAATACAATGTCAGTGTTTCAAAATATGCATTCCACATCCCCATCCAAATTGCTAATGTCATATAGGAAGCACATACTTCATAACAACAGAAACAAGGACACAAACTAAAGACTTGAAATTCAAATAAACAAGTCCAAACCTTATTATCTGCGAGTTGATTGCCAAAAGCCTTAACTAACTCGGAAAATTCAGTGAAAGAAAGCTTCCCATCTTCATTGTAGTCCTGTATAGAGTGCAAAGGATCAGAAGTTACAATAGTAACTGATAGAGTGATGCAGCCAGATGCTTCTATATTTCTGGGGCAGATTAATACAATCTCTAGGTCTGGGATTTGGTGTAAATTTGATATTTATCAACAAGCTTTACTACACTTTTGACTAGACATCTAGGAAGGTAACATAGTAGCAGCAATCTGCCTAGAGAATGAAATAGCATCAAGCAGGAGCCAACTGCCAAGCCTTTTTTTTTTGTGTGGTAAGTAAGACATGTTTCAATGTCTACATGTCTAAATTGATGAAAATTTAAGTCATACAGAAATCATTTTGTTCATCCCTGGATTATTCTCTTTCCAGTCCACTAGGCACTATCTGGTGCTTCATAGCAAGCAAATGAACATTGTGGCCTGCACCACATAGGGAGCTTGAAAAAGTAAGAAAATGTCCGTTACTAGACTGGGTCAAGAAGCCACCAAAATGAAACAGCCAGACCAGCAGTCGCATCCTTGACTGCATGGAAATATCTTTAATTCAAGGAATGAGTATCCTCCAAATAAAACAAAAGATGAGAAAAGGCTGCACCAAACTAACTATAATTGACATCCACCCTGGCAACATCAACATATGCGAGAGTCGATGGAAGGTAAGGTAAAAGAATGCATGACTCGAGATATCATGAGACAGCGAATAATGCATAAAAAACTGCATATTGGACAGAACGCGAGGTAACTGGTAAATGAAAAAACAAGATGCACAGCACACACAGTGCTAGTCAGGAGAGGGAAAAGTTTGGTAACAAGCTCATAACAGAAAGTGGCATAAAGAGGAAAGTTCATGATTAGGCTGAAGCTTAAATTGTTGCTCCACGAAAACTGGACCAATAGAGTATCTGTTAATTGAGCCTGTACAGTGCAAGGCCATATGCAACTTATAGACTAATATAAAGCAAGGAAATACATTCTCACTTCCTTCCTCACCAGAGGGGGTAGAAAACCTACCTATTATGAGAACTTAAGGGCTAAGCAAGCTTGAAAAGGACAACCAAGTGAATTTGATTCCTCACAGTGCAAAATCGATACGTGCCTGAGAGCAAAGAAAAGTGCATGGCACTGAAGACCCAAACCCAAATACTAGGCCAACTTGGCAGCTGCTAGTCCAAGACTCAGATTATTAAAATACTCCCTGAAAGAGTTGTAAAAAAGTCCCTATATTTAACACCAGTAGATTTCAGCATTGTTTCTCACATACCAGTACTCCTCATTGCTGTGAAATCTTAGATAGAGACTATCCTTGAAACTGCACCATTTTTCCACAAGCTTCACCTTAGTTTCACTCTATGTATGTCCTTTTAAATTCCGCATCACCATAAAATCTATGGAAAAATATTACTTTTCTAGGAAGCTGTTATGGTCCAGAGACAAAAATGAGTAGATATTACGATCATGCTAAAACACAATGGCAAATTATATAGAACATACCACGATAGATAAGATGCGTCTTGCAAATCCTTTTTCTGTTTCAATTGGATCCTGTAAATTTTATTCAAGGGAATGTCTCATACATTTATCAAAGAGAACACTAAAATTATTGTTACATACTGCATACCTCAACCGAACATGAAAGAAAAATCTTGCCGACCACAATGTCAGATGAAGATGGATCTAACAGGTCAAATACCTCAAAGTCTGAATCTGCATCCTGAAATACAATATGTGACAACAAAAGCATGAAATAGATAAACGGTAGATTTTCTGCTACAGCTGTAAACAGCTTAAACATGAAACGAAATCATCCATCAGTATCAAGGATGTTGGAGGGTGAAAAAGAATAACAAGTTAATTATAACTTCAAATGGTAAAATGTAGATCCGTCGTCCCCTTCTTCCACCTGGACCAGGTTAAGACTCTTCAATAGTCCGCTCATCAAACTGGAGTCAACAAAAGACTCTTCTTTGGCGCCAAGTAATAGGTATCACTAGTAATTAGTTCCCTGATATGGTAAAATAATCGGATATATTGCATCACATGATTAAGATGAAATTCCATTCGGGACCAACCAAATTAAGCCAATCTAGGCTTGTTCTTCAACGATGACAAAAAGAGGAGTATCTCCTTCATTTTTGAGAAGTTTGTAAGAAGATATTATCTTTTTTCCTTTTATAGTCGACTGGAAAGATACAAATACACCCAAGAATTTGCAAATCTGCACGACTTCCTCAGAAATCCCATCATGGTGTCTTTATGTATTTCCTATATATATATATGTATCATGTGTTTATGTGTTTGATCAGCTATCTAAAAAAACTTCCCATCAAATGCTGTCTCACAAGAACACAGATTAAAAAATAAAAGGAGAATAAATGGGTGTTTCATGATGTAATAAGCTACCCCTCCAAAGTTTAATGAATATAGATGATAAACAAAATAGATATAGAAATTAGCTTAACAATAAAGGTTACTCACCCGTGTAAGAAATTCAAGAAGATCAATCTCACAGTATCCAATGATATTGTTGCGGGACATTCTATTGGTCTGCATAATACATAATACTCCAAACTGAATTAGTTCTAGACTTTCAATTCAGATGTTACAAAGTGAGAGGTGGAAGAAAACTTGAATCCCTAGAGAAGAGCATACATACAAAAACTATGAGCTAAGCTTCTCAAAAGAAAAAAGGTCAATTTTTTTGACCAAAAAATCGGATCTCGTCCCCCTATATGGGTGACAGGTATGGTCACGGGTTCTTTCCGTGGGTGCATGGAGTTTCATTTACCTATCAAATATGAATTGAAGAAACAAAAACATGATAACAGTGTTTTCGAAATGTGCTACTGTACGTAGTATAACTACAGGGATCTGTGTGACGACAAGCTCTCTCATATTTGCCTTTTCGTCCACGCGTTTTATGTGCACAGCAATGATGCATCCAAATTCAACAGAATTCATTCTTGTCATAATAAAGACACATAGATCCCATCCTAGTTTCAGAAGGCACCAAACTTTTTCCTCTTCTGTAATTAATACATACATGTGCATCAATAGTTTTTTCCTTGTCTAGAACTGAAGGTAACTCATAAAACTGCAAAATCAAAGGAAGATAAAAGTAAACTTATTGCACACCTCAAACACAGAAATCCTTGCAACATGAGGCCCATTTTTTTCCAGAAGAAGTTTCTTTTCCTGGGGAAGAAAGTTAAAATTATACAGTAAGGGTAAAATCCAAAATGCAGTTTGATTATACCAAAACCGATTAAAAAGGTAAAAGAGAAAAGAACATCTACATGGACTGAATTTCCATAACATTCAGGAGTATGCTATGTATTGTACTATATTTTCACCATTATAAATATTGAGATAAGTATCAGAAATGAAGACCAGACTTGAATGGTTTCTATTCCCTTTTATCCCAAGCTTGAAGTGTCCCTGATTTTCTAGTCTCCAAAGAGCATATTTTTGGTTGTGGCTACATCAATCGAGATCTTCTAAAAAGTTGCAGATATAAAAACTACTACAATTAAGGACTCATTGTATGTTTTTCAGAAAACAATAACAGAAGAAACATGATTGCTTGCAGTGTGAATTTCCAATTAAATATGCTACTCAATGGTATGGGTAAATTTTTTTTTTTTATGACGAGGAAATCCCCCAAAGCTGGACCCTTTTGGCCCAAATCTGAAGTACAAACCCCGGCCCCCTGGACCGACCCCACAACCCAGGGAGCGGGTAAGTCAAGGGCGATAATGAGGGTGTTGGGGCTCAAACTTGGGACATGTTAGAACCCAAGCCGAAGCCTTACCACCACACCAAACCCTTGGGGGGTGGTATGGGTAAATAAAAGCCACAACAGAAATAAAAAAGGCAATGAAAGAAAAAAACTGAAAAGCCTGGGGATTTTTCATAAAAAGATATCATCTACGGAATAAACTTACAGAGTTCCAGACGGGGGCTTCTGTGCTGCACCACCAAAGACACAAAATCAGCACATATAAAATTCAAAAACAAAATAAAAATTCACCAAGAAGGCAGATACCAATTATTTTTTTCCTGGTACTAATTACATTGGTGTTTGGAAGACCATTATCTCTTGTATAATGTTATCCAAAAAGGGTATTACTTCAAAATAATTTTTATATCCCCATCAACTCTTTTTCCATTACACTAAACATTTTAAAAAAATCACTCAAATTATCTATCTCTTTACTTTTTCACCGACTTCTATAAAACTTTACTTTTTCATTGCTTCCACTCAAAATCCAATAAAGAAAAACTCTAATCCAACTCAATTTTTACAACAATCTCAAAAATTATAAAATTTTGGTTTGCAAACATGTTAGAGGGCCAAAGAGGTAGATTTAGTGGGTTAACCCACACACCATTGCCAAAAGAGCGTAGCTCTTGAAGAGGTGGTGGACTTAATTTGTGTTTCAACGCTCAATTGTGAGTCTTAATCCTTGTGTGAAGTTATTTTTCTATCACTCATGAAACTCAAAGCCTAATTCATTGATCGATATCGACAATAGCCATGTACAGAAAAATTTAAAAACATCGCGTCACAAAAAAAAATGGAACAAAAAGAGAAGTTTAACGTTGCTTAACTGGTCAGAGATATTAGTGCGGAAGGTCTGATCTCCGATAGAAACACAGGTGAGCCACTTGTCCTTGAACTTCATCTCCGCCTACAACCCCCAAGAAACTCAGATGAATGAAAAGAAAATGAAGCAAAAATTTATGCGAGAAAGAAAAACAAAAAAAACAAAAAGAGAGAAAAGAGAAGAACGTACGCGAATGAGAGTGAGGAGAGCGATTCCGGCGAAACCATCGGCATCGAGTAGTTTTGTATGGGAAGAGGAGCTGCTAGAGCCAGTGCCACTTCGATGACGATGGAGGTGAAGTCTCTGTTTCAGTGGAGACCTACGCAATGATCCTTTCTCTTCAGCGTCTTTCGCTACATCTTGTTTCGAGCTTCCATGTCCCATTCTCTCTCTCTGTCTCTCTCTCGCTCGCACCCTGTGAATTTCGACGTTTATGTTATGGCGTCTGGGCAAAAGATTCCACAAGTCAACGTAACGCTTGATGGCGTTCGTCAAAAAAGAAAAACGGATTTATCCCCACCCAACGTTCTTTTGTTTCCTTTTAGGATAAATACGTTTTGTCACTTATTTTTGGATCATTTATATTTTGCACCCTAATATTTTATTTTTGATACATTAAACTCATTATCTTCTACATTTTTTCAATCTGGATCTCATACCCGATTTGGCTGTCTAAATTGAAGGATTTCGTCAACACTTGAACCAGTCGAGCTCTACAAAGGTAACGTGATAGGCATCACGAGCCGGTCGACCGGTGCATGTGTTGAGGAAATCCATCAATTTAGGAGGCAAATTGGGTACGGGGTCCATATTACAAAAATATGGTAGATAATGGGTTCAATGTATAAAAAATAAAATATGGGTGCAAAGTGTAAATGACCCCAAAGACAAGGGGCAAAGTGTATTTATACCTTCCTTTTAATATTACAAGAATCCAATCGGGCGTCCGTCTACTTCCCTTCACTCGTGAATACACTCCATGTGACGAAAATATTTACATATACTTTTCTTCCTATTAAATGATAATATTTAATTCTTAGAAAAAAATGATAATATTTAATGGGATAAATGCAAAATCGGTTCCTGTAATATACGAGAAAATCGATTTGGTCATCGTGATATGAAAATCATAAATTTAGTCCTCATGATCCTCCTCTTTGTTTGTCGTTCGTCTCTCCTCCTCATTCTATTTATTCGCTCGATGTAATTCACTCCACAGTCATCGTATCCCTCCAGGTCAGCTCGAAACCCTTTTCCCACAATCCAAATAAGTGAACGCTAACCCCACCCCACAAGTCTCTCACATCTCTTCTTTCTGCGAGATCTATCCCGTTGTCTCTGTTTCACATATTTTGCTGTAAGTCTTCATTCCCCCCCTCTCTGCAACTAGATCTCTTCGCACTGTTGTAGTCCATCTGTGAAAGGATGAAAAAAAAAACCTGTTTGGATACATGCATGTTGTAGTCCGTCCTATGGATGTGGGCACAGGCAACACACACGCAGATACATGTGTGTCAACAAGCTAGTACTATTGATTGTTACATGTGTGTGTGTGTCAATATATATTTAAATAAAGAAAGAAACTCATGGCTGAAGATGTATATTGAAATTCGGAGAGTTCTACTAGAATGGGGACAGAAAGTAATGGGTTTGTGAGCACTCGCTTTTGTGCCTCCAGCTCAATTAAGTCATTATGCCTTATTCTTGATATGAATATAAACAAAAGGTCAGCGTTAAGTTAATAAGTTGTATGGGATGCGACCTGGACATGAGACAGTTCCTTTTTTTTGTTGAAACTGATAATGTTATATATTGAAAAAAAAACACAAACAAAAATTACAAGCAGAAAAACAAAGAAAAGAACCCAAAATGAGCGTTACAAGCGACAGCGGAGGGGACAACAGTGAAGTGACTATTAAAGAGGACACAAGGTCCTCAGAGGTGGCGGACACAAAGCTCGAAGCGAGAGGACCCGAAGGTCCTAGGAAACACGAAAAACTCGTGAAAAAACTGTCGCTGAAAGACCGCCAACACAGTTGGCGAGCCGGCTCCACACGAGTGTTAAACATGCAATCCCAGCAGTAATTGCAAATAGAATAAAAACACATAAATAAACCTAAACAAGCCTTAAACAGAAAAGCTAGCCCAAACGGGCGAAAGCATAACATAAAACAAGCCATAAACACAGGGGCTGGCCCAAACGGGTGAAAACAGAACAACGCTGGACGGGACGGGACCAGCGGAGGCCGAAGGAGGACAGAACAACGAAAAATGGAGGACAGAAGCCACAGAGTCCTGTCCGACGAAGATGGGAAGGGGGCGAAGGCCGGAAGAGGTCGTATGCGCTCCAAGAGTGGTCGACGCGTGAGATCCACGGGCACTGCGTGGATCAAAACGCGCCGGCCTGGGAGCGTCGGACGACCATAGGTGTGAAGCGTGACACCTGCTGAAGACCACCAGACGGCCTGTGTCCACGAGGAAGGAGCGGAAACCACCGAACACCAAGGAGAAGCCACTTGCAAAGAAAAGCCAAAAAACACCAAAACCAACCGCAAACAGATACCAACCAAGCCAGAGAAGGGAAAGGGAGGGAGAAGATAAAGGAGGGGAGAAGGAAAGGGAAAAAGAATGAGGGGTGAGGGAGTCGGAGCTCCCCCCTCCTCCGTAGGGACGCTGGGGGTTTGGGGAAAACAGAGAGGGTTTTTTTTTGGAGAGAAGCGTCGTCTTCATGAGACCATTCCTACTAAAGAGTCATGATGAGACGAGGACCATCTTATCCAAGGTCTTTACCCATATATGCCTTGTTCTGCAATGAGAGGGCTGTAAGCAAGCTAGTGTTGCTGCTTGCTATGAGCTTCGCACTAGTATTTACCATCTATCGTTGTTCCTATTATAGAGATTTTACTTATCGTATTTATGTTTGTGTTGTTTTGATGAGTTTGCTATTCTGTTTTATTAGCCTCCATCGGGTTGTCGTGTCCTTTTTCGAGATTGAATCGATTTTCTCATGTATCTGAATCTTTTTTTGAGAGATGAAGTACTCTTTATCTGATACACCTGAATTGCAGGAATTGATTCGGAGGTGGGACCATGTTGCCATTGTGTTTGGAGTTGTCTTCCTCCTATTACAAATTGTTGCCATCCACATACATGCTTAGATTATGTTTCACGATGAGTTCCAATCTTCATTGATTGATTCAG
The DNA here is from genome assembly GCA_963930655.1 of Myrica gale. Taxonomy (NCBI): domain Eukaryota; kingdom Viridiplantae; phylum Streptophyta; class Magnoliopsida; order Fagales; family Myricaceae; genus Myrica; species Myrica gale. The sequence goes on from OZ005611.1 coordinate 10,781,934, forward strand.
TTATGGAAACTAGTCCATTAGGTACATTTGGGGGATAGTCCGCCTGTGAATGAATACTTAGGACAAAATATGTGATACAGAGACAATGGGGATAGATCTCGCGGAAAGAAGGCGAAGTGAGAGACTTGTGGGGGTGGGGTCAGGGTTCACTTATTTGGACCGTGGAAAAAGAGGTTCTGAGCTGACCTGGAGAGATGATATGGTTGTCGAGTGAATTCCCTTGAGTGAACTAACAGAATGAGGAAGAGGGACGAACGGAAAACAAAGGAGAAGATTATGATGACTAAATTTATGGTTTTCATATCACAAGGACCAAATCGATTTTCACTTATATTACAGGGACCAATTTTGCATTTATCTCATATTTAATTAACTTTATTTATTTCGACTTTTGAGAAATAAAAACAAACTTTGACTTCAATTAGATCTATTCTGAAGCGACCGTACTCAGCCCAAACATTTAAAAGGAATATCGAAGGAAGCAAAAAGAAAAAAAGAAAGCACTTCAAAGCTGAGGGACACTGGTAGGGCAGAGTACCGGTATTAGCCGAATGCCTGTTTTATTATTCCATATTTTAATAAGTTTTTAAATATGGATGTTGGATCCAAAATACCAAATTTAGAATTTTAATAGAATATTGGATCCACTATTTTTTTGATATAATAATAATTTACATGTTCCAAAATTACAAATTTACAATTATATAATTATTTCAATTGCATTAAATTAATAAATCATATACATACATCAACGAAAGAAGATAGAAATAAATTTACAAGTTACATATATACATAAAGTCTACAAATAATACAAATTTACATCATCTAAAAGAAACTACAAATATTACACATTATAACTTTCTAAATATTATGTTCCGCCACCAATCTCAGGTTCAAATTCAGCATCTTCATGAATAGAAGCATATTGCAACCAATTTTGCGCACATATAAAACCCTCCACTGTTCTAGGAGCTACAGAGCTTCGAAAAGCATCCAGTACACGTCCTCTTGTGCTGAAGACCGACTCAGATGACACGGTTGTAATAGGGATGACAAGTACATCTCGAGCAATCCGAGCAAGAATATGGAACTTAAACTGATTCACTTTTTACCAAGCCAAAATATCAAAATCTTCAACCCTAGGTTGAGGAGGCTCCATCAGATATCTATCCACTTAAAATGTGGTTTCTATAACATCGTCCTACTCCATGAAAGACATATATTCGTTCCACATGTGTTCTTATGTACCACTTGCAGTAGAACTAGAACCACCAGCTTCACTTGTTGTCCGTTGACGCCTTAAAGTATTATCATTACCATAAACAATATTGTACTCCGTAAACAATTGTTCAAATGTATCTCTAACCAAATCAGTCATCGCTCGACCCTCCTCCTTGCCCAGTGTCTTAGAGAACAAAAAACGTAACCAACCCAACTTTAATTGCGGATCAAGTACTGCTGCCACAAACAGTAGTCTATTCACATCTTTCAAATTATCCCAATATTTATCGTACTTCGATTGCATCCTCCTCGCCATATCCACCAACGAATCATCCCCACTTTGAGCAAATTCCTTTAATTGGTTGTGAATCAAAGTCAATTGCGTACAAAATAGGTTTGTAGTAACAATCTTCGAAGCAAATATCCTCAGCGTGACATTATAAAATAACTTCAAGAAGTTTATAAAATACTTCACACGCACAAGAAATGCAAGGAAAACTAAATTCATACATTGACTAACAAAGAACAGCAAGCTCTAGCAACAATCTTATTTCCTTGTTCACCACTATCATCAATATATCGAAGAGCCACAACTTTAATTTACAAACAAACTAACAACTCACAAATTACCTACATGATACAACAAACAAACAACTAACAACCAAATCCTCCAATCATTCAAGCCCATCCTCCTCAGTTTCACAACCTAGGTCCTAATATACATTCTAAAATTTTAAATTAACTAATGAACTATTAAATAAGTGAAAAATTAGTGAATTTACCTCATTGGCAGTGCACTAACCAGTAACCACACGACACAACATTTGTAATAACCTCCAAAGAAATTTTTTTTCTTATTAACAGATAATAAAATGAAGAAATGGTTATTGAACAACTAATAAATTATAATGAATAATGATAAGAAAATGAAATTGAACAAAAAAAATAAGAAGCAATGAATATGTGAATGTTATTGTGATATAGTGAGAGTGAGTGAGTCTGTGAGTGTGATCCATGAGAGAGAAAGAGAGAGAATTGATGAGTGATTCGACTGAGAATGAGAGGGCCGAGGCCGGCGGCCTTCGAACTCGAAGGCGAGTGGAGACGGCGGCGACTCGAGAGAGAGAGAGAGTTGAGTGAGACTGTGAGTCTGTGTGAGAGAGCTCGAGAGTCAGAGAGACAGAGAGAGCGCTTGAGAGTTAAGATCTGTCAGCCGTGAGAGGAGAAAGGAGGTCGGAAGGCCGGGAGCGGATGAGAAACGAGAGACGGAGGTCGGAGAGAGACAGATCTGAGAGGAGAGGGGCAGGACAGAGGCAACTCAGGTGAGAAATGAGGGGTATCAGAGGGAGCGTGGGTTTTGGAAACCTTAGACCCAAACGTGCGTTTTGGTCTAGTCCAAAACGCATAGTTTTGGCCATTCCAACGGTACTGAGCAGAATGTCGATACTCGTTCTTTTTTGTTTTTTTAAATAAAAATAAAAAAACCAGTACCTGCATTCCGCCCAGTACCATTGGAATTATAGGTACCGGTTCCGATATCGGTATTTCCTAAATACCTATACCGGTTTCGGCCGATATACTGTCACGCCCTGAACGTAGTCCCGCAGGGACCGTGACAGCCGCGAGCAATCCCGAGGGGAAAGCTCCAGCGTACTCATACATCATACATACAACGAAAATATACATAATCGAGAGAGAGATGAGCCAAACTCATGACTAATCTTGCAATACAGCTTCAAGACGTAATAACTTAATTACAACACATGAAACTTTAAGTTCAAGTGGCAGACCATATAGGTCAACAAAAACAACACAACAAAATACAAACATCTTCTCCTTAAGTCGGATAGTCTTCCTGACTTACTTCACCTGAAACATCTGAAATTATACAGTTTAAAAAAACGTGAGTCAAAAAGACTCAGTAAGGGAAAAACATAACTTAAAACATGATCTTAAACTTTAGACTTGCTTAACATAAGAAATCATGATTCATGATGCACATGCATGTTACATGATTATGCACGTGTCCTTGATCGTAAAACTTGTTCATGTTCTTGCATTTGGCTCATGGCCTTTGATCGTAAAACTTGCTCATGCACTTGAATTTGGCTCATGACCCTTGTAAATAGTTCATTCATAACTTGTGGGCTACTTACGCTCCATTTAACCCATGGATTCCGGGTTGTGTGTTCCCATTGGAACCGTCTCCCTTACCCTTGGGGACTTTTCATTTGGTCGAGCTAGCCCGTAGTTGCCCCAGGCCTGATGACTAGACACGACCCTTGGAGGCCCACACCTTCTCATTGTCCTTCAGTGTGGTTGCACAGCCTCTTAGGATTCACCTAACCTTCTCGCATTCGTCCTTCGGTATGGGAGTCCATCTTGATGGTACGGTACCGACCAGAGCCCCTTAACTTAACTTGTCTTACCATAAAACTTTTCATATGACATTGCATAAAAATCACTTTAGAAAATCATGCAATGCTCATGCCATGCCATGCCATGCATGCTTGAAATATCATGCTTGTTCATGAATCTATGCAGCGTATCATTCCAGTTTTGCAAAAACTGTAATACCACTTACTTTCCACTTACTCCGGTCTCCTTGATTATGAGACGGTGCTTCGCCTACAAGCGATTCAAATAACTCTCAGATACTTAGGGATTAATCACATAAGCATACAAGAAAATACTTGAATTTAGTTCGTTTTTCCAAAAATACATTTCTGAAAATACTATTTTATTTTCAGAGGTTCACTTTAGAAAACTTACATAAAACACTTGAGAAAGTAATTATCATACAACATATCCTAATAGCATCTTAAGTCCAAAATCAGCAACTATTAAGGCATCAACTCCATTACCTTGCTCTTAACTCTATCAAACCTATTGTCCATCAATTTCTACTAACTTACCCTCTTGCCCTCTATAGACTTGTTGACCCAAGCCTTAATTAATTAAATTTCAAGGCTTGAAATCAATTATAATCATATCCTAACCAAGTCTCCAAAACAGCAAGCTAATGGTGCCCAAAATTCCAAGCTTAACATATTCACAATTTTCATACATTAGAAGGGGTAACACTCGGCTAACAAGCTATTCCATCTACTCTTATGTGATCAAGGTTTCTTTTTCATACCATTACAATTTAACCTCATTTTGCACTTAATATATATTTCGGCCAACACATAATTACCCTAATTGCAACCTCAATTCATTCTTGATATCACCAAGCTTTGTTAATCACCCTAACTAATACCAACCCGTAGCCTTAAGCTTCATTATTTATGCTTAACTTACTAACATGCAAGATTTCTTTTAACACTAAACCTATGTTTTAACCTCTAACTCATTCAGCCATGACATTAAATTCACTTATACATTACATGCAAATTAACTTTCATCTACCATTCATTCGGCTATTAGGGTTCATTCACTAAACCATTCGGCCATGCATCACTTACCATCGTTCATTAAACCAAACTTCATCTTTAACATGATCTCATCCTCCATTAGCAGTTTCACAACCTAGGATCTACAAATCATAACATAATTTCAAGATCTAACAAAAGATAACATTCGACCTTACCTATTGTAAACCATCATCCGAAACTTAACTAGCATTACCAACTTCATTGCATTTTCCATAAGCAACTCACAATCAAATCATTATTTCTTTATCCATCTCTAACTTATCCCTTCCTCCAACAACTACATCACAACCAAAAATCCAGCAGACCCAATCTATCAAATCTACCATTTTCATACAAAAATATCAACAAGGACTATGGCCAAACAAAGAGAAATAGAACATGCAAGGTTCGGCTAAGCAAAATCCTTTTGCTAACCAAGAATCCAACCCTACCTCGCTTGTGTTGAACTCAAGAGCTGGAACCTAGCATAAAAATATACAAAATCAGGACCATTGAAGAAAAAGAGCCAAAAACAGTACATGCAAAACATCTACCTCAACCTCCAACTAGAGCTCTTGGTTTTTACCCAAAACCTTAACTATCCTTCAACTTTCGGTTTCTTCCACAAGAGTGGTTCCAAGGGCTGAGAATGGTGTCTAATAGGTGCTGAAATGGAAGCTTTGAAGTGAGGAAAAAGAGAAGTAACAGCAGCTGAAAATAGCTTGAAGAAATCAAAGCAAGGCTTGAAGCTTTAGAGTGGTTCGGCCAAGAGAGAACAAGCTGAATTAAGTTTCTGTCAAAGGGGAAATGGGCTGAGTGAAGTGAGATTTCCAGCCACCAAGAGAGAAGAAACAAGCTGAGCAAATGAGAGGTGTTTCGGTTTCAAGAGAAAAGAAACAAACTTGAACCAAGAGAGGTAAGATTCAGTCAAGGAAATGGAAAAGCAAACTCAAAAGAGAAGAAGTGAAGTGTGGTTCGGTCACAAAAGAAAAGAGAGAGCAGCAAGTTGAAATGAGAGAGTTGGAGTTCGGTCAAGGGGAAAAATGAGTGAACTTTGTTATTTCCGTCCAAGCCATAATGCCTTGTCTTTTCACCTTCACTTCACCTCATCTCTTTGTCTCCAAGCTAAGCCATTCACGTGAATCTCTATCTCATGCCTTGTCTTTTCACCTTCACTTCACCTCATCTCTTTGTCTCCAAGCTAAGCCATTCACGTGTATCTCTCTTGCCAATTTACTTTCCCACTTTTTCATTTCACTTATCACAATATATAAACACTTTGACTTATCTCTTATATAATGCATTAGTTTATCACAACATATATATTCATAGCTTATCACCAACAACTTATCAACATGATAACTTATCTCCAATAAGCACTTTAACTTATCTAAATCAACACCATAACTTATCATCCTAACAATTCATTAGCTTATCACTATGATAAACACACACACTTATCAATTAAATTCTTTTCAAGCTATCATATATATCTAGTAACTTATCATTTAATATCTCTAATGATAATTTAAGCTACCTATTAAAAGACACAAAATATTTAAATGCTTAACATAAATTTCATGATTTTCTAGTTAGAGATTTTCGGCCATGGTACATCAAATTTGTCTTCATATATTAATTTCATGAATTATGGAATGTAATAAGCAAATGGAAAAATATAAGTTCATAAAAGAAATTTACCTAGCAAGATTCGGCTCTCTTAGGAAAAACAGAATTAAACTTGTACTAAAAACTTTCACAATAAAAAGAAATTATCTAAAAGAAATCTTAAAAATGAAATTCCATAATAAAGTTAATGTACCATAAACATTAAACTTAGGTCATACATTGGCCAAAAATATGGCCCCATAAATTAAATTAAAATAAATACATATGAAATAATAAAAGGATAAACGGGGTCTCACATATACGGTGGCCGGAGCTCAAAACCGGTGCCGGTACCGGAATCCCGAATACCGGCGGATAAAAATCCCACCCCTAGGCACTGGGCAGGTTCAGCTAGTGGAGTTATCAGTCAAGGTAGAGAACGAAGCGACAGCCGTCCTTCAGCAAATGTCGCTTGTGCGGTTGGTTTGGTTATGAGCCGTCAACTGGGCCTCAACTGACCAAGAAAAAGTAGAGAGGGTGTTCCAAATAGAGAAGAGAAAAGGTGAAGGTGATGAGTATGTCAGAGGGGGTACGTACTGCGCTTGGCCCATGTATTTGGAATGAGCTGAGGGAGGTTCGGATCCAATTACTGATGAAGCCCATTAATGGCTCAGCTCCGTGCAACCACTAGTGACGTACGCATGGACCAACTAAAACGAAGAAAAGCATAGGAAAGACGAATTAGTCCCAGTGACCCATTAGGTAGTGAACAGTACTGAACTCGCCCACTCCAATACATTTGGAGCTTCAGTTGGCTAATACAGTACTGGGCAGCACTCTCTGAGGCTCTGAGAGAGGCAACTAAAGCATTCCTATGATCTTGTCCGTCACGAAATATGTGTTCCCAGCAAAATTTCTTTCAAAATGTACAGGTACAGTAATTAATTTCATCAAGAGAATTCGACCATAAATAGAGAGAGAGAAAAAAAGCAATTCCTTGAGAGAGATACTTGAATATTGGCCACATATATAATCATTCATCCTAGTTTTTGCTATGCTAATGTTAAAATCATTATCATGCATGCCCAGAAAACAAGCAACCAAACGCCAAAAAAGGGAGTTGGGAGATCGATGCGAACATGTCACCTTCTTCCTTTTAGATTGTGTCTTTGTATTTTATGACTTATAAGCAAGCTTTATGAACAAGTTGAGAAAAATAGGCCCATTGGTGTGATGTGGGGTGAATGACTTGCGCAATCATGGCGGCTTCCAATATGATTCGGCCACTCTTCGACTTTGAAGCAAAGTTCAAATCGGAACCACAAATCCATAAAATATACAGACATTAACACCTACATATATATTTTAGGGTACCTTGCCTTCGCTCACAATTAAGTTGCGCAGCGACACGTTCATTTCAACCCTCTCTCTATCTCTCCCTCTCTCCCCCTCTCTCTCTCTCTCTCACCATGCATGTGAAACTGTTTTCAAAACCTAGAAGTATGGTTGAGATGATTGGGACTCTTGGTGCATGCTTCCGAGCTCATTAAGCAATCACATATATATACATTCTCCTCATAAAAATATTGAGGCAATTGATCATCGATCCTCGAGCATTTAGACTACTTCTGGGTGCAGGCCGGGCACATGATATTCTCACGAGTGACGTTGATTTCTAAGTTGCTAAAAATATATATGACAATCGGATGGGATGACGTCATTGATTAACATATATATAAAATTTGTGTAGAAAATATACTAATTTCTGGCTTAAAATATATATATATATTTGCACCAACCAAGTTATATAATTAATTTTCCTAACTTGATCCCTGCGTATAAAATTATTAACTTTATAACAGCTTGAATGTCGACAAGAGTACTATATATGCATTTCTTACGTGAGTAATTGCTATATATAGGTAGTGTTGCTATGTGTGGGCCAAGGAGAAAGTGGAAAAGTGAGGGTGGAAGATAACCAGCTGGAGGTACGTACGTACGTGGGTATCCACATGTATAAGCTGGTGCTGGACAAATAGTACTTGCTGATGATCATGTTGTGTTAGTGGTGTGGAAGCAGATCATGAGGAGGTAGGTGGAGCAATATAGTTGAGGAGGGATGGGAAGCGTTCGTGGAGGACCGAGAGAGATCGAGTCAAGGGAGGAAATTGGATGAACGGATGAGGCGAGGAGAAATTAGGAGCTTCGAGGAAACAAGCAGCAAAATATTAGCAATTGGAAAGTAGGAAGAAGAGATAAGATAACAACATATATATATATATATATATATATATATATAGAGAGAGAGAGAGAGAGAGAGAGAGGCAAAGACGAAAGAGAAGGGAATTAAGGAGATCGATGGGGGAAGGAAGGAAGGAAGGAAGTTCAGTCGACTCGTACGTGTAGAGATTCTAACGCGTGTGGGTGCTTGGGTGACGTCACATGTGACTCGTTGCTTCCCTAAGCAGGCACCCATAAAAAAAAATTGTTCCTTAGCTCTGTGACACGAGACAACTACCAAATAGCATGATCGGTAGGAAAAAAGCTAAAAAGGCAAGTAGGCGATGCTCAAAGCCGAGATGCAAGCTTACATTACAGTGCTCACTGGGCTCCACTGCCTCCACATACCTCCCTCTCTCCCAATAATCCCCGCGGCCTGATAATCCCACCAAAGAAAAGACGTAATATATATATATATATATATATATATATATATATATATATATATATATAAGAGAAAAATCTTTTTTTATACTAGCTAATTACAAATAAAAAATGTCATTTTACTGTCCAAATTACCATGATCAGTTTTATCTGAGTCCTCAAATTAATAAAATTCTTTAATATTTGTTCTTTCATAAGATCCAACTCAATATTGTGCTATGTAACTTTTTATTTGCACATTTCACCCGTAAAATTTGACTTAAGGGATAATATCGATAAAATTTAGTATTTCGGGGACTTAATATGAAGATTTCATAATGATATTTGACCAATAGCTCTCGGAAGCGAAAAGTGATATTTTTTTTCATAATAAGTCAACTTGATCAAAGGAATGAGAATAGATTTTAAGAGCAATTGATTTGTAAGCTGGTTAATCAGACAAACTCGACCAATTATTAGGAATAGGTGATGACAACTCGATGATCTGATCACTTTCTGAAAGATTTTGTGATCGAGGTTGCCGTTGAATTTTGCCTCCTAATCCACTATAAACATCATAAGCGCCACAAAGTTACATGCACAGTACTGATGGATAAATCTCATAGTCATATTATTAACTTTGCACAATAATACTCATGCTTTATTTTTATTTTTGGATAACGAGAAAATTCTCTAAGAAATTTAATTAACTTTTAATCCTATTGCGAAGTTCAATAAGTAAACTTCTACAAAGTGAAGGTTGAGTTAAAGATCAATACCGATGGTCCATTAATTCTTGATCTAATCAGTAGATTATCGGAATAATTCTTTGATTAAGAGTTAAATTAATTACCCAGTCTCACACTTTATAAATATATGAAACTATATGTAGCAAAAACTTCATTTTAAAGAAAATAAAAAAGTGAGGATTAATTAAATTTAATCTTTTATCATAGAACTATATAAGGGTTACTTATAAGGGTTATTATACTCATATGTAGTCGACCGAATAATTATAGAATAAAAAATGAAGAAAGTGGTAATGGCCTGATTCAGACACATCATGTCTGGGTGCGATTATAGCAAATAAAAATATGCCACTGGAAGTGAAAATAGAATTTAGCTATGTCATTAATGTACTGATTAGCAATAATGAGGTTGTACATGTGGATAAAAGCTTGATAATGGACCACTTGGATCACAGTTATGGGATCTTAATTTGGCAAACTAATCTCCTCAAGATCATCCAACGACAAGAAAACTTCGTCCAAGCACGACAGCTCTGTCCCGCCGCCGTCGTCGTCGTCACGCTCGTACACTCGGCATATCACCCAGTTACTGTAATCCTGAAAAATTCAGAAGAAATAAAAGTTATTTATTTTTTTCTGCTCCTTATATCTTGCTCTTTTCATGTAGAGAAACAGACGAGTTTTTACTAATAAAGATTACTCAACTATTTTTGAACGGCCTTTTCTTTTGGATGATCGACTGGTGGAACCAGCGGAATCTGAAACACTATAAAATTCTTGCATTGTCCAGTTGGTTTTGATGCCGGACGACGGAGCTTCCCCGACGTAAAAAGCGAAATATTTCTTCGTGCCGACCTTCTTGCCGGCGCTGCTTATGACCGGTTCCTCAATGCCCATCGGCTTCCAATACCCGTTGCTTGTAATCCTACTCTGTGTCGTCCGGCTATAGAAATACCACTTGTTACCCTCGGCCAAAGCTTTGCCTACAAGCTCCAAATAACTCCGATATTATTAGCCATGATTATATATATATATATATAGAGAGAGAGAGAGAGAGAGAGAGAAGAAGAAGAAGAAGAAGAAGAAGAAGAAGAAAAAAGGAAACAACGGAGCCTATAATTCATAGAATTTTGTACCGTCAAGTTCCCATGGATCATAAGGGTAAAGATCAAGATCGGGGATGACGTCGGGGTGACAGGGTAACAGAGTGGCCTTGCGATGAAGGAAATGAACTACAAGCTCTTCATCCGTAGGGTAAAACCGGAAACCAGGGGGTAGGTTGACATTGTTATCTCCCATTAGAATTAGGAGAAGGAAGAAGACGAACTCTGTAGTTGTAGTGGTGATGGAAGAAAATGGTGTTAAGGCTTGTTTTGGCTACAGATGGTACTTATAGTACAAGAGTAGGGGGAGAGAGAAGAACTGACGTGGGAGAGAAGGTGGTTGTCATCAGAAAATCGCATATGGTGGAAGTGGAAGAGTTTCGGACCTTGAGTTTGATTTGAAAAAGTTTTGAGTGCTTCTCTTCGGGGCGGGGTAACGAAATGACGGAAAACGTGTTAGATAAGAATAAGATAATCTCCCAATAACGGGATTCAGTGCAAGAAGCTGGAAGTGCAGGGGAGGCTGACAGATCATCACTCAGTTTTTTTTTTTGGTTATATTTTCTAAAATATAGATGTTTTCTTTTGTTTCTATTTATTTGATATGGTGGGTCATCATCACACTTCATGCTGAGATCATCGACCTGCTGTCATCCACGTGGCACACAGGAATATATGTGGGTTTGGTCGTGGACCATATTTGAACTGGGTGGCCCACCTCATGGAGTGTGCCTAAATGTGCCTGTAATTATAAATCATAAATCATAATTTTAATTTTAATATTTTAGACTTTTTTTTTCCTCCCCAGATGCGTCTCCCTGGAAGTTGCCATCAATGTAGAGTAGGACAGTTGAGATCCAATCGCAGATCCAGCGCCGGAGAATCCCTCAGCTTTTAATTAGAAAATTCTTCACTTTTAGTAAGAACGGTAATTTCCACTGCTTTGTCTTCATAAATCAGAATTGATTTTTCCTCCTAACTAATTCTTCAGTTTCTTGTAAATTACTTCTTTGCTTTGATAGATATGATGATATATACATTTAGATATGTCAGAAACTTCGATGCATTACTAATATATATCTCTATTTTAAATTTAGAACGGATCAACTTTGAAAGAAAATCGATCGCTACCCTTATTTATATTGACTTAATTATTGATATAGTCAATCGTTTAACAAATCAGTACATAAGGTATAATTTTAAATGAACGAGTCATTATAATTCTTTTTTAAAAATATATAATTCATACCGTCTACCAAACATTAGTCCACAATAAAGACATAGTCTAGGATAGGCTATCCGACTATGACAATGAATATCCTAACTCTGACCCCTTGTCAGCTTTTTGTTAATTGACTAACTTTTTTTATAGAATAAAGGGAATTATACAAATAAGACCCTGGGTTTTAGCGTCTTTTTAAAAAATTCACTGAATTTTAAAAAATTCCAAACAGCTCATTGAGTTTTTCATATTTGTATCAAAACTCACTGGATCCAACGCCGTTACACATGTTTAACGAAAAATCCATATCGATCAATCACAATGTGACATGTGTCATTAAATAAAGAAAAAATAAAAATAATTAAAATAAAAATAAATCGAAGAATAAATTAAAAAAGGTAATTAAAAAAAGGAAGGATCGGGACCCCCGATCCTTTCACGGAGGGGGAGATTCCCCCTCCACCTGAACTAGGCGGCCAGAGGGAGGGCTCCTCCACCCCGGGCGGTCTGGGGAGGTACCCCAGACCACCGCCGAGGGTGGATCCCCCCTCCTTCTGGCCGCCCAGAGGTGGAGGGGGGAGTTCTCCTACCTCGGCGGCTAGAGGAGGGGGAGGTCCTCCCCTCCACCGTGAGGATCGAGGGCACCCTGATCCTTTTTTAAAAGATTTTAAATACATTTTTTTTATTAATTTTCGATTTATTTTTATTTAAAAAATATTTAAAATTTTTTTCTTTATTTAATGACACGTGTCATATTGTGATTGGCCGATATGGATTTTCCGTTAAACATGTTAACAACGTTGGGTCCAGTGAGTTTTGATACAAAAATGAAAAACTCAGTGAGCTGTTTTAAATTTTTTAAAACCGAGTGTGTTATTTGTATAATTCCTTAAAAAAATGACTCATATTTTTTTAACAAAATAGACTATAAAAACCGACTCGTTCAAAGTCATATTTAATAACTTATTTTTAAAAAGTCAATACCACATAACAGTAGTTGTTATAATTAGTAGTGATCCAACATTTATCATGTCAAACAATATATATTGTTTTGACCCACGAAAAGTTTTGCAAACTTTGCCACTGTTACATTCCAAAGTAAATAGGTAATCAACTGTGTCTTTAGTAAAGAAAGTTGGAACTGATTTGACATGGGTCACTAGTGGGATCTAAAAAAATTAGGCCCACACCATTAAAGTAGTTAATCAAGTATTAGATCTCGGGGGAACAGTACAAGGAGAGAAGGAACTGAAACATATAATGAATAGGTACTTTGCTTAGGAATTTTCTAAAAGTCACTTGAGTACTCTCCTATTAGTGTGCTTCATATTATAGCGAAAAGGAAGAAATGTTCCAATCAATTTGACGTCAACCGACTTATAAGTCATAGACGCATTTTTATTTTTTTAATTACAGGCTAATTTGTTCAAACAAAAGGCAGCCTGAGCCTTTGTTCGAGACAAGGCCCAGCGGCCAGCAGCAGCAGCAGCGAAGCCCTTTTACCATGTACTCCAAACTTACCATTGTCTGTAGCCACGACATATGCTCTTAAAAGTACCTGTACGTTCTTCAAGTACGGCGTTTGCGTGTTACCGCTGCAGTCTAGTTTTCAGCTATGGCTCATGTTTCGCTTGTTATGAACATCGGGAATTGTGGACCTCTTAGTTAAAAAAAGGGCAAGAAATATGCAGATCAAGGGCACACAGATGAGATAGGCCATAAAGTGTAGTGGGCGATAATGAGAAAAGGACTAGAAAGTTGAAAAAATGACAGAGACCCAATAGCATATTAGGCAGTATAGTACTCCCAGAGGAGCTTTTTCCAGAACGCTACTGGCCGTTGGCTTCAGCACACAAAGAAACGTTAGAAGATGATCCTCCTTGTAAGTGATGGCCGCTCTGAGCGTGTTACTCCCACATGTCCTACCACCAATAACATCCAAATGACTCATCCCTCCATCCTTATTGGATCTTTTGCAAGAGAGTCAGAGACCGTCTCCGGGTATATTGCTCGTCCTTACCTTTTTATACATAAATTTGTCTGAAAATTTTCAACCAAATAGTATTCTATAAATCATCATATATGAGAGAAATGTCATTGCCGTTGGGCCCAATATTTCAAGTTTGGCAGCAGGCAGCTCCTTTTATCGAGTTGTATTTTAATGAATCAATGAGGAAGTTAATTTCCCTGACAGGGATCATGATGATACTATGAAAACTGAGTGGTAGGTATTAGATTAATGGGTAGGCAAGTTTACTCTCGAGGGACTTTTTTTTTTATCTGAGTAGGAAGAGACAATGACGAGGGAAAAAGAAAATGTATAAACATTCAGGTAGGTTCGTTAGGAGATGATTTTGCAGTTCGAACTTATCCATGCTGAGGTGAGCATTATCCATACTGAGGTTAGCATTATTAGCAGGTTATCTATTCTAGCCAAAAAGTTAGAATAGAGAATCAATATAATCAAATTGTTAAAAATGTGTGTTTTTTCGCTTATCTATTTTAACAAGAGTTAATAAAAAAATTTAACAAGTGAACAGTAGTTATCTATTTTTAGATAAATACTGTTTACTTCTTCATATTAAAATACTAATATAATTTCTCTTTCACTCTCTCTCTCTCATAAATATTTTGCCCCCATTTCTTTTTCATGTCACAAACCGTTTCAAAGTTTTAGTCTAATAAATAATTATAAAATAATTTTTCCTTTCTTAATAAATATTTTTTTATCATAATAAATATTAAAAAAAATCATTCTTCACTAATTTTAAAAATATGAACGTTGGAAGAAGACAAAAATTAAAAAATATGACTGTTAGAAAAAGACAATTTAAAAAAATCGAATTTTTAGGATAAGACAAATATTAAAAAATATGACCATTACGAATATTCAAAAATATATAGGTTAAAGAAAGAATAGAGAAATCTTTGAAAAATAATATTTTAATAGAATAGTACAAGTAGATGGTTAAAATAGAGAAGCTGCTGGGGATGTTTTTAAAAAGTTAGTAGTTAAAATAGAGAAGTGTACTTTTTGGTTAAAGTAGATATCAAAATATGAAGAAAGCTGCTAATAATGCTCTTAGGAGCCGTATCAGACTTTAGAGTTAATGGAGGAGTGATGACTGTATACTGCAACCAACATTCCTGATTTCACCTACGGGATATTCTCATGTGTGAGGGGTTAATTCTTATGATGTGATAAAAAAAAGTGCAGAATATTCTTTTGTAATTTTTTTAATGTAATTTAAGAGATATACACAATATATTTATTCTATATTAATTAATGTTGTTCATATAAAATTTCGACTAGTATGAACGTTCACTCACTTATTATATCTACTTCTATCTGAAGTGTAACATACAATTCTAACAAGATAGAGCTGTATCCTAGTCAGCGACACTATCTCCTCCAACCTTTTTTCATACAATCCACTTGTTACATTTGGGCAATCAAACGGTAAGATCTTGATAAGTGAGACGAAGGAAGCCATGCTTATCTAGCATAAGTCCACTTAATTAGTGTAATGATTGCATATTGGCACTTGCGATTTCCATAATGTGGTGTAGGATGTTTCGTATTTGAGATTAATGAAAGATAGTACCCCGAGAATTCTCTTCTCATTTTTTAAATAATTATTTAATTTTACATTTTATTAAAGTTGTATTAATTATCCATTCTTTTTTTTAAAAAAAAAACATATATATAGCAACCAAATGAATAAAATAAATAAATAAAAAAGAAGATAATGTAGACCAATTAATGTATAAATTAAACACCAAGAAAAAAAAACCAAGAAAAAATGTATAAATTAAACGAGCTGCTCGTGGAAGTGGGTTGTGGATCATAGAGGCATTCGTGATTATTGTTTAATCTGGGGCGTCTTTCCTCAACGTCCCTCGTAATCCTACCAAATGCATGCGCAAGTTGGCTTAATTAGTACTAAACCATTATGCTATTAGCATGATTAGCCGCCTGTGGGCCAAAAGGAATTGAAACGAGTGAGGCTCTTGGAGATTGGAGAATTCTGCATCGATAGAGAAGAGAAGAGACCAGCTGATCTGCATCTCAAAGTACCTTCCCGACATGGAGCTCAACTTTAGAGATCTCTCAGCCCAAGAATTAAGTTTATAATGAATCAAGCATAAGAAACCTGATCTGCATCGATCCGATCATACCGTCCTAATTAATATGAAACTAGTACATGTGTAACATTATTTTTCAATTTGGAGGAAGATTATAACATATTGTATTCAATGCGACGAAAAGTACCTCGAAACAAATCAAAACCCTTCATTTTTCTACACTTATTTTACAGCTCAGAAGGTTGAAGTGACCTCCGTCAAAGCTGGGCTGCACGTGATTTTTCCGTTTGTTCTCAAAGATGCAATCATGCTCTGAGGACGTTCCCAGCTAATTCCACATTAATTTCCCATATATATATTGGCCATTTTGGCAGCAATAAAGGCATGCAGTTGAGTAACAGCTGGCTGCATGCTTCTGATTTCAAGGGCAACCCTAAACCAAAACCAGGCGCTAGCTTCAGATCGAAATCTGGCAATGGAAGCATTTGGCTTCTTTTTGCATCTCCTCCTCTTGGGCATCTCCTCCTCTTGGGCAGACACCAATTTTATTTACAATGGATTTCACCACGCCAACTTGAGCTTGGATGGAGTTTCTTCAGTGAAATCTAATGGCCTCCTTGCAATGACAAACGATTCGTTGAAACTTCTTGGGCATGCGTTCTATCCATCTCCTTTGCTATTCAAGCAACCGAATGCAAACGACAATAAATCCACCGTTGTGACCTTTAGCACCAACTTCGTGTTTTCCATCATTCCCAAGTACCCTAATCTTGGAGGACATGGTCTTGCATTTGTCCTCATGTCCACCAAAGATACCAAGGGTTGTCTTGCAAACCAATTTTTGGGTCTTCCAAATGGTACGGGCAAGGCAGAATCCTCCAATACTGGCAGGATTTTAGCCGTGGAGTTTGACGTTGTCCAAAATCCGGAGTTCAACGACATCGATGATAACCACGTAGGAATAGATATATCCAGCCTGATATCTAGCGTATCCCAGACAGCAGCATATTACAACTCCACCACAAAGGACGATAACCACTACAGCTCCATCTCACTCAAGAGTGGAAATCCTTTTCAAGCGTGGGTTGATTATAACAGCCAAGAGATGGTTCTCAATGTGTCGATTTCTCCTCTTGGAATGCCGAGGCCGTATTGGCCTTTGATATCGTTTCCCATTGACCTCTCAACTGCAATAGATGATTATATGTACGTGGGATTCTCTGCTGCCACTGGTGTGCTTGCAGGGACGCATAATGTGCATGGCTGGAGCTTTAGGATTGGGGGAAGCGCGCAGGACTTGAATCCGAAGAAGCTCCTGTATCCACGGGAAGGATCTCAGAAGGTAGTGGGAAGAAAAGGTTTTATGTTTGGCCTCACTTCAGCTGGTATAACTATTGTCCTTTTCGTCATATTTGGCGCTCTTCTTCTCCGTCGCAGGATTAGAAGCAAGGGTGAGATCTTGGAAGACTGGGAAGTTGAATACGGAGCTCATAGATTCAAACATTCTGAGCTTTGCTCTGCCACAGATGGATTTCCAGAGAGTAACCTCATTGGTTCAGGAGGATTTGGGAGAGTTTATAAAGGTGTAATCCCTAGTACTGGAATGCAAGTGGCAATAAAGCGGATTGCTAATTATTCACGCCAGGGAATGAAGGAATTTGTTGCTGAAATAACAAGCATGGGATGCCTTAGGCATCGAAATCTGGTGCAGTTACATGGGTGGTGCCGAAGGCAAGAGGAGCTTCTCCTCGTGTATGACTACGTGCCAAATGGGAGCCTCGACAAGCTTCTGTTCGATGGGGATCATCAGAAGAAGACGACATTAACTTGGGAGCAAAGATTCAAGATCATAAAGGGTGTCGCACAAGCATTGCTGTACCTCCACGAAGAATCTGACCAAAGGGTGGTTCACAGAGATGTAAAGCCTAGCAATGTCTTAATAGATGAAGGTCTCAATGCAAAGCTCGGGGATTTTGGCTTGGCTCGTACGTATAGACACGGTCTCAATCCGCAAACAACTCATGTCGTAGGTACGCTAGGGTACATAGCCCCTGAACTCACAAGAACCGGGAAAGCCACGACGAGTACGGATGTGTACGGTTATGGCATACTTATGCTGGAAGTAGCGTGCGGAAGGAGGCCAATCGAGACGGAGAAGACACCTGAGGAATTACTGTTAGTTGATTGGGTCAGGGAACTGCACTCTCAAGGAGAGATCATGAGAGCTGTTGATCCTGCACTGGATGAGTACGACCCAGATGAAGTTATGCTCACTCTTAGTCTTGGCCTGCTCTGCTCTCGTCCACATCCAGAGCACAGGCCGAGTATGAGAAGAGTAGTGCAGATCCTGGTGGGGGATGCTAGCCTTCCTCCTTTACCACCTGACATTAACCTCGAAGAAGAGTGTAAGGTGACGGAATTCTCCGACAGTTTAACAGATAATTCTGACCCTTCAAGATATAGAAGTGACCCGTCTTTCACTGATAGTTTCAAGACCATGGACGAAAATGTTTCAGGCAGTCAGAGAACAAGGGTTACATTTTGAGTATTTGCAATCAGGGAGTATGAATTCTGTTCAAGATAATTGCACCTTCGTCAATCGTTGCATGTTCCTGAAATAAAAGTGCAAGATTAGTATTACATGGCTAATGTCAATATATTAGAGTATATAACCACAGGCCGTGTTGCAATTTATTGAAAATGGTGGACAAACAGAAAACTAGGACATGGAATAATACTTGTAACGACGGATGTACCTGGACAGTTGATTTAGAGAAATTTTCATACATCCTCCTAATTCCCCATTAGCTATTAGCATGATCAAGACAAAGGCATTGAATCTGCTGCTAATTATAATTCTAACAAAAACATAGGGAAAGGTCTATATGGAAACTATTACCAAAATCAGCCTCGGCAGTGGCAAAACACCCAAGTTGGCACAAGAAAACTGTTTACTTGAGAAACTTCAAAGGCGTGCCGAATGACGATCCCTGCCTGTAGTGTAAAAGGAAAACATCGCCCCCTTTTCTCTGAGAGTATGTGAGTATCGAGAGCCTACTCGTTTATACCTGACGAGAAGTCGGCATCCAAAGAAGACCAATATGGGGGTTATCTATAATAAAAACTATGTAATCATGCCATAACAACTTGCTCTCGTAGTTTTCTGCAAAGAACTTGTCTTTAGTGCCTTGGGTTTGAGGAGCAATATGACAGCTTAGTTTGCTAACTAAGCAAACCCCTCCGAAATTCAACTCCTCCCCATGTGGTGGCCAACAGTCAGCTTAGTCCATTCCACAGAAGAACAACAAGGTTCAATTAGAACCCAGTAAAAATGGTACACAAAAACTATTTTCAAATGGTTTGAGATGTTTTTGGCCAAATCGGCACAATGTTTTCTTTTAGTGATTTGTTTGTACATGACAGGACAAATGGTTAGAAACTTTGACTTCCATATTCATACACTTCTCTACCCTGCCACTCGTTGATATGAGTTCTAATTAGTGATTTGTTTGTACATGACAGGACAAATGGTTAGAAACTTTGACTTCCATATTCATACACTTCTCTACCCTGCCACTCGTTGATATGAGTTCTAATGTTCAGGCCCCCTAAAAGACAGAATAAATTCCCCGTTCCATCACAGGACAGAGACTCTGCTCAGTTTCCATTCTTAGCCAGGTATTGCCTTCCAACTTCCCAGTTTACATCCAACGTCTATAATTTCCCTTCACACACACCCACGCACACAGACGAGACAGAGAGAGGCAGCTTGAGAGTAAGAGAGTTTCTACCTGTCAGTTCCTTCTATACACACTTGGGAGAGGTGTTTCCTTCCCACCAAAAACAGCTTTAATACTTTGACATGGATGCATTTGGCTTCTTTATTTACCTCATTATTTTAGGAGTAGCACGTTCGCAGATTGATTTCGTGTACAATGGATTTCACAAAGCGAATTTAAGCTTGGATGGAGCTGCATATCTGAGGTCCAATGGCATACTGGTCGTAACAAATGATTCGTTGAAGATCCTAGGCCATGCATTCTATCCATCTCCTGTGCAATTTAAGCAAGCCAAAGAGAACAACAAATCCACAGCTTTAACCTTTGGCACCACCTTTGTCTTTTCCTTCGTTCCCAAATACACTGATTTCGGAGGTCATGGTCTTACTTTTTTTCTCATGTCCACCAAAGAACCAATGGGTTGCCAGGCTAGCCAATTTCTCGGTCTTCCGTATAACTCTACTACAGGACAATTTTCCACTCGAGTCCTCGCAGTGGAGTTTGATACCATCCAAAGCACTGATTGCCAGGACGTCAATGATAATCACGTCGGAATTGATATCTCTAGCTTGATCTCCAACGTGTCTGAGTCAGCAGCCTTTTACAACTCAACAGGCAAAAACTCATTACTTCTCAAGGGCGGCCACCCCATTCAAGCATGGATTGATTACAACAGCCAAGAGATGTTAATCAATGTATCCATTTCTCCTCTTGGCATTCCAAAGCCATATCGCCCTCTGATATCATACCCGCTTGATCTCTCGTTGGTGATAAATGATTACATGTACATAGGCTTCTCTGCTTCAACTGGTACAATCTCATCCACGCATAGCGTGCATGGCTGGAGCTTTAGGATTGGGGGCACGGCACAGAATTTAGATCCAAAGAAGCTCCCATCTCTTTCAAATGGTGGAAGAGAGATTGTGCGAAGAAAGGGATTTGCCTTGGGCATCACTTTGGCTAGTATCACTCTTGTCCTTTCGGTAAGCTGCGCCGCTGCTCATGTTGTACGCAAAATTAGGAATGGGGACGAGATCTTAGAAGACTGGGAAATTGAATACGGAGCTCATAGATTCAAATATTCTGACCTCTACTCTGCTACAAAGGGGTTTGGAGAGAAAAACTTCATAGGGTCAGGAGGATTTGGGAAAGTCTACCACGGGGTTATCCCTTACACTGGGCTGGATGTGGCAATAAAGCGGGTTGCTCAGGATTCACGTCAGGGAATGAAAGAATTTGTTGCAGAAATAACAAGCATGGGACGACTGAGGCACCGAAATCTTGTGCAATTGCATGGGTGGTGCCGGAGGAAAGATGAGCTCCTACTTGTCTACGACTATGTGCCAGGTGGAAGTCTCGACAAGCTTTATTTCGACGACGATGACAAGGACCATGGAAAGAAGAAAATACTCACCTGGGAGAAGAGGTACAAAATCCTCGCAGGTATTGCACAAGCACTGCTATACCTCCATGAAGAATGTGACCAGAGAGTGGTCCACAGAGATGTAAAGCCAGGCAATGTCCTAATAGACGCAGATTTTGAGCCACGGCTGGGAGATTTTGGCCTGGCAAGGACTTACGAGCATGGGATTAATCCGCAGACAACGCACGTTGTAGGGACGATTGGTTACATGGCACCTGAACTCACCAGGACAGGGAAAGCCACAACAAGTACAGATGTGTATGCTTACGGTGTACTAATGCTCGAGGTAGCATGTGGAAGGAGGCCGATCGAGCCCCAGAAGAATGCCACTGAACTGCTACTGCTGGATTGGCTCAGGGAACTACATTCCAAGGGGGAGATCACCGGGGCAGTTGATCCCACACTGGATGACTATGACCTACATCAAGTCAAGCTCGTGCTTGGTCTTGGTTTGCTTTGCTCTCATCCTCATCCGAACTACAGGCCCACCATGAGAAGAATAGTTGAGTTTCTACTGGGAGACGCTAGCCTTCCTCCCCTACCTCCTGACATTCACCTCCAATTTCCCAGGGCGATGATGAATTACTCGGGAAGTCTCACCGCCGATTCTGACTCTTCGTATAGTAAAATAATCTCATCCAAGAGTACCAGTTTCACCAGCTTTGACAAGGTCTCTGATCCTCAGGGTACGAGGGCTACCCTCTAGAAACAACAAAATAAAGAAAGAAGCAGGATTTCGATTCGGTTCAAGTGCGCTGTGAACCAAATTTGCTTGTGAGCTTCCTTGACGAGACGCAAAAACTGTCATTTACGTTATTTCTCTGTAGCATTTCCTTTGTGTCAATTTTCTGTCGGATCGAGTTTCTGAATTGCAATTTTGGGTAGGGTCATCACTGGAAAACTTTCATCAAATCGAGTTACTAAAGGAGATGAAAAATATGTAATCCAACAGCTGAATGTTTGTGATCTAAGAAAACATAACTAGATCCGCATGCCACTCATTTCCAAGGTGAATTAACTCATGGCGTAATGGGCCTATGGCACAGAAAAGAAAGCGGGAAAAAAAAATCATGGCTTAAAGAGAAAAAAACTGAAGATGCTTTGAAAGCATCAATTGGGTATGAAATTTTTTAAATGTCTGACGTCTCAGACATCTGATGGTTGCATTCAGCAGCATCTCGGATCAGGAATCACTTTCTACGAAATTGTGGCTGGCCTTGACATGACTTGATGCGAACTAAGCTGTTCATGTATTTGTCTGAATTTCACTTTAAGCCTCTGAATCTGCAAAACCACTAGCATGTTGGTCAAACAGTAGAGATAAAGAGGGGGAACGCCTAAACGTGTCAGTCTAGGAAGAAGAAAAGTAAACTCAAGTAGAATACCCTTTTCAGCTCAATCTCTGTATTGCGTTTCCTCAGGCCTAGTGAGTGTTGCAAATTGGTGATGCCAAAAATATTATCTAAGTCATCTTCAAAAGCAGATTCCATGTCCTCCCGAAGGAGTGCAGGCAACTTGTCTACAACTGGCATTAGAAGGAAGCAGTTGAACTGCAAAAGAGACAACTAAGTGAGAAGAAAGCAAAAAGAAATCAAGGTCTGGAAGAGAATTCAAAGTCCCATTTTTTTTCACTAAATGCAGCGGGAGAAAAAATTACAAGAAGATACAAACATGACACTGGATAATGTTGAGCTTTAGAATAAGGACTATAAAGGAACGGGGAATATCATCATCCTTGTGGTTACAAAGAAAAAAGGGTTAGTCATTACAACAACCCTGTCTGAAATCCCCACCATCCCCTTAGCACTCTCTCCCTCAACAATTTAGTTATACATCGACATTGATCAACAAGAACAACATACATAACAAACCTTTAATTCTGCCGATGCCAAGAAATATTCTCTTATGCCATGAAATATCTGTTGTACCAAAGCATAAACAAGCCTCTCAGAGGAAGGTGCAAGCCTCCGATTCCAAAGTGTGCTGTCTAGAAGGTCAGCCAGCCTTGTTTCTGTTGTCTGAATAGAAGAGGCAGAGTCAGTGCTTGATCCCAGGTGACTGAGCTTTACATCTGCCCTTGGCTTAGTGTCCTGCTTTTCATTGGCAATGGACCCCAATGATGAATCATGGGAAAGACCAGCAGACAAGGGATTACTGCCTGTAGTGGACTGTTCTGCTCCTCCAAACGAGTCTAGAAATTGGCGTAACCCAGCCCGGTTCTGAAAAATTTACCACCCATAGTGACATAAGATTAGTAAAGCAAATTAACTAGCAGAATATGACCAATTTTTAAATTATTTCAGTTTTAGCATAGCTGTTGCAGTCTCATGGAAACACCATCAGTAAACAAGCTTACCCAAGCACCAAGGTGACAAAAGGGAAAACAGAAAAAGATGATTTGAAGCTTCTGTAAAATCCTGGGAAAGGTCATACGACAAAGAGAAAGCCAGAGATTTGAGATGCAGCATAAGATGAATTGGATTGGCCATGTCCATCGACATTTGAATGCTTTGCGGATGAAATATACTAACCTTATTGTGAAGGGACCAGGTGACATAACGGGTGGTGCTTACTAAATCCTCCATACATCTGCAACAAAAACTTATTGGACAATATTCAGAAAGAAAAACATTTTATTGCTCAATTAGGTCAATGGAGTTTTACATGGTCTCAATGCCACAGTTAGAGCCTCAGTCGAGTGCTTGTTATAATTACTGAACTACATACTGGCATTTTACAGGATTCGTAAAATAAATTTTTTTCAAAAAAAGCTTCAGCAAAGTCAAAAGAACATAATTGTAAAAGGGACAGGCGGTTTACTTTTCATGGCAAGCTCTTTCAGTTGATTCAGCAAATTTGTTGAAGGCGGATGCAACACGCCTGAGAAACACTTCATGACCACTTAGATACTCACCATCTTTCTGTGGAAAACCAAAGAAGCAAAGATGGATAACTGCACTAGATACTAATGTAGGAAAAATAGACTAATGAGATTTATGGAGTTCAGAAACAAGGGACAACCATCAATCAACTAATAGACAGAGCCATACTTGAAGAAGATATACAGAGATAGGAAGCAATCTCTTCAGAATGTGCAACAGCCTGCCACCCAACTATACCAGGAAAACAGAAATGTTAGCTTTCTGTAGGAAGAAATAATAAAAAAGCCAGAACAAACAGCATACTTTGTGAGAAATGATAAAAAAATCCCACAAAACTTTCAATGAGTTCATGTCTAGGCCTTAATTAACAAGGCAAAAGGAATGTAGCCAGTCTCATTTCACAAATAACACAAACCTCAGGAGAAAGTACGAAAAAACAAAAGGAAATGTATCACAGATGTTGGTTAAGACAATTTAGATAAAGAGTTCCTACACAACCAGAAGGGTTAACAATAAACTTTTATCATTTTTGAGTTCCACCGACTACTGGTCAGGCAGGCCTGACAGCAGCTGAGATGAAACAGCATCCATAATATTTCAATATCTGAGATGGATCCAGATCACTGCCAATTAGCCCTTTTCAAGGAGTTGCATGAATCTCTCTGCAAGGAATACACTTAGCCGTTCCATTTAGCCTCCAACACTGGACTTCCCAAGTAAATTCCTTCACACCAACATAATCTTATGTTTTTGCTAGTGAAAAACACATTTTTTATATTGTTTTATTACTAGCTTAAAAGTTTGTAATGATTCTCAGTTTGGGATGATAATATGCCCCAGTCTGCTCTGAATGCATTCCACTGACAAGATTATGTGCATGATGAGACTTCCGAATACATAACAGTACCAGCACTCATTGTTGCATGTGACATAGCTCAAACCACCAAAAAAATCAAGAAAAAGGAGAGAGAGAAAAAGATGTTGAATGTTAATAAGACGTATCACCTGATGAAGAAAAGGTTTAAATGTGTCCCTAGCCTTTGCAACAGCTATTACACACGCTGTCCTGATTTCTCACAGAAAAGAGGGAAAGACAAAAGAAAGGAACTCAGAAAAATAAAAGGTAATACAGTTTAAATCATCCCACATGATTGTGGAAAATAGCAGGCTATCACTACCTAGAGTAGTTTGTTCCATCATGAATATCTTCAACTCCACAGGCATTTACAATTTCTTCCCGTGTAATTGGAGGGCATTTAGTTCCTCCAACCACAAAACGGAATTCAGCCATGGCACGGTGATATTGTGCACCCCCATAAAGACGCATTCCTCCATTCTACATGAAAATTGAACCATTTATTTCCATAAAAAACCATAAAGTGGAGCACTATTTAAAGAGCAGAATTTACAAACGAAACTGGATGCAAGTCAACTAAGCCTTAACCAGCCAATGAGCTTTAGCTCAGCTGGCACGTCCTCCCTTTGGGAAGGGTTAGGTCCGGGGGTCGAATCCCCCCTCTTCCGCAGGCTAAGTCCTGCTCCACCATTTGCCTACAAAAAAAAACTAAGCCTTAACCCAACTAACTGGGGTCAGCTGTGGTAATATCTCTAACATTCATGTCAGTCTCATTGCTTCTGCCAAGATTATTTGTTCCTCCCTTTTTCTCTATCCACAGAATTAGAACCAATCAGAACATAAATACATACAGAAAGACTCAGACCGAACATGTGTGGGAGAAAAATAAAAGAGGGGAAACTTAAAAAAAGAATAAAAAGAAGTGCACAACTTTTCAGCAAAATATATGCATGGCCTATTAGGCGTCGTAAGCCAATATATTAGAACTTAGAATCGTAAATGTGGTGGAGCTCAGAACATTCAAGGGCTTACAGGTATTAATTTGTGAGGAAACTGAACACCATCAGAAGCAACAAATGCCCCTCCATTAGTTCTCTCATCTTGCAAAGTTTCACCTAGAACAGGAAGAAACAAACTCTTCAAGATCCAAGAAAGCAAACAAGCCAAAAATAGAGATAAAAATAAAACAAACCATAAGAAGGACATAATGACAATGGACAAATGCAAGCAGGACTTCACTTTTTACGATGACTGTGTAATGATACAACATCCACAATATGTCCAATTTCCATGGAAGTTCTATCAAGATGATTTACCAAATTTATCTGGAGGTGCAACAACTGTCCCTTTCAATAACAGCGACAACTGAGGAATAAAGCACAGTCAATCAGAGTGGGTAACCATGAATAAAGACAATTCTATCCAGGTAACAGTATTGCAAATATTCAACATAGATATGCTCGTGCATGGGCCTGTAGAACATGAGAACAATATTAACATGTTTTCTTTTCTTTTTTCATTTATGATGAACGCATACTGTGAATGCTGTATGAAAAACCATTTTACTGACAAATATGAACTTTAAGATGCTTTTCCAAGCACAAATCTAACCAAAAACTAAGCATGTCCTGAACGATTCATGCAGCCTGTTCTCATTCCAAGACTCCTCCGAATTCAGGTACTATAATCCACCTAAGCAAATAAGATATTTGCACTTGGCAGCACTAATAAACAATATAACTCCTCTGAAATAGCAGAGGAAAGTAATTGAGACCTTGGTCAAGAACAGGTCATGAAATGCTCTTCCTTTCTCCTTTAACTTTCCTTCATCCATGATGCTGCACATGAAAATGTACAATGAAAAAAAGAAAGCAGTACATTTGTTCGTGCTACAGAAAAAGATAAACCAAAAGAGAATTATGATGCAATGAAAGATTCTAGCCCCACAACACAATGTGGCTTTAAGAAAGATGTTCTTAAGTTGGACTAAAGACCTGAGTTCCCTATTTATTTCATCTAGCGTTCTTGTTGTGCTCCGGTACTCCTTCTCAAGAAGTGGAATGATCAATGGCACGCTATCCATATACCTTGCAAGCATAAGCAAACATTTAGCCATATAATAATGTATGCTAACTAAGTGCACATACATCGCAGTAGGCCAAAGAATACAAGGTAAAATGGGGTTTAAAAAAATGTCGTACCTTTTCTTTAGTAATTCTTCCAAGAAGAATCGAAGTTTGCTTACACCTATTCTACTTCTTTCTTGCTTTGACAATGGCCGGCCCAACTTCTCCTCCAATGACTTAATGTCTTCCTCCTCTCTTATGGATATAGCCTGCATTTCAAATGCTCAAGTTCTCAAATAACATTGAAAATGAAGCAGAAGCAAATGATCCTTAGCATAGTGCTACAATGATGTAAAGCCCATGTGCACAAAATAGCAAACAAGCTTTTCTGCTCAACATACGATCATATTGTTTTCCATCCAACTTTGATGATCATATCCTTTTTTCCCTAGCTTTACCATGTATTTTTTCTTCGACTCTACCCA
Source organism: Myrica gale (assembly GCA_963930655.1). Lineage (NCBI taxonomy): Eukaryota > Viridiplantae > Streptophyta > Magnoliopsida > Fagales > Myricaceae > Myrica > Myrica gale. The sequence goes on from OZ005611.1 coordinate 10,809,470, forward strand.
TCTCTGTCATACCCCAGTTCAAAACGAGCATGGTGCATGCTAAAATGTCACTTTCCCAAGAAACATGGATAACTAATTATCAACAAATATGCATTCTTCCAGAGAGACAATATCTCAACGTACACAATCTAGTCCCGTTGAATTCTTTCAGCATGATAACACATTAGAGCTCTACGTGCATTCATGTAATAAGAAGTAGCAATATCTAGGGTATACACACTCCTCAAACCCACCACCCAATCAACATAATTATCTGTCATATCCATGTAACATCCCAGTAACTCAAGCAATACTTCAATTACGTTCATCATAACACACACACCAAAACTACAAAGCTTACTTCTGAATTATGTAGACGCGTTTACTACCATCAAGAATATAACCAAAAGCAGAATTTATTATGTTCAGATCCCCCAACAATATAACACCAACATTTTCCAAACAGTCATAAACTCAAACGACAAGCTCATCAAATACCCTTAATTTCTCACTCAAAGGAAATAAATAATCTCTGAAAACCTAGAAAATATTCCGTGATCCTCAGCAAGCAATAATAAGTTATGCTGGGTGTGGATTCAAGCAACTTTAAAGAAGTATACATCTTCGTTGAAAAGTATAGGCTACGTGGCATAGTATTGACGGTTGGATCTTATGATAGGGCGAACAAACAGCGATGAATTTTGATACTTTGGGAGCTAAATGTGACGATTTTCGTAGTTTAGACCTCTAATTGACATTTGGTTGAAAGCTTGAGGCTAAGTTGCAATAAGTTTTCATATCATGCTTTTGAAGAATGATTGAACTTTTCTGTTCAAATGTAACAATGGATAATTGCTCACTTAACCAAAAGAAAAAAGACTGGAAAAGTCCAACAGTTGAATTCTAAACCTGTTTAAACTCGTCATTTGATCTGTAAACCGAATCCTGTCCAGAACCAACTCTTCCCGAGGGTACAGATGTGAAAAAGGGTGAGTCCCCGAGTATGAAGCCATCAAGCGTACATGCAGGCGGTGAAAGGAAAACCTCCACATCTGATGAACGTGCAAACTGGAGTATTTTTGTGTCAAGCTTGGTCGAGACAATTACAGTCCTTGAAAGCTCAGGATCAATCTGTGTAAGATCATGAAAATATTCAAACTTCGCATATCATGTCAAGTATTTAACTATGAAGTTGACAAAAATAAGGATTAGAAAGGCGCATACTTGCATAACCACCCTCCGTGTAGTTGCATTGCTCCAGTCACTACAATCTTCAAGACATAAGATGATGAACTCTTTATGCTGCATTTTAGCTCGCACAAGGGACTCCACTGCACGAGCTTGACTCTGCCAAGAAAGCGACATAAATCACCATCACTATAACACAAAAGAAAAATGAAGAAGGGAAGTTAAGTTCAAAAGGTGTTCGGCGGGCGGCCTGCACCGGACCTGTAGCGCTCGATTCTTTGGACCCGGAGCGGGAGCAATAAGCCCAGGAGTGTCTATAATCGTAAGGTTCGGGCAATATTTATATTCCACATTAATGATTATTTCTTTGGTTGAAAATTGACAAGAGTCGAGCTCCAACCTCATATTTTCAGCTTCAATGTATGCCTGTACAAAATCGCTCGTGTTAGGAAAGAAAACTAGAACAAGATAAAGACAATGTGACCTCGCTGATTGAAAGGTAGCATCTGCGAAGCTTTTTTTTTTCTTTTCACAAACACCGTTTGCACCGAGACGGAGAGGTTCGACTATCTTCTAGTAGCATTGCAAATCAAACAATTACAAAACCTGAATTTCTTGGAGGGACCTCTCCTCAGCGACAACAAGCGTGGGATCGGAATCAGAATCGGAGACGAGACGACAGCGAGGGAGCTCACATAGAGGGTCATACTTCATGTGGAGGGTAATGGGGCGCCGGGTCTTAGTGCCGCCGCCGACGTGGTTGAATTGGAAGCCCATGAGGGCTTCCACCAGGGCGCTCTTCCCGTCCGTCTGGTGGCCCACCACCAGCACAGCCGGCGCCTCGAACTGGGTCTGGAACTCCTGCGCCAGACCGTGCAGCTCGTTGTACGCCTCGTACAGCCTCCACTGTTTCTCTAATTCCGACGCCTCCGTTTGGTTTGGGATTTTAATGCCCGCCGCGTCGGACTCCTCCGTCTCCATCTTCAATTCACTCTACTTCGAAAATTGAATGAAGATGAGGTGTGAGCGCGTTAAGTGTGTCGTGTTTGCTCTGTGGCGGTAGTGACTGTCTACTCTTGCGCGTGTTTTGCTTTCAAACAAGTGACGTATGGCATCCATTTTATCTCTTTTTTGCTTGTGGGGTGAGACGTGGACCCTCTGCGAGAAAATTCCATTTTTAACAGTTATCCCTGCCGTTTTCACCGGACACATTTTCTTAGAGAATGTTTTCAGGAAAATACAGTGGCGTTTGTTTCTCAAAATTTTAACCTCTCAAAATTTTTAAACAATCATAAAATAATATCTCTCTCCTCATTAAATTATAAAATAATATTATACTATTCAATTAAATCTTTTCTCTCCTCACTTTTCTATAAAATACTATACTTTTTCACAAACCCCAAAATCCAAAATTTTCAAAACCCCAATATTTCCACAAACAAACACCCCCTAAAAAATTAGACTGATTGTTTCTTATTTGTTTGAAACCAAAAACTAATATCGAAAACGTTTTCAGATGTGGATTGACACCAGAAATATTTCAATGGACGGAGGCCAACCAAGAAAGTGATCGAAACCATCAGAAACTGTCGTACATCTTCATAATCTTTGAACCAAAGGACAAATGTAGGACATGTTTGAGCCCCAATTAATTTAGCTCAAAATTTTAGGTTTACTACTAAAAAATTCACCACATAATTTATTATTATTATAATATTTATTAAAAATCTTCTCTATTTTCACTTTTTCACCAACTCCCATAACATTTCTTTACTTTATAATATTTTCCAAACTCCAATACCCAAAATTTTTACCCTCAATCATACCATAGTCTGTCCAGAAAACAGGAAATTTGTAAACAGCCAATAAATAAATCAAATTGACGTCTTAAACCCGAGCCAAGGCAGGCCTGTCTCTTAGCAAAGCTTCTACTGCTCTCCTCCCGGAAACCAAAAGCACCATCAAATGTGGCCGAGGTCAAATGGTCACCACACACGCATACACCTGACCCTATTCTGGGATTTTTCATCAAATCGGTTGGCGGGCATTGGTTCGGTTGTGCAAACCCGATCCGATATGTTTTCAAATGCGTCCACGACCCCACCATTGAACTGCCAAACCAACCCGAAAGCTCCCGAACAACCTCAGCCGTGAGATCATTATTAGACACCCCCTCAAACGTCCCGATCAACGATACCGATACCAGAGCCTTGTCAGGTGGGCCATACGGCGGAGCCACATTTGTAGCAAAGAACATGTTATTCACAATGTCGTTGCCCGACCCGTTCAGATACAAAACAGGATCTGAGGACGGGATTTGATCGTGGTTTGCACTAAAATACAAACAAACCGTGCTTCGAGACTCCTTTTGCTTCGTCAGTTCGCTCCTTCCCGGCAAAATTTTGGAGGCTTGGGGTTCTTCAACTGCGACAATTACACCAAGCTTGCTCCTGAAAACGTCACCGTTCTCTAGCATCACACTCAGAGGAACCGAAACCGAATCTGATTCCTTAAAATCGATGGAAACAACCTTCGAGTTAAACGAGATTGAATCCAGCGGCAGTCTCGCCGCCAATTGTTAGGGGATAGCGCCGATGCCATTTGCCGGAAGAGCGTTATCACCGAGAGCAAGGCATTTGAAGATAAAATTGAACAGTCTCGACATCGTCTCGAGCTATTTATCGAAGAAAATTCCGCCAAAGAAAGGGCGAAAGAACCTGCCAATAATAGAATCCGAAAACCCGATCTTCCTCAACAAATGGATGGTGGGAACCTCCTCCGAAGTGAGAATTTGCTCAAGACCCGAATCCTTGTGGATGCAATCAGTAGCTTATCCAGAACTGACCCGATGGGGTTTGCGAGGGAGAGTAGGGAGTCCCAGAAGTGGCACAAAGGATCGGAGACAGTGTGAAATTGGTCGTTGTAGTAAATGCGAGCGCTAGAATAGAACTTGTGGAGGTTTAAGGATGGGTAGTCGAGGAGTTTCTGGGCTTCAGGGTAGCCTGTGATGAAGATTTGGAAGCCACGGTCCAAAAGGAAGCCCTGGAAGACGTCGGTTCGCACAGTCGGAGGCTTTGAGGACGGTGAAGGGGATGTTCTGGGAGTTGAGGTGGGTGGCGGCGGCCAGACCGGCGAGGCCAGCTCCAACCACGATGACACCAGTGGTCTTTGCATGCGATTGTAGGGAGGATGAGGCCTGGGGTTTGAATCGCACGCGATGGTGCTGGGTATTCTGGGGCGAGGACGAGAGAGAGGGAGATAGGAGAGAAGGGTTGGAGACTTGAAGTGAGGGAGTGACAGAAGGAACGAAGTTATTTTGGATGAGCTTTTGGTTTCGGACGATGGCATGCCGCACTTTTTGCGCTTTGCTTTTCTGGGCTAACATGGCATACTTGTCCACGTGGCCATGTAATTCGAAAGAATCCAATCCTCAGCTGGTCAGGTTGTCCGACTATATTGCCTTTCATCTCCCTAGCTGTATAATGTACAATTCTATCCAAATTACTCCAATTTTTAAAAATGGCTTAATTGAATTCAGGACATGAGGTAACACATTATTGCAAATAAGGCCCTGAGATAACATTTTCAACAAATAGACCTCTGAAGTCGAGTTCTTAAAAAAGTTTAGTCTATCCGTTCACTTTCCGTCAAACGAGTTAACGGTATTTACTGACTAGGATTTAAAAGAGGCAATCAAAGCGCGAATAGAACCAAAATGGCCCCACCCTTATCCTTCATCTCTCATATTCTTAGGGAAATTTCATTATCTCCCATGCTCTTAGGGGACTACCTTTAATATTTGAGTGTTGGTTTTTCAATAAATTATGATAAAAGACATTATCAAATATATAAACAAAAAGATTTAAGAGAATTAGGGACAAGCTACATTCTGACCTTGACCTCACCCAGCTAGGAATTATATACATCCAAATGTATACTATAAGTGTGTTTATAGGATGCTCTAATCATAACTGTGCAATAAGCAAACCGAGGGACAAGTTGTAACGCCCCCGACCCAAATTCTAAACGGAAAGATTTTAGTATAAAATAAGGTTTTTTCACTATGGATAATCATTTTTCTAGGCCCCAATATTTCAAAACTAATTTGTACTACCTCAGCAAAATATTCATAAACCGTAAAAAGCTCAAAAATATCAATCCGAGCCCTAAAATTTACATTAGCATATCTGATATTTTCAATATTGATGAAGATCTCTCGAAAGAATTACAATAACTACTTCTCCAAAAGTACTTTTGCAAAACACGCATTCGAAACACAAATCTACATGAAGCTCCTTGAACATCTCTTATTCTGTCAATTCTGAAAAATATAAGAATAAGTGGTGAGCTACGACTAGTTCAGTAAGTAATAAGTCAATGTGGGTTGGGGAAAAGACAATTTTATCAAAATAACCGAAATAAAAAATAGAACACCATGAGCCATACCAAATCAAAAAATACAAGTTTGTAACAAAAATATTCAAGACCACGCAATATAGAAAAATCACCAATAGTCACACATAGGTTGTTCACTGTGTATCCGACCTGATCCACCCGACCGAATAGTGTCGGGCTAGGCGCTGGCTCGAGCGTGGGCGGACCCAAAACACTGGACACGCCCTATATTCAGTCGAACCTCAACCGAACCGACCCACCCGAGGGTTAGATTGCAAGTCCCGATATTCGGTCGTCGTCGCCTCCCAGCCGACAACCCACTTCTCCTTCTTCTCCAGTAAGTCCACTTCTCCTTTTTCTCCAGTAATCGCATGCACATTGCTGTAGATCCTAGCCGCCATTAACCCAAGTTCTATCTTCTACGCAGCTCCTTGCAAAATCTCTCAACACCTTTAAGCCTCTTATTTTTCTTTCCTTTCTCCTTGCAGAGATCTGTTGTTTCAAAGGTTCTGTTCAATCGAACTTCAAGAGGAAGATACTCCTCCTGGTCTCTGGTAAGCCACTTCACCTTTTCCTCTTAAGTCTTAATGACTCTACGCCTATGAAGAATCTAGGAGGATGTCTCTGCTTTGTTTGTTATAGGCGAACACATACAGAATTAGCGGCAATGATGGAATATGGGGTGCTAGAATCATGGGCGACACTGTTTAGAGTTGATCACTTCCCTTGTGCATATGTTTTGAAACCGATGTGCTTCTCGATAAGTAATGCCCTTGCGGCAAACCATTATTGTGTAAGGAAGTTTATAAAGTTCATCGGTCATTGGACTGGTTGCTCTGTTTAGGTTAGGAATGGTGTTTGTTGAATGGTTTCGAATCGAATGTAGTTCCCAAGTCCTAACTACCTCTAACTATCACCTTTGGTTTTGAAAAATTGGGTTTATGCATATGTATGAATGATTGAATCAGGGTTTAATTGTTAATCCTTTTTTTAAGGATTTAACACACCTTTTAAAGCATATAATTAAGACCTTAAAATCTGCTTTCAATGAAATTCTATACTACTTTAGAGATCCTACCTACAAAACATGAATCGGTTACACAAAAGTGCTTCAAAGCTTTAACAAAGAACACATAGATAAAAACAGTGCTTTTATAGTTTGACTTCAAGCAGTACATCGAGTGAATTGTCCTTAGTATTACCCTTTTCACATGGTTATTGCAGATTTAGTATGTTTGGTAAACTGATGTTTAAGGTGATCCAACACTCCATATCAGTCATTTTTCTATGACTTTTAAGGTGATCCAACACTTCTTTCCATGTTGTTTGTATAAGATATTAGACATCTTTTTATTTTGAGGTTTCACAAAGTTGCATCTGAAAACTGTGTTAGCAGGATCCACTTGTAACTAAAGGGTCAGCTTTGGTTCCCTTGTTGGGCATATATGTTTGGGAGCACGCATACCACCTACAGGTGAATTTACTGGTTTGATGTTATTTCTAAGCTACTGGTAGTATGGATTTTGCTGTTTCATATTACACGTTACTTTCCAAGCATCCAACCGTAGAGAATCTTGAGATAACTTTTATATTGTTTCAAATTTTACCTTGTTAAAACTTGGGGCAGAAGTGAAATCTCCAAAGAACATAAAAGTTGTTTGCCTTTGTATATATGAAGCTGATTTTTTGAGATGCCAGTATGAAGTTTCATTATAGTGTTCATACACTCAAAACTTAATATCGGCACACATTTTTCATGTGACTTGGGTCTGGGATTTTGAACTCATGGGTGTCTGACATATTTAGGTTTCTCAGAGACCTGCCCTGCCTTGAATACATTTTTAGTTGGGGCAGGCTTTAGGGAGAATCTATGCCCTGATCACCACATTTCCTCAACCCCTGGCTGCCTTTTCTTATCGTTTATGTTTTCAATCGTAGCTTTCTTTCTCCTCATGATGTGGTAATGAATGTGGAATCTGAACCTATTTTTGGGGGTAGAATTGAAAATGATCTGCAGCCCTCCTGCATGGTTTTGTTTATCTTAAAGTGGGGGATTTTGTCCTTGTTGTAGTGTACAACTGAAATTATTATCTTTATGCAGCACCATAATGTGAAATTATTTACTTATATTGTCCTTTTTAAGTTAATAGGCCGACCATGCTGTTTTGAAAGGACAATGTCTTGGTTGTGATGCAATATTTATCCTCTACTTGTTCTTAAACTATATATTAACTAGTTGACCCCTTCTTTATTAACCTTAACATGATCTTGCATTAGCAAGTTGTCATATCAATCGAGAGATCTTCATAATCAGTACCAAGTACCCTTACAAAAATTAATCAAACTAATTACTCAAAAGAGTAAGAACTGCATTGTGTTAATGTGGACATGATATTCTACACTCCAAAGCACACAACTACAACCACATTGGCTCATTTTTAACAGAGAATAATTAACTTAGATCAACATATATTCTAGTTGTTTTGAAGAGTTCCTCATGAAGATATTCTCTATATAGCAATGGACAGACATATAATGGCTTGGCACACTGCAGCATGCATGGAAGTACATACAGTTGGGTCTCTGAATTTGAAACATTTTGGATGTTGGAGTCTAGATATCATGGCACTGTGGGCGTAGTAGCAGAGATTTGTTTCATTAACAAGTTCTCGATTTCGTTACTGAGGATAGTTGTTTCTATGCGATAAAAAACACCCAACCCGATCCGTACAGATCGTGTTCAGGCGGGTTGAATAAAAAAATTTCGGGTCGGGTTTTCTGGTCAGATAGTCAACAGAAAACTAGCTTGTACGGATTTGACAGTACCCGACCCGATCCATGAACAACTCTAGTCACATAGACCTCCAGGCCACATAAACTTACAAATACCACGAGGGTATCAAATTGGCCACACAAACCACAAAAGATATATCACCAGCGCAAGTATAATTTTCACAGTATGCTCACCAAAACAAGTTATAAATATTTCAATTGAGTTTCACAAAATCTCGACAATCTCAATTTTTCCCAAAATTTGTTCAGTTTCATAAGTAATATATCAAAACCATATACAATACGGTGCTCGTTTAAAAATTCCATTGAAAAACCACTTACCTCGAACGTTTAACCAATCCTTAAAGCTTCTCCAATAATTGCCGAACAATCTCTCGAAAACTAGTAGCACAACCCTCAATCCAAATTTTGGTCTCTAATAAACATTCTCTACGACCATTTATAAACCTCAATCTCTTCAACTTTTAAAATTCAAACATATCTCTATACATCACTTTTAAATTCAAATATAAGATATTTATCCATATCTTAATATTTAAATTCAAACATAGGATCAAATCTCTATTTAAACCTTTTAATTCAAATATAGATCACATCTCTCAACACCTTTAAATTCGAAAATACGATTCAACCTCTATCCAAAAATCAAATATAGGATTAAACTCTATCTCATTGTTTAAAATTCAAATACTCACTTAATACCTTTTTCGGGACGGGCATTACAATCTCCCCTCCTTAAAAGAAGTTTCGTCCCTGAAATTTTCCGCACCTTCCGCAAAGAATAAATTCATTAACAAATCAAATCACAAACCATTCACACTTTTGTTGTGGACTATGATCATACTCAATCACTTCACAATTTTTCTATTAACACAATTTAAGCCTAAGACCCAAGCTCATACAATATCCAAGTTCTAAACTAAGATCAACATCAATATCCTCGAATCAAGCCCACAACTTTAGCTCTTATCCTTAATAGAATGATCAAGACTTAAATCTCTTCCAATTTTAAAGCTATAATCCAACTTCAATCGAAATTATTCTGAAAATCAATCGAGTTACCACATATCACAACATATGCTCGAACTTCAATCAAAATCTTCCTAAGAGTCTACAGAATCACAAACCTATGATTTGATATAATCTGTAACGCCCCCGGCCCAAACTCCAAACGGAAAGATTTTCGTATAAAATAACAATTTTTCACCATGGATAATCATTTATCTAAGCCCCATTAGGCTAAATTACTCCATACGTCCCTGCAGTTTGAAATTTTTCCAGTTTGGTTCTCAGGGTTCGATTTTCTATAAATTTATCCCTGGTGTTTGGAATCATTTCCAAATAGATTCTGACGTCAATTTAGTGGATGAAAATGCACACGTGACAAACAACTTACAAGTGGAAATGGACAACTCGATTTTTTTACAAGCCCAATCACAATGTGACACGTGTCACTAAAATAAATAAAAATATTTTTAAAAATAAAAAATAAATCTAAAATTAATAATTACAAAACATAATTAATTATGTTTTTTATTATTTACTAACACGTGTCACATTGTAATTGAGCTTGATTTTAAAAAAAAATCGACCTGTCCATTTCCACATGTAAGCCGTTTTCCACGTGTGCATTTTCGTCCACTAAGGACGTCAGGATCTATTTAAGAATGAGTCAAAACACCAGGGATTGATTTAGGGAAAATCAAACCCTGAGGACCAAATTGGAAAAAGGTCAAACCCCAAGGACATACGAAATAATTTAGCCTATTTCAAAACTAATTTGTACAACCTTATCAAAATATTCATAAACCTTAAAAAGTCCAAAAATATCAATTCGAGCCCTAAAGTTACAATAGCATATCCGATATTTCTAATATTGATGAAGATCTCTCAAAATAAATAAAATAACGACTTCTCCAAAATTAATCTCTAAAAGTACTCTTGCGAAACACACATTCGAAACACAAATCTATATGAAGCTCCTTGAACTTTTCTTATTCTGCCAATTCTGAAAAATATGAGAATAGTGGTGAGCTACGGCTAGCTCAGTAAATAATAAGTCAATGGGGTTGGGGAAAAGACAATTTTATCACAATAACCGAAATCCAAAATAAAATATCATGAGTCATACCAAATCAAAAAATACAATATTGTTACAAAGACCTTCAAATTCCACGAGGGGTATCAAATTGGTCACACAGACCACACAGATATATCACTAGCGCAAGAACAATTTTAACAATATGCTCACCAAAACAAGTGATAAATATTTCAATTGAGTTTCACAAAATCTGGACAATCTCATTTTACCCAAAATTTGTTCAATTCCCCAAGTAATATATCAAAACCATATAAAATACGGTGCACGTTTAAAAATTTAATTGAAAAATCACTTACCTCGAACACTTAATCAATCCTTAAAGCTTCTCCAATAATTACGAAACAATCTCTCGGAAACTAGTAGCACAACCTCAATCCAAATTTTGGTCTCTAATAAACATTCTCTACAACCAATTATAAACTTGATCTCTTCAATTTTTAATTTCAAACATATCTCTATCCATCACTTTTAAATTCAAATATAAAATCTTTATCCATATCTTAACCTTTAAATTCATCTCAACATCTTTAAATTCGAAAATATGATTCAACCTCTATCTAAAAATTAAAAATATGATTAAACTCTATCTCTCTGTTTAAAATTCAAATACTCACACAAGTGCAGATAACATCGATATTGAGAGCAGAAAAAAGTAGAAAACGAGAACATATTGGAAGTACAAGAAAGTATTGTTCGGAGAGAACAGCATGAGAATGTGTATTATATACGTTGCTCCACAAGGGGAGGTTCTGTTCTGCAAATTTGATCACCATTCCCAGCAAATTTCAGAAAACACCTGCAGTCTCTTTCTTGACGTATGACCGTAGAGAACACTATCAATATAGGCATCGACATGTTTCCTTGATGGATGCTTTTGAGTTGGAAACTGCGACAGTACCTCAATGCCATCATCTTGGGGAGACCAATGGTTCCTGGTGAAGAAAGAGATGGGGTTCTTGCTGGGGTCGGACTCGTCAGGTATAGCGGGTGACCGAATTTGGGTTGTTATTGGTGCTGCTTCTGTTCCTGCACCTGCCATGACCTGATAAAGAAAGCGACTCTTGGCCCCGTACGCGCCTGATCCTGTGCCACTGTATGACCTGTACATCTGAACCTACACAAATCCAAGTAGAAAGTTGCTAAATTATAAATTTATCTCAACATTACAGTAATTTGATATTTTCCAACAGTTCACCTCGGATTTGTTCTTGGCAGGGAAACGAGTTGGACGTAGCTCTTCCTTGCCATGTGCAAACTGCAAAAAAAATTGTAGATCATAATCAGTTATTTCCATCAAACCATCAGCAACTGGGACACTCCCCTGCTTCGATGCCAATCGATGTATAGCCGGTTACTTGTATCCGGCAATGATCATCTGTATTAAAGTATGCTTCTATATTTTCCAATAAAATTCACTATTCCTTAGAAAAAAGTGATGGAGTTTAAGCTGTGCGTCATATCATCATTCTCTCTTCGCTTAGGTAATTTTTTTTTTCTAGATAGCTTAGGTAAATTATTTACCTTCAACACGAGCCAAGGAAACAGATTTCTGAGCTCAATAGGCCACCAGAGAGACAAAAAGTAACGCTTTCGCACCTCGAAGAATATTTTATGATAAGAATATTTTAGTCGTCCGATGTTGTGTACCGTATAAATTTTCAGCCCAGGAAATATATATGTATATGCGTATTGCGTGGACAACAATGAGAGATCAGTAAGAGCGGGAGCTGACCTGGCATTTGGTGCTGTAGCGGCAGCTTCCAGAATCTTCCCAGGAGCGGCAGATCTCGGTCTTGTACAGACTCTTCCCACCGGATGACGAAGAAGACGACGCAGTCGAGCCTCCGGAATCCGTCGCTGATCTTGCGAACCTCCCGCTGGGAGATTCCGAACCGACCAAAATTCCATCCATGACCAGCACGTCCTCCTCCACCTTCACCGGAGTGGCGTAGACGCTCGGCGACCTTGCCATCTCCAAGTTGTCCAATGGCGAGAGCGGCGGGTACTTGAAGGAGTCCGGAGACCCGGAGCGGAGGTACCTAAGGAGCGGCGAGTCACCGACGTCGAGGTTCTCGTTGTGATGGTAGTACCAGTGACGGCCGTTTCCAAATAGCGACTGGTTGTCCATCTGCATCGGCATCAGAACGTTGCCGTTTAGGCTGTTCTTGAGCCGAGGGATCTTCGGATTGCGGCTGTTACTGTGAAGAAGACCATCCATTGCATGTGGAGGTTTCCTCAAATTCCAATGCCAATATTCTATGAAGTTTTCTAACTCTGAGTAGTCTATTCTTTTATCTTTAATAATTTAGGAAGAAATCACTTTTTCTTTTATACATTATCTTTTAACTTTTGAATTTCCCGCCTGCACTGTCTTCTTCTATGCTATGGTCTTACAGAGAACTGAAGAGGATGATCATCCCAGGCGTTCTTCCAGTTAAACTAAAAAAAAAAAATTGAATAGAACCAATCGAACAAGAAAGATGTGGACGAATTCTTTTTCTCTCTATCTGTTCGTCTCGAAGAAAATTTATCACGAACATAACAGATCTTGAAACTTAAAAAACCAAAGCTCATGACCAAAACTGAAAACTGAAGGGAAATATAAATGGAAAAGTAAACCTTAAGAACCGCTAACTAGTACTTGGAACGCTGCGCTCGAGTCTTCGTTGAGAAAATTCCGAGAAAATGGAAAATGAGATCCTTTCCTGGACTTGGGAGGACTGTGATTATCGACCTCCTCTATTTTTCTCTCCCAAGATGGAAGTGCATCTGTTTCTCTTTAGAAGACGTTTTCTATATATAGGCTTCGATTTCCCCTCCCTCCCTTCCACAGTTATACTATTGAAGCGTTAGCAGTATATCAAGATCGATTCAAATATGAAGTTGAGGCAATATACTTCACAAAAGCAGCAGAATGTTTCAAACACGAAGAAGGTATATAATTTTTTTTTTTGGATAAATGTAAAATTACTTCATGTGATATAAGCCAAAATAGAATTAGTCTCCGTGAAAAAAAAAAAACATAAAATTAGTCCATCTGATTTTAGAAAATAATAAAATCAATCACTAATGAGAGGACCAACGCCAAAGAACAGTGAAATCACAATAACTAATTCGATTTTGGCCTTATATCACATTGATTGATTTTGCATTTATCCCTTTTTTGGGAGGCTCGATTTTGGAGCCTGTTTGGACAGCGAAACCACATTTCAAAGAATCTGAAGTCCATTACAATAAAACACCACAATATTAACACCATTAATAGACAAACTATATATGAGAGTCTTGTTCGCCAAACCGTATGCACAATTGACCACGGAAAAGTCCCCGATTCTCCACATAAAAGCCACAAGTTGACGGACCAACTTCAGATACCATCAATTTCATTCTTCAGATTCCCACCCAACAATGACACGAGACCCCCGCCATGGACTCTCCCCTCCGGAACCACAAAGTCGAAATTTTTCCTCCCAGCGCTACTGCTAATGCCAAAGCCATACGCGTCCATCCCTCCCGCAGTCTTCTCGGCAGTCAAGAAACTTGAATTCGATGTCGATGACTTCATTGAGACAGGAACCAATACCTGCGGGGCTATGAGGCGTTGTCTTTTTGCTGGCTTTTCCGGCCACTCAATGCTGTTGGATACGAGACTGGTTTTGGAGGAAGAACTACCGGTGCCAAACCTACTCCCAGCAGTTGAAGCACCAGATACAAGGCCATGGAAGAGTCCCGGTGCAATCAGGCCTCCCTTGGTTGTCTCCCGCTCCTGGACCATGCTACTGTGAGCTGCACAAAGACCGCTCTTACCCCTGGCAAATTTCTCGCATTTCCCCTCCCCCCAGGTGCATCTCTTTCCTCCACCGTGAGCCTTGCAGAAATCTGTGCTACCTTGGGCACTCTTCCCACAGTTCTCATACTTGCATCGCTTTCCTCCACCATGCCTAACGCAACAATCTGTGCGGCCCCGTGCACTCTTCGTGCAGCCTGGCACTGCACATCTCTTTCCACCACCATGGGCGACACAAAAGTTTGTGCCGCCATGTACACTCTTCGGGCAAATCCCACCACCTTCAAAGAGGCAGCGCTTTCCCCCACCATGTCCCTTACACAATGGCGTGCTCCCTTCAGCACCTTTGGTGCACCCAGCAAAGATGCAACGCTTTCCACCACCATGCGCCTTGCAAAACATGGTGCTCCCTTGAGCACCCTTCGTACATCCCCGGTACTGGCAACGGCGACCACCCCCATGGGAGATGCAAAAACCAGCCTGTCCTTCAGCGCTTCGAGTGCAGCCTTCCATCTTACACCTCTTACCCCCTCCATGTCTAATGCACAGTCCTGACTTGCCTCGTGCAGCCTTGTTGCACCCTCCTGGGTACCCACATCGTCTGCCACCACCATGTGCTATGCAATAATCTGTCTTCCCCTCAGCACTTTTAGTGCACCCGAAGAATTGGCATCTCTTCCCTCCACCGTGGGACTTACAATAGGCAGTTCGGCTCTCAGCTCCCTTGTTGCACCCTGGTTTTTGGCATCTCTGTCCGCCCCCGTGACCAATACAAAGACCAGATGCCCCACGTGCCCCTTTTGCACAGCCAAAAAATTTGCATTTCTTCAAATTGCTGGTTCGGTGGTCTGAAGATGCTCCAGTAGCTCCTTGCTCAGAGATAGTGCCAACAGAGTACTCGATTGAGTAGTCTGTTGTAGTAGATGGTTCATGGCTCAGCTGAGGTTGGTTCCCAAGCTCTAGAAGTTCCTGTGCTTGCATGGAAACCTTGGCACTTTCCATTCTTGGAGCTAAAAGAAGTGACGGCATATAGCCACCTGATTTCTTTGCTGAGGTGGAACCCTCATCAACAACAGGAATCACAAGATGATTATCTTCAGCAGATACTTGGCTCGGGAGAGAGAAGGAATTAATATCAGTCTCTGTTGAAACTGAAATATCAACCACACTTGAATACTCCTTAGCACCTCCAGAAAGACCAAGTCGTAGGGTTGAATCACCTTCAGATGACAACCCCGGAGGCAATGTGGTAGCTAACACTTTGTTCTTCTGGAAGCCAACATTGTAATAATTATCAGAGTACGCACTTGGTGTTGGGCCTAACCCAAGTACCAATCGGCAGCCGTCATCAGTAGCACTGTTGGAAAAATCACCCCCAAGATTACTTTGGATACACCCATATCTGGCTGTGTCACTACCTCCATAGCCAAGGCAATTCAAGCGTAAAGTAGTATCGCCAAAGGTGTCATTTTTTGCAAGTCCTCCATCATAAGATACCAGTGACCCCTTCCTGTTCAGGTCCATTCTCTTGACAGTGTGCACTATAACTCTAAATGTCCTAACTAAAAGAACAGTTTTTTACAGGACTCCACTAGCAGTTATATCTATCAGAACTCAATCACAAAACAGAAATTTTTCAGCTAATTCCCCCACTAACAAAGCCAGAGGTATCTGCTCTGTCCATCTCTTGATTTTGTCAGACCAACAGAACAGAATCCTTCGGTCAAAGCCTGTTGTATAATATCTGATAACGTTTCTTGGATAGAATCCTTTAATAAGAACAGTTAATATGGATGTCCAGAGATCTTTGGAGCTTCTTGTGCTCCTTGATGAAAAATCATGCCGCTTCATTAACCCTGACAATAAAAAAAACAGAGAAAGAATGGAACAATAATTGATCAGTACTTCTCCAAAACATACAACCCAGCAACAATTAAATGCAGTAATTTTCTGTGAAAGTTAAATAAATCCGTCAATACATGCAAAACGGACATAACTGGCATGAGAACACTGAACTCAAATAGGTAAGTGAAGAGCAAAGGTACCGCAGATAGCAATGGTTCTGTGTTCATTTATGAGGAAACTTAACACTGATACAAATCACCCTTGGGAGTTTGCATGACATAACTATGTTGATTAATCACTAGAAAGAGCGAAATAAACAGCTAGTATGAGGCATCTGACCTAGTAATTCTAGCAGTTCAAAATGACGTTTTATGAGTAACCAAATGAATTAGGAAATTCAGTGATACTTCGCTTCAGATTGAACCCACATAGTACAGTAGAGAAAAGAACCATATATCAAGAATTTTTTCTATAACATGAAGCGAAACAAATTTGAGCATATTGCAGTAAACTTAGGGAAACTTGCAACTTAAAACTCTATTGAGTAAAGGTCAACCCATATTATTTTGCTGATTAAGCTCAAATATTAGTTAAATTATTTAGAAATTAAAAATTCAGCTGTCATTAATCTCATAGGGCAAATCCACTAAAACTTGACACTGCCATCTCAATTTATGATCAATTCAAAACCCTAAGACGATGTTGCAAAGTGGCACCTCATCCAACTGGAGAACACAACTCCAGTCTCCATTGATTACCTTTACAAGTCATGAACTCTAATACTATGCATCTATGAGAATATGCTTATTAGTCACCATAAACTTCTATTGGGAAACTTAAAATCCGCTTTGACAATGGGAGAGGGGGAGTGATGAGTACAGTAGAACCATCAAACGCTCAAGATTAGGTCTGTCAGTGTATTTTCATGTAATCATTGCAGAGTGTTTGAAACACCGATGTGTTGGGATCACTGTAGACTGCTTAAAGGTGACCCCCCCCCCCCCCCCAAAAAAAAAAAACCACGTCCTGGCTTCATCCTGGTATTGGGCAAATAAAGGGAAGGGGATTGTGAGGCTGTTTTGATGCAATGCCGTTTTAGGACTGTTATGAGAACAATGTTTTGAAAATTACCCAACAAAACCCAATAACTAGCTTAAGACATCTATTTATGTAACCAAAAGAGCCAGGGAAGGAGAGCAGGGAGAGAAAAAGGGAATAAAATACACAATTTTATATAGAAGCATTGCATTATTTCGTTAAAAAGAAAACATTTTTTCCCTTCAAAAAGGAAAGGGAAACGATGTCCTACAGAGGTAAGAAAACATGCAGAGTGATTACGATATGAGCTATTAAAAAAAGCAACATTAGGCAAAGACTTCTGACCTTTGCCAAATTAACAGGAAAAAGGCCACATCCATTTCGTTTAAGAGAAAATCAGCGGTATCGCAGTCCAGAGCCATAATGCTAATTCTCCCTCCTGATTGTTATTTTGTTTTATTGACAACCAAGTGCACACAACTGCGTACGGATGTAGTTTCTGAAGATCGTAATCAACCTTTCCTAATTCCTACTTACTCTTTCCATCTCTTAACTCTTCCATTCATTATCATCTTGAAAATCATCCCAAATCGACTAAGAGCCCACAAAGCAAATCTATGGCTGTTTCTCTGAAAAATTAGACATCATGAAAAGGTGAAAGCTTCAGACTTGGAAGTAGAACCAAAAGCACGGACATATTAATAACGAACCGAATTCATACAATCCTATTAACTTCGTAAAAGACAAATGAACAGTCAAAATCCTTACAGTCCACAACAACATACTTAGGTACCCAATCTCCTTAACGGAAATCAGCAAACTGGAATTACCAGAAAACATTTATCTTTTTTATAAACACTTTGGAATACATACATCACATCACACCAAAACAAAAGAACTAAAAACTAAAAAAGACTATTTGACGCCTCTTTCATCAATACTTCCGGAGAAAACGCTGTGGCTAATTACGAAAGATAAAACATTAACGTTGGAGATCTATCCAAAAACAAGTAAAGGCGAAAATTAGAAACTATAGAAGAGAATCTCAAGTCCTATGAACATCAAATATTTCCATGAACCAGGTTAAGAACACAACCAGATCAGAGATGTGGGTTTGTTCAGGAATTTAATACCCAAATCATTTTCAGCAACAAACGAAAAATAAGAATAAACTCGGAACTTCCATTAATCAACAATAGCGGATTAAAAACTGACAACACCCAACCACCATAAACTTCAACAATCTCAAGCAGCGGTAGCCGGTAAGAAGGTAATAAAGAAGAACAAGAACAAGAACAAGAAAAGGCAGGTAAAAAAAAGAGAAAATTATATTACAAAACAACTAAAAAAGGTTGTTTACGAAGACGGAGTGGTACTAATGAGAAAACAAACAAATAGACAACTTCACTCAACCAACTAACAACGAAAAAAAAATAGTGACGAATAATTAGCAAATATACCCTGTTTTAACTGTTCTACAGAAAATCTCGGAATAGCTGATGGATCTGGGAAGCGGCCTGAGACATCATCCTAAAGCTGAAAAACCCAGAGAACGAAGAAGAAGCACCAGCCGCAGCAGAGGAAGAGCGATTCGTTCCAGTGGGAGAGAGCAAAAACTACGAATTACGTTATAGGCTCTAATAAATAAGGGCGAAATTGACTTGGACGGCTCCGTTTTCTCTTTTTCTTGTTCGGTTCTTTCCCCGAAAAAAAAAATACGGGGGCAGCTGGGCTGGCCACTTGTAAAGTCAAGAAATACGAAATACCAAAAATATCCCTGCTTCACTGGGTGCACAACTGTCGCAGGGTTTGGCCGTGCATACAGACTTTTTGATGAAAGGTACGGCAAACGAAAAGTCGAAATTGCTCTCCCGAAATGATCATCTGTTGATTTTCACGTATAAATTAGAAAAAATACAATTTTTCACTTCTAAACTATTATAGGTTGTACCCTTTGTACCTTAAACTATTAATTTTAATACATTGCACTTTTTCATTACCAATTTTTGACACTTTACACCCTATGTCAAATTTGTAGATTAAAATGATGATAATACCCTTAACTCATTTTGCATTTATTAAAGATATTGTTGTCAATTCATTAATTTATTAAGAGAATTATTATCAAATAGAGGGTGCAAAGTGTTTAATATTAGTAGTTGGAGGGTGTAATGTGTCAAAGTGGGTAGTTTAGAGTGTAAAGTGTCAAAAATAACTAATTAGAGAGTGCAATGTATCAAAATTGATAGTTTATGGTGCAAAGTATAAAATCAATTATCGTGTGTGAGTGAAAAATTGTAATAAACCAGTGCTGAGGAGGTCGGAGGTGTCGTGGACTCGCGGCGCCGAAGTGGCTAAAGTCTTTAGCGCGCAATGCTCTTGTCAACAGGCTTTGGTTTTTCCGAGGATTTGAGAGCCAAACCACTGTGACATCATGTCTGACCATTAATGTTCGCGTATCAGAATCTCTGAAAACTTTTTTTTTTCCTGGTTGGTTATTATAATGCTGTTTTCTCTGCTGATGTCTCAACTAGAAACAATAGATCATTATGCTCATCATAATAATTGGTGAGAGGCAAGTACTTTAAAATTGATGTTCATTTGAAATAAAATAAACTAAACATAGAAAGAGTGATGGTAAGTGTGAAATAGAGGTCGTCACCACCGCGGCCGCCACCTCTTTGTCCTTTGTTGGATGCGAAGAGGCAAACTAGACACTTATAGGACATTCGGTTAGGAGTGTTGTGAAGATTTTTTGTGTTTTGAGAATTTTCATGTAATGTTAATTTTATTGGTATACATGTTGTAATTATTTTATGTGAGATTAAAAATGATGCTTGATTATAGAATTTTTATGTTGTGAGGATATAAAAAATTATGAAAATTTTTTATTAAACTAGGAGTTACTTAGTAAAAATTAAATAAAATAAGAACTTGATTAAAAATAAAAAAATATAAAAGTGCTTTTGCACTTCCCAACGATGGAACCACCTTTTAGTGTTGGTACTGCTGCTGACGTCATAGCCACCTTGAAGGGTGCTCTACTTCTACCTCCAAAGAACAAAATTGTTGGCACCCCACTGGCAACGCCACCACCACGCGCATGCCTCGTGATTTTTGAAAACCCAGATTCCGGCTCAAGGGTTCAAGCCGACGGCTGGGTGGGGTGGAAGCCCAACAGAGCTCTCTCTGTCTCTCAGGCAATCACTGCCCGTTCGCTGCGTCCAACCCTAGTGAGAATCTAGGAGGGGAAGAGAGACGTGGCAATTCTCCATTGGGCAGGGAGACAATAATTGTGGGGTGGGGATTATCGGAATCGGCAGTCCGTTAAAGTCAACAACGACGGCCCAATCAGGGTCTTTTAGAAGGTGGGGTGGGGATTGTGATTTGCCGCGTTTCGAGTCTAAGTGCGTGTAGCCTTAAGATCCCCTCCGCCCAAAAAAGATGACCAGCCAGAACGCGACAATTTTAGAAAGTTCGAGGAGGCAAACCCTCTGAACACGTGGCGGACACCAACTTGTGGACGCAATTCCTCGTTATTGGAGAACGGACAACCCCACAAAGCCAGATGACATCGACGTGTGACACTCCAACGACAAGACCATGAAGCCCACCACATAATAGAATCTCTTCTGGCCTCTTGCTTTCGTTTTTTTTTTTTGGATTCCTCTCGCTGGCCAATTATTGCGGTTTTATCGCGGGTCTTCCAAAAATTTAGGTTTAGTAATAAAAATTTTATCACATAATTTATTATTATTATAATATTTATTAAAAATCTTCTCTTTTATTTTTATTATTAACATATCTTTACTTTATAATATTCTTAAAACTTCAAATTTCAAAATTTCAACCCTCAAACATTCCATATATGACGTGAAATTCTTCCTTTTTAACCTTTCTAGTAGCGTATGGTAGTCTAATTTAGGTGCACGGTCTTCAACTAAAGCTATGTCTGCAAATCAGCAGTTTATGAGACAAAATATTGGGAACAGTAAGGTATATTATAATTTTAATAAATTTATTAAAAAAAATAGTAGTAAAATTTTATTAGTGTTGGTGAATCAATAAAAGGAGAAGTAAATTTTTATATATTATTTTTTATAATTTGATGGAGAGAAATATATTACTTAAATTAGTGATTTAGGTCTACCACGAAAGAAATCTATTTACACTTTTTTGGTGGTTACAGTAAAAGTAGGAAGAAAAACATTTTTTTAAAAAAAAAAATTAGCCACTAAAGGGCACTAAAGGCATCTGGAGGAAAAATCAGAAAAGACAAATTGAGGTATCGCCTACCCACCGAGAAGGTGTTTATTGGCATGATGACATAAGGGACGTGTTGGGCGGATGAACACCTCAAATTAAGCATATAATGACTCATCAAACATATCATGGATTACTTGAATTAGCATGATGCTGTATGATTTGGACCGAATATAAATGTATTGCATATTTAAATTCTATTCTATTTAATTGCATAAAGAGGAGAACAATCAAACGGGTGGCATGTATTTAAGAGGGCAAATAATTGTGACATAATAGTCATAGGTTTTGTTGTCTCTTGGCGTAATTTGAATTATCCTTACACATTTGCAACATGGTATCAAATGTGCAACACCGCTCAGGGGAAAGCCATTTTTCAACAGTTTAAAGGGGTAATCATGAATAATATCTTTCTTAATGGTTAGCGCTCTTTTTTTTTCTTACGATTGGAACGTGCATTCTTTGGAAATAGACAATTTTTTTATATGATGGGGCTGACGCCCAATGACGTCTCAACCGTTTTCGAGTGTTCTGCTGTTGGGCTGAACTGTAATTACTATGAATATAATAATCTGAATAAAAGAGAATCTAAGGACATGGATTATCTGAGACGGATTCATAGTGGCCAATTAGGTAGAGTCCACGTGCATAATAGAGAGTTATATTATTGGTCTAATGCAGCTTATAGATACATTAAGAAATAGGTTGTATGGCAGTTTCCAATATTGCAGCCAAGAAAACACAGATCAGGCCCCCGATATTTCCAAATAACTAAAACATTAAAAATCATTTTAAAATAACTGTGAAGCGAAAACAGGGAAGCCTTCTATATATATATTCTATGACTACTATTATTAATCAGATAATTCTAGATTTTTGGTTATTTTTGGGGAATATAATCTATTCTTAATGCACAATTCCATGTATTCTGCGGCTTTTAGAAATGGCATTGGAGAGGCTCCAATTCTCTAATCCTAGCCAAGCTTCTAAAATAAAAAGCAAGGATTAAACCATGGATGACATGGCGTGGCTTGGCTCGGCTGGATACTGGCACTCATTTTTAAATGGATCGCTAAGATTGAGAGAATTACAACCCGTCCAAGACTCTTGGCATTGGCCCTTTGATCTCCACCAATCAACATTTTGCTCTTCTTGATTAAATGTTGCCCAAATTTTTCGAAACTCAAGGAGATCAAATGGAGCAGCATTGATCATAATAGGCCTTGACAATCGAGCCCTCTGGAGATATCTCCTCAAATGAACCAGAATGTCCAACTTGATCAGCAATAGCATAAGCAATGTGCCTTGTGGACGTGAAAACAAAAAGGGGAAATAGCCCATGCGGCAAAGTGAGAAGGGACGGGCAACCCCATTTCACAGTCTAGAAAAACCTTCAGGAAAATTTTTGGGAAAAAAAGACACTGAAAAATACTAGCAACTAATTACAGTCTTCCGGCATGAATATGTGTGCACGCGAGGGCTTGCGGGAGAGATGGAGAGGACACAGACGGCATCCCAGGTGACACATCACGAGAATGCTATCTATCTGGTGGTGTGTAGCAATAACAGCAACTAGTTTTATTTAGTACAATAAAGCAAATGACTAATTACGACCAACTACAACTAGCAAAACATCCCAAAAGCCACTATGGAAACTGTCAACCACCTACATATTTTTTTAACCATGGGAGGGTGGCGAACTCTAGAGATGAACCGAATCTATAAGGACTGGTTGACGCAATTTAGAACAGGATACGCAGCAAGAAGCATCTCAATATGTGCCCCACAGGCAAGAGAAAGTACGTTCAATCATCCAGGCTTCAGAATTCGTTCTAATCACCTTAGTCATGAAGAGCAAACAAAGCATGATTCTTATTCCAGCTACGAAAATCGAGGTGGACCTGGAACTCCAGGGAAGAGTTCAGATATTTTATTGAAAAGATCCATAACCTGGAATCAAAAAGGAAAAAATGTGATGCACGTAAGTTTATTACCAGATGTATGGGCGAAATAAAGACAAATCTTGGACCAACGAAATATTTCAAATGATGAAGGTCGGATGATTGATACTTTATTTCAACATATAATAAATTGCGTCTGAATGTTAAGAGTTCAGTCATACCTCCTTGTCATTTTGATATTTTGAAATGTTATGTGGGTCCTGTGAACACTGGCAAAAGAAACAAAATATTAATGATTTTGCATTAAATATTGAATACGCGCATCAGGTAGTACATAGAGGACATACATCCATGATTGCTGCTTGAATTCTTGGGTTTTGGAACGCCACTCTAAGTTCAGGATTTTCCATGATTCTTGCAAAAGTTTCCTCAGGTGAAAGTCCAATTTGATCTGCAGTATGTGAAACAGAAGAAGAATTAAAGGACGTTATAGTAGCAACCTAAAGATGGTCTACGTTAGTTATATGATGTAGTGGAACCATATCAAAACAGAATAGTAAGTTACGAGGTAGTTTAGAAGTATGGAATAAATGAGAGTCAAGGTCCAAATATAAATGTTGACATAACAATGGATTCAAAAAGCTGTAAACAGAAGTCTGTCAAGGTAATTGGTACTCTCCTAGGAGTTGTTTGACCCACCATAATAAGGGATAGCCCAAGCTCCATCATGCTATGACTACTATGGATAAAATGAAGTGGAATAAAACCATAGAATGATGATGTTGATAAACCAGACTACTTGTCGAGCTTTGTGAAAGTGCAGGAGCACCCATCATTCTTTCAAAGATCACAGTGGGAAAACACCCTCAGTTAAATCTACAATTACAAAGGTTTATTTGATACATATCCAAAAGGCTCAGCTTTGATTGATGTAGTTATGTGTAAGTGCATGTTTACAAAGAATTTTCATCTGTCAAATACATAAAGCGAAAATTTGTCTGGGTATTCATCAAGAGAGAAATTGCCATCCAATTTACAAACAGAGAAATAGTTATAGTCAGTCATTGGAGATCAAACCTTGCAAACCCAACAAAGTGGATATCAAAAAGTTTTACGCTTAAATGCCTAGGAAAAACATTGAAATTACGCATCTAATAAGTCCAACTCAAGTCCTCCCCAGCCAGGTGTACTTTTAATATGAGCAGAGCTCTAACATGGATTGAAACTGAAGGCGAGAATGGAGAACCTTTTTTTTGCACGGTATCAATATATTAAAAGAAGAGCCAGAAGCTCTGTTGCAAATAGCTCCAATTCCAAAGGAACGGCACATCCAATACTTCTCCAAAATGAATGGAACATTGACCATATGGCAGAGAATAGTTAAATACAAACTTACCAAACTGCTGTTTAAACTCAGGACTGTTAAGATCAAAATCCTTAAAAGAATCCATCACACGATCATCCCATTCGCCGTTGGAACTCATCATGTTATTCCTGGTGTCCATATCAAGCATGGAAACGAATTAAGAACTGTCACAAATGGACAATATTGTAGAATTTTACTGAAACTACTGCAACAACTATAGCCTACCAGGAAAAAGGGTAAAACTTAATAAATCAGCAAATAAACATAGACCAACACAATAAAGTTACATCAACATATTTCCTTGAAAAATTTAATGTAGACAGTATAGCATGTTGAAAGCACTTGTTCAGAAAATCTACAAATTGATAAGCAGCAGACTCACAACAAGATCAAAGAAATATGAGGTGAAAAAGGGTCTTACATCATCTCCTCAAGTTGTTGACGATATACTGGATTTTGTAGCATCCCTAGAGAACAATATGCATAATAGTTCAGTGTTTAAATTAAAAAGTCAGTATTAGAATTTGCATAAAATCACAGGACTCATGAGGATCAACAAAATTAGTCCAATCCCTAACACTATATACAACACACTAACACTATATTCCACCAATGACAGAAGAAATCATTTGCTAGCAAAAAAGAAGAAGACCGAGATGTAGGCAAAGGACCAGATGTTCCTTGCAGTAAGGATGATAATGATGCAGAAACACTAGATAAATGAAAACATAGACATCAGTTACACCAGGAAAGAAAAGCCTCAACAAATTCCAGTGCCAATCAACTCCTAAAACCCTGAAAAAATATACTTCTAATCAACTCTTACCACAACCAACTTCTAAGGTGATAAAGAAACTAACCATTGTTATTCCCAGAGTAGGATCATGATTCACCATTCATAGAAGCAAAAAAGAAAAATAAAGTGAGACGGATTGTGCCGTATGGTCTTACATTTGAAGGTGGCAGGATTCCTCAACTCCTCAGGTAAATGACTGCAAATAATATTAAAAATAAATAAATTCCATAAGATCCAAAACCAATAATACTGGTATATGCAAGACAGGATGATGGAGGAATAGCAGAAGCCAAAAGTTACTAATTTCCGCATAGCAGAGGACACTGCCAATCTTTTTCCCTTTTAATGAGCAATGTTACACATGACCAGCTATCAAATCAATGAAACAAGACCAATGACACATTTATATGCTGGGAGAAAGAACAAAGGAAAGTGTAAATGATGGAATAAATAAGGTTTATTCCAACTAGATGAGCAGAAACACAACTATGTATCACAATGCATTGCAAAATTATAACAGCCCACCTTGGCATGATAATAGTATGCAAGGCCTATGTATGACCACAGCCCAATGTTATAGATCCTATCATCTCAGATTATTAAAGTTCAAAGGCCAGAAGTTAGCAATTTATGACCAGAACAGCATGCTTTTCCTATGCCAACCAGATAAGTGCTACAAACCCCATTGTCACATATATTATTAAAAAACAATTCACCCTCTCTCGGGTTCTCTCTCTCCCAACCACCAGGTGGTTTGGGAGCTTTTGCTTGTAATTCCTACTCTCTGAAGTGTCCTTCGAATTCCTTTGCCTAAGCGTTCGACTCAAGGGCAGATGCTTTGACAGTGTTTGTATCAATTGTTGGGTCGATGTCTTTCTCTAGTAGATTCTGTGTTGAAGCAAAGGAGTTTCAAGTTACAGTCTTAGGTAATGGTGTCGTGAAACTGGCAGAATGGAGCAGGAAGGCGTAGCTCCATTTTCATCGGGCGGTTTGGAGCTGTTTGGATGGAGAACATGGCCAGTAGACTGCAAGTGGATATCAATAAGGAATTTGTAGTAAAATATAATGAAGCTTCCCGGGCTTTTTTGGTGCAAAGGTGTAGCTACAAGGCTGGGCGTTATGTAGCCATAGCAGAGTTTGGAGGGGGTCGCAGAAAAGGGGTGGTGATGATTCAGGAAGGGAAAGGGGGGTCTGGTTGGAAGGCTTTGGTAGCTGTTTTTAGGAGGTGGTGACTCACTTGGGTAAGCTCAAAAGTGGACGGGGTGGCTCTTTTGACTCTAGAGTCCGAAAGGAGGTCTCTTTCGCGGAGGTTGCAAAGAGAATGGCGACGGGGGAGAGGTCTGAAGGTAGGGGCATGGCCGTGAAGGGAGCTGAGGAGGCTGGGGTGGCGTGGAGAAGAAGGCAAAGTCGCATGCGTTTTTAGAGGGTGGCGCTTCTCTTTCCAAGGAGCAGGCAATAAATGCAAAGTCGGCTGGAGGACAAGTGCTCGACGTGATTTTTTGGAGGACGAAACTGTTGGGGATACGAGTCGAAGTAGACACTGTTGGAGCTTTTGGAAAAGGAAAAAGTAATCTCCCAGTCATTAACCAACCTGTCAAAAAGAACATCCCACACCACCACTCCTGACCCCACCTCCATACAATCAGCCACCCAAGCGTCCTTCCGGCGGGCAATAGAATATAATATAGGGAACTCTTCACTCAACAATCTATACCCACACCACTTGTCATGCCAAAACCGAATTCGAGAGCCGCTCCCAACCACAAACCTTACGTGCTCTCTGAAGAAATTCCACCCTCTACTAATGTTTGTTCGGAGTTTTATTCTTTACTGTATTCGTGGAGTAGGAGGAGTGGGAATGAGGATAAATTGTTGTGGAAGGGTTCTCCGAACGGTGTATTCTCTGTTAAATCGTTGTATGTTCTGCTTTTGGAGGGGTCCTATGCGGATTTTCCTTGGCGTCTATGTTGGAAGAATAGAGTTCCCCCTAGAGTAGCTTTCTTCGTTTGGGAGGCCACTCATGGGAAAATTTTAACTATTGACAACTTAAGAAGAAGGGGTGTCTATGTGACTGAGTGGTGCTACTTATGTAAGAGTGCCGGTGAAACGGTTGATCATATCCTTCTTCATTGCTCAATGGCCAGAGGAGTGTGGGGGAATGTGCTGAGTATCCTTAACTATGATTGGGTTATGCCTCGGAGGGTGGTGGATGTGTTGCGATGCTGGGAGGAAGTTTGAAGATCCAAATGCGTTGGTCATTTGGAAGATGATCCCAACTTGCATCTGGTGGTGTTTATGGAGGGAGAGAAATGAGAGATGTTTTGAAGATAGGGTGGAGTCTTTGGTTCGGCTGGGGGGTTTTGTACTGCACTCTCTTTTTCTTTGGGCTAATTCGGTTTTATGCTGTATTTTCGGGGATTTTCCGGATTTTATTAGTTTTCTAGCATGTATGCTTTAGTTGTTGTCAGTATAGCCCCTTGTACTGTCATCTTTCTTTCCCTCTAATAAGATTGACTTACTTATCAAAAAAAAAAAGTGCTACAAACCCAAGCTATACACAACTACTCGTATGTATATGGTGGTCCATAGAGCTGTGCACAAACCCTATGGCTATGGGGAGACTTTTTTTTTTAGTATTTTTCCCAAATACATCTTCCCACCTAGGTTAGTCGTACCATTGCTCGGTGGCAAGAGGGTTGTGGGTGCATGTGTTGAGCATTCTTAACTTTGACTGGGTTATGCCTAGGAAGGTGGTTGATATGTTGTATTGTTGGAGGAGCAAGTTTAGGGGTCCAATCGCTTTGGCCATATGGGAGATGATTCCTGCTTGCATTGGTGGAGTTTGTGGAGGGAAAGGAATTGCAGATGTTTTGAGGATAGAATGTTGTCTGTGGATGGGTTGAGGGGCTCTATGTTGAATTCTCTTTTCTTGTGGTCTAACTCGGCTTTAGGGTGCCCTTTTGTGGATTTTCCGGATTTTTTTTGAGTTTTTTAGTTTTTATGCTCTAGTTGTTATAGTATAGTCTCTTGTACTGTCAACTATCTTTGTTTCTTCATTAATATGGGTTAACTTATTTATCAAAAAAAAAAAAGTTGTAAGAGGCCAAAAACTGAAGGTCAGATTCATCCCGAGGAAATTCCTTATATAATGAGGGTCTGACCTTCCAGTCACATTTGCTACCAATGAAAAACAGATAAATGGTAAGTAACGAACAGGCACAAGGTCCACATATCACTTGTTTATATCTGTGTGGCATAAAATCCAATATGAAATGAATGGTCAAGGAACTGTTAAATCAGACGACAGAGAGGTAAATTTGACCGTTTAACTTACATTCAAATACTCCCCCTCAAGAATAAAAAAAAAAAACTCTCCCTCACAAGCAGCCAGAATCTCCCTTTATAAAAGGGCCCCACATGTATAATAGGTAAATCAAATGGGCTTCAAAGAGTAGAGTCAACATTCAAACTCATGACCACTACTTGGATATCACATTAAATCATCAATTATCCTAAAAGCCTAAACTAACAGAGAAAGGTGAATCTAATCATTAATGTATATTCTTTAAAAAATAAATCTATTTGTTGTATTTGACAAATTCCTTTTTGTCTTTTAGATAGAGGTTAACTGAAATAGGTTTGTCTATATGAAAGCCATGATGTGATTATTGCCTATATGAAAGCAATGATGTGATTATTGCATTTTCTGATGTCCGATAAACGTTTACAGACAAAGCCATGATGTAATCACAGCAGCAAGTCAAGATGATTCATCTATAACATCGGGATTGGAGAAAAGAAGACAAATTACGGGTAAACAATCTTCTGCACTGTTGGATCTTCCATCATTTTCTCCAAGGCTTCCACTGATATGACAGGTTTTCCTATCCAAAGATAAGGAACAAATACTTAGAATATCTGATCAAATCAGACAGAAACTAGAAAAGGATTAAATCTCCAAAACTGAACTACCATGGCAAAGATGTATGATTGCGTCTGTCACACATTCATAAATTTAACTGGATACAGCAACCCTCACAGACAAACACCCTCGCACATAAATGCATTCACTGATATGCTCCAATCCAAGCACCAACATGGAGATATGTTTTAATAAGAACTGGGATGACAAACATCTATCTGGATTGAGCAGTGTCTAATAGTGTACAGACAAAGCAATAAATTCAACGAAGGCTTGTCCAATCACTGCATTTGCTTAACACATTGTTTTTCAAATGCTCATCATACCCTAGGGGTGGTGAATCAGAGCAGGAAGGCAGCCCTCATAGCCTAACAGTAGCTAACGAGGAGGGTAGGGGGACCTATTTTGTTAGAACAACAATTAAAGTGCACTCTCACCCAACTTGCATTCAGGAGTTAGGCCCCTCCCGAATCTCCTCTGCTTGCTTCAGTACTTACAAGGTTGTCCTTTACTCCATTCATGCTGAATGGCATTTGGGATCTAGTGGAAACAAAGGATACATCCAATGCCTCCCTGAAGAATCTAAACAACTGCAAAGATGCATGCATATTCTTGATTATGCATGTATCTCTCTTTTCAAATAATTTAAGATGTCCTGACATAACGAACCCACCCCATGGATGGTCTTATTAGGCTCTTAACAAATTTCATCAATTCCTTGGTGCAAGTTCAAGCAGCTCCAGAGATCAATCTACAACCATTATTCATCAGGACAGAAGAGAGATCTTGAACTAAGAAATAGCTTCTAGAAAACAAATAACTCATCTCGATACTATCAGTAAAACAGGTCCTGGATATTGATTGAAGTACTTACACTCGTTAGAATACAATGGAATACTTACGTGTAGATGAGGACCCCTCAGAACCAGGAGGGGAATAGGTAGATCTGAACCACTGGGAAGCATCCACAGGCTTAGAAGCAGCTCCATTTTCAGAAACCTTCAGACATACTTGTATGGTTAAATCCTGAGAGGTTAACTCAAACCAACACAGTGTCATCAGAAAGCTCAACAGTAAATGCTTACCACCCCAGCAGTCTTAGTGTCATTCGGCGAACATGTTCCAGGGACATCTTGGATGCTTTCATAAGGACTCTTTTGCTCAGCTTCTTCCGGAGAAACATCAACAAAAGCTGTTAGGAAAAGTTGCATTAGAGCTCTAATAGCAAAAGTTCAGGAAACCTAGTAAGTATCCAAATATCAACTTGACATGCTTTGAAGAAAAGCTAAATGTACTTTCTCAATTCCTTTTCTTTTCCAGCCAAGTGACTGTCTCAATGGTAAGAAATGCTGAAAGCGTTGATGACAGTGTCTTCATGTCCACTGTACGCATAGACTGTCTCATGTTTACAACTGAAGTAAGGGGCACATAAACTAAAAGGAAAACTATTTGAGTATGACTTTGCTATTATTTGGAGATGAAACAGATCCTTTCTACATTCAAAGTCAAACTGTTGAGCCACTCCCCATCTGTAGACACATCTATTCTAAAACACATGGTTCTTTCAATTGACAAGAGGGGCACATCCAGATGCAAAAGTGTAATCGGAGATATATGTGGTACAAGTGAATTATAGATCTAAGCTTTTCATACTAGTGAACAGACAATTCGCAGAACAAATTCGAGCAGTTTTAAAATCTTTTGATCGTGAATTGATACAAAACAGATCGTTGATTTATTTGCTCACCTAATGACTCAAATAGTCCCACCATGTGTCATGGATCCCGGCTATGACATACCTGCCTCTCATAATAAGCATTCAATTTTTTATTTTTTTTATAAGTAAGTCAATCTTATTAGAGAAAAAGAAAGATGACAGTACAAGAGACTATACAACAACTAAAGCATACACGCTAAAAAACTAATAAAATCCACAAAAAGACAGCCTAAGACCGAACTAGCCCACAGAAAAAGAGAATGCAACACAAAATCCCCCGGTCTAGCCAATGACACAGCCTTGTCTTCGAAACATCTCCCATTTCTCTCCCTCCATAAACACCACCAGATTGAAGCATTCAAATTTTAAAATGAGATTACGAAATCAATCACAACAAAAGCACGCTGTCATTCCTGGATGTGGAGGAGTTCAACAAGTTAAAACATAAAATCTAGATTCCGAAGATCTTTAACTTCTTTTTTTTGATAAATAGATCTTTAACTTCTACATAACAATAAAACATTTTATTTTATTTGATAAGTAAGCCAATCTTATTAAGAAAAACGAACACAGTACAAGGAGCTATACCGAATTAGCTTAGACCAAACAAGCAACAAAACTAAGGAAATCTTGGAAATCAACAAAAGGGCAACCTAACATCACATTAGCCCAAGAATAGAGAGTAAGTAACAAAAAACTTTGTAACTTATCCAAAGACAAAGAAACCGCCTCGAAACATCTAGAGTTCCTCTCCCTCCAAAGACACCACCAAATGCATGAAGGAATTATTCTCCAAATAGCCTTAGCGAACGGGTTGTGGAGCCTCCTATGCCAACACCATAACACATCCACCACCTTCTCCGACATCACCCAATGAAAATTCGCAATGAGAAGAATGTGGTTCCAAAGACCACGTGCCAAGGGACAATGGAGAAGCACATGGTCAACCGATTCCTCATCCCCACGACAAAGATAGCACCAGTCAACGATGCAAATTCCTCTTCTCCTACGATTATCTGTAGTAAGAATTTTTCCATGCATAGCCTCCCACACAAAAAAAGAGACCCTCAAAGGGCACTTCGATCTCCAAAAGCTCTTCCAAGGAAATGACAAAGACAAACTATTGCCACCCACAAAGAGAGAATACATAGAATTAATCGAGTATGCACCCTTCTTAGTACTCATCCAAAGCAACTTGAAAGAATGCTAAGGAGAAACCATCCGGTGGCGGTGGCGAACAAGTTGGAGAAGCTTCAGAGAGATTTCCTTTAGGGTAGCGACGAGAATGTGCACAAGTTCCATCTCCTGAAATGGGATTCGGTGTGTTCTTCTATTGAGCTTGGGGGGTTGGGGATTCGTAGAATTTTGGTATTGAATAGAGCTTTATTGTGCAAGTGGTTGTGGCGTTTTGCGTAGGAGCGAGGTAGTTTGTGGCGGGGGGTCATTGTTGCTAAGTATGGGTGTGTTGCGGGTGATTGGAGAACTGCCCCATGCAGGGGGGCTTACGGTGCTAGTCACTGGAGATTCATTAGTAGGGGTTGGCCCGCTTTTAGCAAACATACAAGATTTTTGGTCGTCAGTGGCTCGAGGGTGAATTTTTTGCATGATTGGTGGTGTGGGGATAAACCGTTGTCTTTGGCTTTCCCTATTGTTTATTCATTGTCTCGTTGTAAGGTGGCCATGGTGGTGGATTGTTTGGCGGGGCAGGCCGGGCATGTTGTTTGGAATGTTCCCTTTCTTAGATCTGCTAATGATTGGGAGGTGGAGGATTTTATGAATCAGCAAGATATTCTAGAGGAAGAATGGGAACCTATTCAAAATCATAAATATAAACACAAGGGAAGAAAATATAAGTAATATTATGTATCTAACAAAACCTACATCTTCAAAGAGCTCTACACAACGCATTTGAACTATAACAAGTACATGCATCATGTTGTGAACATCAAGAAGTAGGACTACATACTCTTATGAATCTGAGATTCACCGCTAAAAAGTTTATTTACCAAGTTTCTTTGGTTCCATTTTTACTTCCGTTTCATCTTTGACAACAGTTACTGCTGCTTCTTCTACATTTGTTGCAGGAACATCTACTGTAACTCCAGGTCCAGAAGAGGCTGGAGGAGGCGAGGCAGGAGGCGCTGGTGTTGGAGGCATCGGAAAGGGAAAAGGTGATCCCGAAGAAAAAGCTGCATTATTGAATTGATTATTTTGCGAATTCATCTGTCCCATCATCGTCTTGAAAGCTTGTTGCATTGCATATTTCTGAAAGATTAATAGTAAATACTATAGAGGTTAGAAAACATGTGGAAAGAGTGCAGGGTTGAATTCTGATACTGCAACCCAACTATGATGCCCTTATATAAAGTTCCCAAATGACACTAGCATGTGCAAGGGTAGCGTTTACTTTCTACTTGTGTGCCCATTGATTCAGCCTCTTAAAGGGTATGGGTGCTAAAGACCAGGTGTTAAATTCCTAATTAATAATCTAGAGTCCGTGCTAAAGCCCAGGTGTTTCATGATAGTATGCATATCTACTCAAAAATGTGTGCACCCCAATTGATATCCCACACTTTTTTAGTCGCTATTTTATTTTCATTCAGACTGAAATATGGTTTGAGTTTGCTGATTTGTATTGAAGTCAGCTGCAATATGTAATTCGACATTGATGCACCAAATATTTTGTACAGCAAAGAATTTGGCATGGAGGATGAAGGAACCTTGGGAAAAAAAACATTGCAATGAAGGTCCCTGAAGTTAAATGGTTTTTTTGATAAGTAAGTCAATCATATTAGAAAGAAGTGAAAACAGTACAAGGGACTGTACTGAATACGCTTAGTCCATACAAACAACAAAACTAAGGAAATCATTGAAATCAACAAAGGGGCAACCTAACACCGCGTTAGCCAAAAAAAAAAAGAGAAAGAAACAAACATCCTTGCAAGTTCACCAAGGACATAGAGACATCTTCAAAACATCTATTGTTACCCCAATGGACTTGAGAGTTCATCTTTCCAGCTCACGGTGGAGAAGCTTAATGGGAAGAACTTCCGAGAATGGGCTCAATCAATCAAGCTTGTCATTGATGGAAAAGGGAAACTGGGGTATCTCACCGGCGAAACAAAACAACCACCCTCGACCCAAACTGCCGACCTATTGAAGTGGCGGTCAGAAAACTCGATGGTGATTGCATGGCTGGTGAATTCCATGAAATCCCCCATCGGTAAAACCTATCTGTTCTTACCAACAGCGAAGGACGTATGGGAGGCTGTACGGGAGACATACTCCGACGCCGAAGACTCCTCGCAATGTGGGACTTCCAACACGCCCCCTCACGTGCGGCGGGAGGACATCCAAGCCAACACGTGGAAACGGGTGACGGTGGACCACAAACTAGGAATTTTGCTCTGATACCATATTAGAATTTACACAATATGTGAAAGGTGGGCCTAACTCAACTCCAAAAGACGCCTTGAGGAGTGAGGGATGTCACAACCTTATAAGGAGCACATTGACTAGTTTCTCTAGCAATGTGAGACTTCCAACACCACCAAATGCATGAAAGAATCATTCTCCAAATGGCCTTAGCAATCGGGTTGGAAAACTTCCTATTCCAACCCCACAACACATCCACCACCTTTTCAGGCATCACCCAATAGAAGTTCGTTACAGAGAGAACATGATTCCAAAGAGCTCTAGCCACAAAATAATGAAGAAGCATATGATCCACCGACTCCCCATCTCGGCGGCAAAGATAACACCATTCTGCAATAATAACACCTTTTCTCCGGAGATTATCGGTAGTGAGGATTCTACCATGCATAGCCTCCCAAACAAAAAAAGAAACCCTCATAGGGCATTTCGACCTCCACACCCCTTTCCAAGGGAAAGACAAGCTATTCCCATACGAAAGGGAATTGTACAGACTTAACCGAGAAAACATCATTATCGGTTCCAATCCAACACACCTTATCATCCACCCCTCTCCTAAGCATCGAACCATACAAAAGGGAAAAGAAGGTCGAAAATTCTCCCACTTCCCAATCATTGGCAGATCTAACAAAAGGGACAGCCCACACCACATGACCAGCACTTTCCATCAAGAACTCCGCCACCGTAGCCTCCTTGCACCTAGACAAAGAGAAAACAACCGGAAACGCCAAAGATAAAGGCTTGTCGCCGCACCACCAATCCTTCCAAAAACTGATCCGAACCCCGCTGCCCACCCAAAATCTAATATAGTAGCTGAAAACATCCCACCCTTTACTAATGAATTTCCAAAGGCTAACACCGTAAGACCCCCTGCTCGGTAAAGTTCGCCAATCCCCCACTGCACACCCATATTTTTCAGCAATGACCACCCTCCACAACCTATCTCTTTCATTAGCAAAACGCCACAACCACTTGCTCAACAGCGCCTTATTAAACAACGTAATTCTACGAAGCCCCGACCCCTCATTCGAAAATGGAGAACACACCAATTCCCACTTCACAAGATGAAATTTGTGCACATCTCCACCGCTACCCCAAAGGAAATCCCGTTGAATCTTTTCCAACTTATTAGCCACAGCAACCGGAATAGGAAACAAGGATAAAAAATAGGTGGGGAGGCACGAGAGAGTAGACTTAATGAGAGTAAGCCTCCCGCCCTTAGAAAGATACAACCGCTTCCATACCGCCAACCTCCTCTCGACTCGCTCGAGAAGCTCATCCCAAATACGAACACTTTTAAAACTAGATCCCAAAGGGAGTCCAAGATATTTCATGGGCAAGGAAGACACCCTACAATCCAAAATCCCCGTCAGCTCCTGAACATTAACAACTGCACCAATAGGGATAACCTCGGACTTAGACAAATTAATTCGAAGACCCGATACCGCTTCGAAACACAAAAGAAGGCATCTACGGCTCCGAAAATGGCTCACCTCCGCCCCACACAGCACCAAGGTATCATCTGCAAAAAGCAGATGAGAAATGCTCACACTCCCCCTTCCCACCACAAATCCTTCAATACCTCCATATTCAACCACTTTCCTCATCATTCGACTAAATGCTTTCATCACCATAACAAAGAGGAGAGGAGAAAGGGGATCTCCCTGCCTCAAACCCCGGGAGCTACCAAAAAAACCTCTCGGACAGCCATTAACAATCACTGAAAACTTCACCGTAGAGATGAAAAACGAGATCCAACGACACCATCGCTCACCAAAACCGCATCTACGAAGAATGTACAAAAGAAACTTCCAATTCACATGGTCATAAGCCTTCTGAACATCCAGCTTGCAGAGCATGCCAGGTATTCCCGACCTTACCCTAGAATCGATGCACTCATTCGCAATAATTACCGAGTCCAGAATTTGTCTCCCCCTAACAAACGCATTTTGTGAAGGAAAAATAATCTTATTCATCAAAGACTTCAACCTATTGGCCAACACTTTGGCTAAAATCTTGTAGACCCCCCCCCCACAAGGCTAATGGGGCGAAAATCATTGAGCTCCACCGCTTTGGGCTTCTTGGGATTAAGCACAATGAAAGTGGAGTTTAGACTCCAAACAAACTGCTCATCTCTCGCGAACTCATTAAACATCATCATAACATCATGTTTAATAAAGTCCCAACAAGCTTGAAAAAAGGCTAGGGAGAAGCCATCCGGACCAGAGGCCTTATCACCATTAAGGCTATGCACCACCCCAGTCACCTCTTCCTCATCAAAAGGCCTTTCGAGCCATGCTGCATCTCCCTCCGTGAAACTATCAAAATCCAACCCATCCAGGGAAGGTGTTATGTACCCCTTGAAATCAAGAATATAGATGTAAAATGGTAGGGATGGATGATCGGTAGATGTGTTTGGGTGGATGAACTGTGTAAAGGAAATTGTATACGACTGTTTCGAGAGAGTCACTCTCCAATTAACTTTCTTGTATATTTTCTTAGATACCTCCTCCAATGATATCTCAGGAATTTATACAAGTAGAGCTGGCCAAAGAGGCCTTCGAATGGACTAACAAAAGCAAGATAAACTCTATAAAAAAGGGCAGCCCAACGCAGATACCATAAGGCCTAACTAATGGGCAAAATGACAATTAAACTAAAACAAACTAAATGGATAAAGGCCCAACTAACTGGACACTTCTCTTGGTACTTCCTAATCAGTCCTTCCCTTTGGTGAGGCCATGACATTCCTTTCCCCTTCAAACAACCTTGTCCTCAAGGTTGAAATGTATTGAAACTTCTTATCAATCACCAACCACTACAACCAACTCGAGTGGTAGTTCTCTTTATTTCAACTACAGCCTTACGCCCCCCAATGATGACAAGAGAAGCCTGAATTGCACTTTTCATAGAGTTCAGAGACAAACTCAACAAAGCCAAAGCAGTATCCCTGCTGTATATTATCTCTGACTTGGATGCCTCCTTGCTTGATTGGTCCAAATTTCTGGAATTCTAGATCAAGCTACTCAACCGTCAATCTTAAGGGCAAATTACGAATGTAGATGGAGTGGCCCTCAACTTCCTCTTGAGTATTGCTACTTTCAGGGGTACCAACACTTCTCGGGGCTGAGGCTTCAGGGACTGAAGGAAGTTCCATCGAACCAAGTGGTTGGTTCTCTGTTTTTTTTCAGGAACCACCTTTATAGTGTTAGTAGGAACATAAACTTTAGTTGGCCCTGAACCCCCCTCGCTACTTTAACTATCGATGCATAGGACTTCTTTGGGGCATCATCTTAGACTGAAGACAATGATGATTCTACAACTGCGGGAACATCATTACCATTTGAATGAGCCTGGGACTGCACAACCTCTGTTCCAACAGCCAAATGTTGCCCTTGCTCAGAGGTGGCATAAGATATCTCGATGACATTTTGATCCTCTACAACTTCTGGATACGTTGCAAGACAGTCAGCAATATGAGTTGGCTCTCGGTCAGGGGTTAAGGTAACAGATGTCACATCTTCAACTCCATTAATTGCATGGTCATCCAATGGTTCATCATCTTCCACATACCGGGAAACATCATTAAGGACAAAGTATCCATTGTCTTGTGGAGCAAGAAAAAATGATTGTGCGAATTGCCTTCTCCAGTTATCCTTGCCAGTTAAACATCCAGTTACTAACACAGTTACTCCATCCTTATAAGACTTCTAAGCACCTGCAGTCTTTATCTCTGCCTTATAATCTTTATAATCAAACGAAACAATCTTCTCATTGATACCTTGCATGGTTGTCACTGAGATCATCACACCATTAGAATCTGGCCGGCTTAGCACACTTGACTCTTGATAGAATCTATAGACTGCTTCTGGTGAGTGATGAAGAATATGGTAGTACTGCTCAACAAAAGCGTTTCCAACCACTTGGGCACTGGTAGTAGGGAAATTTTATGTTTGCAAGGCCATTCTTAAGTTGTTAATGTTAAAAGCATTAGCTCCTCCATCTGGTTGATCATCAATTTCAAGGCCATCATGAACAAGGCCAGCAATCCGGCTATCACCATCTAATCTCCCATGATACCAACCACCACCCTGAACAGCAGCATCTTGCAGGACTCTCATAGGTCATACAACAAGCACTTGGTGGCTGCTGCTCTGAAGAAAAAAAACCCCATGCAATTTACGCACACTTGACCAAACATTCCAGCACTTACAACTCGATTGGGGCCCGATTCAAAAATCTGCTCCCCAAGAATCCAAAAATTATTGTGAAAACAACACCCATGCTTGTATATTCTTCCACTTAAAATCCACTCCACCCTTGTCTTTTTCTTCCTCCTTTTTCTCCTTTTCTTCTTCCGCTTCCTAATCTTCTTTATCATTTTCGACTCTTGAAGAATCAATGGTGATGATAGTTTGTAGCACTTTGGTTTGAGGCTCTCAGTCAAGATGGTGACCTGCAAAGGAACGGGTGTTAATTTCTTAACTCTGGAACCCTTATTTCATCCTTTCTCTGTGCACCCCTTTCTTTATCTTGTACTTGTGAATTTTCGTCCATCGCTTCAATCTCCTGTTCTATTTTTTTACTTTGCATTCTTCATCTTCTTCTACCTGGGGCTCTTCACCTGCTTCTTCCATATGATCCTTTAATTTCTCCAAGTTGATAGACATGATCTGCATATTTGCTCTCATTTGCTTCTGGAGATTTTTCAACCGATCGAGTGTTTCCAGCATTTGGAAACATTGTTGAGAGAGATCTTGAAGTGTGCTTAAGTCCATGATAGGATCGGCTCTGATACCAAATGTTATGTACCCCTTGAAATCAAGAATATAGATGTAAAATGGAAGGGATGGATGATCGGTGGATGTGTTTGGGTGGATGAACTGTGTAAAGGAAATTGTAACCGACTGTTTCCAGAGAGTCACTCTCCAATTAACTTTCTTGTATATTTTCTTAGATACCTCCTCCAATGATATCTCAGG
Source organism: Myrica gale (assembly GCA_963930655.1). Taxonomy (NCBI): domain Eukaryota; kingdom Viridiplantae; phylum Streptophyta; class Magnoliopsida; order Fagales; family Myricaceae; genus Myrica; species Myrica gale. The sequence goes on from OZ005611.1 coordinate 10,848,975, forward strand.
AATTTATACAAGTAGAGCTGGCCAAAGAGGCCTTCGAATGGACTAACAAAAGCAAGATAAACTCTATAAAAAAGGGCAGCCCAACGCAGATACCATAAGGCCTAACTAATGGGCAAAATGACAATTAAACTAAAACAAACTAAATGGATAAAGGCCCAACTAACTGGACACTTCTCTTGGTACTTCCTAATCAGTCCTTCCCTTTGGTGAGGCCATGACAGAAGGACACCAATCAAAGGGCTCCACGTACAAAGAAGAATAAAAATCCACAACCTCCTTAGCAATCTCCGCTGGATCCTCCAACTCTCCCCCCTCCACCACCAAATTAGAAATCAAGTTCACTCTCCTATGAGAGTTAGCAACACAATGAAAAAACTTGGTACAACGATCACCTTCCTTGAGCCAAAGGGCCCTAGACTTCTGCCTCCAGCTAACCTCCTCCAAAGAAATCAGGTCATTCAACTCCCTAGAGACCTCCATCCTCCTATCCTTCCCCACTTCATCAAGATTCCCCTCCTCATCCAAAACATCAAGCGACGCAAGCTCGCTCAAAAGTGATGACTTCCGAACACTTAAGGCACCAAAAACGTCCCGATTCCATATCTTAAGCTTCAATTTCAGCTCCTTTAACTTCGAGTCAAGCACAAAACTCGGAGATCCCCGAAACACAAAACCTTGCCACCACTCCTTGACCATGTCCACGAAACCATCAACTTTAAGCCACATGTTTTCGAAGCAAAACGGCTTTTTAATGCCCCTAAAACTGCCACTCTCCAAAACAATCGGAAAATGATCCGAAAGCAAACGAGGTAAGCGTCTCTGAATGAGCTCCGGATACATAGACTCCCACTCCGAACTAGCAAGAAACCTATCAAGCCTCGACCAAGATTGAGAATAACGACCTCTGGACCAAGTAAACCGACCACCAGCCAACTCAAGATCCATCAACCTGTAGGCAGAGACAAACTCTGAAAACTCCACCATGGCACTACTCAATCCCCCAACACCCGACCGCTCACTAGGAAAGCGAGTCACATTGAAGTCCCCTCCAATGCACCAAGGCAGATTCCACCAACTAAAAATGTCCGCCAACTCATCCCACAGAAACTTCCTACTCCAGTCATCATTAGGACCATAAACTCCCGAAAAGATCCACTGAAGACCATCCTCCACATTCCTAAAAATCAACGATACGGAAAAGGTACCAACACAGGACTCGATCAGATCCAACATACGGGAATCCCATAAACACAAGATGCCTCCCGATGCACCCACGACCTCCAAACAACACCATTTCACATGCTGCCCACCCCACAACCTTCGTACCAAAGCACGAGTAACCTCCACTATTTTAGTCTCCTGAAGACAGACAGACTAAGTCACCCTTCCACCCTCGTAAAAGATTACCCACTCTTTGACATTTCTCTCGATCATTCAACCCCCTCACATTCCAACTAATGATCCTAGGCTTCATAAAGAATTTACTACAGCCCTTCCCACCTTCCTACTCCTTTTAGAGCCAGACACATTCCCCTCATAATTCACAGAACTCTCCAAAGCTTTAATCTCCCTACGTAATTTACCCCCTGATCTGCCCGTCGACTTGCTGCCAATCCCCCTCTCCAGCTCCAAAGCAGCAAAAAGATTCAAAAGATCAGATTCAAAGCCGTCACACGAAACCCCCACCAAGTGTCTAAAGGACAACACCATCTCCAAAACCCATCCAGAAGGAGTAGTTGGTCCTGTCCCAGGTAATGGAGCAACCCCCGGAGGCAGTATCCTTATAGGCTCAACCCCTACTTCGAGAGACACCAACTCACCACCCGAATAGGAACTGGAAGAAGCCTCTATGGTTTGGTCATCCTGCACCAATCCTCCCAAAGAGGAAACACCCCCCTCACCAGTGATAGAAACCACCGAAATCTCCCCAGCCCCCAATGGGCCAACGATACACAAAGGATCACCCCCGATAGAACAAACACGCTGTCGTTCCACAGAAACGGCAAGGACCTACGTCGACCCAACAAAAACGAGGCCTGGGTCAGCCACAACCCGTCCCTGAAGTTAAATGGTTTGCACACTAGTTTTAAACATTTAAGGTATTGTCACAGTAACACCCAAAGATCAAGAATGAGGTGAATGAAAAAATTCAAACTTTAGATGTCAAACAACTTTGACTTCAAATTACAACATTCAAGACTTGGACTTAAAGTCAAAAAGTAAAAACGTATGGGGGGATGGGGGGTGCTATTTTTCCCTGTCTTTTACATGCAATGAGTGGTAAGTAAGCATGCAGGAACTCTAAATAGAAGCACTCGAATGCGGAAAAATGAGTTCCAATATACACAAGACGCATACAAGATTCTCTTGCATTCCATTCTCTCAATATGTTGTGACCTACTTGTTTCAAAGATTCTTTAATTAAAAAAGATTAACCAAAACCCCCATGAGTTTTCAGTGCTACATTAGGCCCTAATTGTCTCATCTTGACAATTAAGGATGTAGGTTTTTGCTGCTTGCCAAATAGGCCATTTTGTTCAATTCTTAATGGGAGGTCTGCTACGTGTCCATTGCTCACATTAGGTCATCAAATGCTTCAACATGTCCAAACAAAAGTAAGAAAAAACCCAAAAGTAAACAGAGAAATGTTTTAACGTAGTGAGGTTGTATTTAGCTGTTTAAAAGTCCCAAAAGAAAACACAGTTTTATGTGCATAAGAGGTTGTATTAGGTTTTTTTTTCTCGAAAAGAAAAACAGAAAATAGAGAAACTTTTAGGATATTAGGTGCTACAGTTAGTTGTTTTACACCACCTATTACACAGCATTTTTATTAGGAAAATTTCTTTCTTACTGTCTCTTCTTCTCAATGTAGGGTTTCTTATTTGTGTTGCTTTTGTCACAACAGACTTGTGTTGACATACCTTCTGTAATATAAACCGAAACAAGGAGGCAGAATGGATGCATCTCAAAAAACAAAGAGAATTAAGTTATAAATGTGGAAGTACGCGTGATTGTGTGAAAATAAGCGACAACTATGGTGAAGCATAACGCAGACATACAACATTAGACCCTAGTAGACCGTTAAAGATTTCAATAGTTATGAAAATTCAATCCCTACACAACCCAATTTCTCCTTGAAAAAAGGCATCATCTAGAAAGTATGTCAATATCCTTGACATAAACTCATCTTATGTTCATCATGCAATGCATTCATATTCTGTACTTCACTAAAACAACCCAAACCCCCCCCCCAAAGATTTGACATGTGTTTAACATGAAATTAAGAGTATCTTAGACACGTCTGCAGAAAAAAATAAAATAAAATTAGAATACAAAACACATTTTTTAGATCTATAGATATGGCCCAAAAATGAAAAACAACAGCAATGGTTATAGCTTTTCGTGATCTAACTGTGCTCCAACCTTATCCAATGATAACCTCCAATAATTCCCATACTCTAAAACCACAATACCGATCTGAGAATCTCACGCAAATACATCCTCTTTCTGTCCCAAACCCCCTCACATATTCTACCACTCAAAGAATCCAACTGGATGCTTCCTTTCCTATTCGAACCTATGATTGAAATAAACCACTAGGATGTGTATGGTGTTTAATTTCCTGATGCACTAGCCATAAGAGAAACAATTACAAATAAGCACATCCATACCTTAGCGGAGAAAAACACTCACCTTTAAGTTTGTAGCAACCTGTCATTTCATTCTAAAGTTTAGAAAGTGCAACACAAGAAAACTATATCGATAACAGCCTGAATATACTTAAGAAAGTGTAATGGTTCGAATTCTCACAAAGGAAAATAGTACGGAGAGCCCAACGCCAACTCCAATCCAAAAGAGAGGTGAACCCCTAGAAAAAAAAGTCACAAATATCAAAAGCCTATTAACATAGAAAAAAGGTTAAAGAAGTAGATGAACACCTGCGCAGTGAAATATACATGAAAGTACAGTCGAAGTGTTTTCATCAAATAATTGTTTCTTTTCAAGATAAAACTGAAGGAAGAAAAACCAAGAAAATGAAGTGCGTAGTGTAATTACACAGATGACGGTGAGGGCGGTGGCAGTGATAGTTGCGGATTAACTACAACCGAAGATGTTTCTTGATTACTTGAAGAAGACGTACTAGCGAAAGGTCTCGCTTCTCGCCTCTCTGCCATCATATCACGACCATGAGCACACACCAATAAGTGAGAAAACAAATTTAACTAAAATAAAAAAAAAAAACTGGCTAAGAAATAAGCACAAACAGAAAACTTCAGCTAATCTCACAAAATGGAAGAGCGCAATCAACTGCAATATAATCGAAAACAAAGGACTAGAAAACACACGGCGGTAACTAACGAGGACTTGTAAATAAAAATGCGTTGTACCCTCTGTTGCACGCACTCGTATCGGCCGCCAGGGGGAGCTGTGAAGACACTTCACTCCGAACGGGACGCCGCTACGGGTACGAAATCCGGGAACGATTTGCCGCTGGAATTTCGGATACGGCGGCGGCGCGGTTGTCGCCGCCAGGAACGGAGTCGTGATCATCGCTTATCTTCTACGTAATCAAATGTCTGAGCATTCCACAGGGATTACGGAGGTTGAACTTCGAAGCGTGAGAGTGAGGGTTTTGTGCGAGTGAAGGACCGACCGGGCTTTTTTTCAGAAGGGAAATGATTGATAAATTTGTGTTTTTGGTCTCAAGGAAAAATTCTCTAATTTTTTTGGAGTTTTGTGGGCTTTCCTTTTTGGGCTTTAGGCTTTAGGAAATGATGGGCTGGTAGAGAAAGGCGTGTTAACAGAGATTTTAGTGAGAGGGCGGCTAATATTCGCAGCCTAACAAACAAGGTAAACTGCAGAGATAGTATTAATGGCCGGAAATTAGAATACTACTGAAAACGGAGTAGCATAGCTCCAGCATTTTATCCTCATTTATTTTCCCAAATTTTATAATTATGGATCTTAATATTCAAGCATGTATGATTAATAAATAAGTAAAAGATCGTCTAATCTCCAAACAAGTGGATAGAGAAAGCCTAAGAACACTACTCAGTCAGAAAACTCATCAATAGATTCAATCCTAAAACATGCTTCCTAGTTAACTAACTCCAGAACGAAACTTAGTAATTACCCGATTCGTGTGGGATTGAAGAATTATACAGGCCCTGAAATTAATTAAAAAGCACCTAAATTACCGATTAATCGAGATGCGCGTAAATTAACTCAGACACTCATCATCAATAAAGAAAAAGCAGCAGATTTTAAATGGGCGTTTTTATTGGTCTGAATATAATATGGTACCTTCTACGAACCAGTTTTCTATGCACCAAATCTTTTAAACAACATATATAGCAAGGCCATATTAGTATTCAGCAAGTTATCTCAAATTTCTATCAACTTTTGTTTTGGGGTAAGTGAATTCTTATCAATTTACCAAAAAAGGATTAGGCATTTCAGTAACTTAGAAGTGAAGATCAGTTGAAAAACCACACAGAAGCAGGCTGCTCGAGTTAAAAATGGCATATTAATGATGTCTTGAAGCAATGCTTCATCAATGGCAATGAAAGCGATCTTCTGGTCAAGAAAATAGAATTATAGTTATTCATGTACATCTCCATCAGTTTTGGGTACATGGTATGACAAATGAAGGTGCTTCCATGGCCCTTGCTGCCTGCTTGCAACACCTATTCTTTCACAGTGCCATTTGGGGTAAAACCTATGGAAATCACAATAATCACCAACTATTTTTAAAGGTGAAACTGGACACTAAGCACTTTAGTAAATAGAAAGAGAAAAGAAAGGAATCGAAGACAACTCGTATGCACAAATAGGATTTAATATCTGTTTCAAGTACAAAAAGGGCTTCATCTAGGACCCGACAGTTCATCATTGGGGATGTGGGACGCGGAGTCATTAATAATCCAAGGAGGATTACTGCGGATTATATTGAAGTCTGGACGGAACATGTCCTCCTTCTGCCACTCCTCCCATCTTTCTGCCAAGCCATCACCTTCAAGCATTCTAACTACATCAGACATCTTGGGCCGTTCCATTGGGGAACCTTGCGTGCAAAGTAAGGCCACTTGGATCAGCTGTTCCACCTCATTCTCAACATAGTTACCCTGCAGATCTGGATCGACCAGTGTTTCCAACCTCTTATCTTTCAAAAGTCCCTTCACCTGAATAACCAAAACCAATGTCAGGCAGTTCAAATGATCACAGAAATGCGAAAGGAGAAAATTATTGAGCTACCTGAAAAAAGGCTTACAAACGGATGAGGATACAAAGACCACATGAGATCCGTTCAGTAACACATTGCGGATGACATGGGCTAGCTAAACAGGCGTTGTTTAAGAGTGATACAAAGCCATATTGGATGTGACTACATTGGAAAAGAAATTTAAGGAACAACATGATAAATCTCTCCTGTGCAATTACTCCTTTCTCTCCCAGTTTAAATTATCTTGAAACCTTAAATCCCCTACAAATCAGATACTATAAGTTGATCCAGTTGTATTTTGACACAATTTTGCCATCTGCCCTCGTAACAAAACCAAAATGTATGATTATCAGTAACAAGAAATTCCCACTGAAAAATGATGGATGACCTTAAAAGGGTTTGCAGAAACTCAATACCATCTAGATTGATTCAATAGTGGTTTTGCTTCTTCAGGAAAACCACCAGCAGCAGTTCTAGTCTATGTCAAACTCAGCGTTTGTCCCCTTGGAGAGGGTCCTGGAGGTAGCTTGGATATGACCTGCCCTTTAGCATTTTGCATGAAGTGATCATTCTCCAAACTCAAAGGAAAGCTCTTATGTTTGGAAGCCGACACTTTTACTTTTACACCAGGCAATAGCCCCTAGTTTCAGTCTCGTGTGCACTCTATACTGTCCTTGCCAAACCATTTATACAAAAAGCCAGAATATCCAGCAACCAAAACAAATACAGAAAGCCAGAGAATATTCAGAACAGGACCATCTTCAATGGTATATTTAATGGCAAACAAAGATGTGCTCGGAAGATCTGGCCTACTTACCCAATCAAGTAACATAACATCGTCATCGTTTGCAAGCCGAGCGAGATCGAAAGCCCTTTGCCCAGTTATCAGTTCAAGAAGCATGACCCCGTACCCGAAGACATCAGTTTTCTCTGAAGACTTTCCAGTTGAAAGGTACTCTGGTGCTATATGCCCAATTGTGCCACGTACAGCAGTGGTCACATGGGTATCTTTGTAATCCATCAGTTTAGCCAACCCAAAGTCTCCAACGACTGCTTCGAATTCCTCATCCAACAATATGTTTGCAGCTTTTACATCGCGGTGAATGATTTTAGGATCACAATGATCATGCAAATACGCCAGCCCCCTTGCAGATCCTAATGAAATGTGTTGCCGTTTGGGCCAATCAAGTGGAGGTTGTGACTCCGCACGTTCTAATGCACATAAAAACATCACGAGAGAACCACTGAACATCATAAGAAGAACAGCCCACAGAAACTTTGACATTTCTTTATGGTGTGTGCTTGAGTGTCTGAAGAAATATTTAGCATTACTCTTAAACAGGAACAGTTTGTTTGCATATAGAACCCATAAGAAGCCCAAACTTTTGAGTTAGAGACAACTCTGATGTACCCCAATATAAGCACATAATTGGTCATTCCAACCCTTTTTCTCCAATCACCTTTTTCTCCAATCAGCTCAGACTGAAACATACGTAGGATTTTAGACTATAATCCTAACTGACATTCCATGTTGAAGTCACAAACAGAATTGGTAGACTCGCTAGATATATAGAAGTAAACCATATTGCACTAAAGCAATGGAAAAAAAATATTTTGATATATAGAAAAGCGGCCAACAAGAGTACCTCTTAAACATGATGCTACACTGCCATTTGCCATATAGGGGTAAACAAGCACTCTTTCTGTTGGTGTCATGCAAAACCCACGAAGCCTGAGCAGATTACGATGCACGGCCATGCTAATCATTTCTACCTCTGTTTGAAACTGCAACTCTCCACCCTGGGTACGCTCCTCTTTAAGCCTTTTTACTGCCACTAGAGAACCATCAGCCAAGCGTCCTTTATAAACCTTACCGAATCCACCTCTTCCCAGAATATTTTTGTGGCTAAAGGTATCTGTTGCAACTTGCAGCTCACGCAGAGAAAACCTTTTAAGCTGGCCCAGGTGAACTTCTGGATCCTCCTCCGCTGCAAAGACATGGATATATAAGTAAATAATACATCCTGTGAAGCCACCAGTGATGTAGAACAACATATAGAAAATGACTCTAACCAGGTACATCAAAGAAATGATCCTGCGGTTTTCTTCGTCTCCAATAAGCAAGTGCAAGTGCAGGGGCTGCAAAAAGCAGAGCGGCACCAGCAGCAACCCCTCCAGCAATGGCTCCAGTATTACTACCTGAAAGAAGTCACCAATTTAATCTACAGATTCTCTGTCCTACGGGAATCCAGAAGATAACATGAAAGATGACTCAATCATCGCAATAATAACATAGGTGATATATTGCGAGGCGTGTTATATCATCTCTCTCTCTTCCCCTTCTTCAGTCTCATGATTGTTCGGAGGTTTCAACCTACCCATGAAGTACATATTCTAGAGGAATTTACACTTGATTTGATAGCATCATCCCCCTTTCTCTTTCTCCAGAACACAAGAGGAGAGATAATTCACTACTCACAATGGTGACAAAGTTGATTCAGCGAATGTTTATTCTCTCTCTCTAACTCCGCCTCTTCATCGGTATCATGCTTTTTGGAAGGCTTCAAACTAGGCAAGAAGTACATATTCTAGAGGGCTTCACAATTGATTACGATAGCATCCTCCTCCTTTCTCTCCCCCTTTTCTATTGGCTGAATAGCATCGTCAAAAAGTCAAGTCTGAACCACCAACCAACATCAACTTCCTCCTTCTCTTTGTCGAGGAAGGGGCCCAACATTGTTGGGGGTAGGGGGGGGGGATTGATGGTAAGAACTTGAAGATGATTTTCAGGGGCTTGAACTCAGGCCTGAGATATCCCCGCCATCAAAAGATTGTTGAGAAAAGAGACGCCAGCTTTCACTGTAGCTTTAGATACAACTACAAACCACTTTCCGATAGACACTACCAAAGCATTGATTGTAGATGAATCCCTTATTGCTTAAACTAAATCAGAATAGAATGAAAGAAAACTGGAAGTTGACAGACTGCAAAATCAGGTAGTTATATGCAAGATGATTCTTAAGGGGAGGAATTCCAAAAAGTCAAAGCAAATTGGTTAAGGGAAAACCAAAAAGGAAAAAAGGCAACAGACCGAATTGTAAATACAATGAATGTATATATTGAGGATGAACAGATAATAATTACACACCTGCAGGAGAAGTTGGTGGCTGCAAAATAGGAGGAGGAGGAGAAACTGGAAGAGGATTGAGTAGATTATTGTCAAAACTGCAAAATGGAACACCACCTAAGAATTCGGAGCAGCCATCTAGAATGTTACCAAGGAAAATGGAAGAAAGAAATGCAATTAACCTGATAGGAGTAAATAGTGAAAAGGAGCCATCAACAGGAATGTCTCCGGTTAGACGGTTGTTTGACAGATCCCTGCATTCATCATGGAAAGATGACAATGTCACATGTGGCAATATATTTTATGCTGAGAAAACTTAAAGCAAAAAGAAAAAATGCTCCTGAAAAGATTGGACATTAAGACGATACTCACAGGACTTGGAGTGACGTAACAAGAGTTAACGACCTGGGAATTTCTCCAGACAAGCTGTTGTTGTTCAGACGCCTATTTCACACAACAGAAACTGTCATTTCATTTCATTTGACAGAGAATGAGAACGATATTGCAGTAATAAAACAACTATCTAATCAGTCCGGCATATGGCCAATAAGTATAAATACTGGACATAATACTTCTTCACAAAAGACCCATATAAACCCCTGAAAAAAATAAGTGAGAAACTGTCATTTCATTTGACAGAGAACGAAAATGATATTGCAGTAATAAAAAACTATCTAATCAGTCCGTTATATGGCCAATAAGTATAAATACTGGACATAATACTTCTTTCCAAAAGACCCACATAAACCCCTGAAAAAAATAAGTGAGCTTTATTGATAGTCAAGTGCAATCAGCCTAAAGGTCCAGGTTTCTCTGGCCAAGTACAGAAATTGGAACAACCCTGAATCAAAAGCTGTTCATTATGCACAAATCAAAATTTCTACAAACTTTCAGCCTATCCTCTGTGGCTGTATACCTAATCCATCATAGAAAAAATAGATGGAGTGTTGTCCATGCCATGCTATGTCTAACTCCTGTAAAAGCTAAACAACATCTTGATCACCATTAAACGATTAACATCAATAACAATATCTGCCACCAGGCACCAGGCATGTTGCCATTGGAGTTCCAACAACATGTTCACCATTTCCTTTTTTTTTATGCAACTGCAGTGGAATCTGCTTCAGAGGCACCTAAGCTACAATGAAGATATATAAACACGGAGTTGGAACACCAGCAATATTTGGGCCAAACAACTTTTTTTTCGTTTTCCCAGTGAATGACTTTTTGATACCTATATGACAGCATATGCATGTCTGCAAGAGTGTGCATGTTTGAGTATTTACCACAAGTACACCACGAATAGTTTCTTATTGGCGAACAACTCTTAACACATTTTTTTCTCAAATACAGTTAAAAGAAAACCTAACATCTAATCCATTAGTAATGTTTTTGCTCATTAGGATACCTGTTCTCAGGCAGGTGAGCCAAATAAATAACCCTAAAAAGTAAAAGCATACAAAAAAGTTAAAATTGACTTGGAACGTAAGATGAAGGAGAGGTGATCATACAGAAATCGAAGTTTCTGAAGCTTGCTCAAAGTGCTTGGAATGATTCCAGTCAAGTTGTTCAAGTAAAGATCCAAGCTCACCAAGTCTGTCAAATTCCCAAGCTCCTCCGGAATTTTTCCACTTATCTGATTACTATAAAGTTCCCTGTCAAAACAAGATGTTTTAAAGATCTCCAGAACAATAAAAATGAAAGAAAAAAAAAGACATCCAACATGTCATCACAACGATTCAAACTACTGATATTTACTATCCACAAATTTTCCTTTATAGATCCATACATCCACAGGTCAAGCAAGACAACCACTCCTAGGAGAGATGGGATAAAGCATTAACTACATTCCATAAAATCCACAAGAGCATGTAATGGGCTAGACCAGAAAAAACACTACCCAATTTGCTTCTGGATTAAAGTCTAAGCATTAGGATATAATGGGTTCTTAAAATATTCTTTTACACTAATTATTAAAAAGGCAGACAAAATAAAGGGCGCCATAACCCTAACACTTGGGATGGACTTATTGTTGGGGGGGGGGGGGGGGGAGATCCCCGGCCCCCCAAAATCAGCACAATTTTTTCCTTGGGCAAAAAAGCTGTTTTTTAAAAAAAAATGTGTACTTTTTGCATTTTGGCCCCCCAAATTTTATTTTAATGAAACTGACTCCCTAGTTTCAAATACTAGTTGCATCCCTCCTAATACATTGGAAGTACACGAGAAACACCCAAAAAGAAGAGCTTTTCTATTCAGGACTTTGTATTGGATTCCTCTTCGATTCTTCCCATCATTCCTTTTATCTTGGGCATCTCGGTGGGAATGAAATAACCCCTCAAATTTTGGCTAATTCCTTCTCACAAAATACATTACATTTTTTTTTTCTTTTCTAGGCCACCATATACACAACATGATATGCATGGACTCTACATTCCAAATTTCACTGTTACTCCAAAATTGCCCCTTCCGACATGTTTGTCAAAGAGGTTACTGTGAAATGAAAACCACTAGAAGAAAATATACAAACGTACTTTTTGTATTCTATTTTATCCTTTAAACTGAGACCAATAAAAAAACACCATTAAGAACAACATACAGTCAAACAACTTCCACTGCATGTGAAGATCACTTACAAGTACTGTAGATTTGAAAGCAGACCAAGTTGTGGAACTAGATCACCCGATAGATTTGCATTTCCAAGATCACTGGGTGGAACAAATACCAGAAAGAAAATTGTCATCACAATTTTAGCACTAAATTCAAAAGTAACATCAACTCCCAGTAGCAAGTCACGTAAATGAGCTTACACTCGCGTCACCCTATTATCGCTATCACACGTTACATGAAACCAGGTGCAGGGATTCACAAGGGTAGGATCCCAACTTTGCAGAACATTATTAGGATCAGCTAAATTGGTCTTGAATGCATTCAACGCGTCGCCTGTGCAGCATGAAGTCGGCAGTTGTTAATTGCAAACACTAATCATATCAATCAATAGATAAATCAAAAGAAAAATTTTAACATCCGAGTTCGTTAACAAAATGAAGGGAACCCTCTCATCAGTGAAAATTGTGAGTACGCACCCTTAGTAACATGCCATCCGGTTAACCTACAGTTTTCACCAACAGCCAGAACAGAAAAAGGTGTTTGAATTTGACAACTTCCAATCCAAATATAGAACGACTAGACACGTAGAATGCAAATTCCTTTAAACTCGGAATTCAATTTATCTCACAGCAAAAGGATATAACAATTGCAAAGTGCTCTTCTTTATTTTAAACCCTTTTTTCTGAATTCTTTAGTTTAAACTTTGAAACTACCCCAATATAGAAGTAGACAGCTACTGTACCTACGGATGATCGTTATACTAAAAACTACCCGCAAATATAACTTTTTTTTTCTTCTTCTCTCTTTTTCTTCAATGCGTATTTCCTTACTAAACAACAAGAACTCGAATTCCTTCAAGCTCGAAATTCAATTTACTGCACAGAGAAAGGAAATAACAATTCCAAATACGAACATAGCCCAACTGCAAGAACAGATAATCCAGTTCCGGAAAAAAGCACCATAAGCCTGAAACGATTAAAATCCCCAGGACGTACCTTCCGCATTAGCAGCAACCTTTGAAACGAAACCCAACACCAGAATCGACCAGAGAAGAAAAGCGCAAACCGGAACCAAAAAACCCAGTCGCTCCATCAATTCCAGTCCTTCATAATACAGCTTTTATTCCTTATCCTGAACCCCTTTATGGATCACCAAGACCAAATCAAGCGGTTCAATTCTTCTCAAATGTTAGAACCCGTTGACCGATGGATTCGCTGGGCTCCTCGTTGACCGAACCAGTTGCAAACAGCCGCCTAGTACGCTTCAAGAGCTAGAGGAAGACTGCAAAAATCAAAATCCAAATCCGAGGAATGTTTGGTGGCCTTCTTTTGCTTTAAAACGACTAAGAATTTTTTGTTTCGGACCCCGCGGGAATTGGGGGAGGAACAGATTGGAGTTCGGTTTGGTAGGCCGAAAGGAAATGCATGCAGATGCAGAGACCCAAAAAAGAGCAGATAATTTTAAAACATACAGTTCAGTACAGACAGGTCAAACATCAAAAGAGTGGACTAGTCAATATTACCAAATTCCTTCCACAAAAACGTTCAGGGTTAATGACTATTTTGGTCCTTAGATTTTGTGAGTTGAGAAAATTCAAAGACGAAATTAATAAAAGGGTCAAAATTTAAGGACCAAAATGGTCATTAACACAAACTTTTATTTTAACCCCAAGGGTTGGTTCGATGGTCACAGTTTGGGCTCGCTTATCCGGAGATTCCAAATTCAAATTCTTTAAGGTGTAAACAATTTTTTAGGGTCACTTCCTCAATAAAACTGGACTTAATTGGTATGTGTAGTTTGGGAGGGCTGCAAGGCCCGAAATTTATTGTGGCGTTAAATCCACTTCGTGCGTATACTAGGTCAAGTTCGTCCGAGTTCAGTGCACGTGATTAAGTGCCCAAATTTCCCTTGTCACCCAAAAAAAACTTTTATTTACGAAGTTTTATTAATATTTTCCTTGTTATCGTTGTATAATGAAAATCAAAATTCCTAGTGCCTCTTTTATTTATTTTAAAATTCTCGCTTCATAAATCCTAAGAGTAATCAATAAAATTATAAGATAAAATAATGTGCGCTAAACATAATTAGCGCGTTGTCTATTTTTAAAAGGATTTATTGTTTTTTTCTTTATAACATTCGGTTATGTGGAGGGGAAATTTGCCAGAAAAAAAAAACAAAAAGGAAAAGAATAATGGAGGAGAACGGGTCATAGACGCACGCCCGCCCCCGACACGTGGTCCCCACCGCACCCTCCTACGAAGAAACTTTGAAGCTCTGCTTATATATCCTCTTATGACAGCGGGATCTGTAGACTGTAGGTGACAGACTGCGTTTGGGAAGAATCCCACTCAGCTTAACCCCCAAACCTTAAAGTCAACTCAATAATGCCCCACTCTAATCTACTCTCTTTGCTACCAGATTATGTGGGTCTCAGCTCTTTTTATAAATTATTCCTGACCACCCCATTTTTAAAAAAAAAAATTATAATTACAATATATAAATACACTTTGCATTAATTCTCTTCACATCTTTTAAAAAATAAATTATTAATTTTGTCAGACTGCATTTTATTGAGTTTAGATATTTTAAATGATTTTATATCTATAAATCTTTTAATCTTCATTTTTTTACATATATATTTTAAAAAATCAATTTTATTCGAGGATGGATGATAAATTACAAATAAATAGTTAGTAGATATAATATGATAAAAATGATGATTTTAGGTATAAGGTGTCAATATGTTTATAATTAGAAGGTGTAAAATAAAATTATGATTAAAAAATATTATAAATAAAGTAACAGATTTTGAAATATCCCTAATTCTGGGAGAAGGGGAAAATATAGTTTAGGGAGACATGGTCTAGTTTGAGCCCCGATAATTTGGGCTCAAAAATTTAAGTTTAATAATAAAAAATTCATCACATAATTTTCACCAACTCTCATAACATATATTTACTTTATAATATTTCTCAAACCCCCCAATATCCAAAATTTTCACCCTCAAACATCTCATAACAAAGAATGCTTAATTTCTTAATAATTTGGTTCAAGTTTGATTGAACCACGTTAGAGGTGTTAGAGTAAGCAAGCTGACAATTTTAAACATCGCTTTAAAACAATTTTGCTTTATTATAATATTCGAAATAAATTAGTATAATCAATTTTAAACAGTTGGCAATTCTATAATTGACTTTTAATATAGTATGGAAAAGATTGCGGTGGCGACAGACATCACACATCAGGCCCAACCGCACACGCATAAGGCAGCAGAGCCATGTTGGGTTCTTAAGAAGAAAAAAAAATAATAATAATAATAACCTCAACCGATATAAATTTATTAGAAAATTAGCTTCAGTCATTCCAGTCAAACTCTATATATATTTTGGACTAGACTTTATTTATTACCGAAAATACAATAGGCGAGAGAGATGTAGATCCCGTCCGAGACTCGTATCTGCCCGGGAGATAGGTGAAAGAGTGTGAGAGATGTGTGGGTTCCTCACACTCTCTCACCTACTATATGCAATTCGGATGCCTGGTCCATATATTTTTATTTACGTGTCTAATAAAGTCGCACATCTTCTGTGCTACTATAGTAGTTAATGAAGCAGTTGCTTTAATTTCTCAAGCTTTAATTGTGAAGCTTATTTCATTAGCATATTCGCGAGAGAATCCTAACATTCGCTGGACGATGTGACAAATAAATTTAATTGTTAATAAAGGAAAAAAAGGTATCCTTATAAATTAGGGCATGACTTCTGCTTGACATAGACTCTTCATGCCTATCACATCAGGCTAATTAAACCTCTGATAGGAAATCTCAATAAATTGGTTTAAGAGTTAAGGTGGGAACTTTGATAATATACTTATTTCAAGTTTTTAAGTTTAAAATTTTATAAATATTATAAATTTTTTATAATTATTTTAATATAATAATTGTTTGATTTATATAAGACGGGAAGACCGAAGACTGTACATATTATACTATTAATTAAGGTGAGTATAAGCTAAGACCGAACACCTGACTAGAAGGAAAAAACAGAAAAGAAAAAGCAGGACGTGCACAGCCAGATCAAGACTTGTGCATCTTTCGAAGAAAATTTGAAAGTCATGGTTGTCTAGATGGAACTTGGACTCATTTGCAAACCATCTTAAGCAGATTCGGAGCCCCGGAAAGCAAAAACGGTCGTCTATTCTCAACTATTGTGGGCCATAAATCCAAACGGGAGTCAGACGTGAACGTGGCAGTAGGCTTTAGTTCTCGTACTGCCCGCGTGGATGTTTACCTGAGCCTGCTAGGCCGAACACGAACTTACGGGCTTTCTTGGGCCCATCTACTCCTAGACGATGTCATGAGTCTCGTCCGAGACATCGTCTTGGTGAAAAACATTGGACTTTTGGACCTACGCAAGATTTGAGGATACCCGAAGTGAAGATCATCATCAATCTTTTTGGTATTTATACCGGTGAGTGAGATCTGTTGTGGCCTTGTAGGCATTACTGTTTGTATTTCTAAACGACATCGTCCGACGTGGATCTGTGATCTGTCCTCTGAGATCCTAGTCATAAAAATGGTCCCCTAAAAATCCAGATAATAGTGAGAAGGAGAGGATATTGGAGGAGGATGTCAGTGTTCAGACTCACAAATACAGAGTGGAAGCCACTAACTGATGGGTATCATTATGGGTTCCAAGCAAACAAATGGAGCAAGTTGCTTCATTGCCAAGCTACTGGTCCCAGCCAACCACCAAAAAAGACACTACTCATAATTCCCACCTCAACCGAAAGATGCTTTTCGAATCTGAATCCTCACTCCATTATGTGTGTTTTGGAAGGCTGCAAGAGAACTGGATAATGGGCCAATCCTGTGCGGCTCTGAGAGCCTCAACTCACTCGCTGACGTCTAATTGATTCGTGGGTGTATTTCGGATGCGTTTGGTTGAATATAAGGTGTAAACTTCAACGCTGCCATTAAAATTAAGGATAGAAACCCCAGAAGAAGATGTGGACCTGCCAACCACCAACATCATCTGTATGCAATGATTTCCCCTTATGTCGTAGCTGGGTTTGCCACTGACTCTGGATCTTATTTGGTGAATACAAATTAAATGTAATGTTTGAGGGTGAAAATTTTGGGTATTAAGGTTTGAGAAATATTATAAAGTAAAGAAATGTTATAGAAGTTGGTGAAAAAATGAAGAGAGAGAAGATTTTTAATAAGTATTATAATAATAAAAAATTATGTGGTAAATTTTTTATGATTAAACCCAAATATTTGGACTCCAAACATGTCCTTAAGTAATCCCATATAAGGTTTACCTGCCTTGTTTGTCACGATCTCTAAAGTAAAAAATTGGCCATAAATTTCCACCTTCTTCCATCTTCTTCTCGGGAGAAGACAATTCCTCAACCCAACCCGTATTGTTCTCTCATTCCATTCGAAAAGTGTTTGTCCAGCTTAAGGAGGCGTTCGCAAACTCGTTTGCCATTTACTATTTTAAAATTTTAATTTATAAATATAATTAATTTAAAATTTTATCAAATAAAATAATTTAAAAATAATCTTTCTTCATTAAATTATCTATTTTCATTACAATAAATTTAAAAAATTCACTCAAATTATATACATTCAATTTTTTCACTGATTCTTATAAAATTTTACTTTTCTTTTATCACCTCTACACCAACTCTTATAAAATTATAATTTATTCACTACTTTATCATAAAATTTTATTTTACTTAATTTTTATAATATTTTTTAAATATTTCATTTAGTTAGAGTTTACAAACGCATTATTACTCTATTCATACAGATGTTCTCCAACCCTTGCATACAGATATTCTCCAAATATTTTTTAAATATTCATACAGATGTTCTCCAAATATTTTTTAAATATTTCATTTAGTTAGAGTTAGCAGACTAATTGCATGCAGTGAGGAAACCGAGGCCCAATTTAAAGTAAATGATATCTTAAGAATAAATTATTTATTTTTTATTTTTTTTTATCAACAATTGTAAGTACATGCTTTGGAAACTGCTACTCGAAAGTAAATGAAAACTCAAACAGTGCTTAGACAAGTCATGTTCTAGGATCATAGTGATAAAAATATGGGAAATATACAAATATTACACTGAATTTTAATGCTTTTTTTGTGAAAATTTACCGAGTTTTAAAAAGTTTCAAATTGCTCACTAGATTTATCATTTTTGTATAAAAATTCATTGAACTCAATGTCGTTAGCCCCATTTAACGGAAAATCTATCACGTCCAATCATAGTATGACACGTGTCACTAAATAAATAAAAATAAAATCTAAATATAAAATTAACAAAAAATATTATTAATTAAAAAAAAGGATCGGGCAACCCCGATCCTTTCACGGTGAGGGGGAATCCACCATCCACACCTAGCGCCTCCGGGGGAGGAGGGTCTCCCCACCTCCACCTCTGGGCGGCCAGAGGGAGCGCGCCTCCGGAGGAGGTCCACCCACGTCGACGGGTGGGTGGGGGACCTTCCCCATCCCGCAACCCACGCCGACGGGTGGAGGAGGTCCACCCATAGCTACCCAGAACTGGGCGGCCAGAGGTGGAGGGTGAGACCCTCCTCGGCCAGAGGTGGAGGTGGGAGACCCTCCTCCCCCGGAGGCGCCAGGTGCGGAGGGGGGATGCTCCCTCCGCCGTGAAAGGGTCAGGGTTACTCGATCCTTTTGTTTTTTTTACACAAATTAATAATGTTTTTTTTGTTAATTTTATATTTTTATTTATTTAGTGACACATGTCATATTGTCATTGGACGTGATGGATTTTCCGTTAAACGAAGCTAACGGCATTGAGTTCAGTGAGTTTTTATACAAAAATGATAAACCTAGTGAGCAATTTGAAATTTTTTAAAACCCGATAAGTTTTCACAAAAGGCGTTAAAACCCAATGTGGTATTTATATATTTCCTTAAAAATAAACACAAGACAAGACACTCAATATCTGAATACTACAGTTTTCAATACATACATTGATCCTTAATCCTTCCCACACAAAATAATAACACTTTGATCAAACACCTGTAAGACTTGGTTATCAAACACTCAATAACACCTGTAAGACTTAAATGGAATTTCATCAAAGGCAAGACATAGTTCATAAGCCTAACAAATCAATTCAAACCCTAACAAATTCACAGTTCAATTCAAGAAAAATCATAAAAAAATTCACAATTTCACAATTCAATTCAAGTCTTAACAAATCAATTCAAACCCTAGTTAGCTGAGAGTGGGAGGCTGGTCTGACTTGGTGGCTGATGGGTGACGGAAAGAGAGAGAACCCGAGATAGAGAAAGAGAGGCTGAGACTTGAGAGAAGAGAGAGAGAGAGGTTGGAGTGGTCAAAGGAAGGAGTGAGCTAAGAAGGAGTGAGCCGAGCGTAGAGAGTCGACGTCGGCGTCGGAGGAAATAAGAGGGACTAGGGCGTGATTCAAGTGAGACAATGCGCTAAGAGGGAGAGGTCGTGAGAATAAATGAGAATGAAGTGGGGGTAGGCGGGCCAAGGGGGCCTTAGCTAAAAGAAGCAAAACAACTATAAAAAAGAGTTTTGACAAAATTAATCGAAGCGGTGGTCCATGTTCGTCCCAACTTGGTTCCGCCACTGACCGCATAGATAGTTAGTTTGTGATAACCTGGTCTAAAAAAACATTTTTTTGCAATGCCTGGAGTCGAACTCCATACATGAGGCTTAAAAAGAGAAGACCGCTAGACCAGGCGCATGTTTGTTGATTTTTACGCGGTAGAGTTGATTTAAACGTTTAACAATTTTATCTCGAAAATGATGGAATGTGAGGATTCGAACCCGCGCGCTCAAAGGAAGGAGATGTATAGCATAACCGCTGAGGTGTTTCACGCGTTTGGTTAGTATTGCTGAGGTTTCACTATTTAAACCCGTTTTGTTGGAATTTGATTTTTAAATAAAACGGTGTGTTTCACCTATCTTCTTCCCCAGATATGAAAGTCACAATTCTTCTGCCCTAGCCGCCGTTTTCAACCTTTCAATTTCCCCCTCATCAATTGCCTTTCCCTCTCTCTCTTCGATTTCTCGTCCGTTTTAGCACCTTTTCGTCTGATTTTTATGGCCTTTCAACTCCATTGGGTGAATCTTGAAGCTTCTTAGTAAATCTTGTGATTTAACGTGTTTAATGGGGGATTTCGAAAAGGCAGAGGTTTGAGACTTTATTCATTGATCTTTGGCCAAAACTCGCCAATAAAAGGGACCTTATGCTCAGAGCTTGATCACACCTCTCAAACGTGATTCTCTATCATTTTGAGATCTCTCTCTATCTATCAATTTAGCTATTGTTAGGGTTTTGTTAATTTTCTTTGGTTCCTTTGGATCATTGCGATACGTGGATTCTAGGGTGGTTTGATTATCAAAGCAAGTCGAGTAAACAGAGCTACTATACTGTTTTTCTTCGAAAATGATGAACATGTTTTCGTAAAATATTTTGTGGAAAATATTAATATATTTTCAAGCTTATTTTATTATGAAAACAAATGTGGAATTTTAAAAGACATACTGAGATCTGTTTATATTACTATTATGTATTCTTTCTCAATGATTCTGTATTATGCTGAATATTATTTATGTTTCTGTTTCTGATATTATATATAATACTTTTTCAAACCTCGAGGCGATGTTCTGTTACTGATTATTGCTGTTGTTGGTACCAACTTATTGATTATTGAGTGCACTCATTCTTCGGAGTGGTTTCTGCGTGGGTTTCTCCCTAGTGCACACTTGGCGTTCTCGCTAAGTCTTAGTAGGGTGAACTCTGGTTACTGTTGACCTATTTCGGTTGGTCACCGGATAAGTCGTTGCACAACCTTGCCACAGCGGGAAACTTGACTTACTGTTAATCCAAAGGGATTTTTCTATATTGCTGGTAAAACTATTAATAACTGTGAATTTCTGTTTCGAAAAACGATTATATTTTTATTCATGTATTTTATTCTCTGCTTATTGAGTTGTCGAACTTACTTCGTTATTATTTTCTTATTTTCAGAGATTTTTCAAGGATCAAATCTAGAAAGCATGTGGATGGGATAAATGAGAGCATCATTTTGAATTTTAGACTGTTAAGATAATTTGTTCAAGCTTATGTTTTGAAACAATATCGTTATAATATGTTTTGTTTCGAATAAAGACGAAGAATTTCTTTTAACTTTTTAATTCTTTTATTTTAAGCTGCTTTTTAGGGCGTGACAGTTTGGTATCAAAGGAAAGATTATAGATTCTACTGACTTTCGAACATTGATTTTATGATGGGAAGGATTGGGTAGATCATGTTTATGTTTAAATGTGTTTGATAAAATTGTTCGCATTGGATGTCATCATGAGTGCGAGTCATTGTTTCAGGATGGTTTATCCTGTTAATTCTATTAATTTGAATGATACCATTAATAGTGAATTTTGAGCCGGACCAAGCTCTCATAGTGCGACGATGTTACGAGAGGTAGCGCAACAAGTTATGGAGGAAATAACTCGTAATTCCAGAAATCAAAATGAGAATGTTATTACTGAAGGATGTACCATCGAGCAATTCAACAGAATGCGTCAGTTACCATTCGAAGGGAAAGTTGATCCATCGGTAGCTGAAGACTGGATTCAGCATATTGAAGATATATTCCAAGTTTTACACTGCATAGAGGAACATAAGGTGTTGTTCGCGACGTTTAAGCTAGTTGGCGAAGCTAGGCGTTGGTTGATCGCTGAACGAACTCTTCAAGGAGGTATTTTACGAGCAATTTTTCCCAAGGTCAGTTCGTGATACAAAAGCTAGGGAGTTTATTAATTTGGTTTAAGGATTGATGAATGTGCACGAGTATGTAACTAAATATATTGAGCTTTCTCGTTTTGCACTATACATGATTCCGGATGAGGAAATCAAGGCTCGAAAATTTGAAGGTCTTAATTCTCATATTTATGGTCGTATAGTTAGATTTCAAATCAATAATTTTTTTGAATTGGTTAACAAGGCGACTGTAAATCGGTGTAGAAATTTGAACAGAATGAAATTAATGACTTAAAACGACAATGACAAAAATCTTCAAGCAAATCGTATCGAAATCATATGCACTTATTTTAGGAAAATCTCATAACGAATTAGGTTTAAAACTAATTAGTATCGTAAAAAGATTAAAGCAGAAATAAATAACCTAGACAACATAAAACTTTCCTGAGCATAAAATAAAACCTTTCCCGAGCATGTAAAAACAAAACTTTTTCCTAGCATAAAAATAAAACCTTTCCCGAGCATGTAAAAACAAAACTTTTTCCTAGCATAAAAATAAAACCTTTCCCGAGCATGTAAAAACAAAACCTTTCCCGAGCATAAAAATAAAACCTTTCTCAGCATAAAAATTCTTTCAGTAGTTAAAACAAATCTTTCTCGGTCATCAACAAACAAATGTTTCACGGTATATAAAAATTTTTTCCTCTCAAAGGATCCAACCCCGAGTGGTCCCCAAAGTCTCTTGGCCTTTTTATCTTTAACCTTTGCATGTTATGAGAGTAACACGTTGTTCTATGTACACTTCCCTCCTAGGCCACTGCTGTTCCAAAGTATTCTGGTTTGTCTATGATTAACGGGCCTAAAGTCCATTTAGGCCATTAAACGAGATTTGTGATTTGAGCCCCTATTTCTACTCTATTTGGACTCAAATTTGGGATTTCCCATCTATTTTTCTTGATCTACACAGTCATAAAGTTAGTTTTCCATTTCGGACTTTTTACATTATCGATTAGTATGAAATGTCAAAATTGCCCTTGAAACCTCCTGGGGCATTTTCGACCTTTTCAGAACTATGATTGCCCTGCAATTT
Source organism: Myrica gale (assembly GCA_963930655.1). NCBI lineage: Eukaryota > Viridiplantae > Streptophyta > Magnoliopsida > Fagales > Myricaceae > Myrica > Myrica gale. Next base: position 10,871,800 of record OZ005611.1, read on the forward strand.
TTACTGGAACATAATTGTCTCCTATAATATAAGTACACAAATTTTTAGGCCAAAATCCATGTATTTCATGGGGTTGTTTTGAGAAATGTTGAAACTGCCCTTAGAGACATTCAGAGGCATTTTAGACGTTTCATGTCCTCAAATAGCCCTGAAATTTTTACTGGGACCTACTGTGACTATATAATAAAAGTACACAAATGGTTAGGACAAAACTCAAAGGATTTATTGGGGATGATTTTGGCAATGTACTAAACTCATAAATCATTTATAACCCAAACATGGTTTAGATAGAACACCATAAGTGCAACATGTTGAAAGAGACAGGTCCAACAACTTATACGACTTGGGTAATTGTCTAAAATATTCTCCCTACACAGATCATGCAAACTACCCCTTACCTTAAACGAAGTTGTCTGGTTTCGTGGATAATATGGATAATAACACCTCGGTCTCTTTTAGTCAGGTGAAAGTGTTTCGTTTCTTCATGACTCGCGTACCAGGTAGATTTACTAATATTTGCTGAGACAAAAAATACGCAGGGGAGAACAACGAACCAATGGGTGCATCCCTTTGACCAACCTATACTCCCTTAGCTAGGTAGGCAATCATTCGAAAGATTTGAATCTGTTCGGAGCCATACACAGACTGCCACCACACTTCCCATATAACACGTTTCTGTTATGAGCACTAAGTCAAGGTGCGAGCCAATAAGATAACTTCACATAGGCGGTCAGGATAAGGGGCATTAAATGCGCATTCAGTGAACTTAGGAGTCCCGCACTCGGGGTCCAAGGCGAGGTCAAAAAATTCCCGGTCATGCTGCACTTGGCCAGCCCGTAACTTTTACCCAGAGACCCCAGGCCCTAGCCAATCGGTTACCCCGGTCATGAACTACCCAACAATAACAACTTCTCCTCTGGTCAACCTAATTACACTATCAGCCCAAGTACTCTGTCTAACTCGATACCCTTATGAACGTACTGTAAAACTAAATAAAAAAGTCATAAAAAACATATATTATAACTTATCTCATATACATAAAAACTAATTTATATAGTGGAATTAAACAAAAGAGCAGTGTTACAAATGCATAAAATAATTAAAATAAAATTAGATCATTTATGTCACAATAATAAAAGGAAGATCATTTTAACGACATAAATAAGAAAACTCTAATTGGAAATGTATATGAGAAAATAAACAAGGATGATGAAAAATATTCAAAATTATAATCCCGTACTTACTTTCGGCAATAATTGGCAAAAATAATACATATCCCGAATCCTTTAATAAATAAATTAAATAACTCGGGTGTCACACTATCATTTGAGATCTCTCTTTATCTATCAATTCAACCATTGTTAGGGTTTTGCAATTTTATTTGGTTCTTTTGGATCGTTGCGATACGTGGATTCTAGAGCGGTTCGATTATCGAAGCAAGTCGGGTAAGCAGAGCTACTATACTATTTTTCTTCGAAAATGACGAACATGTTTTCGTAAAAATATTTGTGGAAAATATTGTTTTATTTCAAGCTTACGTTATTCTGAAAACAAACGTGGAATTTGAAAAGACATACTGAGATCTGTTTATATTACTGATATGCATTCTTTCTCAAAGATTTTGTATTATGCTGAATATTATTTATGTTTATGTTTATGATATTATATATTATACTGTTTTCAAACCTCGAGGCGATATTTTGTTACCGATTACTGATTACTGCTGTTGTTGGCACTAACTTACTGATTACTGAGGGCACCCATTATTCGGAGTGGTTTCTGCATGAGTTTCTCCCTATTGCACACTTAGCGTTCTCGGTAAGTCTTAGTAAGGTGAACTCCGCTTACTGTTGACCTATTTCGGTTGGCCGCCGGATAAGCCGTTGCACAACCCTGCCACAGGGGAAAACATGGCTTATTGTTAATCCAAAGGGATTTTTCTGTATTACTGGTAGCACTATCAATAACTTCGAATTTCTGTTTCGAAAAATGATTATATTTTTATTCTCTGCTTACTGAGTTGTCGAACTCATTTTGTTATTATTTTCTTATTTTCAAAAGTTGTTCAAGGATCAAATCTAGAAAGCATACGGGGCGGGATAGATGAGAGCATCATTTTAAATTTTAGACTGTTAAGATAATTTGTTCAAATTTATGTTTTGAAAGTTTCGAATAAAGACGATCGATTTCTTTTAACTTTTAATTCTTTTATTTATTCTGAATTTTGGGGCGTGACATAGTCAGCTGGTGTCACACACTAGACCACCTTTTCTGAATCGGCACATAACTTTTCGAGGGCCTTACCAAGCGGCTTGTCGCCTGTGGAGCATTATATCGATCATGTTCTTACATGTCACCTTCATGGAACAACCAATTAAGTCATCTTTATGGTATCCCAAGTTTGTAAACTTCAATCATACTCGATTTTTTTTTTGCATACATTCACATAGATCCCAAAAAACTTCAATGCCCTATTGGTGCCTTATGATTCTTTAAGATCGTAATCTTAAAGGGCAGTTCAAATTAATATCGAGAGTTGCGAATGCTGAAAAATTCCAGAAGAAAATCCTGCGATTATGGAGACTGAGAAAGAGACACGACCTAACAGGTATCATGTGAAAAAATGGCACTTCTATGCAAATAAATATATGTTGAAAATAATTACCCAAAAATATAAATATGTGTGGAAATTTGTCTGCATGCATTGCATGCAACAACAGCTCAGAAAATGTTATGCTTGACAGCCATGCAGATCACTTAGGACAATGTCGCTTTACACAGTATATTATCTTCGATGGATTTGAATCTTGATTAATGATCCTCCTCACTTTCTCCGGGCACTAAAAAAGTTTCTCCACACCTTCCATAATCTAATTATTTTATATACGAGTATCACCAGCTCTTATAAATACGTACATACCCCAACACGACAGAATAATAACTTTCCAACCAACCACGTACGGTATGAAATACACAAGTTCAGTATTTGCCCTTGTTAACTAAACTTTTGACTTTTATTATCATTTATTCCTCGCACTCTTTTTTTTTAAAAAAAAAAAATTGGCGGGAAATTAAGGGAGACGGATGGCGTGCGTCACAGGTGTAGGCTCCAGAAATGGATCATACTAGTTTTACCCCAAAATCCAAGATATAAGTGTAAAGTGCCTTACAGTAAGACTGAAATAGCAGGTGAGCAACCCAGTACTTACAATTATATATATTCTGTCAATTACAGCTGGAGGCCAAAGTCTTCAGCGGGTGCTAATGGGACCCACCCCTGACCCCTCAACCTGTAGAAAGCTCCAACTACCATTGGACTGCGCGTCGGCTGTGGGCCAGTTCTCCTCATTCATTGACTCGCACGAGCTTTTACCCAACAGGGTAAAGAGCAGAGCGCCAGAGACTCGTTTCATAATTGCTTTTCTGACGCGCTCGCCTGGCTACGTCTTGGTTGGTCTCTAGATTTTATTCCTATACTTCGTTTGGCCTGGCTTGGCTGGCTTCAATGGCTTGCCTCAAAAGGATACACAAGTCCATAAACGCTACCCTCTTGCAGCTCCTTCAGGCTTCAACCCTTCAAATTCTACGTGTATTCTTGTTTATCTTGTATATTATATTACTTTGAATTGTTTTTTTAGTGGAAATAAATAACATAGACAGATTAATTCTGTTTTCCTTTTTTTAAGTGAATAAATGTATTCATCGTGGCCCCTGAGGAATGTGTGGGTTGGCCATTGAATAATTGAAGACCTGGTTCAAACCTCCAATATCCCTCGCAATTAAAATTAAGATCAAAAGTAGGACCAAAGTATCTAGAGTTTATCCCATAATCTTGTCAAGCCGAATATGCTACTACTTTCACACTGAGGACCGCCCTAATTCCTTCTAAATAAATCTATCAAATTTATGTTTTTGGGTAGCAGGTAACAAGTAATAGCAGGTAACCTTGGGTTCTATGCAGAAATTACCTGACATTCGTATCGCAATATCAAAGTACCATCATAAATGCCAAAGAAAAAAAAAAGATATCGCACTAGTATTCATTCAGTAATCTTTTTTTTATAGATAATAATAACTAGTTGAGGCAAATCGGCGAGAATTGGGATTGCCTGGCCGTGATAGTGACTGCCTAAGCTCATTCAATTCGGACAGGTTAACAGGTCCACGTTGGCATATTTGACCTCGGAGGCTCCATCATAGGATAGCAGCGCACCTGCCCCTTTTTCCCACTCCCTCTCTCGATATTCATACAATGCCGGCTTGGCTAATGATAGAGCCGACATATCGGCAGTGCTATCCTTCACGTGTGTTCCTAAGCAGGCGAAAATAAGACCACAAAACTCAATTTACGAGATGTTTGACGTTACTTTACTCTCTACTCTGGACAATACTGTATGCTCTGTTTCGCTTGCTCTATATTCGCATTCACACATCCTACCAAGATTCATACCCAAACAAAAAGAACCCTCCAATAGAAAAGTGAAACCTTTCACGGACTCGTATATAGCAAATTGCCTCTGCGAGTCCCTGAATAGTAGATTCCCCGAGCGGTTGCTGCCAGAGCAAGCCACATTTACTAGAGGTGTCTCGTAGTCTTCCCAGTCATCCATCACGGACTACTAAAATTCAACATGTCGTGTTTTGATAAATTATTGTATAGTACTCTGTCTATTCTATAAAATATGACAACCTACATGCCCAAGAAACATAGCCTTTTTCTTCGGTGCTCTGTTTTATGAAACATCCATTTTGATCAGTCTTTAACGTCGTGTAAGGGTAAGCAACAATGGCAACTGTACAAAACAGAGCACTTCGGTGCTCTGTTTTGCTCTGCTTTGTTATATACTCTGTATTGCTTTCGTTGAGCGCCGGCCGGGTTTTCGGCCAATCATCACCTGTTTTTGCCTGTGATGTTGGGAGCAATCCGGCTTTGGCAAGTCTCGGGTTCTGTAACAAGTCGTTGGGGGTTGACCTGAGAGTGGCAGACTTGGTGAACAGGCTGACATTGCAGGAGAAGATCGGGTTCTTGGTGAACAGTGCCGGGAGTGTGAGTAGGCTTGGGATACCAAAGTATGAGTGGTGGTCTGAGGCTCTACATGGAGTTTCTTACGTCGGTCCGGGGACGCGGTTTTCAAATGTGGTACCTGGAGCTACCAGCTTTCCTCAGGTTATCCTGACTGCCGCTTCATTCAACACCTCTCTGTTCGTAGCCATTGGAAAGGTAAGAGAGTTTTTATTCCTATAGACTTTATTGCCAATTTGCAATTTTGTAGTTCTTTTGCTTCTTCGTATTACCAGGTCTTACCTCATGTCTTTCTTTGTCTTTCGCACGTTACTTCTCAGTCATGGATTATCTTTCTTTCTTTCTTTTTGTCAAAAATCAAGTGCGGAGTAGCATCTTCTTGAGATTGATAAAAAGCTGGCGTTACATTTGCATCTTGACTCATTTCAGATTTGTATGGCTCGAGTTTTTCCACATCAGTTAATGAAGTAGATTCGTGATCTTCTTCTGGGATTACATAAGTATTTTGTTGGCTGTTTGATGATTTTATCATCAATGATAACTTGCCATTATCTTCTTTAGCAATCCTGGTTGTTAGATTTGATATTATCCTTTGTTCATCTTGCCGTCTGGGGGAAAAAGAAAACGATAACATAATCCGGAGAGAGAGAGAGAGGGGGGGGGGACCAGCACACGTTAATATGGCGAAAGGACTTATAAATTTCCGATGGTTTGTAGATAACATTGTTTCTTAACAAATGACAATAGATGTTTTTTCTAGGTATTAATCCGAAACGTATAGCCAATGCTTTCCTTTAAGAGATTTCTTGACGTTGAAGACTGAGCTATTAATGGGTGATTAAGAAAAGTTAGTGCATAATTATGAGGTAACTTCATTCCCTCGGTTTCCCTTGAACGTAAAAGAGAAAGATATAATAGAACAATTTATATGAATAATGTTGAGTACAGTAGGCAAAAACTAGGTGGAATTACAAAGACTGCAGTTCGCTGGGTTCTGAGATATATGAAAGCCCTCGAGAGGATTCCAACTTGCAGTGGGAAGAATACAGAAGGTGATGACGATGGCGATTAATTAGCAGCGACATTGATGGATAGCTAATTATCTCTCTTAAGCGTCAACTACGTGTATAATAGGCAATTACCAATCACTGTTTAAGGGAAGAATTCAGTAACGAAAATGCCTATTTTGTGGAGAAAACAGAGGAACAACGTTTAGACATCATAGAACTTAGTTTGCCATTTACTTCCTCGTTTCTCTTTTTTGGTTTGAACGTCGAAAGTCGGGATCAGGTCGGCTGGCTGTTGAGATATGTTGAAATTGGCCCGTCAACAAATGTTGGTGCTGTCGCTATCTTTGTGGACTCTTTAATCTTTTGAAAGTGTGCGAGGGAGTATATACAATTTTTCCGGCCTCCTACTATTTACTATTGCTTATTGAGATTATACACTTTACGATGCGTAACCATCTCCTACCTATCAATTATTTACACTGTACTCCCCCACCCTGTTTTGATTAAGTGAAATAACGATTTTACTTTCATAATTTTACTATTGATAATAGTTGAGAGACAGAAATGTAATGGAATAGATAGTTGAGGTGCAAAGTGTAAGAATCCTAAGTCTCGGTGAAAAGTGTATTTCTCCTATATATTAAATCTTAAAACAAAAACAGTACATGGGTCGTGCACAAGGAGTCCAATATTTACTGATAATTAAGTTAATGCATGTGTTGAAGATGGTTCCACTAATATGAGTTATTGTATATGGAGTGCAGGTAGTTTCAACGGAAGCTAGGGCAATGTACAATGTGGGACTAGCGGGATTGACATATTGGTCACCAAACGTTAACATATTTCGGGACCCCAGATGGGGAAGAGGGCAGGAAACTCCGGGAGAAGATCCATTACTCTCGAGTAAATATGCATCAGGTTACGTTAGAGGTCTTCAACAGAGAGATGATGGTGACCCGAATGGACTCAAGGTTGCTGCGTGCTGTAAACATTATACAGCCTATGATTTGGATAATTGGAAAGGGACCGACCGGTACCATTTCAATGCTGTGGTAATTTATGTTAATTCTGTTTCCATAGGAAGAGTTTATTTGATATCGTTTTTGTATAGTAGTTGTCATTTTCGTTTGCTCGTGTTGCTTTTGCTGAGTTAGGTGACAAAGCAAGATTTGGATGATACATTTCAACCACCATTCAAGAGTTGTGTTATTGATGGCAATGTTGCCAGTGTCATGTGTTCCTACAACAAGGTTAATGGCAAGCCAGCCTGTGCCGACCCGGATCTCCTTGCAGGGGTCATCCGAGGCGAATGGAAACTAAATGGGTATATTTATTCGTTCTCTCGAGTGATTCCCTCTATAGAATCCAGGATGTCCATCAGTGTGTCCGTCAGTGTCTTATATAGATGATGATTTTCTGCAGATATATAGTTTCTGATTGTGATTCAGTAGACGTGATCTACAATTCCCAGCACTACACCAAGACACCAGAGGAGGCTGCAGCCAAAGCTATATTGGCAGGTAACTTCATTTCCACCAGATTTGTTACAACAAGATCATTGATTTTGTAAAATTTCATCCGTAACGGGAATGGTTAGCTTCAGCAATAGAACTTATTGAAAAACTAGAGGAATGTAACTCAAATTATTTGGTGTGGCTGGAGTAATCTATCCCTTTTCATCTATATCCAATTTCATTCGACTCTATTAGCTTCCAGCAGGAGAATTTTGAGTTCATTTATCCTTGGTGCTATCTTGTTCAATTATGGACTTGTGATGTGGTGTTTGTTTCAATTGAACAGGGTTGGATCTTAACTGTGGATCTTTCCTAAGCCAACACACAGAAGCTGCAGTGAAAGGAGGACTTCTTGACGAGGCAGCTGTTGACAAGGCCGTCACTAACAATTTTGCCACCCTAATGCGACTTGGCTTCTTTGATGGTGATCCACGCAAGCAACTTTATGGCGAACTAGGTCCGAAAGACGTGTGTACACCAGAGCACCAGGAACTGGCCCGTGAAGCTGCAAGACAAGGCATAGTGCTGCTTAAGAATAGTCCAGGATCGTTGCCTCTGTCTCCCACTTCGATCAAATCCTTGGCAGTAATTGGTCCCAACGCCAATGTCACAAAAACCATGATTGGAAACTATGAAGGTAGCCAAATCTGCAACACTTTTCTTTGTCTGGTTCCCCCCGCCCCCAGGCCAATGTCACAAAAACCATGATTGGAAACTATGAAGGTAGCCAAATCTTAGCCAAATCTGCTACACTTTTTCCTTGTCTGGTTCCCCCCTGGTAGTCGAGCAGTCATCATACAGCACTTGACTTCTTGATGTGGCTATCACTATCCTTCAGAAAATACCTGCAATATTCTTTTATTAGTTTCTACACGATTTCTTTCTGTATACAAAAAATATAATCGAGTAATTTAAGTGGCTTGCAAGGGCAACTTGTCTGAGTTCCGGTTCATATGTTGCTTAACTTGATAGGTCATCTGGCAAGATGGGCATCCAATTTGAGACAGTGATTCTATGTCATTCTAAAGTCACCATTTCTATTGTTGTTCGACATTTGGCAGGCACCCCATGCAAATACACAACTCCTTTGCAAGGCCTGACGGCCTTAGTTACAACTACTTATCAGTCTGGCTGCTCCAATGTGGCCTGCAGCAGTGCACAGCTAGATGATGCTAAGAAAATAGCTGCCTCAGCAGATGCCACTGTACTTATAATGGGTGCAGATCTGTCAATCGAGGAAGAGAGTCGTGACAGGGTTAGCCTTAGTCTTCCAGGACAGCAGCCACTCTTAGTGACAGAAGTTGCAAAGGCATCTAAGGGACCTGTAATTCTCATTATAATGTCTGGAGGGGGCATGGATATCTCTTTCGCCAAAAGTGATGATAAAATTACAAGCATTCTATGGGTTGGTTACCCTGGAGAAGCTGGAGGAGCTGCCATAGCTGATGTCATTTTTGGGTACTTTAATCCATGTAAGTGTACTGCAATCTCCTGTTTGATTATATGATTCTTCTAAGTTTTTGAAGTTCTATCCGATGTGGTGGTAATAGTGATTTCGTAAGATGACAAAACATCTCAAAGTGGAGAGGCTCATTTCCTTATAAATTTATGCTCTTCAGATTTAACATCCATCAATTAATATTTTCCACTGTTTATATTTACAAGAACCACACCATAGTCTTTCAGGTGTCATCTTTCCATGAATTCAGTTGCTGCATGCTAATATTATAGAAGCTTGAAGCCCATTTTATCACTCGTTTCAGGTGGAAGACTACCCATGACATGGTATCCGCAATCATTCGCAGACACGGTCCCAATGACGAACATGAACATGAGACCTGATCCTTCCAATGGCTACCCTGGGCGGACCTACAGGTTCTACACTGGGGGAACCGTTTATTCATTTGGAGATGGACTAAGCTATTCCAGTTTCAACCACCACCTAGTTCAAGCACCTAAGCAAGTTTCCATTCCCTTAGAAGAGGGTCACAGTTGTCGCTCATCAAGATGTAAATCGTTAGACGTTGGTGAACAGCATTGTCAGAACCTGGGTTTTGATATTCATCTGAGGGTTAAAAACATGGGAAGGATGAGTGGGAGCCACACAGTTTTCTTATTCTCTACGCCGCCGCCAATGCACAATGCACCTCAGAAGCACTTGCTGGGATTTGAGAAGGTCTTCTTAACAGGGCAAACAGAAGCACTGGTTAGGTTCAAGGTGGATGTTTGCAAGGACTTGAGTGTGGTCGATGAGTTTGGAAGCCGAAAAGTTGCCTTGGGACAACACGTGCTTCATGTTGGGAGCTTGAAACGCTCATTGACCGTGAGGATTTGACTCTTAAGAAATCGTCAAATGCTCTGCATTTTTTTTAGGGGGTTGCCAGAGACATTACCAAATGGAATTCGAATTTGAGCCGCTAAAGGCATTTTCGAAATTGAAAAAGGGGGGAAAAATAAAAAGAAAAATTATAAATAATTTGAGAGAGTTGTAGCAATTCTGTCAAAGCCCAAATTTAGATGATATCTCTAACCCTTCTTGTGATGCTCACAATAACGTGTCGTGGATCTAGCAAGCAAATTATATGAACTCCATACACGTCCTTGAAAACTTTGTTTTTCCGTGCTTATAGATTTCTCTTGCTCCACATGTGCAAAACGGACTATTGAAAGATGTTCCAGTTCAAAAGGAACATTTTGCTGATAGACCACGTCACGTTCCACTAGACTCCAAATGGGAACACATAAGTCTTTCATGAAGGAGAGAAACTGATATACAAAACCCTCATTACACACATAATATATACAGGGGCGGAACTAGCTCATGACGATGGGGTCGGCCGACACCCATCGCCCAGAAAAAACCAAATTTTTTTTTTTATGTGTTAGACTATTGAGCCCACCCCAACCCCAACCCCAGGCATCCAGGCCCCCAACGACCCAGCGCCGGCCTATTTTTTTTTTTAAATTCCCAGTCCTCCAACGCGGCAAGCCAGCGACCTCGGCTCCTCCAGAACAACAACCTTCACAGAGCTCATCCTCGTACCACACCGTTGCAGACCAGCGCACAACCCATGTCAAGGACACGACAAATTCTGCCAAATTGCCAATACACCAGAATTCCACCCCACTGACTCTGCAGAAATTACTTAGTTGTGAATTTGGTTGTATTCAGAAGGCGGAGTGTTTTTAGACATTGCTGACATTACGAGAGAAGAGTTGTGCGCATGAAGTGCTTGTCATATTTTTCAATTATAATGGGCCAAGTGTAAGTAGGTGATAGGACCACAAATATGTATAAAATAGCATACTGTACAAGCACATTCGTTCAATGAAAAACTGACACATTTTTCTTCGTTCATTTCCAGTCCTCCTCCAACGCAGCAAGCCAGCAGCAACTCCCCAGACCTGTCAATTAACTCCCTTACTGCAATCTATAAAATCAGAGGTCTTTTGCCTAACTGACATTCTTTTGACTACCCAGTTTAAACATCTCATTTTCATATTTGGCACCGAGTCTAGTTGATTAATTTAGTTTTCCTATGCTGCAGCATTAACACTTTGAACGTTCTCATTATGAACTGAATTCATGTAGATAAAATCCCTCTTTTACACCATATCAACCTTGAGTAAAATCGATCTTAGCCCTTGACATGAAGACATCTTAACTTTGAAAAGTGGAAGAACTACTCAACATTGTTAGAATGACATTTAATGAACTCTGTTCAAGTGACCTTCCTTGTAGAAATGGGCTTGAAGGTGTGGTTTTGATAATGGTTTAAGATTTATAAAATACCAATAAGCTTTAAAGGATAAAAAAACCCCGTTGATGAAGCTGCCCCTGAGAATGAACAATTGCATTAGGATGGTCATATACTTAGAAGTGTCAACCAAATGACCACAGTCCTAACTCCCGTAGCATCCAATTGTCATCTCTCAGTATCAACAAATAGTACGGTACGTGTATTTTAATATTTTTAGTATTTTTAATTCTTATTTTTTGATATTTTAACTCTTAAGATATTTTTTTGCATTACTTAGTAAAAAATTTTTTTTTGTCATTTTTTCTTAGGAGTTCGACCCCGTTCGATTGGATACCTGGTTCCGCCACTGAATATATATATATAAGTCTCAGCAGTCGGTCCAACCTGCAGACAATGTAAAACCCAATTGGCTAACATCGAGATAGTAGTTTCCGAGAAATAATGCAGAAATTGCTTGCTTTTAAATGCCAAGGTCCGTGGGTTGTCGGCTATGGCCAGATGAGCTGGCTCGCAAAAGTTTCAACAAGTCAGGACAGGACATGGGTTCGAGGGTTTCGGCCGATTGCTAATCGCGTCTCTCGATTTACGGGCATGTTTGAGCCTCTCAAAATTTTAGGTTTACTATTAAAATGTTTAACATATAATTTTTTATTATTATAATATTTATTAAAAATCTTATCTCTTCACTTTTTACCGATTCTCGTAACATTTCTTTACTTTATAATATTTCTCAAATCTCAATATCCAAAATTTTCACCCTCAAACATACCCGTAATTTTCTGTCCAAGATTATTTTTGCAGAATATTCCAAAAGGCCGCACTAATTTCCATTAATTTTTTTTCCTCTTGAAATTTCAACAATTGTATTCCACGCCGTCCCCTTCTTTTATGCCTCCTCCCACTTTCTCTCTCACATGTTATTGCGTGCTAGTTTTGAACTTTGTTCTTAATTTTTTTTTTTAAATTTGGAATTAGGAATATTAGTTCATAATAGTTAGACAAACTCCCACGTTTGGGTTACTCAAAATCTTGAACGTACGGGCATTGGATACGTTTTATATATAATTTCTATTCTTTATTTTATTTTATTTCTAAGCATATATAATTTCTATTCGGTTTGGAATGAATGAGGATAAATTGTTAGCAGATTGATGAGGGTCAGAAACCTGTGGCTAATTATGTATATACCAGCTGCTGAAAAATAAGAATAAATGACATTAATAACAATAATAATATAAAGAAACAAACTCTACCGAAATAATAAAGATATAACTCAGAACCAATTCGTGGCTGCACTCCGGGTAGCGACTTTGTCTGGTCTTCCTTCACCAGCCGTTTTAATTTAATGAAAAGCTAGGGTACTGTAGTTATATATAGTTTTTTTTGGTAAGCATATAGTTATATATAGTTACGTCTAGACAAAGAAATACCAATCTGCCAATTATCTCTCTTTTTCTCTTAAGAAAATGATAACAATATATCTCTCTCTCTCTCTATATATATATCGTACCAGAATAAAATGCAAGAAATAAGAGAGGCTAAGTACGTACCTTATTTATATATGTTAAGCTCCCCGGATAAGTTTCCATTGTAAACTGAGCTGACCATGACCATGTTACGAAAAAAAAAAAAGCAAAAAAAATAAAATAAAATGGTGTAATAATTAAAATAAGGAGGACTACCATGCATGCACGAAATAAAAGCTCTGTCAAAGGTGAAGATCAGAAGCAGACACCATATATTAATATATAGATACGCATGCATGCTTGTCTCTCTCTTTTACTTGCTCCTGTTTTCTTATACTCCATATATTCTTCTCTCTTTTTTGAACGGTAACTGCAGTAGTGCCAAACCTTTTAGAGAAAAATACATTACTTTACTCTTCAAGTTTGGGATCAGCATTGATACTTTTTAGCCCATGAAATTTTGATTCACTTCCATTAATTTTGCACCATCCATCCAAATTAACCATCAAAATTGACGGAAAATGAGCACGTGGCTCTCATGCGCCTGATGCCTACAGTTGATTTGCACCCTCCATTCAAATTTTCCATTTATTTTGAAGATTAATTTCGATTGAGGAGCAAATCGACAAGAATTAAAAATTAAGAGTATTTAATGTCACGAAAATAAAAAAATTGGGAGTGCAAATTGTTTTTTCTCCCAATTTTTATATATAATATAAAGATCAGGAAAAACGGTACGTGGATTCGCCAGTTTTAAACTGTGTTAATTTCAGGCAGTTGATCTTAGGTTTACATTATTTGATATCTTAATTTGTCTTTGTCCTTAATTAATTGAATCATGAAAACAAACGGTATTTATTAAGCGTAGAGGAAGACTTTACACTACAAGAAATTTGGCCTTTTGGGACAGAGGGCAAGCATCCCAAAAGGCCAAAAAACCGTCTCAAATTCGCCCTGTCCGAACTAAATATACACAAGTTCGGACTGCAAATCGGAAACCGTTTCAAAATACTCACTTCCAGTGATAATAGTTTGAACTACTTACGAAACAAGTTTCGACTAACATCAAACGGGTACAGTGTTGCAACAAGGAGAAGGTAGTTCGAACGTGCAAAGTTTGAACTTTAAAATGATCAGTCCAAACTTATGCGCGTCGGAACTTACAGAACTAAGTCGGAACGACATGAAGTTAGAACTAGAAGAGGTAAGTCTGAACTGACTTTGTTCGAACTATTTTACTTCAGTCCAAACTTAGAGAGTCCGCATGGAGCTATCAGAAGTGCCAACAGCTACAGTTGAAACACGGTCATATTAGTCCGGACTATAACCAGTGACAACTAATAGTAAGTATGTTGTAATTAACAAAGTGTAGTTGGAACAGGTTCCGGTTGGAGCAAAGTTTATTAAGTTGGAACTTTTGTTGTTTCGGTTTGGACATCAGGGTTTAGTCCGAACAATTGGTTCCTTGTCCCGCCTCTCTTTCATTTGCTGAGGTGAAATTCGATGAACTCTCACATTCTGTTTAGAGACAACATTGGTGACTGGTTGTGCCACGTGAGTGGTAGAGAAATTGCTTGGCCCGGCTCTCATTGCCTTCCTCCCTACCATTAGATATTCTTCCTGCATTCTAGCCAAAGCAAACGCCCTCTGTATGCTGGTGGGATTCAACATCTTAATGGAGAGTCTAATCTCATCCTTTAAGCCACTGAGGTGGCAGCTTAGTTTATGATCTTCATCCAACCCACCCAACCTGTTTGCTAAAATTTCAAACTGACTAGTATACTCTTCTATTGTCCCTGTTTGTTTGAGTCTTACTAACCCCTCCATAGGGTCATCATAAACTTGAGGACCAAATCGGTTTAGTAGAGCCCTCTCAAATCCCTCCCAACTTGTAATAGCTCCAGATTTTTCTGCCTCTCTAAACCAAATCAATGTCTTACCCTCCATGTGAAATGAGGCCATAAAGATCTTGTGTTGTGGTGTCGTTTGGTTGAAGGCAAAAAACTGATTGGCCCTATAAAGCCAACCCGTGGGATCCTCCCCCTCAAATCTGGGGAAGTCCAATCGTACTGACCTCATTTGGACCCCTCCTACTTCATGGTTTTGATGTTGATGATGCCCATGTGCAGGTGGTTCACGCCTATTTTGATCCAGTGATTGTACCACCGCTTGAAGACCCAAGGTCAGATGTCCCAGCTGCTGCATCAGCTCCTCCATACGCACTCTTTGGGATTCTTGCTCTTCTCACACTTCCTCCAACCCTTCAGCTAGCTTCACTACACGAGTACCCTCTGCCATTCCAGGAAGTTGCTCTGATACCAAATTGTTACAGATTTCTAGATTGTAACTTTAGATTTAGCTAAGAAAATATTGTAATGAGAAAAGACTTCAATTCATTCATGGAAATGGAAATGATAAGGCCAATTCGAGGTGGCAAGCCTCCATAGTCTAACAATTCATCACAGATTCGACAAAATGACCGAAGAGACGCAGGTGCCCTATAACCTGATCTCCCATTCACAAACGGCGGGGCCATAATAAACTAATGGGCCCTAAACCCAAGACATGAATTACTAAACTACTGCAACAAATAGGCTTGAAGCCCACTGCTGCTAACAACTGAAAGTCCAACGCCAAAAGCCTTGGCCCGCTGGAAGTTGACCACTTCTCCTTCAAACTCCCCAAACTTCTAACTCCCATCTACTGCAATCAGCCGACACTTACTTTCGCAAAACACAGCTTCGCAAGACTCCAACTTTACTCCTTTTCCGAGCCCTAACCACCTTTTTCGTAACAGGCTACTTTCTCTTCTTTGTTCTTTTTTCTCTTTCCAACAATTTGAACTAGTTTTAAAACATTTCCCAGTTTAGCAGAATCCAGTTTGGATGTGCTTCTTGCGTCTATAAAATGGAATTATTCAGAACATTGTGATGGTAATGGTTTTGTCAGGGAATAAATTTCTAGTGCCCTCGTGCAACAACTTGAAGCTTCACTATGGTCAGTCTATATGATGGCAATGGGTGTCTAGGTACCGTGGTAAAGATTGCTGTTTTACTGCCCCGTCCCTCAAGCTCTTATGACAACACCTTCGAATCAATGGGATAGTTTTACCAGAGGTATCACAGTGTTCATAACTAAAAAATGCACTGAAATACCTCCCTATTGACGCCATCTCTTTGGTCTTATTAGAAACCCACATGTTGCAGCAAGATTGATCTTAAGAATGCTAGTCAACATGACACCTAGATCAGTCTTAGTACCAATGAGGACGAATGTTGGCTAGCTGGAATTAAATAGGTCATTTAATTCCACCAATAGGATATATCTACTACATATGAATAAAAGATATCAAGACAAGTCTATTATGTATCTCACGATTTTTGTTGAGCATTCATAGAAGTGACCAATATTAATACTATCAACCAACACTTTAAAGTACATAACAGCACTGTATATAAGCTACTTTGCCACGTAGATCATTAGATATTAAGGGTTTGACAGCTCACCAATTCAGCCGACCCAATACTGCGACTGGCAATTAAATTCCAAAGTTCTCTTTCCGATCCTGCTGTTGGTTCAGCATGTTCATGGAAGGTGTCTTCCAATGATGACGAAGCTGATGGGAAGGGTGCTAAATGATTTTGGAGATCGGCTTTCAGGACTGCAATATTGCGATTGGTATCTTTAGTGATGACATGAAGCTTCCCAAGTAAACAGGCAAGTAAATAGGGAGACTCTGAAGCAGTGAAGTCACGGATGGGAACATCCCCAGCAACAACTTTCCAAGCATCGTCTTGATAATCATAGACCTTGATCTTGGCACTATCAAGAGAACTAGATGGATCCAAAGCGTAGAGCTCACCATCAACAGTGACACTCAATTTTGTTCCTGCTTGCCTTGCAGGCCAACCCTCACCCATTCCCACTGGCATTTCAACCCATGAGTTCACCTCTGGATCATAAACTTCTCCTCCCACATCGACAAAAAAGGGCCAGCAATACAAACTCTGAGGTACAAATAACCTTCCCCTGTATGAAGTCATACCAGTGGCAATAGGCTTGAGCAAATCAGCCAGAAAGGCAGTTGGTAGTACCTGAGCTTTTGTAAAAGGCATGCTTGGTATTTGAGACCATATACCTGTATGTGGATCAAAAACTTCAGCAGACTGAAGTGGGGTTAATCCACCAGGACCCCTAGTAACTCCTCCAACAACATACAGCTTATTATTTAAGATGCCTGTCTTACAATAAGCTCTACCAATTGACATAGGAGTTGCTTCACTCCAAGCATTGAAAACTGGATCATACCGCCAGACACATTTCATGGCTGAAGCTCGAGAGAATCCCCCCAACACATAGAGGCAACCATCAACAGCCCCAATGGCACAACCACAAAGACGCATTCTATCGAATGTATCCTTCTTCCCAAGCCAACCTCTTATGACATCGGCAATTTTGATAGTTGAGCCTACCATATTCCACATACGAAGAGTGTTCAAAGCCTTTCTGGATTCATCTTCAAAAGCATAACTTGGTATTGGTGGTAGCCTCTGCCATCTTCTGGACAGAGGGTCTACTGCGTACCATAGAAGCTTATCATTGTCAACCTTCGTCAATACATACAGCCATTCCTCTGTTGTTGCAAGTTCCCTTCTCAAATTGAAAAGTTCAGCACTCAGAATCGCAGCCTTCCAGGCCCGAGACACCAACTTCAGACTGAAATAGTTAATCCTGGGAATTCTAGCAAGAATCTGCAGAGATATCTCATCAGGAAGACTGGAAATCAGTCTTGAATTCTCCTCACAGAAGCTTGATGACAACCTTTGTCTCTTCCGAATATCACTTTGTGAAACCTCAAAGGGGTCTCTCGTAGAGTTGTTTAGGCTCAATATAGCCCCCATTAAATCAAGTCTTCAATCAAAAACCAACTCAACCAGCCCCTTGAACCAATCTGTTTAGTAATTTAACTGTTCTAACTTGTAATCACATCTGAGTTCACACAATAAAAGAAAGTAATAGAGAATGGTGTTAAAATCAATGTCAACGGTCAATTACCAAAAGTAAACTCTGTAGTCTTCAACTCCACACCAACTACCCCCAAACAAGAAAATGTGTACTGTATTGGTTAGACTTCATCATATTACTATATCAATCCTTACAATGGTACAGCATTGGCTTGTAAAACTCCGTTGAAAAGTATACAAATCAATATTGCTGTATTGGTAAAACCCACTCTATTACACCTTTGTGTGGTTCCAGATTTGAGAGGTTTTTACCAATAAAAGTAAAAAAAGAGGAAAAAGAGTTGCAGCTTTCTGATCCCACTCAATTTATCAGCCAACAGAACTCGTTCACGCAGTGGTTTCAACAAAGTCGAAACGGCTTGCTCAAACCCACTATTCAGTAACTAAAAATTGACCTTAAAAATATCGAAGGTATATGTAGCAAAAGCAGACAGATTAAAATACTGATTTCATATATTTCACTTTAAAGAGATAATTATATACATATAAATTGGAACAAAAAAAAATCAAGGTTCACCTTGTTTCACCTAATCCTCAGGACCTCAGCTTTCTTGGCAACCAAACAGACGTTTTAAACAAAAACAAGTAATAATTCAAGCTGTTTCTACGGGAAAACAAAACCCATGACAACATGAGCAGAATAAGGGTGCATTAAAAATGGATTTCTCAAACGACAACCCTTTCCACAGCTAACCTCGCCGAATTAAGCAATTAGAGTGAAGAAATAAATATCTACCCGAACCAAACGAGAGAAACGCAACGCAGCCGAGTGACAAACAATAGAACAAAAAAAAAACAGAATAAATTTGCGGAAAGAAATTGAAATTTTATCGAAGAACTAAGGAGTGGGGAAAAACTTGCCTTTTTTGACAGAGGAAGACGAAGAAAGCGTACACCTTTGCCTTGTTTCCCACTTGGCTTTCTTTCTTTCTATCTATCACCAGGATTTATACATAATGTATTTTCCCCATATAAATTTGGGAAATTGGCCTTTCAATTCCTCGGTTTAGTCTCTTTTGCAATTTGGTCCTTCAAATTTAAAGGATTTTTACTCTGTCTTTCACATATAAGTCCTTCCGTCAGGCTTTTATCCAACAGCACGGAAAGACAAACTACGTCAGCCGCATCGATTCCTACGCTTTCAAACCCTTAATTCAAGTACAATAACAATGTCTTCCCATCATATAGTGGAATGGCATTAAAAGACGCATTTTTAGGTAAAGATTCTTCTATTTTCACTGTGTGTTGAATTGGGTTTCCTTAAAATTTTCCCTCGTTGTTAGGGTGGGGCTCAATTGGGTTTCTTTAAAATCGATCTGGGATTGCGTGGTTGGAACCAATTGGGTCTTTTTGGAAGTGGATAGGGGTTCTTTGCATTTGTCATGGGATTTAAGAGTTGCAGTCGATTGGTTTTTGGTGTTATTGAATTTGGCTTGGCATTAGAGGGTTGGACTCAATTCGGTTTCTTCCGTTTTGGCTTGGGAGTGGACTGTTGGAACCAGCGGGGTTTCTTTGGAATCGATTTGGATTTTCCAGGGATTTGGTTTGGGATAAGAGGGTGGGAGCGAGTTGGTCCTGTTTGGGTTGGAGTTGCTGGAGTTTGGATTCGATGGAGCCGCGGATGGACATGAAGTGGTCCTCCAAGTCCTGCCATAGAAGGGTGAAGTTGGCGATGACAGCAACATGAGTTTTGAGGAGGTTGAATGCTTTGGTGATGTTCGGTTTCTCCGACTCTGCCGGTTGGAGTTCGGTAGAGACTTTCTCCAACGTGGAAGACATTCTGGCAGTCGATGAAAGAACTGGATACAGAGAGGGGAAGTGATATTCGGGATTAAAAATGTATGGGAATTAATACGAGGTATTTGTCCCTTTCGTCTGGGAGTTTCTTTTTCGGGATCCCGATCACCTGCCCGAATTGCAGGTGATCTTGGTCGTCTTTTTTCGGATGAGTGATACTGGGTTTTTTTGGCAATTGAAGAAGACATTCGTGTTCTGTTTCCATTAGGTGTTTAGAGGCGTTTTGATCAAAATGCCATGCTGGATTGAGATGGGCAGCTGACATGGCGTGCAAGCTTGCCACGTGAATATGCTGCTGATGTAGTTTGTCCTTCTGGACGGAAGACCAACAGAAAGATTTCTATATCAAAGGTATGAAGTAAAAAGACTTTAAATTTGAAGGATCAATTTACAAAAGAGTCTAAACTCAAGGATTAAAATTACAATTTCCAAATAAATAACTTAATAAAGAGGGATACTTTGTCCGTGTGTGTGAACTGTGAACCACCTAACGCACGCCACGGATTCTCCCCATCGCTGCTTCTAAATGACGGTGCATAATCAGAACTGGGGCATTTGTGCGGGGCCCTGTTCTTTGACGGACATGATTTGTGATGTTTTCGAGCGCGTAGCAGGGGTTCATTTTCCTCCAGATACGTTCTGGGCTATTTGTCAGATTCCGAAGGGCAATGTTCAGCTACGACGCACATCCTTTTCTGCTTCACCATTCGCACGTCATTCCTCACGTATTTGGTTTATTTTTCCAAACGTATATGGATTTAAATATTTGACCAACCTATTCTGTTGATAATGACGTCGTACTAGAAAAATAATTATTTCGATGCATTATATAATTCCTTCACCTAACTGTATCACATTATGCTTATTACTATTATATTACAATTAATCTTTTCTTTTGCTTGTCCTCATCTTTTTTCCGAGAGCATTAATCCAAAGCCCAAAATTCGACTGCATGCTCAGCCCAGTCTTTCAGAGAAGGAGTACAAACCTTGGGCCCTGCCTATATCCAGGCCCAATTCTTTGGATGCCATGGATCATGGTCATACAGAACAATTTATGCCTACTTTGGCCCATGGATCAAGTTGGAGACACATCCATGGGAGGTTTAAACCCACATGCGTTTGTTCTTTGTCCTGGCCCAATCCAAATGGCGCCTATCGAGCGAGATGATACGTTATGGGTCGATGCTCACTCGCCCTTTTCCACTTAAAAAAGATCACAGCTCAGGGGCCCACTGGAAAGCTCACTCTAATTTATCGAGACGCATTACTTCTGTTGTAATAAAACAGCTTGTAAGTTGAAACGGAGGAAAAGTTAAATTCATCGGCGTAGCAATGGCCAGCTTGTTCACTAGAAGTGGTAGATGTATTCAGTTAAAGCTGGAGCATATAATAACAGTAGGTTTTGATAGAGTGGTCCTGACCTTTTTGTGGTCCTTTTTTGTCTTGGAAGCAAGGAAACATGAAGGGATTTAGAAAGGTGGGAGGGACTCGTTAAGCAAGAGGCTGGAGGCTGGAGGGGTAGGTTTGGGTCCATAGCCATTATCCACCAGTGATTCAAAGCCATATTCTTAACTGATTTCAGTGGAGGGGAGGGGAGGGGAGGAGACCCGTCCTAGGCTCAAATTCACTGGAAAGTTTAAACGAATAATGGGTCATATACATAATACATACGTGGGTAAATAATAGCTAGCCTATATGGTTTCAGAATATGAAAGCTTCAGTCGCAAATAATGGCAGGTCAATTTATTAGATTAGTCAACGTGAGGGACTGATCAGAGAAAGCGGAGTGATTCAGAACAGAGGCAAATTGCAGAGAGGAGAGCTGAAAATTGATCATCTTCATCAGTTGCAAACTCTGCAATGACAGTACTCTTTGCCTTTGGTAAGCTCAGTTACTGCACTGTACACAGTGGCGGACGGAAGGGGGGGGCAAGGGGGGGCGCTTGCCCCCCCCTTCGTTCTGCATTTTTTTTTAAATGTATACGTATTGGGTCAATGGCCTGACCATTGACCGAACCCAGCCCGCCCCCCCTTTCAGGCTTTCACCCTTTCACTTTGTATTTTTTTTAACAGGCCATCGACCCAACCCAGCCCGCCCCCCCTTCACCCTTTCACTGTGTTTTTTTTAAAGAACAGAAACGACGTCACTTACAGGCTTACAACCCCCCCTTTCGGCTTACAGCCCCCCGTTTTCTTAAATCTGAAGTCTTTAGACATTTCTCCTTCCCAGCGACCCTAGCCACTCCAGACTGCGGCACTGCCAATCTGCCATTAGCCCCTCTCCTCCACGGCTCCACCTCCAGCCACAGCCACTGCCTCTCACTTCTCAGCCTCCCTCTCTCTCGGGAGACCTCTCACTCTCTCAGCCTCCTCCTCCAAAGGACCCCCTCTGGCCTCTCCTCTCAGCCTCACTTTCTCTCTCTCTCGGGATCTCTCTCTCAGGCGACTGGAAGTCTGGAACAACAGTCAATCCACAAAGGACCGAAGGTAATAAGGAGTTTGAAAGTTGAAATTTTAACTGAGTTTGAACTTTGAACTTTGACGAATTGTTTTATTTCGTTTGTTTGTCTAAATTTGTCTTGTAGCCGAATGTCAATGAATGTAATTATATGAGTAATTAATATATGCTGGTACTGGTACACATACACTGGTCAATTTAATTTCTTGTATTGTAGGTTGTAGCCTCACTATATTGGTTTATTTAATTTCTTGTAACTTGTTTGTCCTCAGTCGTTATGTAATGTGCAAACTCCTCAATTGTTTTTTCAGGTTAATTTTGAAGCTCGAATTTATTTGGTGGTGGGCTTATTCAGGTAATTTGTATACTAAAACCTCATTATAAATTTAGAAAATGATCTAATAGATTATTGCTTGATGTTGAAAGGTGGTTTTTGTAAATTGTTGAAGATTGGAGGTCAGGGTTTATGTTGGTTTTTGTGAATTGTTGGAGATTGGAGTTTGGAGGTCATGGCTTATGTTGGTTCTGTTGGTTTTTAGAAGTTGTTAAAATTGAAATTGTGAATTGTTGGTTTTTGTGAATTGTTGAATTTGTGATTTGTTTATTTTCGTTTTGTTTTGTTTAGATCATGAAAAAGTTTTTGATAAAAAAGTCAGCCAATGTGGAGTCGTCTAGTGCTTCTACTTCTGATGTGAATACTAGTTCGAAAAGACAACGTATTTTGTTTAGTCCAGATGATATTATTGCCGACCCAGGATTACGTAGACCTATTGAAGAATATGATGTGGGGATTAGAGATCAAATTCGTAGGGAGTACTTGATGAAAGGTCCTTGTCAACCATTTGGCCATGATTTTCCTAAAAAAAAATATGGGAAAACAATGAGGGTTTTAGGGAGTTATGGTTCAAAAATAATGAGTGGTTGGAATACAGTGTATCAAAGGATGCAGCGTATTGCTTGTGGTGTTATCTGTTTAAGCAAACTAGAGGAGCAAGATTCGGGGGGGACGTGTTTACATCTACGGGGTTTAGCAATTGGAAAAAAGCAACAGAGGTTTTTGTTGAACATGTTGGTGTATGTAATAGTGTTCACAATGATGCTAGAGGAAATTGTGAAGCACTCAAAAATCAACGTCAAAGTGTGTCTTACATGTTATCCGCACATGGGCATGAACTAGAGGAGTCTTATCGCATTCGTTTGACAGCGATATTAGATTGCATTCGTTATCTTTTGGGGCAAGGATTAGCTTTTCGTGGCCATAATGAGTCTGAGAGTTCAATGAGGAAGGGCAATTTTCTTGAACTATTGGAATGGTACAGCTTACGTAAGAAAAAGGTTCGTAAGACAACTCTTCATAATGCTCCTGGTAACAATCAAATGACTTCTCCAAAAACTCAGAAGGAATTGGTGAGTGCTGCTGCAGCGGAGACCACACTTGCCATAATTAAAGATATTGGAGATGGATTTTTTTCTCTTATGGTTGATGAATCTCGAGATAGTTCAGTGAAGGAACAAATGGCAGTGGTTTTAAGATATGTGAACAAACGTGGACAGGTGATAGAAAGGTTTCTTGGTGTGGAACATGTTACCGACACTTGCTCCCAATCCCTGAAAAATGCTATAGAAAAATTGTTTGCTAGACACGGGTTATCAATATCCAGATTGAGAGGTCAAGGGTATGATGGTGCATCTAACATGCAAGGCGAGTTCAATGGGTTGAAAGCGCTCATTTTGAAGGACAATCCTTATGCTACCTATATCCATTGTTTTGCTCACCAACTTCAATTGGTTATTGTGTCTATTGCAAAGGATAACATGGACATTTGTGATTTTTTTCATTACACTTCTGTTATTGTGAATTTAGTCGGAGCTTCTTGTAAAAGGAAAGATAGTCTTCGACAAAGTCAACATGAGAAGATTTTGGAGCGGTTGGACAAGGGAGAGATTTCTAGTGGAAGGGGCAGAAATCAAGAAACTAGTCTCGCAAGACCAGGGGATACTCGTTGGGGTTCACACTACACTACAATAATCCGTCTCTTCACTATGTGGTCAGCAGTGTTGGATGTGCTTGAAAATGTGAAAGAAGATGGTACTTGCAAGGAACAAAGATCTCAGGCTAAGGGTATGATGAATAAGATGCAAAACTTCGAGTTTGTATTCAGTATGCATTTGTTGAGTAATATAATGGGAATTACAGATGCATTGTCACAGTCCTTATAGCAAAAGGATCAAGATATTGTTAATGCTATGAGTTTAGTGGGAGTTGTGAAGCGTCGGTTGCAAGATCTGAGGGAGATGGAATGGGATGTTTTTTTGGAAGAAGTCAATACTTTTTGTGTGAATAATTATATCGATGTGCTCAATATGGATGATAATATGCCAACTCGCGGTCGTCCGAGTCGTGAAGGGCAAAGAATTACTTATTTGCATCATTTTCGAGTGGAAGTGTTTTACCACGTTATTGATATGATCGCTCAGGAGATGGATCGTCGTTTCACAGAAGTAAGTACGGAGTTGCTTCTTTGCATATCATGTCTTGATCCAAGAAACTCGTTTTCAGCGTTTGATCATGCAAAGTTACTTCGTCTTGCTGAGTTTTATCCAGAAGATTTCTCAGCAGTTGATCGTATGATTCTTAGACATCAACTTCACACCTACATTGATAATGTGAGAAATACTGATGTTTTTTCTGGACTTCAAGATATTGGAGCTCTTGCTATGAAGATGGTTGAGACAAGAAAACATACTCTATATCCATTGGTTTATCTCCTTATTGAGTTGGCATTGGTCTTACCTGTTGCGACTGCAACCGTTGAGAGAGTGTTTTCTGCGATGAAGATTATCAAGACTGAGTTGCGTAATAAGATAGGAGATGAATGGATGAATAATAGCATGGTAGTATACATTGAGAGGGAAATTTTTGAAACTATTGAGAACGAAGCTATTTTACAACGTTTTCAGAATATGCAGAACCGTAGGATTCAATTGCCACCTCGCAGTCTCAGCAAATAGTATGGTACGTGTATTTAAATATTGTTAATGCTTTTAGTCGTTAATTTTCAATATTTTAACTCTAAGATACATTTTAAATTACGTAGAAAAAATTTGAGATGTCATTTCGCCTTAGGAGTTTGCCCCCCCTTCATTGGAGTCCTGGTTCCGCCACTGACTGTACATGCATCATGTGTTACTTGAATTTATTCCCTTTATACGGCAGCTCCTCTTGACCAGCCTTTTCTACTGATCAACTTTTCTATTTTGAGTAGAATCTACCCCTCCCAAGAGACAGAACTAGAAGCTTAGCTCCTTTTTCAAGCACTTATAAGGAGGTACGTAGAACTTGTCAGCGACTACTCTTGATCTGAGACGGAAAAACCCTTGTATCCTCTAGTACGTCTGATACCAATCGATGTATAAAGAGGAGCAAGCGCATAAAAGAAGGAACATATTGATAAATTTATGGCCACTTCTAATTAAAAAGCTTAAGCATGCGTCTGTCGAGAAGATGATCATCAGTACCTATTGGAGTTTTCTAAAAGATTAAACTTATAGGTTTAAGTCCAATTATATTATATTATATTAACCAGTGGCGGAGTCAGGAATGAAATTAATGGGGGCCAAACTTCTAAGGAAAAATGATAATTTTTTTACTACGTAATGCAAAAAAATGTCTTAAGAGTTAAAATATAAAAAAATTAAGGACCAAAAACACTAAAAAAATTGAAATACACGTACTATAATATTTGCTGATACTGAGAGGTGGCAATTGGATCCTACATCTTCTGAAAACATTGCAAAATAACTTCATTCTCATTAGTTTCAAAAATTTCTCTCTCGATGTATACCACCATACAATCATTCAGTCATTCATCTCTCATCTTATTACGCAGGTCAGTTTTGATAAATTTCATCGCAGAGAACACTCTCTCAGCGGTTTTGGTTGCAGTTGCAACTAGTAAGACCAATGCCAACTCAATAAGCAAATAAACCAATAGATATAAAGTATGTTTTCTTGTCTTAACCATCTTCACGATACAATAAGCACAGTGATAGAATTATTCACACAAAAAGTTTTGACTTCTTCCAAAGGGTCCAATGGCATAGAGCTACTTCACACCCTTGCTATATATGTCTTTTAGTGTGACAATTCTATTAACCACAAGCTTCTCAGGAGTGGAATCTCTATCAACAACAAAAAAAATCTGGAAATGCAAGGAGAAAATACATACTTGGTAAATGATAATGGAAAAAGAATTGGAACAAAAAACTCAATTTTAACATCCACGTAACTATTCTACTCCCCTTACAAAATGAGAAAACAGAAAAATCGTACTTCAAAGTGCCCATTACTTGGCTAAAGTAAGTCAGGTAAGATTATATCAATGACTAAAATTTTGAAGAAATATATCTGCAACCTGATCCAAATGTCACAATGGAAAAGAAGTTCTACCTTTAGAGAAAGTCAATTAAAAACAAGTTAATAGCATGAACATGCTTGAAAATTAGATGATGATAGTGACAATAAAATGAAATACCAATTATTACAAGAGACACCAATTATCAAGGGCTCAGAAGAAGTATAGGAAATATTCGTTGCAAAATCAACGACAACGTCGACAAGTTAAGGTAGGATGAGCTGCTTGAGTCTTAAGGGGGCGGGCTGAATTTTCTGTGGGCCAAGGGGGCAGGCCTGAAAAAAAAAATTTATGTGTAAAAAAACACATTTGGGGGGAGCCAATCGGGGCGATGGCCCCTGTTCGCCCCCTTGCCTCCGCCTGTGATATTAACTATCTACACTTGTAACTTCTTTTTCATGTGGGATTCAAATTATTTTATCCTCTCACACATGCACATTTTAACAATATATTTCGGTGGAAATATCCCGCATTTCTGAACACAGTAAACTTACATTTTTTTTTTTTCTAAAATTGATTTCTTATGGAAACTGGTACAAATTAAAATGACATGACATTGGTTGATTATTTGGCCATATTGAGAATGGTACACAAAAATGTAGGATGGACTCATTAGTCTTTTTGTATTTCTTTCCACAGAAGTTAAATGATCATTCGATATCTCAACATTAACCAGACAAAGACAGAAGGGTGAACACATTAAAAAACATAGAGAGATGTAGACAAAACTACTAAGGACAGCCAACCCACTGTTAGATAAGTCATAAATACATGTTTTCTCCCAATTCATAGTCAATCACCTCTGATCATCCTTCTTGTTACCAGTACTGCGTCCTGCATATCTCATTCTGTTACGACAATTTTGGCATCACGTGAGTCACCTTTTAAAGGAAATTTTTGTCCTTTTACTAGTGTCTAGAAGATGTGAGAAAAATAGCAGATTCTGTTAGCCATTCACGGGTGAATAAACGAAGAAAGGCAAAATGATTTTTTGTGGAGAAACGGAAAATACATTGAAAATACGTCCAAAGAGGTTTCTTGCTCCAAGATCCATATTTCTCCAAGATTGAGTGGGTTCAAGATTTTCTTCTACTGCTGCATCTCCTTCTTGATGTCTACTTGCTGATTTTCGTGAAAGCTTACATTGATGAAGTTGAAGTGCTTTATGAGATTGAAGATTCGATCACCGTTTCCCCCAAAGTTTCATCCAAGAGATTGAAGATTCAGAGGTTCTGAATTTGTGTAGCTGAATGTTTCGGCTATGGCCTTGGATAGCACAAGGTTTGTGCATTGATATCTAGAGTCG
Organism: Myrica gale; assembly: GCA_963930655.1. NCBI lineage: Eukaryota > Viridiplantae > Streptophyta > Magnoliopsida > Fagales > Myricaceae > Myrica > Myrica gale. Next base: position 10,899,576 of record OZ005611.1, read on the forward strand.
TTCGAGATCGGGGTTTCCATTTGGACTTAGAGGTTCTATGTCCTTTGCAATTCGGTTTAAGGTAAATCGGGTTCGATTCCAAATATTTTTGATAGGCTAGGTTAGTCGCTTCAATAGATCACCTTGTAATCGATTGGAAACTAGTGGATTCGAATGGTCTACGGGCCTATAGAGTTTATCTCCTTAAGGACGTTCCTTAGGGAGTTTCTCTTCTTAACCATTTTCGGTGTTACGTTTCTTTCATTGTTCTTGCTTTGATTAGTTATTCTTTTACGAACCAAGTTTGCTATTCGTGTTGTGAGTATTCAATCTTGAGATTTGGTAATCATACTCACTGATCTGGTTGGTAAGTGCCTTAGTGATATTCTGGTTTCAGGTATAATTGTTCAATTGATTGTGTTTCAATTGTTTGAGTTAATCTGAAAATTCTGTTTATGTCAGTTGCAGTTTCTTCGGAGTCGCTTGAAGTTTCTTCAGATTCCCCTATTTTACAAATTTGAGTTTTATTGTTTATATGTCATATATTCATATCTGATTGGTAATTAGGTATTTTGAATATTGTTAACATTGTGTTTGAGTTCATATAATTGAGAATAGCTTGTGTGTATTAAAAATAAAATTATTTGATATTTTTTAATATACCTATTCACCTGCCTCTAGGTATTTTCTGCATATTTGGTTCCTTTGACGGATGAGCAGAGGACATCAGAGCATGACTTTTAGACGCTGATGAGGGGGAAGACCTCTGCAGTGGTTGACAACATAATCAAGCAGAGTGAGTTCAGTGTGTTTTGGCAGATTTTGGACCTTGTCTGGACGATGAACGTCGATGGCAGAACTCATTCTACCGAGTGCACGTTCTAGAGAGCTCAGTGCATGCTCTTATTGGGTCAGCAGCCGTTGATAGATTTTCCACTATAGATGTTCGAGTTGATTATGGATGAGGCTTGGGGAATTAAGGAATATAGTCTCACATACGACGTGTTTCTAACTCAGTTCTACATTTCTCGGGGTGTTATGATCACTGCTGAGGATACTCGTAAGGGGGTTAAGAGCCCGCTGAACAAGTTCACTCTGTCCAGGAGGGGGCATTGACTCGACGGTTTGCTCGTAGAGCAGTAGCGGCCGCAGAGGTGGCAGCACGACCTTCTAAATCAGCGTCAGAGGTACCTCTCGAGCCGAGAGCACCTGCAGTGCCCCCTCCCTGGGTGGCCCAGCTATTTTTGGACCTCGACAGCCGTGTCAGCGTGACTGTGAAGGCCGCTCTACAACCTCTTGAGAGGCAGGTGCAGTCGTTGGAGGAGGTGAAAGAGCTCCAGACCGCCTTCAATGGGGAATGCACTGTGACAATGCTACGCAACAAGTCGGTCGTGGCTCATATGTCAGACGTCAGCGAGCAGCTGGAAGAAATTAAGAAGACTTTGGATGATTCACCTATTATTCCCGGAGATATTCCTGATGACTTGGACACTTTCTGCGATGCGATTGCACGTTGATGTATTTTTATTTTGTTTTTTTATCTATTTCGGACATACATTTAGATTTCTGGTTTTAGTTATGTATTTGAGACATTTGTTTTTATCTGTGAAAATGTAGTAACTTTGATTATATTTTAATTGTTTTTTATTTGTATTTCATGACATATACACTTATATAAGTAAAATGACCAATATACCCTTTGGTCGGCGAAAGTAACTAAATAAGTAGTCGATCAAATAAGTAATATAAGAATTTAATAATGTGACCAATATTACTATTTATTAATTATATAATGTGATTTTAAATGATTAGAAATATAAAAATATATAAGTTGTGACCAATATTATTATTTATGTATTAAGATGATATTAGTAGTAATTTAATTTACATAATTAAGTCATTTGTTAGGGTAAATTCTGTTTTTTTGATAATTAGGATACCGATCGATCGCATCTAAAGGATACCGATGGAACGATAGAATGAAATGCATGCGTCGTCGTTTTATAGAGACTTGACGGTCGATCATGATTTTGAGACGATCCATCGACACAGTACATCGCGTAATGGGTCACTTTTTTAACACATGATTACAAGTCATAAGAATGAATTATGTATTAAGATGACATTATTAGTAATTTAATTTTAATAATTAAGTCATTTGTTTGGGTGAATCTGGTTTTTTTATAGTTAGGTCCACGATCGATCGCGTAGTAAGGCGATCGATCGGTACATAACGATGTCGTTTAATATTTTGCTACTGATGGATCGTTAATATGTAATGCGTGCGTCGTCGTTTTATACAGACAGGATGATCGATCGCACATTTTACACGATCCATCGACGAAATTTGAGCGAGATTTTCATGCTGACGAGGCGATCGATCGGTGTATAACAGTGTCGTTTAATATTTTGCTACTGACGGGTCGTTATTATGTAATGCATGCGTCGTCGTATTATACAGGAAGGACGATCGATTGCTCCATTTTACACGATCCATCGGTGAAAGTTGAGCGGGATTTTTTTTGCTGACGAGGCGATTGATCGTAAGGACACCGATCGATCGATGTATATCGAGCTTGAAATGCGAGAATGCGCAAAGGCCGTGGGTGAAAGGCAAAAATACTCCCACGGAAAGAAGAAGAGGAGAGTCGCGGAAGGAGTTACTTGGCCCGAAAATTTTGTTAAAACACCGTCCTTTTAGTTGTTAGCATTTTTAGAAGTTCAAATTCCCATGGCAAGAAGAAGAGGAGAGTCGCGGAAGGAGTTACTTGGACCAAAATTTTTGTTAAAACACCGTCCTTTTAGTTGTTAAAACAAGTTCAAATTCATTGGTTTTTTAACCGAGTGAATATTGGAAAATTTGGGCTACATTTGTGAGATTTTGGTGTGAAATTGGTTCGCTTTGGTCTACATTTCATGCAAGAGGTAATGGAATCAACATACACTACGATTTATGAATGATTTGGTTGGTCATTTGATGTTTTTAATATTTGTCCATTTGTAGGTATTGTGGAATAGATTTGTGATGATTAGAGCTTATTAGAGTATTATTAATATGTATATTAGAATTAGAATTGCATGAGGATGATTTGTGAGTGTTTTGGGCTTGGATTTGAGTGTGGGGAGGCCTGAAAAGTTGTGTTTTCGATCTAGGTTTGTCACGATCGATCGCCTGTTTCTGACGATGGATCGTCTGTTAGATGGTGGTTATCCGATTGATCGTCTATGTGATGATGATGGATCTTTCATTAGTTGGTCGTTCGACGATCGATCGTCGATTTTTAGATGATCAATCGGTATCTAACACCAATCGATCGTCTATAGTAATGATCGATCGCGTGTTTTGGTCAGATCGTTGCATTATGATTTTTTGAGTTTTGGTTTTTATAATTGACACATGTGTAGTATTTGAGCTATATATTGAATGTTTGATTATTGAAGTGCTTGAGTTCTGAAAATAAATCATGGAGTTTGAGAAGCATGGAGGGTGAATATTGAAGTGTTTTTTACTTGTGATGTTTGAGTTTATTTGAGGGATATGCTTAATTCTTGTGTGGGTGTTTACGAATTAGTTAATTGATGTATTTTTTTTAGATTGGTGGCGATGGATAAGAGTTGGATTTACGAGAAAAATAGGTTTGGTGAAAAGTATGCGGAGGGGGTCCGTAGGTTTGTCGGTATGACTGCTTCTTGTGTAGACTCTCGGGGTCAGATCAGATGTCCGTGTCGGAAGTGCAGAAATGTAGTGTTTCAAGTGTTGGATAAAATGAAAGATCATATTTACATTAATGGGTTTGATGTGAGCTATAAGTCATGAGTGTTTCACGGGGAGGGTATTCAACTTACTTCTAATTTGAGTCAAGAGTCCGATGCGGGTTTACCATATAGTGATGATGATTTAGAGGGAGATAACTTTGATAAAATGATGGTAATGTTGACCGATGTTTGTGCCGGATTAGATGGTGGGCCGATAAGGGTTGAAACGGAGAACCCTAATAATAAAGAAACCCCTAGTTCGCAACCGAAGGGTTCAACACCACTTAATAAGTTATGGGAAGAGACAGAACAAGAATTGTATCCTGGATGTACCAAATTTAGTAAGTTGTCATTTACGGTCCGGTTGTTGCATGTGAAATCAGAGAATAAGTTGTCGGTTAAGGCATTTGATATGATATTACAGTTGATTAAGGAGGTGTTGCCAGAAGGGGAGACGTTACCGAGATCGTATTACGAGGCGAAACAATTGTGAAAGGGTCTTGGGTTTAGTTATGATAAGATTCATGCATGTCAAAATGATTGTGTGTTGTTTTGGAAGGAAAACAGTGAATTAGACAATTGTCTGGTATGTGGGGTGTCCTGGTGGAAATTTGAAAATGATTTGCGCAATCGATGTCCAACGAAAGTGTTGCATCATTTCCCTTTAATCCCTAGACTTAAACGTTTGTTTACCACAAAAGATGTAGCAATTGACATGAGATGACATAAGTAAAAACGGGTCGATGACAGGGAGAGTTTGAGGCATCTTGCAGATTCATTGGTTTGGAAGAATTTTGATAAGGATCATGGTTGGTTTGCTCAAGATGCCCGCAACGTTTGCCTTGGTTTTGCTTCTGACGGGTTTAATCCGTTTGGAAACATGAGCAATGCGTACAGTATTTGGCTAGTCGTTGTTTTTCCATACAATTTACCCCCATGGAGGTGTATGAAGGTTCCATTTTCACTGATGACTCTTTTAATCCCGGATCGAAAGTTAATGGGAAATGATATAGATGTATATCTTCGACCCTTAGTGGACGAGTTGAAACAACTATGGGAAGATGGAGTTGAGACACATGACGCTTTAGATGGGACGACATTTAAGATGCATGCAGCTTTGATGTGGACCATAAATGATTTCCCAGCATATGCCAATTTATCTAGATGGAGTATCAAAGGGAAGTTGACATTTCCAACGTGTAATTTAGACACTGACTATAAGTGGTTGAAACACGGGAGAAGAATGTGTTATATGGGTCATAGGAGATATTTGACATCGGGGCATGCATGAAGATATGATGTGGATACGTTCAATGAGAAAGAAGAACATAGACTTCCACCTGAGGAGTTAATTGGTGAGGACATATTGGAACAACTGACGCATGTCGGGGAGACTATCTTTGGAAAAGCGTCAGGGAAGAATAGTGGAAAGAAGAAACAATCGTCAGAATGTTTGAATTGGACGAAAAAAGCATCTTTTTCCAACTGTCGTATTGGAGTACGTTAGGGTTTCGACATAACTTGGACGTGATGCACATTGAGAAGAACATATGTGACAACGTGATCGGAACGATGATGAATATCGAGTTCAAGACCAGAGATTCAGTGGGTGCACGTAGAGATTTATCTGAAATGAGGGTAAAAAAGACTTGCATTTGGTGTAAGACGGTCGGGTTGAATTGATGCCTCAAGCGACGTATACTTTAACTCGGGAAGAGCGAAGGAGGGCCTGTGAGTGGTTAAAAGAAGTGAGGTTCCCCGATGGTTATGCAGCTGAGATTTGACGTTGTGTGAATCTAGATAAGTTGAAAGTTTCTGGAATGAAAAGCCAGGATTGTCATGTGTTCTTGCAGAGGGTTCTTCCAGTGATGATCCCAGGGTTGTTGAAGGAAGATGTGGGTGGCGCAGTGACTGAATTATGCTTGTTTTTTCGAGAGTTGTGTTCTCGTACGTTGAAGATTTCTGTTTTGCAAAGAATGTCAGAAGATATCAGGATAATTTTATGCAAGTTGGAAATGATTTTTCCACCCGTTTTTTTTACAGTGATGATGCATTTGGCTGTCCACTTTCCACACTAAGCAATGCTTGCTGGACCCGTACAATACAGGTGGATGTATCCAGTTGAACGGTTGTTGGGTGGCTCGAAAAAGAATGTGAAAAATAAGTCTCGTCCTGAAGGGTCGATTGCAGAAGCGTATATTGAGAATGAGTGTTCGACATTTTGTTCCCAATACCTCCGAGGGGTCGAAACAATGTTTAATCGCAGGGATCGAAACTACGATTTCGACGGCGAAATTGAGGTACCAGAAAGGTCATTGGATGTGTTCACTCAGAGAATTAGATTGATAGGGGCTGTAAAAGGGCATGACATAGACCGAACAAAGTTCAAGAAAGCTCGCTGGTTTGTGCTGAACAATTGCAAAGACATCAACGTGTATTTAAAGTTAGTAAAAAGATATACATGTATGTTTTTCCAAGATAAACAGTCGTTGATTAACCTTATTGTTACAGTGAACACATGGACGAACTTCGCGCGCAAGTAGTTTCCAACATTTCTCGTATGCATGAGGAACAATTCCCGGATTGGTTCTTAGGGCGAGTAAGTCTTATTTTTGGAAGTCATTGAAATTAATATCGTGTCTTTTTTTAATGAACATCTAATATATTTTTGTAGGTTCAAAAATTACGATCTCAAAATCCATGTACATCGATCGATGAATTGTATTCACTGGCACGTGGACTTGATATACGAGTGATGCGTTATTCTGCATGTGTTATGAACGGATGTAGATATCATACAGTACAACAGGAAGAACGTCGGAGAACTCAGAATTGTGGTATTGTAGTAACGGGAACACTTGAGGGAAATCCAATAAAATTTTATGGGAGACTTGTAGACATTTATGTCATGCAATACTTGCGAGGAAATACAGTATATTTGTTTAAGTGTGATTGGTGGGACGTCAGAGATCATCGTGGAATTCGTATCGATGAGAACTTTAAGAGCATAAACACTTCCCGACGATGGTATTTAGAAGATCCATTTGTTTTGGCTAATCAAGCAAGTCAAGTGTTTTATCTAGTTGATAATCTACATGGACCTACATGGCGAGTCGTGCAGAAGTTGTCGTGAAGAAATGCATATGACATTCCTGGACCTGATCCGGATGGTGAAGTTGACGTAAACGTTGAATCGGGAGCAACCATCTTGAATGAAGCGTATCAAGAGGATGATGCCATTGACTTGTTTATAGACTTCCGACAATTTAACCTTAATCCATTACGGAGGGATGACGTTGCGCCAAACGTTATCGAAACTTTTGAGGCAATTGATCGGCGGAAAAAAAGACGTATAGATAGTAATGATGTTTTGGAGGGGGATGAATCAGAAATTGAAGAAAATAACGAAGAAAGTGCTGACGAAGATTCGTTCGAAAGTGATAGTGTCACGCCCCGAACGCTAGCTAAATGAGGCTAATGACAGCCGCGAGCATTCCCGACAAGGAACGCTCAAGCGTACTTACTACTATTCTTGCATCAGAATATATACCTCATCCAGAGGATTCTTGCAGCGAAAAATCATAATGCCTCAATATTTAAAAGAAACCATTATTGCTAGCGTATAACGTACATAAGAACATGCTTCCCATCGATAACTCAAACTAGTTATAATATGGTCTCAAAATATCAACCAGTTTAAAACCTTAACTTACTAAGCCGAATAGCCCATGGCCACCACATCACGGAGGCTCATGCCGGCTCTTACAAAAATTATCTAAACCTTTACTAAAATAAGCAAAAAGGAAGAGACATTTTCGTCAACCCTTCTCCTAGGGTTCAAGGTCCTCTTCTTAAGTTTCCTCCCCTGAAACATTATCTGGAATGATACAATTTAAAACTGAGTCGAAAGACTCAGTAAGGAATTATAGCTAAAACATGGATTTGAAATCGTAAGCATGCACTTGAACTTGAAATCATAATCATGTAAACATAATGCGATTCATGCATGATCATGAATCGTGATGCACGTGTATGTCTCATGTTTGCATATGCACATGCACTTGCTCTTGAAAACAATACTTATACTTGTAAAATTCTTGCTTTTGGAAAAATCATTTCACATCTTATCTGATGGGCTACTTGCCCTCTATTTACCCCTGACATCAGGGTTGTGCGTTCCCATTGGAACTGTCCTCTATTTCCCTTAGGGACCTTACATATGGTCGAGCTAGCAAACATTCTCACATTCGTCCTTCAGTGGCTAGACACGACCCTTTGATGTTCACACCTTCTTGTAAGCATCCTTCAGTGTGATTGCACATACCTCGTGGACTACCCATCCTTCTTGCAAGCATCCTTCGGTATCGGTGCCCTAGGTGACATCCACCCTTCACGTAAACGTCCTTCGGTATGGATGCACCTTCTTGACTTGGTACGGTACCGACCGACTTGGGTTCATTAACTAACTTGTCATAAAGTAGCATAAAAATGGTACTTTCATTTGCATAAAATTTCTCCTTCTTTCTCATGAGAAAAATGAATGCAAATGATCATAATGTATTCATGTCGTGCTTGATAATGTCATGCTTGATATATCATGCTTGGTATGCTTATTCATAAATAGTTTTCATGCTGTGTATCATTCCAGTTTTTGAAAAGCGTAAGTTTCTACTTACGATTGCTACTTACAAACGTAAGCTCCTCTTACAAGTTCCCCTTACCTTCGTTCCCTTGAGCGCCTGAATTGTACTTGCCTACAATTGGGTCACACTAGTGTTATTCAAAGGTTCACTAGGCGTATAAAGTAGTCATTCAATAACTCATACTTTGTCATACAAAAACATCAATAGTCTTGACCTTTAGTTGGTCATCTTACACCACAAAGGCATTTTCTTAAGTGAAAAACCTAGTAGGGTCTCCTAATAGGTCAATAGGAAACTTAGAAACTTAGGAAAAATTTCGTGAAATCCAAAGAAGCCGCTCGAGCGCCGGTCGAGCGCTCGTCGAGCGTTAAGCCTCTGTATAAAAATGTTCGAAGGACGCTCGAACGCTGGTCGAGCGTGAACTTACTGCACGAATAATTCTTGAAGGGTGCTCGAGAGCCTGTCGAGCACCAGTCCATATTTCAGACACCAAACACACATAATACATCCAACACCCACGAAATTTGTCTTAACATGCTCTCCTCTTATAACCTCATATTCCAGACTTCCATTTAACACTTACAAATCAAGACTTCTAACAATACCATGATTCCAACCCTCCAAACAAATGCTATTGCATCTATTCCACTTCCTTTGGTCTTTTATCAAACACCTAGTGTGCATCTATGTTTCTCTTTGATTTTTAAAGTTCCAGATCTAACCATATTCTCCATGGTTTTGTGCACAATCCATACAACTCTCTAAAACTCACTAGATCCACATTTTCTTCAAAGAAAACACATGAAACTCAAGGAGAAAATCTATCTAGACAACAACTATCACAACAACCAACCAACAAAAGGAAGCAAGAAGAGAATGGGAGAGATGGCCAGCAGAGATTTTCCTAGAAAGGGCCGGATTTTACCTAGCTTTTCTCCTTCTCCTTTCCTTCTTCTCATTTCTCTTCTTTCTCCTTCTTCTTCTTCTTCTTTCTCTTGGTCGGGTGAGCTAGGGCAAGCTTATGAGAATATGGGGAGGGGGCTGGCTTATACGGGAAGAGATTGGGGGAAGGGAAAAAGCAAAACTGCCCTTCCCCATACTTCCCTTTTTATCCCTCAATTTTCTCTCTTCTTTCCTTTTCTGCCCCTAAAGAAAATTTTATTTTCTTTTCCTGCCACTCCACAAATTTAACCTTAATATGTCTCCTCATTTCTTGTTCCAAGAATCCACATATTATCACATATATATATAAATTAAAGCCTATTTAAATTTCTCCAATTATTGTAACATAAGGACATATTCAATTAATAAAACACTTCAAGCTAATAAATCTCAACTGCTCAATTAATCAAGAACAATTAATACAACATTTAAACTTCTAGCTTAAAACTCATAAAAGGCTAGGGAGAAATTCCATCTAGACATAACTTTAGATAAATAAAATCATACATACATTCTCCATAATACACTCTTAATTAAAGTAATACAAACTTAAAAGCTCATAAGCAATAAATTGATAGACTTGAATTCGGGGTCTCACAGATAGCGATTCTACTGAGAATGAGGCATCGGACGATAACCTGCAAGAACCGTATTCTGATTAATAAATTCCTTCAAGTATATTTTGTTTTTAATGTTCATGTTTGCTTAACATTTTTTACTGTTACTATTTATTTTACAATATCTTTATCATTTATTTTGTTATGTCACAGCTTGTACGGTGAAATGAAGCGTGAACGAGAATTTCCTTCAGTTACTTCTGGACAGTTGCATAGTCCAGTTAGTCCGGTTAGTATGAGTCTGATCCCGTGCCCTACCCTGAGCGCTCCAACACCGAGAGCGAATGAAGCAATGAGTTAAAGCACGCCAGCTGTTCCTAGTAGTTGTGCTTGTAAGAAATTATTCTAATGAATATTTCAATTTTTTTAAGTTAACTAACCGACTAACTTTGTTAATTTAATTTTATATAGCGACATCAGCTTCTAAGCGTGGGCTAGGTAGGACACGTAGGGTCGGTTTGGAGAAGAGTCTTGGGTCTGGGTCCAGTTCCTGGAAACTATCGGTCCATATCCCGGATGGAGAGTGTGGAGGAGTGTCTTCCACTGCTGCAGTCTATCGACGAAGATTTGAATGTTGGTCCGAGGGCTGATTCCAATCTCCATTAACAAGTGGGTCGACGTTCCTTCAGAAGTGAAGGAGTACATTATCTATTGGGTGTTGGTATAATTAAATTCGTAAACATAGAATTTTTGTATAAGCAGATTTCGTACTTATGTAGGACCACTTCGACCTTGACTACAACCATCAGGAGGACGTGAGGACGGTGGTCGAGACTATGATGACGGCACGTCGAACGTACCGCAACCGGATGCATGCGTATTTCAAGAAGTTCCCGAGTAAAGAGGTTGTGTTGCTGAAGCCGCACCCTGATACCACAAAAGAATAATGGAAGGAGTTATGCGATCTGTTCACCAGCGAACCATTTTTGGTACGTGATTAAAGAAACCCGTTGCCTAAATTGATTTGATATTTAATTTCTTAAAATATCGCAGAAACGAAGCGAGCAAAATAAGAAAAATATATCAAAGTTGACTGTGAACCACGCTGTTGGTTCGCGTTCCTTCCAGCGCACACGAGCTTGCATGGTTAGTTAAGAACTAAATTTTAGACTTTATTGATATTTTTCGTCAATAACTTTATGCTATTGCCATGTAGAAAACTCAAGAAAGCGGCGATATCAATCCTGCAGAGCTGTATAAAAAGAATTATACAAACAAAGATGAGATTTGGACCTCAGAAGAAGCGAGAGAAATTTATGTAAGTCGCTTTCATTTTAATCTACTTTATGTAATTTATGTATATTTATCTACTTTAATGTTTCTGGTAATTATTACCATTTCTTCAGGAACGGATGGATGCCTCCAGCACCAGTGTGATTTAGAAGGGAAGACTTACACCGAAATTGAAGTATATTCCGAGATATTGGGCAAGAAGTCGGGATATGTTCGGGGATTAGGACGCGCGGTTAAGCCTCCACCTTCATCAACTTTGACTACACAATCTTCTGATCTACAGCACCAGCTAGCAAAGGCAAGGGATGAGATAGAAGCGATGAGAGCTGCTAGTGAAAAAGACTTGCAAGAATTTGCGAAGAAACAAGCTGAGATGGAGGTCACGCTGAGGGACCACAGTGAGGAGCAGCGGGTGGAGCAAGAGTGCATCCGGTTGGAGCAGGAGGAGCGCATGAAAATGGAGTAAGAGCGCATGCGAGTGGAGCATGATGAGCGCATGCAAAAGGAACAAGAGCGCATGCGAAAGGAGCAAAAGCGCTTACGGGTAGAAATATCGAAGGAGCTAGAGAAGAAAATGTCATTTGTAATGGAGAAGAAAATGAACAATATGTCAAAGCGACATTCAGCCAGTTTGGAGGTTCGAAAAGATAGATGCATCTATGTTGTAATAGTTTTGTGATTATGTATTATTACGATGTTATTTTCGATTTAATTGCGGATTACTATTTGTTACCATTAATGTGCATTAATATGAGTATTGTATTTTTATTATAGTACTATATGTTATATAATTTTTTTTTTCAAAAATCGAAATTATGTTTCCAGCATTCGATCGGTAGTTAAACGGCCAACTATTAATAGATCGTTAATATTAAAAATATGTGATGCTGATCGATCAGTAAAGTCATCGATCGATCGTCACAATTATACCGATCGGTCAATGACGTAGTCAGTGATCCATCGCTTTAATCACCGACCGATTGGCTTTTGTTAAGACGATCGATCACTAATAAATTACAATTGATCGTCATTACTATAGCGATCGATCGTCTATTTCTTACAATTCCATCGGTAAAAATGGCTGATCAATCGCCAATAATTCACCGATCGATCGTATAACCGATCCATCACAAATTCACCGATCGATTGTTTATACCGATCAATCGCTAGTTTAACCGATCCATCACTAAGCCAAGTACGATGGATCGTCACTTGTGACGATTGATCGCTATATTTAGTGACAAAAAAAATCCGTCACTAAAAATTTTTCGTGACGAAATTCGGGTTTCATCACGAAATATATTTTATGATGCTCTTACACTGACGGAGCTGGTGACGAAAAAATTTCGTCACTAATACTTTTAGTGACAAAATTTTGACTTTTAGTGACAAAAAGTTTTGTCAGTAAAAGTCATTTTTTTGTAGTGATGACAACTAAAATGCTAAATTCGAGACTTGATTATATATATTTCTTTTGTATTCCACTCAGTAGTACTGAAACAACAAAAACCCTACTTTGTGTTTTTAATAGTTTATTTTTTTAAGCTTTCAAAAATATGAGATTTTTCAAGTATAAAAAAGTTTTATCCATTTGATTTTCTACATTTCTCTTAAACTTGAGATTTTGATCATTCATTCTCGTATGATTTGTGAGTTTTCAGGTTGTTGTATTAATGCGGGTATCAATTCATTGTCAAGGCTGTGCTGGCAAAGTTAAGAAGCATCTGTCTAAAATGGAAGGCAATTGGCTTCTTAGCCAGTCCGGAATATTCACATCCATGTTCATGGTTTTCTTTTTTCCTTATCTTTTTCTATAGGTTTTTTTGTTGGGCGAAAACACCACCTAACCTACTTTAATGACCTAATCATATTGACAAATTAATTAGGGAGATAATTTAAAGATCAAAAACCTCCAAAAGTACTACTTACGTATAAGTCCACCGTCACCCCTCACCAGCTTGGAAGAATAACACAATTCCCTTTAGTTTGGTGAAAGGAAGTGATCCGTCAGTGCTACTGCGTGTCCAGCATTTTCACAGGGCAACGACAACACAATCTTGCATTTGTTTTATCCCCACGTGATAAGCTTGAAAGTTTGCCTCCTGAAAATTAACTTACCAATTCTCTCTTTGGTGATATTGAGAATTCTTCAACAATCTTCAGGTTCTTATCGATCTCACAATCTTGAGAATTTCACATTAGCAGCCCAAGTGTCCCGTCTCCTTTCTCTCCACGCGTACAACTGTGTAGGGTTTTTTCTGAGTCATGATGGCCAACTCTCAGACTAACAATTAGTCAAATCATGGCAGACTATCTCATAGCTATCCTATATATGAAAATCCTAGCTGTGATAGTGCGTGAGATCGTTAGGGATCTCAGATCTTGGCCGTAATATTACATGAAAAAACTCCTTTTCCATGAACTCTCTTATATTCTTTTATTCCGAATTTTGGGCTTCTACTAATTGTAGTCATGTCCATCAACATATTACAATTCATCCCCGAGAAGTTGAGATTGATTTGTGAAATCTCTTTTGCTAACAATTATTCGTTTATTTATCATTCCACCATACTATGTTCCACATGAGTCAATAGGACCGAAATCATATCACCGATTAAGTCCCTAACTCATGTAATTCTCAATTCATAATCTGTAACTCGTTGGACTATCAAATAAATAAATAAATATAATATATATTAATTTTTGAAAATTAATTTCACAAAATATAATTGACCAATATATTCTTTTTCTAGTCCAAACCTATACATATATCTTGAATATACTGCCTCATCAAGAGACTGGTGAATTTTTTATTGAGCATTTATACAAACTCATTTATTATGTACAAGACCCAACGTTATTTGAAATATTTGACCTAGAAAGATCATCACCAAACGACTCGGTCAAAGCACAAGTACACAACAAATATATCCATATAAACCTCTCAAGTCTGAGGATACAATAAACCAATTGTGCTGAATACATTTTCAACATCAGTGATCAATTCCATAAGGTATTCATATTTGATCATGTTCAGTGCATGTACTCTTACATTACACCAACTTGTTTGCTTAAGGTCACTACCTCAATGACGAAGTCTATCATCCTATTAAATAGAGGCATACCGAGTGTAGATCTATCGTATATCAATATGTACCTCGGTCTAGAATAAAACATCAAATGAACAAGGAACCGAAGAGTCATTCTTCTCGCCTTTGATTCATTAATCATTGACATGACTTTTCTACAATGTCACTCAATAATAACTACGTAACATCTTATGTCACATCATATTACACAATAAATACATATAAACATGTCATATTTAAATAACTATTATTTAGACAAATGATTTTTTATAGAGAATATTTCTTACAAAGACCTAATATGACCGCCGCTATAAAGGTTTGCAATTTTTTTTGCCAGCATTTCAAAATCACCACTAAATTTTTCTTATATTTTTCTACTTGCTTTTTTAATCGATAATATAAATTTATTTTAATAATCATAATTCATCGGATGTAAAAATTTAAAGACCAAATATAATAAAACAAAATATAATTCATTATTGATTAATAACGTTTTACAACAAACACAAGAATCTCTACTTGTAATCTAAAAAGTAACAAGTTTTTAATATAAACTAACAATAAGCAAAGACCATCTAAAATATTCAAATACAACACAATATCACATATCAACGTCCTCTTGAATTCCTTTCATATATCAACGTCCTCTTGAATTCCTGTAATTGAAAACAAATATCACATGAGAAATAGAAAACGATGTTGTCCATGGATATAAATAATGTAGATGTATGACACACTTTGCACGATATGGACTGACCATGGAAACATATGAATAATCAATAAATAGACTACACCAACCTCTAGGTAAAGAGAACATTGATCAATTATTTGTTGCAACTTTTCCTCATTTTTTTCCCAGGCGTACAGAAAATAATGGTTTTCCTGCCAATGGCGTACATAAAATAATGGTTATTTTAGTTCATTTTTTTATCTTCAATAAATTTCACCCAGAGAAAATTTGTAAAACAATGGTTTGCTGCTGTGATTCGCATTTAATTAAATGTTGTGATGGATTAAGTATACCTCTTCTGCAAGTGATAAGAATTTCTTAGAGTCATCAGGACCATAACCAGATGATCCTAGAGCAAGCATTCCTGGAGCAAAACAGGCTAATTCATCCATCTGCATATATATAAAATAAAGATGAAAGAACAGTTAAAACATCAGATACAAGCTGTTAATGCGCTATCAAAGGTACTGTTCCAGACAATTTACCTTGCATTGATTTCTCCCACATTTCTCTGCTTCAAATATTCCATGTCTTGACATCTGCATAAGATGCTGTCCAATACAGTCATAGATGAAACAACAAAGTTTTGTTACCTATAATGGGCAAGCCGAGTTAGCAAACCGTGAGATAAAAATCATTTTGGAGAAAAGAGTTAATCCTAATAGAAAGGATTGGTCCCGTAGACTCCTTGATGCCTTGTGGGCTTATCGTACTGCTTTTAAAACTACTCTTGACATGTCCCCATATCGTTTAGTTTATGGTCGTGCTTGTCACTTACCTATTGAGATCCAACATCATGCTCTTTGGGCCATTAAACAAGTTAACATGTCACTTGATGAAGCCTTAGGGTTGAGAAAATTGCAGATTACTGAATTGGATGAAGCTCGTCGCAATGCATATGACAATGCTCAATTGGAAAATGAGCGCATGAAAATCATTCACGATCAGAGGATTCTTCCCAAACACTTCGTACTTAGCCAGAAAGTTCCTCTTTACAATTCTCGCTTACATATTTTTCCTGGTAAGTTAAAGTCTCGCTGGCATAGCCCTTATATCATCACCAAAATTCATGATCATAAGGCGGTGGAAATTCAAAATCCCAAGAGTGGTACATCTTTTACTGTCAATGGTCAGCGCCTTAAATCCTTTCTTTCTCCTTATGATCCCAGCGCTGAAACTCAGGTTGTCCAATCCCCTTGTGACTCTTGAGTAGAATTTTCTTCTCTTGTACATATTGTTCTTTCTTTGCACCAATTTCACATATGTCGGCTATGTTTGGTTTGTGTTTTGAGATATGTTTTTGTGTTTGTGTTTTTTTGAAAGTAGTGTAAATTCTCTTGGGATTGGTGAAAAGTGTTACAAGTTGGAATTTTTTAAAAATTATTGGGATTAGTGAAAATGTATTGGAATTGATGAAAAAGTGAGAGGAAAACGTTTTGAGACATGAAACAAACATAGCCGTCACTTCTCTATATTCTCTTGTCTCTAATTTCTTGTTTCTCTTTTGGGAATGAGGACACTGCTTCATTTAGTTGGGGGGAGGGATTTGCACGTTTTGCAATCATGTAGTATATTTATTTATACTTGTAATTACAATATTGCATTTTACTGTGATTAGGCTGAATTGCTGACTCCTAGTAAGATGATGATGGTGGTTGAATTTTATTAATGCATGTTGACAACCCTTTCCTTCTCGAGCATTCAAATTTGACATTGATGAAACATGAATGATGATGTGAACTCTCAGGTTTTAAACTTTTGAAGTTTTTTGAGCTTGACCTTAGAATTAGCTCTCATAGGATGAAGGGCAAAACATTCTAAGAAGTAGCTATTTCTTTTACCTGATATCTCTCAGTAGTCTTCATCTACATACCAATGACTAGAATAGAGAGAAGTACACTACAATACTACTGAGCTGTGCCATATGCAAAAAACAAAGACAAAAAAAAAGAAAATAAAAGAAGAGCAAAAGAAAGGGGCAACTTAAGTTGTTATTGAGTCAATGGCTAGAAACAATTGCCCAAACTTTGGGGGTTTGGAAAACTCAATAACCCTTAAGACCAGAGTTGACGCGAAAACTGCTAGACCCTTCAGCTTTGAAGTAGTTAGGATCAATATTGATCAATCTTAAGGTCAAAACTGTTTTGGACAGCCAATGGTAGAAATGAGGACTAAGAGAGAGTCAAGGTGATAAATTGTAATTTCTCTAGAAGTTTTGCCTCAATCCTATTAAGAGGAGATACTAAGTATTTCAAAGATGCTGATATTGTTTGAAATTGTGAGAGATAAAGTCATTGTGATTGAGAATTCTTTTGATTGACTGATTTGCTTGTGAATGAATTGTTATCTCAATGCATTATTTTGTTCAATTACTTTTCGCTATTTTTGCTAAGAGACTAGCAAAAGGCTAGTTGGGGGGGTGTGATTGGGTCACAATTTTGTTAATTAATCACTTGAGAAATTTCTAAAATTATATCATTTCCACTAGAAAATAAGAAAATTATGCTTTGGGCATTAGTAAGGGGCGAATTGTTAATTTTGACAAAAGCAAGTGCAATTAAGTAAATTTAAGGAAACAAACATTATATTTTTTTCTCTCCTCTCACCATATTTCCATGTTTCCCTTTTCATAAATACAATTGGAATATTTTTCATAAACTTGACTTTTTTTTTTACGTATTGCAGATGAACAATGGAGATGAAGTGAGCTCATGGAAGTGAGAAGGAGGGGAATATATCTAAAATATCAAATCAGCTCCTGCCAAGTGTCAAAGAGAGAGGGAGGCTGAAAACAAAAGGAAAATTGTGGGCATTTAGCATTTACGGAGGAGGAGGCCAACGTGTCTTTCGTTGTTGCTGAGGAGACCGAATGCTTTCGTTGCTGCTAGGGAGACCGAATGCTTTCTTTTCTTCTTTTTTATTTATTTCAGACTTAGATTTTATTTGGACCGAATGCTCTCTTCCATTTTCACTTCAGACTTAGATTTTGTTTGGACCGAATGCTCTCTTCCATTTTCATTTCAGACTTAGATTTTGTTTGGACCGAATGCCCTCTTCCATTTTCATTTCAGAATTAGATTTTGTTTTCTTTGGATGATCGGCTGTTATGTTATGTTTCATTTCACTTCCTTAATGTCAGAATAATGATTTGTTAATTTTTGTTAGTTGGATTGAGTATGGGTATGAATGGATTTTGGCCAGCTAAAGATTGGGTACAAAGTGTTCGATGAAATGTCTCTTAGAGCAGGAAACCATGGTTTTAAGTATTTTCTTTGGGTGATTGGGCTAGATGATGTTGGTATTTGACTTAGCTTTTCAAGCAAGGATAGTCTTCATCATTTATCACATGTCCATGGATTCGATCATTTTATTGGAAGACATGGATTAATGTCAAGCGATGTTTACTCGACAACTACTTGATTTTATCTAGTTTCAACTCCATCTCATGCTACGCTTAATATCATGTTTTTCTTGTTAGCTCTTTATTAATCTTTTAGCATTTACATTGATCATAACTCAAAATCTTCAGTAATCATGGATGATATCCAAGAAGCTGACATTTCCCTTTGTAAATACCATTTTAATTGTAAATAGAACATAATTTTCTTTTATTGTAATGGTGGTCAAAATGAAAAATTGAACACATCGTTCTTTGTGGAGATGATCTAGGACATCCCTAGTATTACTTGACAACCTCCTACGCTTGGGAGTAGTTAACTAACTATTTTTAGGTGAGTCAAGTTTTTGGCGTCGTTGCCGGGGAACGGTAAGTTCAATTGACATTCTATTGCCATTATTTTTCTTTATTTCCTTTTTACATTATTAGTTGATGGTTCTTTATTTTATACACTGACACTTTATACACACATACACTTGATATTACTCTCTTAGGCACTCATGTTTGATGAAGTGGGCAAGAGATGATACACATAGACTATATAGAGTGAATTCTACTGATAATGTGTATAGTGATAATGTGCCAAGTGTTGAGTTGGATACTAATAGCATTGATTTAAACACTGATTTGGAAAATTCTGTTGTTATTGAAGATATGGCTGAACAAGCACCTAGAACATTAAGAGATTACTTGCAGCCCACTCGCACCACAACACCATCATGCATTGCTTTACCTGATGATGCTTCTAATTTTTCAATTAAGCATGACATGAAGTCAATAGTACCTCAATTTCATGGGCTGGATTCTGAGAGTCCATACCAGTACCTGACAGACTTTGAGCTTGCTTGCACTACTTTTATTACTAGAGCTGCTACAAATGAATTTGTTAAACTTTGTTTATTTCCTTTCTCTTTAAAGGATAAATCGAAGATTTGGTTTAATTCTTTGAAGTCTAATTCTATCTCTAGTTGGTCTGATATGTAGCGTGAGTTGTTACATAAATTCTTTCCTTTTCAGAGAAACTCATATTCTACATGATCAGATTAGCCAGTTCACTCAAAAACCTGAAGAGACTTTCCATGCCAGTTGGGAAAGGTTCAAAGACTTGGTTGATATTTGTCCTCATCATGGTTTTGAATCTTGGAGGCTAGTCAATTATTTTTACACTGCTCTCACCCCTGATTACAAGTAGTTTGTTCAGACTATGTGCAATGGGTAATTCTTTAGCAAAGAACCAGATGAAGCATTATCATTTTTTGATTATCTTGCTGAGAGTGCACAACAATGGAACACTAGGACTGATCAAGCAACTTTAGCAATACAAAAAAATTAAGGCTATTGCTGCTGGGGGCAGATATGAGATTAAGGATGAAACTGATGTCCAAGCTCGAATAGTTGCATTGACCAGAAGATTAGAAGTTATGGAAATGGAAAAAATGAAGGCTGTCAAAGTAGTAGATGCTCGTTCACTATGTGCTGACTCCAGCCACAAGACTCAAGATTGTCCAATTATGTCAGTATTCTAAGAGAGTTGGTCTAATCAGATGCAATCAACAAATTGGGTTAACAGAGCACATAATCAACCTTTCTCTAATACGTATAATCCAGGGTGGAGGTCTCACCCACATTTCTCATGGAGGAATGATCAGCCTGGCCAGTCTTCATCACAATTTCAACAGCCCTCACAGCAGTCTTATGTGCCACTTTCTCAGCAACCATTTCATCAGGCTACTCCTCAGCACCAGTATCAGCCACATCAGACTTCTCAGAGCTATCCATTTGTAGCAGCAGCTCCAGGATTTCAATCTCATATAGTTCCTCAGAGTTCTCATTTTCAACCCTCTGCTCCACCAAAGAAGTCTTTTGATAAAAGTAAGTTATCACTAGCTGCCACATAGATCCTCACACGTACTTACGTAGCGTACGAATATGTAAGTAAATAAACGCTAAGTAAAACGTATACCTATACCGCCTAACATGCATATGAGAATATTTAGAAATTTAATCTCAAATAATGAGTCAAGCAATAAGTTATGATTACATCATAGTTCAAAATATAAGTTACCTAATTTAATTCATATAAAGTCTTAAGATGATCTTGTTGGCTAAAAAGGCAACGAGAACCTTGCTAGGGAGGTCCATATAAGTTTTTCAAAAAGTGGACTATATGCACTACGGTTCAGGAGAGAAAATCCTCATCAGCCCCCTCCTAATGTTCGAGATTCTCCTCATAAATTTCTTCATTTGGAACTTCATCGGGAATGATACAGTTGAATGACTCAGCAAGGAATAATTAATGAACTGAAATATGTGTGACTTGAGCATGATCATGAATGACAGGTATACATGTGGTGCCAAAAGTAAATGCATATTTATGCATGAGACTTTTGTACTTGAAAATTAGCTCAAAAGTCTTTTCATCTTTATTTGGGCTACTTTTATCGCTCTATTTACCCCTGAAGTTAGGGTTATGCATTCCCTTCGGAACTGTTCTCCTTTCCCTTCGGAACATGTCATTTGGTCAAGCTAACCCTTGATGTGGCCTCAGGCCTGATGGCTAGACACAATCCTTAGAAGTTCACACCTTCTCGCATTCTTCCTTCAGTGTGGTTGCACATACCTCAAGGACTACCCATCCTTCTGGCATTCGTCCTTCGGAGTGGATGCACCTATCTTACTTAGGTACGGTACCGATCATCTTATTTAGCCCCATAACATATCATAACATCGCATAAAATCTAACTTTCATTTGCATAAAATTTTCCTTTCTTCCTTTTGAGAAAATCAATGCAAATGCTCCTGA
The DNA here is from genome assembly GCA_963930655.1 of Myrica gale. Taxonomy (NCBI): domain Eukaryota; kingdom Viridiplantae; phylum Streptophyta; class Magnoliopsida; order Fagales; family Myricaceae; genus Myrica; species Myrica gale. The sequence continues at coordinate 10,920,765 of OZ005611.1, forward strand.
CATGCTTGATGACAAATATTCATGCTATGTTTCATTCCAGTTTTCAAAAAATATAATTTTTTCACTTACCTTTATCCATTCGAGGTTGTGGTGGTGCCTTGCCTACAAGTGAGTCATACTAATGTCGTCACTAAAATGATTTAGAGATTTACTTGATACAACAAATAATAATTCATTTTAAAATAAACATATCATATTAACTCACGTATATTTCTTTACTAGCCAGCAGTGGTTGTACAGTGTAAAACTCTATTTTAATGTTGCTGAAACAATTAAACATGGATGCCAAAATGATCCTTACACTTGTTATTATAACGTATTAAAATTTCAGGTAATTTAGAGCTCATTTGCCATTCAAAATATTTATTTGAAAATGCAAGTTGTTGTGTGAGTTCAAGCTGACAGCTTCGACGTCTTCAACTTCAAAATTCATAACTTCAACAACATAGCTTCAAATTACACGAAATTACTTTTATTATATGCAGAAACTAACTCCATCATGCATTCTATTAATGTTTCCATTTAATTTCCAGCAACAATACCGACATCTCTATGTATTCCTTTCAGTTCTCCATATGAAGGTTTATAAATCACTCAAAACAGAGAGCATTACATGCTTTCAAGAATAAACTTAAACAAAACGACACGAATTCAACTTTTTTCTTGTCTAGCAACAACAACAATTTCGAGAATCAAATGCATGCCGCAACTTTACTCTTTTTTCTTCATTCAAGTAAGGTTTACAATGTTAGAACTACATTTTTATTTTCCAGCAATTAAACAAATCAAAATTATAACTTAACAGAGTAGCTGAAAGCATTAGGAAGTACAGAAATGCAAACTAGAAAACTTGGATTATGTAAAACAAGATTTCTACAACTTTTTTCCACGTTAATACTTCATAACTCATCTGAAATTATTTCCTAAAGAGTCACCTATATATATTCGGCCCTTGAAACTTAAAGACTGAAGATAGAAAATTGTTGTAACGTACCCAAGGCTTCTGCAGATTCTTATCGATGCTACTTACATGACTTCCTTTTGTTTAGCAGAGGATTAAATAACATGGTGCCTCACAACATCTTCTACGATTCTTCCAGAATTTAACAATCCTCCAAAATTGCACATACAACCACAAGGACAGAACAACAAACTAATGCACGTCAAGAAGCTACCCATTCTACAATATTCGGCTATTCTCTTATTGTTTTTCTGCAGCTTCTTCTGCGTTAGTTATATCCACCTTCATGGAGCAACTACTTTCTTTTAAATTGCATTTATTTCATGCCTCACATGACCCAACCAACTTGCAGACACCTCATCCAATTTACAGATAACACACCTGCTCCACATATAACGTTCTGCACCTTAACACAGACTTCATTTCCATCCAACATATTCCAAAACCCTTTAATCGAAGCTAAACCTCAAATCCCTCCGTGCATGTCCATTAGTTCTTGAATGTTCATCTCTTGAGACTTGATTCTCTAACAAAACTGACATGCATTTCAGCTTAGAGGTGAATCCAATTCGTAAAGTCAAGAAAATATAACATGCAAAGCTCGGTCACTCACTGTCAAAGCCGAACATCACAGTTCTTTGTCTAAGGGCATGTTCGTTTTGAGAAAATTTTAAGAATTATAAGAATAGTATGAATATTTAGGTGATATTTGAGCTTTATTGGCATGCGTGTAAAAGTTGTTGAGTTGTATTGGTATACGTGTATGAATAATGTTAGTAGTATAAATTTAAAAAGTTGGATTCAAATTATAAAAAATTTAGTCAAACGAACATTCCCTAAGATTTAGTTTATACTAGGAATTCCCTTACCTAGCTCAGTAAATAGAAGAAATTGGCCCCCTGTGTCTTTCGGATCTTTCATATCAAACACTTATGGCATATCAATGTTTTCCATTGAAAGTCTAACTCAAAAAAACCATCACAGTAATAGGAAATGTAAAATAACTATTTTGCATCAAAACTAAAAATTCTCCTGCCATAAGCTTCCATCTACGATCAACTAACTTAGAAAAGAATTTCCACTCATTCATTCACATCTCTAAAACAATTTGCATGTCTATTATAATTAAAAAACTCACCAACTAACATGCATTGAAAATTTCTTAGTCATCTAATTAGAGCACATAACATAATATGTCAATTATAAACCTCTTGTACTAACAAAATTCTATTAACCTTGCATACCCTTTTCTCGTCAAATACCTTTCATTTCCAAGTCATGGATATTCAAATCTGGCATGCAAGCAAAAGAAAAATGGAGAGATAGTAATTGAAACTCAATCTAACAATTAACCACACATAACTGACGGTTCCTATAAAATTTTAAATCCAAATGTTAAATTCTCTATACCTTGTCTTCTCCTCTTGATTCTCCCTACTGTAACCAAACCCCTTAGTACTACTTGGCTATTTTCCCTCCTTTTCGAGGTTCTTCTTCTTCTTCTTCTTCTTCTTCTTCTTCTTCTTCTTCTTCTTCTTCTTCTTCTTTGGCTTCGACTTTCTCCCTCTTTTGTTTGGGTGTGTGCGTGACAAAGAGCCAGAGAATAGATAGGGTAGTGACATGTGACAAAGAACCTGAAAATAAAGAGGGTGTGTGCGTGTGTGACAAAGAGTCGGAGAATAGAGAGGGAAGTGGCGTTGAAGGGAAGGAAAAATAGGTGTTGGAATTACAAAAAAATAGCGGTCATCACAAATGCCGCTATAGGTGACTTTTAGCGGCGTTTTTCGTGACTGTAGTTAACAAGACCGCTGTTAAAAACAATAGATTTTTTAACAACGGTCTTTTCGCGATAAAAGGGCGATTTTTTGTCTTATAAGTGGTTGCCTTTATAGGCCAAGATTTTCACCAGCTGTCTCGAAAATCGACGCTAAAATTTATCAACGAACATATAGCGGCGGTCAGACTGCTACTAATAAACCGCTGCTATAAGCAGGAAAAATGCCAGTATTTTTAAAAATGCTGTTATAAATCAGAAGAAACACCAACATTTTCTACAAACGCTGCTAAAAAATCGCTGCTATAAGCAGGGAATATGCCAGCATTTTTACAAACGTCGCTAAAAATGTTGTTTTTCAGAAGAAACTCCATCATTTTTTTAGAACACTGCTAAAAAACCACTGTAGTAAGCTAGAGAATTACCACCGATTGGAAAACGCCGCTAAGCGACCGCTGTTACAAGGTAGGGAATCACTAGCGTTTCTGAAAAACGTTGTTGAAGACATTCCCAACGGAGAAATGATAGAGGATGGAAAATGCCGGTAAAAGCTTAGCGGCGCTTTTTGGGATTTTGCCAGCGGTTTTCCGACCGCTGTTGTAGCCTGTATTTTTTGTAGTGTTGGAAAAGGACCACTATACCCCTAACTATTTTTTTTGTAACGCCCACTTTGATTGGTTCAAATGTGCGGCAGATTTATTTATTTATTTTCAACTTTTCACCCCTTAATGTTTCCACATTTCTTTTTCTATCACCAATTTTCTTCCCTTTAGCTAAAAACTCAACCGCATATAAAGATAAAGCCTAAAATTTAAATCACAATTATTTTGACAACCGTATATTTCTTCCACATACATATCAAATTCCTGGTTTTACTCTTTAGAAAAAGAAAATTGAAAGTATGGTCAACACACATTAATAACATGCTTGGCTAAGTACTAATTAATCTCTTGTGCAAAGAAAAATTAGCACCATTAAAATTGGCAGACAAAGATAATATTTAAATATTAATAAAAATGGACCAAAAATAATTGCATAAGTAAAATTTCACCTTGGACATAAATTTTTAAATTAAATCATACATTTCCTTTTCAAAAATTTAAAATAGTACAACAGTTAGAGTTAAAAAGTAAATTTTGTATATCTAAACTAACATGAAAGGAAACTTAATTTGATAAGCTCCACCAGGTTCTAAGTCGGGGTCTCAAAGTTATAGTTATAGCATGAGTTAGAGGGAAATCTATACACAAAAGTGGAGATTTTTGTTGAGATATTGGGGACGGAAGCGGGTTACGTGCGAGGTTTAGGCAGTTCAGTACGGTCTGTTGGGTCATCGTCTTCAGTATCGTCCGTTGATTTTTCCTAGAGATTGGAGGAGGCCAGATTAGAAATAGAGGAGATGAGGGCTAGACAGATGAAATATGAAGAGCTTGTGGTCAAGCGGTCAGAAATGGAGCAAACGATGTGAGAGCATCAACAGATGATGGAGGAGCAGTAACGGAGGAAAGACAATGAGTATCAGAAGATGATGCAGGAGCAACAACGGAACCTAGTAGAACAGTAAGAATGGAGGATGTAAATAATGGAACAACAGATTTGTGAGCAAATGATGGAGCACATCAGACAGTTGATATCTTGTACGACACCTAAATGAAAATTTGGGTAAATTATGTATTTTCACTAATTGATCAATACTTATCGATTATGTATTTTAGTTACTTTTAATGACGATTACGTATTTGTAGACATTTTATTATTATGAGTATTGAATATCTTTATATTTGTATTATTTGTACAGTATTTTAAATTTTAATTAAATTAATTTAAATACGTAACAAAGGGTTTGAACGGTAACACAACCGTCCGAACAGTTTTTGTAATTAAGACGTGTGCACGCATCGCAATCCATCTGCACACTTCGCATGAAATATTGTCTGCCCGCAGGGTTATTTTTCCGTGCACACGATCTTTTAATTAACAACTGTTTGAACGGGCCAAAAACACGTTCCCACGAGTTCAACATAATAAGCGTCTGCACTGACGGTGTAAGTGTTTGAAAGGTTTATTAGGTGACAAAAATTTTTTTTGTCATAAATGAAATAACAGTGCAGACGTCTTCGTATCACAGTGTGAATTTTTAATGTTATCGTGAGCATGGTTTTATATTACCGTGCGCATGTGTTTTCCATGACAAAATACATTTCGTCACAATGGACCATACGTTTGCACTCTTCATGCGAATGTATGGAGAGTACATTCATACCTCTCATGCGAATGGGTGAAGGTACTGGGTCATGCCGATTTTGAATTTCGTCAATATAGCAAAAAATCGTTCGGACGATATAGTGTCCCGTCCGGACGGTTTTGAGTTACAAGGCATGTAAATTGTCACCTAAAACCTTTGCTGACAGGCTTTAAGTGACAAACTGGGTGACAACTCGATTTTGTCATCCAAAGCCTTTGGTGACAAAAATTTTTGACACCCAAAGTGATTTTTGTTGTAGTGATTAGAAGTATATACGGGGTGCACTCTTCGTTTTCTTTGTTTTTATCTTCTTCTTTTTTTTTTTTGTTAATTAAGCGTGAGATCAAGAAGAATAATGTTGCACTTCATGTCATGACTATATCGCTAGCTGCCAATTATGTCCACGTTGACAATGGTCCAATGTTACCTCCCCTAGTTACATGTAAGACCAGATCAGATGATGCAAATTAAAAAGCCATGCGAGAGATAAGAAGGCCTACAAATTACACAACTCGTGAACAGTACAGATCAAAACATAATAATTACGGTAGTTAATTAATAATTAATTTAGAGGGAAACAATAATCTGAGTCGACCAATACAATAAGTAACAAGTATATATACACGACAAAGAACTAGAAAACAAAAAATTGCTCTTAAGGAAAGGAGACATATTGTTAAATAAATCATATGAACATTTTCTTTCAATTAACTAGCAAGTCCATGATGCACGGAATAATAAATTAAAATTTGAACTACTTATATTCACATATAATCAGAAGGTGCCCTAATTAGGCTATCCATTCTTCATGTTTTCCTAATTCCTAGTGGTAAAATGTTATTTTAGGGTTCAAATGATTAATTTCATCACATTCTCTCTTTAATTAAACTATCAAAATTAATCAATTTATGCCATTTATAAGACCTAGCGGTCAAGATTATGTTATGTATTTTATTCTGATTCATTTCAACCATAGGATATGATTAAAATACTTAAATTGATAAATTTCCATAATTCAGGGATGAAATTAATAGTTTGAACCCTAAAATTATATTTATCCAATAATTTATAAGGGAAGAAAAGTAAAGTTTTTCCAAAAATATCGAACAGCACTTTGTTGCTATATTTGCTAATTTCAAATATTTGAAGAGGCGCTTAGAAAAAATAAATATTTGAAGAGGAAAACTAACAAATATTGTATGCGCCCATATAACCTCCCGCTTCCATTATCATTTGCATGTTGGTGGAGTTGTGGTGACAGTTCTTTCTTCCCGGGGCAGATAGCTATGGCTCAATCCCAACATTCAGCTACAAGTGAGAGTTTATATAGTCATGTCCAGATAGAATTGGCTACATTGGTCACCCCTTTCCACTATTTGATTTAAAAAAAAAAATGCACCCATATAAAAAAAAAAGGTACTAGGAAAGAGAACAAATTACATTACTCGTGAATGCTGGGAAGCACGACAGATAATTAAGACTAGAGAGAAAAAAGTAGTTGGGGTAAAGTGAATAATATCCCTCTATTATAAACTTAGAAAAAACAAAAAAACAAAGAATGATCCCTTGGTCAAACCCTAGCCTAAGAGCTGTGTTCTATGCTCTCCTTTAAAGTAATATTGCAACAAATGCTCATCCGCTCCCCAAGAAGTTCTATGTTCAGTTATTATTTATTCATTTGTTTAACTAGCTAGCTTGCTGTGGTAAACTGTGTATTCACAAACTAAACGCGGTCTATGTACATAGCTAGGAGACTCAAAAGCAGTACGTTCTTGGTGGAGAGATCTGCTGTAGTTGTAACCTGCACAATTTTAATAGAATTAATTTCAACAACCGAAGATCGCTGCTAGCTAGCGATCATTTGCTTGATAGTCCCAAATTTCTACCACTATAAGCCTAAGATATATTTATTCTATCGAGTAACTTACATATATAAACTAGAGCTTCTTAGGATCATGTTAAGTACTTGTTTTGCGGCAGCGATCGACATTAAGTATATCCTGCTGAACTCCTTGCATCGTCTCAAATATACTACCTAGTCGATCGATCTCCTACCGCAATGAGTCGGCACCGCGTAAGTGATGAGCTTGGAGAGGATGGCATGGAGATCAGTAGGGTGTCTTCATTACATCACCACGCAGAGACCATGCCATATATTCAGAGGGTGGGAATGCCTCCTAAGCAGACTCTGTGGGAACAGTTTGTTGGTACTGTGAAAGAAACTTTCTTCTCGGATGACCCGTATCGCTCTTTTAGGGACCAACCGAGATCGAGAATGTTTTATCTCGGCCTCCAAGCTGTCTTTCCCATTCTTGAATGGGCGAAAGGCTACAATCTCACCAAATTCAAAGGAGACCTAATTTCCGGACTCACCATCGCAAGTCTCGCTATTCCTCAGGTGACAGAAAATCCAAAGAAGATTATGTGTTATAAAGATGGGGTTTCTTTTCAATATTTCTCCAACTTTAAGTCCTGATCTCGTTTATGTCTTAGGATATTGGTTACGCGAAGCTGGCACATCTGCCTGCTGAAAATGGATTATGTAAGTGAGGATGTTAATCTTTTGTTTTTACTGACATGATAAGCTGGCTGCATTTCTTAACAAGTTCGCTGATCTTGTTTTTTCTTTTTTCTTTTACTTGTGTAATCGGCTTTCCTTTCTTCTGCAGACAGCAGCTTTGTTCCACCTCTTATTTATTCTGTCCTGGGTAGCTCGAGAGATATTGCAATTGGACCGGTAGCTGTAGTGTCTATCTTGCTTGGCAACAGGTTATCAAGTGAGATTGATCCATCCACGAATGCAATTGAATATCGTCATCTTGCCTTCACTGCTACCTTTTTCGCCGGCCTCACTCAGTTCCTATTAGGTTTTTTCAGGTATGTTGGCCTGATCTTAATCAATTAATACGTACGTCGATCGACTATATATATATCATTCGTTGTCCTAATTGATAAGGCCAGATTCCTTCTTGCAGTTTTAATGCTTCAGTGTCCCACACCATTAAAGGTCTGGGTTGTCGTGCATATATATGACATTTGATTTGAATCAGTAGCGGAACCTGTTTTTTCCTTTTCGGGGGGAGTTAATTATAGTTTGTTATTAATGTTCATCATCTGTTTATTGAAGGTTTATCATTTGATCACCAAACTTTCAGTGGCTGTCTATTCAATTTGTATATAAAATTAAAAATCAATGAATAATAACTGCACATGCATGTGTATATATAGTACTCTTGTTTGAATAGATTACAAGAAAGAAAGGCATAACTTTATTGATTAAGCATAACTTTATGATTAAAAATTTAAAAATATTTATGAAAAAACTTATGGAATAGGAATTATCAGATAACTTTCAAAGTCTGCATTGATTTTTTACCACAATACAACGAGGGTTACTAATTACTCAGAGCACAAGTTCATGTATATATGTGTGAAACATAAATATATTGATGTATCCATATGTACGTACGTCGTATGTATTAAAAATTGAAGAAGCCTTTCTTTTATTATTCTATTTATAGATTTATGATTGATTTTTATAAAACAAATCGTACAGAATTTCGGCCCCTGCGCATTGGAATATTGATGGCTTCCTTTTGCTTTCAGGTTGGGTTTCTTGATTGACTTCCTCTCACATGCCGCAATTATTGGGTTCATGGCTGGAGCTGCTATTACCATAGGGCTTCAGCAGCTCAAAGGCCTTCTTGGAATATCCAACTTCACAACGAAGACTGACATTGTTAACGTTATGCACTCAGTTTTCCGTTCAGCACATCACGGAGTAAGTTGCTTCCGGCCACTATATGAATATTCCTGATAGGCATAGCCCTATTCTTTTTCCTTTCCCTTAATTCGACTTACTGATACGCTATTTTTGTACTTTTGTTAAAGCCATTACAGATCGATCACCTTGCTTTTTTATGTGTCATAATTACAGTGGAATTGGCAGACTATAGTAATTGGCGTATCGTTCTTGATATTCCTTCTGGTTGCGAAGTACATTGTACGTTGGACTCCCAATATCCCTAATCTCTCTTCCTCGTTCTTCACATGATTCCTTCTGCTTGCACAGAACATCATTGCGTTTTGACTCCTATTCCTACCCTTTCTTACTCCCAAGTAGTTGAGGTTTTCCACAAAATTGATTCTATATCCATTGATTCTTCGATGATCATTTTGAAACAGGGAAAGAAGAACAATAAATTATTTTGGGTGCCTGCAATTGCTCCTCTTATCTCTGTGATTCTGTCCACCTTCATTGTGTATATTACCCGTGCTGATAAGCATGGTGTTCAAATTGTAAGTGCTTAATTTGTGAGATTGGTCAGAAAAAAAAAAGCTGGTGTTTTCTGCATTGGTATTTCGCTTCTGTTTGGAAAGATAAACTCGGCCGGATATTTTCATGTCAGGTGAATCATATAAAAAAGGGCATAAATCCATCCTCCGTGCATGAACTTATTTTCCATGGAAAATATTTTTCCAAAGGAGTCACAATTGGCATTACGGCTGGTTTGATAGGACTAACGGTAAACAATCTTCCCTCCTAGTTCTACAACTCTGAAGATAACATTAGCTATATATATATAGTTTCTGTGGCTGTTAATTACATGTAAAGCCAAAATTTTCAAATGTAGGAAGCTATAGCAATTGGAAGAACATTTGCTGGCATGAAGGATTATCATGTTGATGGAAACAGAGAGATGGTGGCGATTGGAGCAATGAATATGGCTGGTTCACTGACATCTTGTTATGTCGCCACAGGTGCGAAATTAGGAAGAAAAGACTGCTAAAATATTTGTCTGTGCCTGTTCTGTTACCCTAACATCTTTTTTTTTACCACTAACACTACTTTTTCGTGTCGTTGATTATTTGCAGGTTCCTTCTCCCGCTCTGCAGTAAACTTCATGGCCGGCTGTAATACAGCCGTTTCCAATATTGTGATGTCCTGCGTTGTACTTCTAACTCTGTTAGTCATCACGCCACTATTTAAGTACACCCCTAATGCAGTCCTCGCTGCAATTATTATATCTGCTGTGTTAGGCCTAATTGACATTGACGCAGCACTTCATATATGGAAGGTTGACAAATTGGATTTTATTGCCTGCATGGGAGCCTTCTTTGGTGTGGTCTTTGATAGTGTTGAGATAGGCCTCCTAATTGCGGTAGGGAGAAGTTTGAGGGACGTTAATGTTGGACATTTTATGCTGTTGTTAATTTCTTATTTTCAGCATGCATGTTGTATTAGTTATGTTGCGCGCGGTTTCATGACAACAGGTCTGCATATCTCTCGCCAAAATCCTCTTACAAGTGACAAGGCCACGAACTGCAGTACTTGGGAAGCTCCCAATGACCAATGTTTATAGGAACACACTGCAATATCCAGAAGCGGCTAAGGTTCCAGGAGTTCTGCTTGTCACGGTTGATTCTGCAATTTATTTTTCAAACTGCAACTACGTTAGGGAAAGGTACGTACCTATATATATAGATCTTTTTTTTTTTTTTCTATTGGGACCCTCTCTTTCCATCTCTCTATTACTCTTTCCTCGTGTGATCACCAGATTCACACATTACTACCAGACCTGTTGATTCAAATTGATCAAGATGATAACCGATTTTTTTTAGAATTTCTGATCATTCAGAAGATCATCAGCGCTTGGAATATATATATAATTACCATCGACAACTGGGGTCCATCTCTCATTTTCAATTTGTTGCAGGATTTTGAGATGGCTAACTGATGAAGAAGAAGAACTCATGAAGGGAGAGAATCTGAAGAGAATCCAGTACTTGATTGTCGAAATGTCTCGTAAGTTCTGGAAGTACTACGTAATATATGGTACTTGTGATCCCTCTAATTATCAAAACCCATCAAACAGATACTAATATTGGACCATTAATTTACGTTGTCGCAGCTGTCACCGACATTGATACAGGTGGTATCCTTGCCTTGGAGGACTTGTTTAGAGCTCTTCAGAAGAAAGAAGTTCAGGTTACTAATTAAGACCATTTTTTATCTTACTTTTTAGTCTTATTTGTTTTTGTTGAGCGAACTAAACCAATAAGGTTTCAAGAGAGGGACGGGATTCAGTCCAGACCCGTGCGGGTCGCCCGACCGTGGGTCTGGACGGTCTGGACCCGCATAAATCTGGACTGAAGAGAAACGAAACAAAACAAAATATCATTTTTATAAAAGAGAAACAAAACAAACTTTTACGAATAAGAAAAAATATAAAGTCAACCTCTCAAACTTCACCAAAAACACACTTCACTTTTTATACACTTTTTGCCTCAAATCACGGACACTCACGGACACTCACTTTTCCACACATTTTACAAACTTTCTTTCACTCCTATTACACGGCTCCCACTACTTTCCAATTCACTTTTCTACACTTTTACGCTCAAAGCACTTATTTTATAAATATATTTATAGGCAAATAGCTTTGTCCAGAATGTTTTTTCTTTGCCGACATATTGCAGATTTTTCCCTCGCATCCAGATTTCTCAATTGTTTGCCGAATGTCCTAGAATTCTCTAGATGCTTCGTGCCACAAGTCATGATCAGCTTTTCAGCATTGTTTTTTTATCTATAGAATTTTGGGCTGTACTTCAACCCACACACCCCCTCCGAAAATTCTCCTCTATCCAGCAATTTTATGCAAGTATCCATTCTTTAAGTTCATTTGTCAAAGGTTTCATAATTTTTTTTTATCTAATATTGATAGAACATCATCTGCTGTCTTGATAAATGTTTTGTTGTTTTCCGATTCCTCAACTGTTAATGATATTTTGACTTCATCGGAACTTCTCTATATCAAATCCCAAGTTTTATTCTTCACCACTGCAATAGTTCTTTTTTATTGTTTTTCTTCGCACTGCATTTTTAGATGCTTCCTCATTCTCTTCATCAACAATATCGTTGAAATATCTCAATCCAAGAATTAAGTCTTCTTCAGCATCAGTTATGTTCATACATTTTTCTTCTAACTCTTAATTTGATATTAGATACACACCAATCTGCCATGATCTTCCTTCTATCTCTGGTTCGCTTGACATCTGACTCTTCTTCCTTTCCACTGATTGGAGATATGAATTCTTCTACTGCTTGACGATCTTCTTGTTGGCCATCATTTGGCTCAACAATAGCACACGTAGCTATCTCATTAAAGTTTATCTCCAGGTCTTGCCAAGGTAGAGGGTACTTCAAAATCTCACTCATCTTCACTCTCATATATATTGTTATCTACAGTGAAAAACGAAGCATGAAAGTCTCACTCATCATCGCTATCATACGTACCTTGGTAATAGGTCGTTATACACTTTTACACTCGATCACTTACTTCCTATTTATAGGCAAATAGGTCGTTATAGCTTTGTCCAGAAACTTCTTTCTTTGCCGACATATTGCAGATTTTTCCATGTCCAGATTTCTCTATTGTATGCCGAATTCTCTTGGCTGTCATAGAATTCTCTAGATGCTTCGCCATATATACCTGATCAGCTTTCCAGCATTTTTATTTTCTCTTCTGAGAATTCCGGGCCGTTCTTCAACATTATTTACCCCCTAAGGGGGAGGAAGTCGAAGCTAGAAATAGAACACGATCGATTCTCAGAAAGGAGAAAATTCAAAGAAAAATACACCTGACCAAGAACACCTACTTTGGTTGCAAAAAGTAACCCGAACCTTATGACTATTGATCCATATTTCACCTAATTAAAACTATCACACCCCCCGAATCACCATATATATATTTGGATATTGATCCCCCAATTTACCAGTTTTTGCAATAAAAACCACTATTAGATCTTCACCGTAATCTCCATTAATTGAGAGGGTAAATTTCCATAATAATAATAATTTAAAAAGGTAGGTCATGTTATATATGCTACGTGAGCATCTACAGCGCACCCGTTCTCCATCTATATTTTAGCCTTTCAGGGCATGAGTACCGACGCATTGGCTTTTTGTTCTCCCACAGCTTGCTTTAGCGAATCCAGGGCCACTTGTGATCCAGAAACTCCATGATTCCGACTTTGTGAGCTTGATAGGGGAGGACCAGATTTTTCTCTCGGTCGCTAATGCTATTCAAGCATGTACTGCAGCGGCCCAACAATTACCATGACATCATTAGTGACCATCGATGGGTGCAATAAAATGATCACATCAAGGCCGTGCATGAGAGATTTTTTAATAGAGTGCTGGTGGCAGACGCTTGAAAATGGATTGCAAATAATTAATGTAAAGAGGCAGATTTTTCTTCCCTATTAATTTGATTAATTTTTGTCAAGAAGGAATTAAGTTCCCACTAGAGAGAACTATCCCGTGTAATTTGTCAAATTATTTGATCATTACTGTACGCAACTATTGTTTTCAACATATCATTCCAGCATTTTTCTCCTTAGATCAGATCTCTTCTAAATTAATCTTTCTGGGACGGCCTCTAACAGCTAACTAAAGAGAGTAGGCCGAACCAACCGTTGACTATAACATTATTCAGCTGCACTCTTGACTCACCTTCAAGCGAATACTTGCAAGCAAACAAGTGAGTATATATTATTCCTGTTTCTCTTGGAGCGAGAGGACAGTAGTATATATTCAATCCACTAATTTTCTATATCGATCCCACATTGTTGATATAATCAAAGAGAAAAGAAAAGCATTACCACACGAATGCAGTATGCATCAGTATGACCAAAAAACAGAGCCACGGTCACCATTAACAGAGGATTAAGAGGAGCTGCCTTCTATAGTAGTTCGACTTTCACCTTTCTTTTTATTTATGCTTCTAGCTGGGAATTACAGTGAGTCTGACTGCGAAGCACGGTAGGCGAGAGAGAGAGAGAAGTTGAAGAATTATCTCACGCATCCGGCCATGTCTGAACTGTGAGTGGGAAGAAATTAGAAAATATCTGTACAGCTCGCATGCGATCTCCTTCTTTTATCCAGCAAATACCTGTCGTGCTGCAAATGCCAAGACTGAAAGATATACATATATACCATACAACTAGTCTCCTTGTTTTCATCAAATATTATTGAATCTCATCTATTCCGGAATTGCAAGTTTCCACGGATTTTCTGGAGATAGAGAGTCAAGGCTTTCAAGTTCAATGAATCCGGACGTAACTTGAGTCCCTCCGGCTCTCTCCTATATAATCTCTCTTTATTTTTTTCCCTAAGCCGCTCCTATCTCTTTCAGTCTTTCACGTCTTATTTTTTTTTTGATAAACTTTCACGTCTTATTTTGGTTTACCTATTGTCTATTCCGAGATGAAATCGTCAACTGGTTCTGCGGGATATAAGAAAGTCAACGCTTTTAGGTTCAATGAATCTGGACGTAATCTGAGCTCCCCCGGACCCCCTCCTTTCCCTTATCTCTTCCGGGCTCAAATTGTTCGTATATTTTTGCCCACTACATGTGAACGAAGCTCGGAAATGGTGGCGCACGAAATCTTCAGGTGTCGCTTATTCGTATATAATTAGGGAAATTAATAACCTAATTTATGAACACCGAACTCTTAAACATTTGACTTCACTTTTTATACTTATTCTGTACTACAACTGGAAATAAGTTAGGGTTTTCTTGACGTTGATGATGGTCTGCATCGCTATCCATGTTCTGACGTAACGCCGCAAAAAAAAAAATCCGAAATAAACGCTAGAGCTTTAGCTAGGTTGGGTGCGGGGGCCGACCCGGGGGGCCCCAAAATAGAGAATTTTTTTTAAAATTCACCCCTTTTTTATATGGGACTTGCTGGGGGACGTGGCAGTGGGGCCCAGCAATTTCCACCATTGAAAAATGGTGGGCTCCACGCTAGGTCCCACTGCCACGTCCCCCAGCGGGACGCTGGCGGGACGCCCCAGCGGGACGCAGAGCATTTCTCTTTTTATATATCGGTTCCCCAAAAATTTTAATATTGTATTTTGGTCCTTCAAAAGTCAAAAGGAAGCCTTTAAGTTGGAGAAATGCTTTGCGTCCCGCTGGGGACGTGGCAGTGGGACCCAGCAACCACGTCCCCAGCGGGACGCCCAACAAATCTTGAGAGATCAGTCACCATCAAGGACTAGACAGTCCTTTTCTTTTTTAGGAGTATAAGAAAGTTTAGTTTACTCGCAAACAAAGGGCGCTGGGCTGGATCACGGTACTTTGTATTGGGTTATTGACTTAAGATTAATGTTAATTTGATCTATAAGTATCCTTGACAAGAAATAAAATGCTTCTTAATCTTAGGGACATAGCTAGGTTCAATTATATATGTTATATCCACGGTTCATCGGGAGAACAACTCGTGCAGTACTGAATCTGTTTACAATCCGACATCATGCTTATCCAACATTTGATTCCTTGTGTATAATTTGTTATATATAATATATATGTTATTTGGAACCCCTTTTATTATTTTCGTTTGTTTTTTATCTGAAGTTTTGTCTTTCCAAAGAATTAATCTCAATAATTAATAAAATTTTTATGGTCATTAATTTTGGATTAATCCAAATTTATAAATTCCTTTCCATTTCCAGAACGTGCAATATATATTTTTTACGTGGTTTGTGGGAAAATATTTAATCTTGATCCTAACTTTTATTCAGTTGATTAAGTATGTTGGACTTTTAAATAAGGCAAGTATAAAATAGACTTAATTAATCCACTAATCCATAGGTATGACCGAACCCCAAATTGGTCCTTAAAGTTTATTTCATCCTATACTAATATTTAGGGAATTCTTTGTGTCCTGAAGTGACCATTTCTTCAACTCTGTTGATCCCCTTAACGAAATAAATCTCACATGACTAACGAGGACATGTTACCACCAATTATAAGTAGTCATATGTGCTCAAGTCACTCCAACTACCAAGTTAGACTGATGGTTGTTAATTAAAAATTCAAATCAAATTGTCTACGCCTCCTAGACCTAAACTGTCATGTTAGACATGTCTTTTATAAAGACAATGCATCCCTCAAGTGACTTGAGGACACATAGTTGTTTGCGATTGATGGTAACGTGTCTTCGTTAACTATGAGTTTTATTACGTCAATTAAATGACAACTAAATTGACTGAATAACCACTCTAAGACATTAAGAATTCTCCAAGGACTAATACAGGAGAAAATAAACTTTAAGGACCAATTTAAAATCGGACTATACCCAAAAATTAGTGAACTAATTAAGCTTATAAGATATGCAGGAGTAGGCCATTATAAATCTATTTCAATATTGCTATTCCGTTTTCATTTGTCTTTATACAAATGGCTGACGTATACGTTATATGTATTTATTTCATAAATAAATATATATTTCGTTTTCATTTGTCTTTAGTCATGGCTGACGTTAGGGCTGTCCAAAATACCGGCCGGACCGGCCAACCCGGACCGGATCGAACTGGTTTTGGAGAAAATCGGTAGACTTTTTTGAAACCGGGTTGACCGGACCGGTAAACCAGTGTATTCCGGTCCGGTTCCGGGTTACCCTCATGAAAACCCGCGACCAGACCGGAGTATACCTCTCCAAACCGGAAATTGGCCCAAAATAGCACGGCCCAACCCCAAATCCTGCCCAAAATGGCATGACCCAACCCAAAATCGGCCCAAAATGGCATGACCCAAACTGGCCCAAACCGGACCGGCTAAACCGGGGAATGGACCGGACCGAAACGGTCATATGACCAGACCGGACCGGTCTATATACTCTACAAAATGGCCGGTTTGGCCAGCCAAACAGAACCGAACCGGCCCGGACCGGAACTTGGACAGCCCTAGCTGACGTATACATTATATGCATATGCAGTTATTATTTTTTTCCTTCCACCTCTTAAGCTTCGGGTTTTTTATTTCAATTCTACATATCTGTTGGAAGTCTCACATTGCTAGAGAAACTAGTCAATGTGCTTCTTATAAGGTTGTGACATCTCTCACTCCTCTAGACGTCTTTTGGAGTTGAGTTAGACACACTTTTCACATATTGTGTAAAATTCTAATAAGGTTGTGACATCCTTCACTCCTCTAGACGTCTCACCGTCACCCGTTTCAGACTAATATTTTTTATAATTTTATTAGAACATACAATTCAAAAAAGATATACACAACCGTGTAAATCTTAAACCATTTAATATTGCATGTATAAAATTGTAAACATTATAAACACTAGATATCGTGTCTATATTTTTTCCATTTTATTCTTTGACCAGCTCTTTACGTGTGAAGATTTACTTTGCGTTTATTGGATAATGGTGATTTGGTCACAAGGGTCGAAACAATATTAATTGATGGTCTTCTTAGTGGGCGGTGATAAATTAATTAAAATATCGGTTTTTGAAGATCATATGCTGTCAATTTGCCAACTATTAGTTGGTGATTTGTTTAAGAAAGTCAAACTTATACAAGTTGTGTTCGGGAGAATTGACAACTAGATGTTAAGTGGGAATCAAATCGTACAACAATAAACAAGACTTTTGAGTTGCTTATATATAAGCGAGAGCTTTCTCTGTATTTTGTCCATCCTCATCCCGCGCTGAACCCACTGGAACCTTCTTCAGTTTGTATCTGTACGCTTTGTTCCTTTTAGCATGTTCTGGTTCTATATATTTGAAAAATGATCGGTACAAGAAAAAACCAAATTATGATTGATCATCCGCCAAATACGAAGTAGATACGAAAACAATTTAACTTCAAAATAAAAAAACAAAATATAGAAAACTGATTCTGTAGAATGGATTCATTGACCTGTGATTTGTAGTGATATTAATTTGCCCTTTTTGTTGCAGTATAGGTTCATATATAACAGTTTCTAGCCATAATGAGTCGGCGTATCACCGACGTCGAGCCCCCAACGAATGAGCCGGAGATCGGAAGAGGCCCTTCATCACTTCGCTATCCAGAGCCGGTTTCGCACCATATTCACGAGGTGGGACGGCCTCTTAAGCAACGTCTTCTGAAAGAACTTCAACATGGCTTCAAGGAAACCTTCTTCGCCGATGAACCCTTTCGCCCTTATAAGGACCAACCGGGTGCAAAGAAGTTTCTTCTTATTCTCCAAAGTATTTTTCCCATTCTTGAATGGGGAAGGGCGTACAGTTTTTCCAAATTCAAAGGCGACCTTATTGCCGGACTTACTATTGCTAGTCTGTGTGTTCCCCAGGTAAGAAGAACTCCGCAAATAGTCAAATTACTACGGGTTTCCACTTTTCGCTTTCAATGGCTAATGATACTTAAATATGCCTATGATCAGGATATTGCGTATGCAAAACTTGCAAATATGGATCCTCAGTATGGATTATGTGAGATTCCTAGTTTCTCATGAACATCTTGGATTACTTTTTACACATATATATCTGATTAAACTAATTAATGTGGTCTGTTGCCCACTTTTCTCCAGACTCCAGCTTTGTTCCGCCTCTTATTTATGCCTTCATGGGTAGCTCGAGGGATATTGCCATCGGACCAGTGGCAGTGGTGTCTTTGTTGCTTGGGACATTGCTGCAGAATGAGATAGATCCAGTAGCTCACAAACATGAATACACGCGTCTTGCATTCACCGCTACTTTCTTTGCTGGCCTCACTCAATTCGCACTTGGTTTTTTCAGGTTCGTTGCACGTATAACACAATGGAATAACACTCAGTTCTCCGTTCTTCTTCTTTTTTTTTTCTCTCCCAAATTTTCCATTAATAATTGTTGCTTCCTTCTAACACTAACAATTCATGACAATCCATCCTTGTTGAGACTGTTTGAATAACCCCGTATATAACGTGAAACGACGGCTTCGCTTTTCGCTTTCAGATTGGGTTTCCTAATTGACTTCCTCTCTCATGCCGCGATTGTTGGGTTCATGGCTGGAGCTGCCGTTACCATAGGCCTTCAGCAGCTCAAAGGTCTTCTTGGTATAACAAACTTTACGAAGAAGACTGACATTGTTTCTGTTATGCGCTCAGTCTGGGGCTCAGTTCATCACGGGGTATATATCCTTTAATTGAAGCCAAATGGGTCTTATGGGTCGGGAAAACCCCATGAGCGAATATTGTGAATTAAATTTTTAACTTCAATTTTTGTTTGACAGTGGAACTGGCAGACTATACTCATAGGAATGTCATTCTTGGCCTTCATTCTGCTTGCCAAGTACATCGTCAGTATCTCATTACTAACTCATCCTTTTCTAACTCCCTAGTTTTCAGTTCGCTTCATCTTTGACTCTTCTTTACCATTGAACCAGGGAAAAAAGAACAAGAAGTTTTTTTGGGTAGCTGCTATTGCCCCTTTGACCTCTGTTATAATAGCGACCTTTTGTGTGGCTATCACCCGTGCGGACAAAGACGGTGTTCAAATTGTAAGTGCCTTTGTTTCAATGAGGATTTTGTTTTTGACGTGCCAATAGGAGAATGAAAAGTTCATATGGCCTCTGTGTTATATATATATATATCAGGTGAAACATATACAGAAGGGCATAAATCCATCATCTGCTCATGAAATCTATTGGACTGGAAAATTTCTTCTCAAAGGTTTTAAGATTGGTGTCGTGTCCGGTATGATAGCACTTACGGTAAGCATATAAGAGGCTTCAATATCTTAACTTCGTAAAAAGGAGTTATCCAAATTCCCCCTATAATATTAGATCTAAATCTCTTGGATTATAGGAAGCTGTAGCAATCGGAAGAACATTTGCTTCTTCGAAGGACTACCAGCTGGATGGAAACAAAGAAATGGTGGCACTCGGAACCATGAACATTGTTGGTTCCATGGCATCTTGTATTGTAGCTACAGGTGCGCCAGGCGCATAATTATAAAAAATTGAAGTATATATATATATCTTATTTGCTTCACTGACAAACATATATAAATTCTGCGATCTATCTTCCTGCAGGATCCTTCTCTCGCTCTGCAGTAAATTACATGGCCGGCTGCCAGACAGCCGTTTCCAATATTGTGATGTCTTGTGTTGTGCTTCTAACTTTGGAACTCATCACACCATTGTTTAAGTACACACCAAATGCTGTGCTTGCCTCTATCATTATAGCTGCTGTGGTAGGCCTTGTTGACATTGAAGCTGTAGTTTTACTCTGGAAGATTGACAAATTCGATTTTATTGCTTGTATGGGAGCCTTCTTCGGAGTCATTTTTAAAAGCGTTGAGATAGGCCTCTTAATTGCGGTAGGAAGTCAATAAAATTTTGTCCTCTAATTTGATGATTTTTTCCCCCAACTACGAATTCTAACTAGTTTTGTTAATAAAGGTCGCTATATCCTTTGCCAAAATCCTCCTGCAAGTTACAAGGCCACGGACAGCAGTACTTGGGAAGCTCCCAGGGACGAATGTTTACAGGAACATCAATCAATATCCCAAAGCAACAACTGTTTCCGGCATTGTCATCATTAGAGTTGATTCTGCAATTTACTTTTCCAACTCCAACTACATCAAGGAGAGGTACGTATTTACTTTTCAAAAATTTAGTACTACTGCTGCTGAATTCTGAAAAGGACCTTAATTATAATTCCATTTTTGTTGCAGGATCTTAAGATGGCTAAGCAATGAAGAAGAAGAAGTGCAGAAATTAAATCTTCCCAGGATTCAGTATCTTGTCATTGAAATGTCACGTATGAAATCTGTAGTAATTTTGTATTTAGTCCGAAAATGGATCCTTGAAGTTCCGAATACAAAATATTAATATTGTCCACTGCATTCTTTGCAGCTGTTACTGACATTGATACTAGTGGCATCCATTCCTTCGAAGAATTACATAGATCTCTTCAACGCAGAGAGGTTCAGGTATAATTAAGTAGAACTCTTGGAACTTATAGACTTCATATACCGATCAATGTTGTTCAGACAAATATATGATATTTGTTCGAGATCTTCTACAATTCTTGCCATCAATCCTGTGTTCTTAAACCCATGTCCCTCCCACCCCAATAAGCATCGTTTACTCTAACTTCACTGTGTGCGTGTTTCCGCAGATTGTTTTAGCAAACCCATCTCCAACGGTGATTGAAAAGCTGTACGCGTCCGACTTCGCAAACTTAATCGGCAGGGACAAGATCTTCCCCTCCGTTGCAGACGCTATCATAACACTAGCGCCAAAAGCGCAAGAGCCATGATATCAAGCGCGAGCTGGGAGCGCGCTGGTAATTTGGAAAATGTGTAGTCCTTGTTAACTTGTTCGGACCCCCACGTGTATAGAGATGGTGTGGACTGTTTGCTAGTCCACTGACCAAGCCCCTGATGCAAGCTGGGTGTGCAAGATGATTTGAGCGTGCATGTGGGTTTTCAGTGTCTCTGTGTCTCTAATTCTGCAATTTCCTTTCCAATGTATTTTTTAAGTCGTTTATTTTCTTCCCGTCATAAAATTTTCAGCCTAATGTGAAGAGTCCAGTGTGAATTTTAACGAAGGGGCGTTTCATCGTGTTTATTTAATTATATATTTATTTAACGGATTTAGATATCGGGCCGATATATGACTGAGGGGGCTAATAAAGATTCCTCCATCTTAAAGGAAACTAATATATAAATGGCTGCAACGGTCTTGTTCTCCCGATCTTCACAGTTTCACGCAGGCTTCAGGAGTCGCTCGGATCCGTACGTGGTAACGGCTTTGGGCTTATAAAGTCTACGAGGCAGGCGAGAGTAATGGGCCTATGGGCTTTGACAATAAAGTAAAGTAACGCCGAGAAGCGGCTTTGGCCCAATCGTGAATCGTTTTCTTCCTGGGCCCACTAGTGGTCCAATTGCCTGTGGGTTTCAAGTTTCAACTGCTGGCAAAATTATTCTAACAAACGCACGAGTATTATTCCTATGAACGACGACGATTAACACGTACTGGGACTCTGTAAGAAAAGATATAAGAAAAGAAACACTCATACAATAAACCAACAATCCAAACCTTCATGCACGTTTCGACTCAAGTGCCCAACAGAATGAATACCATCTAGCCACTCGAAAAGAGAGAAACAAATGTCCATACAGATTCTCAGGGGTAAATTATAGATAAGACATGGCAGTTTCCCCTCATCATCTCTTCTGCTGCTCTCAAAATTGCCAAAGACATTCGCTCAGAAACTAGAGAATGAAGCAGCAAATAACCCAACAACAAGGGATCCAACCGAAACAGCGAGCACTGAAGAACTTGAGACCACTGGAGGTGCAGCTGGTGCTAGCGCATTCCCTCCTGAAGCTGACTCTGGAGGGGCGGAAACTGAAATAGGGGGAGATTTCGGCACAAGAGCTGGACCTATGAACAATTATGTACGACAGTAAGAAATGGAATATACGTTGAGCTCTTCCACGTTCTTAAGATTTAACGTAGAAGTCTTCAGTAATGACAGATATTGTTCCCAACTTTCCAAACAACAGAATGACAAGGGCATCAGTTTATCTTCCTTGTGTAGCTTCATATGTGTGGCATTTATGGAAAGAAAAGGGATGCCTGGGGGACCAAGAGAGATTTTCTTGAACTAATAAGGGCAATATATATACATACCAATTACCTGGACATAAATATAGGGCGATAAAAGGAATAAGCAGAGTCATGAACAACCATAATAGCTAGCTACAGTAAGAACAATATCACATTTCAGATCTCATCCATAAAAGGAATGCCATTTGATAGCTCAAATTGTTATCTAATTTCTGGTACTGGGATTCCATAATGATGGTAGACTGGCAGTAATCCCACGATGAGGACAGTGATGGTAAGTTTTAGAAACAATATCATAATCAATCTATAATGATATTATTGTTATCAAGATCAAGATAAAAGAAATTCAAGTTTAGATAGGAGAATATTCTTCTTGCTTTGTATTTTCTCAATATATAAAGTCCTATACTTTTTACTCGTGTCATAATCAATAACAGCCCAGATCAGAGACAATACTGCTTCTGAGCAACTGAATATATCTATTTATATATTACCTTGTTTATCTATTCCATTGAATCGAAAGCTTAATGTCCTGATATAGAAGTTCACAAGATTCTAGTTCCAATAAGAATTTACCTTTTAGATAACAATCAAACCGGTCGAGTTATATCAAAACCAAACACACATGGACATGTACACACTAGAATCAAATGCAAAGGGAAACCGATTATAGAAACAATTCCCCACTAGGATCCGCCAAGATCAGGATTAGAACATACCTGGAGCAGCAGCGGGGCTCAAGGACACTGTAAAACGACAAAACAAAACAAATAAATAAGTAATGTCAAATGGTATACTGGGAAAAAAATATTAGATTAAGAAAAAGAACTTCAAATCAAGAACACACCAACAACAGTCGAAACAGCAGCAATAACATACAACAATTACACTAACAATAACAGTAGAAAATGCTAATGATGATAATGACATGTGCTTCCAATTTTCTTTTTTGGTGAGTAGCTGTGCTTCCAATTTCTTTCGCAGGAGATTTCCCAGAACACGGAAAAATTCCAAGGGCACACTTCATCTTAGAGTCACATTATAACAGAATGTAGTTAGACAGACTAATTATCCAAGACACATGAAAACAATCAGTCTCTGTTTGGATGGCCGAAATTTTTTTGAAAATTTTTCCACACACCCAAAAGTGAGATATACTTGAAAACCAGTCTCCGCAAAAACACACAGCAAAAGAGGGGTCAGGGAGACAATAAAGAAAACCCAAAAGTGGGGTATACTTAAAAAAAAAAAAAGCACTAACATGCACAGTTAGCGGCAGAGGGAGCAGAGACTTTGCAAGCAGCGGGGAGGGACACGGCTTTGGTGACATTCAGTACCACACCCAGGGAAGCACTGCTCTTGAAGGCCTCACAAAGGCAGGCAGGATCGGCCTTGAGCACAGTCTTGAGGCCAGAGCAGCAAGTCCCCTCTGGCTTGGTGGCAGTGCTACCGTTGGTGACGAAAGACAAGCAGTCGGCCATGTTCAAGATCAGGCTGGAGCAGTCCACGGACGGCGCTGGGGCATGGTGTGAGGACGCACCGTGGGCATAATCGACGGCCCAGATTACCAGGACACAGAGAAGGAGAGAAAGGTTTAGCTTTGCTGCCATTTTCGTTTCCCCCAGAGGCAAGAGTAAAGAGAGAAGGGTTCGAGATTTTGAGAAGGGTCTGGAGGAGAATGTGGGAATATGGGATCGAGGAATCGCGTTAAATAGGAGAAATGGGGGGATGTGATGATAAAAGAGTATTTGACAACTCAAAGGAAGCAGTGACCTGTGAAGTGGGAAAGGAGGCTTTCTGTTTATGTGAACGGAGTCTTGTGCGTGCCTCTGCGAGAGTGAGAAGGGGGGGGGTTGTGGCTTAATCAAAAGTTGGTAGGGTGTGCCACGTGGGCACGGTAGTCGGTGCAATTAAGGATTGCTTTGTACACGTGTTCAATATTGATGATCGCATGCTGTGCCAGACACAAAAGGCCGTCCATTTGAACAAAATGTCGCATCCCCCAACCTCAAAACGGATTTGATTTGAGCGGCTGCAGTTGGGGGAGGGGGGGGGGGGGAGTTTGAAAAATCCAATACCATAATTCGAGTCAATCTTAAGGAACGAACTAATTATTTTCTTAAAAATTAAAATTTTCTATAATTTTTTTACTAAAATTATACCGTCTAATTTAAAAAAGAGATAAACATAATCAATAAAATTGAATTAATATTATTTTTCTTATTTTTTGTAAATTGCACCGTACCAAACAAATATAAACTCAAATATACGTTTCACATGGGATGCTTCACGTGATGCAAGGTAGCGGTTTTGTGCTGCACAATCTTTACAATGCTGGACCACACAACACACGTGTGAACAAAAGCAGTCCACCTGTTCGGTGCAGCTGTCAATGTGAACTTCTCAACATTTCTACAGTCCGCGCTGTGGAGTAATATATATATATATACCTTTTTTCAAGAAAGGAAATATTCCTCCTCTTAGCTTTTAAAGAGCCGGCAAACAAACCAAACATATGTAATATATATACAAATAATATCATAATTTTTTAAAAACTAACCCCATACAAACATCCCAACCGTGTCCAATTAATTCGCGCTAATTTTCATCGGGGTAAAGCTCTAAGTTATGTATATATTATTATTTTTTTTAATTATATTTGACTTGTCCGAATTATTAGTACCATAAAAATTTGGTTAAACAAACAAGTCCTCTATATATATAATATTTATTGCAGACATCGGCCTATATGCCTTCCATCCCGGCACTTTGAACAACTTTATGCCAAAAGCTACGGCCCAGAGGAGCTTCTATCATTTGAACGTTGAATTAGGACGTTAATTATTATTTTAAACTTCACTTAATAATGATTTGTTCGGCCGTTGGACTGCCTAGGGCCTAGCTTTGGAATCATATGATTGGTTTTTTTTTTGTTTGCTGGGCAGATCATGTGATTGAGTTCTCCTGCAACTAGTTTTTTCTTTTAATTCACCTTCGCTTTCTTGTTTCTACCCTTTTAATTTTTGTGTTTTTTTTCATCTTGCCTTTTCAACTGGGTTGGCCTGAAAAGAAGAAAACAGAGTAAACAGAGGGAAGACCGACTGAGTCATGTTATGATGGGTCGAGGGGATTAATAAAGCAAGGGAGTGAAAAGCTAAACGTCATGTACAGGGCCCGGGTAAAAGTCAATTTAACAGTTGGGTTTGGTCTGCTAGAGGGAGATCTGTATCGGAGAAATAACGTGCAACACTTTTGAATGACTTTGCCAAGTTGGATATGCCGGCCGAGTTTTGGTTGGATTAGGATTTCCTCTTGACAAGTGATTTCCATGACTAGGAACGTTATCGTCTTACATATATATCAATTCGAAGTGAAGAATAGAAGGGGGCACAGCGCTTTTGGACGAATCAAGCTTTCATAATGATTACGGTGACTTGATCCTCCAAATAAAGAAAATATTATATATAAATATGAGGACACTTTTCGCTAGGCATGGCGAATCGTCATAATTGTGAATTTTTTTTTCTTAGCAGTCATAATTGTGATTGATTGAGAGAAACCCATATCAACTTTCTAGAGAGTGGACCTTAGGGCTTGTTTGGAACCCGGTCCAGGTTCCGGTTATAGGGTTTACCATGGTTTAAACCCAGAATTTTGAATGAGCGTTTGGCTGGGTTCCCTTCACTTTTTACAACCTTATGTGTGAGGTGCTGATTGGGCAGCTGTACTGAAAAGAGTTGTAACGTATATCTGTCGCAGGCATATATCATTGTAGATGTCTGAGCTTTATCGAGCGTACATCACAAAAATATCATTTTCTCTGCGCCACTGTAGCGAATTCCTCATCAGTTAAAATAATGCACCCTTCTCTTCCTCTGTCTCTCCCTCTCGAACCTGAATTGGGCACTGCAGTTTTTCTTCCTATTTATGGCCGACGCCTGACTCTCCAACCACCGATTTAATGCTGAAACCGACCTCTTGCCACGATCTGCTGCTAATAACTGTGGAGCCTCCATTTGGATCGGGCATCTAATCTCCGTACACACTACAACCACTCATCATAAATCTGTTCAACGACGTCCTCTCTGCATTATAACTCAGAGGATTGAATATCAGATTTCATTCCCTCGAGCATTGTCCAAGATTCATTGAGATTTCACCAGTCTCCTCGTACTTCGGCTTCACCGAACGTCTCCATCGATGCGCAATAACCATCCTATCAGTCGTCCAACCCTGTTTCGAAGGTAGAGAGAAATATTTAAGACAACTCCCTTGACCAGATAACATCCAAACTATGCCCAACCGAGCGAGTACCAAATCTAAATGCTCCAGAAGCACTACTTCATCGAGGAACTTCGGTGCTCGTCACCCGTTCGCATCCGCTGCACTGCCTACGACGCCCGAAAGCCGGGATTCACGCACCGGCCAACGGCATCGCTTCTCTTCCCCATCAACATCTACCACGGCTCCCAAAACTCGTTCTAAGTCCAAGGTTTGTTGAGATACCCTCCTCCCTCATGTTATTCGGATCTATTTACCTCTCTCGGTTGTGTTTTACATTGTTTAGTTGAATTTTTCACTGTTCAGTGTTCGACATAATGCCGCTGTGAATTCCTGTCAATGCATCCGCACACATTGTCATATTCGTGTTACAATTGCAATCCATACGCATTGTACATGGACTATTTCGCTAGATCGAATTGTTTCAGGCCCAATACTATAGCCTATTGTTGTGTTAACACTGCAACAAGGAAAGTCTGTCCACAGTTTTGTGATTTTAACGCTGCAGTTGAATATATAGGTACATTCAGAATAGAATTGTGCATTCCCTGATACAACCGTAAGGAAATGCCTTAGAACCCTATTGGACTCAATGTTTCAGTCATTTTGTTTTCTGCTTACTATTTTGATTTAATTTTATCGTTGTTATTCTATAGCCCTACAACCTTCGGCCTCGTTCCAGGATACCCCTCAGTGAGAAGAACATCCGCAAGCCCCCCAGACGGCGTACATTGGTCAGTACTAACTATTAACGAAGGTGTTGTTGCGAACAATGCATTGTAGCACGTTCTATGGTTGAATAATGATATATACACACCATCCACTATAGTTGAACTATACTGCTCTCATTGTACATGGATATCAATATACACGATACTTCTATGGTTATTCAATTTTGTGATGAACTAGTATTACATGTAAATTGTCACCATTAGCCATAATAGTCCACCTGATATCAAAGGTGTGCCATATCAGCAAACATGTCAATCTATCCTGTGTTTCGCAACGTCCTTTCTTGCCATTAGTCACATTGGTCCTGCTCCAGGCATGATCTGCAATACCAATCACACACTTCTCCATTCTTCCAGCACTAATATTAATTATAAACGGATATGTGATGATTTACAATATATTGTCAAACATGTGACTCTTTCTTTGTGTCTCCTAACTTGCTTTGATATGCATTATCCTTATGTTATGACTTAAACTGCTATTAAATGTGTTAGTTTTTCCCACCCATCTAACCAATCAATGGATATGTGATGAGGTACAATATACTCTCAAACACGTGATCTGTGTGTAAACATGTCAATCTGTGTTTGTGGTTTTCCCACCCTACTTTATTCAACTAATTTATTCTATCGGATGTTACATCCATATATGCGTAACCACTCTTCATTTACTAGATAGGGAAGGGTTCTGATTGGACTGCGTCCCAAGAGCTCGCGCTTTTAAACATCCTGAAGGACGCCTCTGTCGATGGAAATGTTAAGAATGTTGCCCCACACATAGCCATGTAGCCAGGGCTGACAGCACAATTGAATGCTGCCACTAGCATGTCCAGGACCATTGCGCAGGTGCAAGAGAAGCTTCCGAGGATGAAGAAGCAATAGAGACGGTTCCACCAATTGGTGCACCACGAGACTGGGTTTGGATGGAATCTTGATACCAACACCGTTTCTGGGACCGTTGCCTAGTGGGACTCCTACTTAGCGGTTAGCTGTTACTGATATCTGTAGTTTCAGACCATCCCGACACTTTACACTCTAACAAATCTGACACGAAGCTCTCCATTGGTGCAGGTGCACAAAAATGCCAAGCCATTCAGGAAAAAGGGTTTACCCAACTATCAGCTCATGTGCGAACTCTTCGCAAGCTCAACTTCTACGGGTGCCCTCAGCCAGTCTTGTAGAGTCAGTCCTCCGGACACAGACCAACAATACGACTTTGAAGAGCAACTGAATGGGTTGGGGGTCGAGGACTCAAATGATCCACGCACGCCACCTCCTTCTGCTGCACGCCCGCCTTCTCCACCCTGTACCAGCTCCAGTAAACGAGCCTCTGACTCGACGTCAAGTATACAGCTCCGTTCCAAGCGTTCTAGAGGAAGTCACGAGCTGACGATAATAGTACAGCTCTTCTCAAGTTTGTCGGTGCTCAGGACCGCCGGAACGATAACCTCGAACAATGGATGACGATGCAGAAAGGAGCCACCAGTATCACCGGTGGCAGCCAAGATGGGCCTGAAAGCGTAGATGATCCTTATTCAAAGTGTGTTACTCTTATGCAGACATTGTTGGGACAAGATGAGACAACTGTGTTCTTGAGGGGGTGCAAGGAGCTTGAAAATCCCTTCGCACATAAGGCATTCCAATTGATGTCCGACACACAACGCAAGGCCTGGTTATATTCCATTTAGATCGGGCTTTGTAGAACTACTTCGTACTACTTTGAGTTATGTGTTATGTTTGTATAACTATTTCAAGGATGCCAGTGGAACCCTGAATCTTTATTGTTATTGTCCTTCTGAGAACACTGTTTTGCGTGGTTTAACTTGTTATGGATGGTTGCTATCACTTTTTATTGGCCAAGAACGTCCAATGCGGGTACTATGTATACATCAATGGAAATTTTAACCAGGTGATAAGCACATTCGTCCCATCTCTGCTATGACATGCTTAAGATAGAAATACAGATTATTGTTTGATTATAGTTGCTTGGTGATTTAATTCTAAACTAACAATTACTGCATGGGATAATTCTATGGCCATGGCTCGCTTTGATCGCCATCTCGCTATGCACTAGTGATGTACCAAGTTCCTCCCATTCTGTTTCGGTTTTGTAGTGGGAAAATATGTTGGGCGATAACACATGGACTAATAAGCGCGATCTGTGTGTAAATTCATTCAACCAATTTCACTTGTATCTACTCATTATCGAATATTGACAATCTGTTCCATCTTCTGTAACAGGAATAAATCAAAATATTATCGCAAACATAGTTTCATTTCCCTCCTCCACGGTCATACGAGATACATTTCAGAAATGCTTCCATACTGATCACATAACATATTGCACAGAAGAAACTTGTAAAACAAATACATAACAGATAACATATTGCACATAACAAACTGGTAAAACATATAACATATGTTTAATGCACACCTATTGCCCTTAATTGATTGTCTTCCGCAATAGCTTCCAAACGTCGACGCAGCACCCATGTAATGTACGTCAGTTGGAATGTGATTCATTGCGTTCGGTTTGGGCTGGAAGAGCAAGGATGACCTGTACCTCAGACACAGTATCAGTCACACGTATCATAGTTCTGCTACTCGTGCTTCAGCTGTGGGCTAACGATGAAGGGATGAGGGTCAGCATGGCTCGCCTCGTGATGTCTCGACGCGTAGGTCATACTATATGCGGAGGTACCGACGAAGCAGGTTCAATGGACGCTTGTTGCTGTGGACCAGTTTCAGTTCTGCTTGGTGGAGCTGGGTGCGTCGTGAACGTATCTGTCTGGCCTTCTCTCCTAAGTTGTGATATACCCTCCAACGAGGTGGAGATGTCTCTGCTAATCCCGCGTTCGTTGCTGGCCATGGTAACGCTGAGTGGCGTGGGGTTAGTTGATGTGCGGCAGTGAGAAGCGGAGCTACGGAAGGAGGACTAGTGCAATTATGTCTGAGGTGGGTAGAGTTTGTTCGGTGAGTTATAAATTTCATTAAAAATTGGAGTGTACCAGTCATTGTCAAATCCAGCGCGGCGGAAGGGATGAACGTGATGCGACTGCCTATATAGGTGGCCAGCTATCTCAATGTGCAACGATTATACACCCTGACAAGTGAGTTAATTAAACAAACAAGAACCGCAGATGATAATTTTTATTCGGCGCAACACTATACACGGGTCACCCCTGCTTCCTGTAGAAAAAAAAACAAAGCAGAGGAAGAGAAGAATCGAGTGACGACAAAGAGAAATTGTGGGAATTCACAATTGTCAATCTCTTTCGATGAATATTATTGAACGCTAGAGACGTGTCTCTTATACACAAAGGCGTAACAGAAAAGAGAGAGAAAAAGTAACAGACTCACAGCCAAGCTATTTGACACCTCTCTACCTAGCCTATTGCTACACACATGCAAAATTACAATTCAATACAACAAATTGATTGCATAATAGCCCAAGGCCGTTAACACTTCCCACTAATACACCTCCACCAAAACCTCAGTTTTTCCCCACTTTTGTTAAGCAATGACCGATCATTCTCAGAGTTCAGCCGACGTTTCTCATCAATCTAGTCGTAGCTCCACCATTGTGATCTCAAGCACCCACAGTTCTGAGAGCCCCGTCACAATCCTGCGTCATGCTTCAACTGGGTGGCCAAGTCCTAATTCTGTGAACTTTATCCCAGCCCCCAAAGTGATTGTCATGAGCGACTCACCCCCGCCATCATCCATGCCTCGCATTCTGTCCCGGATGGCGGCTGGGCGCCCACCACTCACCAATACTCGAAAGCGGGACCTAGACCGACCGTATGCGATTACTGAGCCGACAAGGAGGAGGGTTAGCCACACCGCCAGACAACTCGTTCTCGACACGGAAACAGCCACCATATCTGTAAACGGTGAACCCCGTGTTGGGAGTCCTCTGAATAGACCAGGTAAGTTTGTTGCATTTTGCTTCGAACGTGTTGACCTTATGTTATTTACATTATTTGCTGATTGTGATGTTAGTCTCGAGATTCGATGAAGTTAAGCCATCGGCGGGCCCGACATGTGACACCACTGACTGATGCGTATGAGGAGGCGGAGGGTAGCTTACAGTTGCTCTATGGGGGAATGGCGATCGGGTGTACAACTGACTACCCTCCACCAGTTTTTGTTGGGTTTAGGTTGATATGGGGGCTTTTTGTTTGTGTAATCCTGCGTCATGCTTCAACTGGGTGGCCAAGTCCTAATTCTGTGAACTTTATCCCAGCCCCCAAAGTGATTGTCATGAGCGACTCACCCCCGCCATCATCCATGCCTCGCATTCTGTCCCGGATGGCGGCTGGGCGCCCACCACTCACCAATACTCGAAAGCGGGACCTAGACCGACCGTATGCGATTACTGAGCCGACAAGGAGGAGGGTTAGCCACACCGCCAGACAGCTCGTTCTCGACACGGAAACAGCCACCATATCTGTAAACGGTGAACCCCGTGTTGGGAGTCCTCTGAATAGACCAGGTAAGTTTGTTGCATTTTGCTTCGAACGTGTTGACCTTATGTTATTTACATTATTTGCTGATTGTGATGTTAGTCTCGAGATTCGATGAAGTTAAGCCATCGGCGGGCCCGACATGTGACACCACTGACTGATGCGTATGAGGAGGCGGAGGGTAGCTTACAGTTATTGTATGGGGGAATGGCGATCGGGTGTACAACTGACTACCTTCCACCATTTTTTGTTGGGTTTAGGTTGATATGGGGGCTTTTTGTTTGTGTAACGTCATCGACGATATTCGGCTGCTCTTGAGTATAAATATTCCCATGCCTCTGTTTTGATAAGCAACATGTATTTTGAATGTCCTAAACACCTATGTTATTGTAAGTACCTACTTAGGACGCGTTTGGCATTTCTCTGTTGAATGAAAAATATGGGTTTACTACGTTGGTTCATTCACCGTCAGATGATTACCAGTGATTTACTCCTGCTGCTAAACACAGTGTACCTACATTTTATAGAAGAAGCACTAACGTGGCGTCATGGTCCCAATATTGCGGTATATATCTCGCAATGGTAATCACACCTGGCATTTTGTAGAAACTGAATATTGACAATTTCATGATAAGTAGCATTCATTGTAGTTGGCAGAAGATATCCTCATTTCTCTGAACATGTCGAAACAGGCAATATTTTTTGGAGTAAACTGAATTACCTTACAGATGGGTATCTGGTTCCCAAACGGAGGAAATAATGAAGGTGAAAAACAATGCATGGACCGAAATAAGCGTTAAATGACAGTAACCTTGAAAAATATATATGCGTTGGGTTAAATGGCACATTGTTGAAGCCCGACTGACTATGGACTTCTGTAAATATCAATTGCAATATAATAATGTGGAGTAGGGTATGATCAGGCTAAAAGAGAAGTATCACGGATTCA
The DNA here is from genome assembly GCA_963930655.1 of Myrica gale. NCBI lineage: Eukaryota > Viridiplantae > Streptophyta > Magnoliopsida > Fagales > Myricaceae > Myrica > Myrica gale. The sequence continues at coordinate 10,953,571 of OZ005611.1, forward strand.
TCCAACGTATATGGACCCCTGCTCATGCATCCGTGTAGCGGATATTATTGACCAGTCAAGATTTGCGTTGGGATGGAACATCAATTATTTGTTCCTTTTGCAGATTGTCGGACGTGGTACTTATATGGAGGGATCCACCAGATCTGGACATGATACGCCCTAAAGATAACACTATATATGATTGTCCCATATCCATTCGTCGGATCTAATCTACCAGTGAAGCTAGCACGTAGTGAGATAAACTGCCAGTATTTCATGTAAACTATTTTGGAAGGATTCACTGATTCATTGCATCGAGAATGGTGATGTTAGTCCAAATATTCAACTGACTCGTTCTGAAAGAAGCTCACATTGCAGATCTGCACATCGTGAGATGAATATTTCTTCGGGAAGATCCACCGAAGCACACTTGACGGATCTGACTCTCAAAGATATGGACAAGATACGTGCCTACTTAAATCTGAGGGGTTGTCATGTGAAGAAAAAAAAAGTTGGCATGTCATGTGTTTTTATGTCAACACCCACAGTTGTTGCGTGGTGGTCACGATTGAGTTGCTCATGCGCGTGCCGCGAGTACTACAGTTGCATTTGGTTGGACGTCTCATTAACGTCTGACGAGCGAAGTGTAAAAGGAACACCCATTTCCCTCCTTTACCAGTTTCCAATATTGGCAGCACAGTGTGTCTGTGCCTCTCTGTGCAGCAACCCGTCTGGCATATGTTGCTTGAGTCTACATTATTTTCTCCTTCCATTTTGCAACAGCTATGTCTCAAAGACGGGATCCACTGGGACACCCGAGTTGGACTACGGAGTTGGATACATTACTGCTGGAGGTGATCGCAGGAATTTGTCGGGATAGCTAATCGCTGCAGTTGGAGGTGAACACAGGACTGAATTGGGATGGTTGGGGGACTACACAGTCTGAGGCAAATTGGACAATCATTTCTGTGGAACTCCGGCGCAGATGCAGAATTGATTTAAGCTCTCGTGAGGTTCAGAGTGAATGGCTAAGGCTCCGCTGTCGATATGACCTATTCCGCAGCATGTTGTCCACTGAAGGTTTCACGTACGAGGAGGAGACGAACATCGTCGTTGCAACCCACTTTGCATGGGAGCAGTACGCACGGGTGAGAGTAATGCAAGACAACGTACAAGTGAATTTTTGTGATTCAATTCATTTGTGTGAACTTTCATCAATCAAGGATCTAACGATTGTTTGCTCGTGTTCAACTATGGATCGTAGAGTGATTACCATTGTCGTTGGTATGCCCGAGTGTTCCGGAGGAAAGGATTCGTCCATTTTGGCCCGATGTCGAGGCTCATTGGAGTGCCCCTTGTAGCGAATAGAGATTAGACGATCGATATGGGGGGTTGACGGCATCTTGCTTCCCGAGACGAGATCAGTCATCCCATGTAGGGTTTTTTTTATAAGCCCATGTAGCTTTTTTCAGATAAGCTTCAATGCTCATGTTCAGCGTTTTAGATGGAGTTAATTATAGAAGGATCTAATGCCATATGTGGTGGATATTTCTATGACGTAACATATATATTTGTCCTTAGACCAACATTGGCTATTAGCAACATATGTTTAAAGCGTATATTTTTGTTTGACGAACTTTGGCCTTCGGACAATATAAAAATTTCTCGTTTCGCCATTATTGGTTAGAGTTGCGAGATAAAATTTCGAGGTATTGACCCAGTCAACAGGCAAGCGTGTTGGAAGATAAACATAAAAAGATATTAACAAAATAATAATAATAACATCAACAAAACCAAGAAAAGGCAAACTTCTTTTTTTTTCTAAGCAAACTTGAAATTCATTCCACAGGAAGAAATACATTAGTGTTGAATACAGCCAGTCTTACCAGACCAGATCTAAAGAGCAAGGGCAACAAACTCATAACAACAACAACTAAAGCCCTAAAGACATTACATCGAATGGTCAGATAGACCAAATTCCAAATGGCCGTAAAGGCCTCTACAAGACGGACCAAGAGGCCCGTAGATTTTAATCGAGTCCAAAGACCCGAGAATAACACCGTCGAAAAAGACGGTCTCCAAACCAACAACATACGAGCCTGCAAAACAAGCCACACCAGCACTAATGGACAACAAGGTCCATGACAAAAAATGGCAAAGGAGCAGGTGAACCACCACCATGACACCACCACCGGCACAGTAGTCTCCACATGCACCCTCCCACTACAACCTGCAGAAACAAACTTTACAAACACAAGAAAAACACAGCAATGCACACTGAAACAAATCAACTGGCCGGCCGGAACAGAGTCAGGAGACGAAATCCTGAGAGAAACCCCAAAAGCGCCCAAACAGGTCCACAAAAGGGACGACACATGTCTCTCACGCGCACGCGCGTAAGCGCGCGTGGGAGAGCACGCGCCGGCCGACGGAGCCCGAGAGAGGCCAGAACCGGTCGGCGGGAGCAGCAGAACCCAAACCTGCTGTGCGTGGCCACCAACCGCCGCCGGAAGCGCCGGGATCTGAAGATGAAGATCAGCCCGGAGAGAGACCAAAAAACGGGGAGGAGAGAACACAAGCCGGCCAGAAAGGAGGGGGAGAGAGAGAGAGGGAGGAAGGGGACGGTGGGAGGAGAAGGAGCTCCTCCCGCCGCCGGTCACAGTAAAGGCGGAGAGGGGTCACGAAGAAGGGAGAAAGTTCGGGAGAGGGAAAGAGGGTTTTAACACTTGTATAATGGCAGAGTAATGCCATTACGCGTGGGACGTCCCTGATATTTACGTGAATGCAATACGAACATAACGTGTGAGGAAATTTTTACCAGTGATTATGTTGGACCGCGACCAGAGGGTGGGTCCATAGGGTGAATGGTCAAATCAACAATTAAAGGCATCCAGAATTCACCCTGCACATTCGAAGAATAAATTTTTCGGTCTGAAGCTGTCCATAACATATTCTGACATGCATGAGGGTAACATGTGCAACGCGCGTGATGCAAACAGCCGTTGGTAATGTTTTCGTTTCAAAATACACGGGCGTAGAAAAAACAGAGGTTCGAGGTGAAGCAGAGAAATTGCAGTCAGGGAGGGAGAAGCGTTATACTGTACGGGGTGTCTTCTACGCAGCGCATTCTGGGGCACAGGGTCACGGCAGAATATAGCAACGACAGAGGTAAGATCCACACACTTAATTCATAAAATTGGATCGGCGTGTGCTGGACTTTTGAAAATTAAAGGTGATGGATATTCGTTGTTGTTAGGCGATATCTAGTGAGCCGACAAAATTGCAGGAGTCAAATGCACTGGATTCATTACATTTTCATTATAATTTTGTTTATGAGTGAGTCTTTGGAGTATAGGAAGGAATGTTTCATTTTACCATAATTTATGACGAACGTGTAGGGACATAGACCCATGTTGACGGACATGTTACTTCATCTTCTGTTGGCATTAGATTAAATTACAATGCGGGTACTATGGGGGGTAGTTTCGATGAGACTGAAAGGTGTGTAAACATGTAGGGTTAGGGTTCCGTGGCAAAGTATAGGAGCTGAGAAAAAAAACTTGTCCAAACATTGCTTCCCTGCACATTGCTTTATGCTTACTAATGAGGACGGTACATGACAGTAGTTAAGCCATTGAGGACCACAATATGCCAGTGGGATGCATTACAATGCGAGTAGTTTCAATGATTCCGAAAAGTGTGTAAACATGTAGGGTTAGGGTTCCGTGGCAAAGTATAGGAGCTGAGAAAAAAAACTTGTTCAGACATTGCTTCCCTGCACATTGCTTTCTGCTCACTAATGAGGATGGTACATGTCAGTAGTTAAGCCATTGAGGACCACAATATTCTAGTGGGATGCATTACTCGCTGTTATATGTGGTAGAACTAACGACATGACAGTTAACGACCATAGATGACAGGTGTAAATGGATGCCACGAGGTTGAATATCGAGAATGTATTATTCAACCCACTTCACCCAATGTCATTGGAGGAAGACTGTTGGATCGCCGAACAGTTCTTCTTCCTTTATTGTTGGGAGCTAGCTGAGAGGGAACGGATATGCAAGATACTGCAAAGGACTTCGATGCTACGGGGACACATGTACGTGTACGAGCTGCTCACCCAACGTAATCCCAAAACAATTTACGAGTTGTTTCGACTGGAGCGACGAAACTTTTGCATCCTTTGTGATACTTAAAGGGAGGGAAATTACCTCAATGATTCACGTCATGTGCGAGTGGAAGAGGCCCTATTTATATTCTTATATATTGTGTGCCAAAAATTGGGAATTCGCGTTGCTGCGGATTGATTCCAACACTCACTTGAGACAATATCGCGGCACTTCAGGAGGGTGATGCGAGCATTGTGCCTCTTGGGTATGACATTGTTGGTGCCATCAAATGCCAGCAGAGTCCATCCATACGTTGAGTATAATAGCAAGTACTTCCCATGGTTTAAGGTAAGATTTACTAAAACCTCACTGAAGTAGTTATGGTAATAAGAAGTCTTCAGCTTTGGTTTTTACATGTCATGGTTTTACCAATTTCCAACCATGTCAATTTTATATTGCATATATTGAATAGGATTGCATCGGGGCAATAGATGGGACACACGTAGCTGCATGGTCTCAAGCAAGTACAAGCACTCGGTATAGAAACCGGAAGGTGAGGATATCACAGAACGTTTTAGCAATATGTGACTTTGATGCTCGATTTACTTTTGTATACTCCCGGTGGGAAGGATCTGCACACGACTCGCGAATGTTCTATGATGTAGTGATGCGCCCCGAGAACCAATTCCCACTCCCCCCTGAGGGTAAGACATTTATATTTATGTTTAATATAAATCTCATTTTAGCCGTAGTAGGACAACAATATGCGGGATTTTCAACTTATTTGTCACATAACATATTATTAACGTTCATATTCATTGGTAGGCAAGTTCTATTTGGTGGACTCGGGTTTTTCGCTAATGAAGGGATTCTTGCCGCCATACAAAGGGCAACGATATCACTTGTCGCGATTTTCTGGTGCGAGAGGGACTCCACGCGGCAAGAAAGAGCTGGTTAATTACAACCACTCGTCTCTAAGAAACATTATTGAGCGGTGCTTTGGAATGCTGAAAAATCGATTCCCAGTGCTTGAGAGTATGCCACGGTATCTACCAATCCGCCAACCAAGTGTGGTTATCGCATGTTGTACGTTGCACAACTTTTGTCGGATTTATCAACTGACAGATTCGATATTCATGGAGTTCAGCACAGATGACGAAACGTGGAAGAGGAAGGGAATTTCAGGCATGAACTTTCAGAACTAGATGTATGTCCAGCAGCAGCAAGGCAAATGGCTCGTGAGAGAGATGAGATGGCTAACATGATGTGGAACTCTAGATGTTAGGTAGATCGAGGATAGAACCGGGGATGCGTGGCACAACGTTGATGATGTGGCACTCTATCTGCAACGTCCTTTATATCCTAGAATTAGGATATAGTTGTTTGTGGGAAAGACATGTCCTTTTGACATGTGACTTTCAATAACTGTTTTATCTAATAATGTGTGCTCAGTATGTTACATGTTTGAATTGTCTATTCATGATTATCGTTTGAGTGGACTGACGATGTATTGTGATGTGGAAACTTTATGTGCTATCACTGTTTATGCGAATATGTGATTGTCTATCACAGCCGCTTAGGCTATGTGGTTGTTATTTGAGTTGTGGCATTGCAATTTGGTTGTGCAGGGATGTATACGTTGACAATTTGGTTGCTAACTTTTGTCCTTTCCATGAATATTAACATTAGATGCATAGAGGACCAATGTGCAGCTGTGGCGGAGGACGAATGCGACTTCTTCTGGCAAGGACAAAAAAGAATTATGGAAGATGATTTTTCCGCTGTCCGATGGGTGAGGTGAGAGATGTTGCCTATATTTGGACAACACATGATGTGGTTAAGATATATAGCATTGATATAGGCTCTTATGTCCGTACTGATTATATCTCCCAAAACCTCATTGGGATTGCGTCTTGTTAGTCACTCTATGAACCGTATGATGAAACAGTTGCGTTCAATGTGGTACAAGAGCACCCAGGCTGCTTCTACTAGGTAGATGAACTAAATGCAGACGTGGGAGAAGGGAGTGGTGATAGATGTGATGGGAACACCCGCCCCACAACGGGTGGAGATAAGTCGAAGGTATGCACAGTGGCGGAACCAGAACTCAAGTGAAGGGGGGGCAAATTATTAAGGCAAAATGACATCTCAAAAAAATTTCATACTTAATACAGAAAATGTCTTATAGATAGAATATAAAAAAATTAAAGATAAAAAATATAAAAAATATTGAAATACATGTATTGTACTATGTACTGTCACTACGAGGTCACCTTCCAATATCAACCAACAATCTAGTGGAGCATTTTGTAAATTTCTAATAGGGTTTAGGATACAAATTACCTGAATGAGCCAGCAACCAAGCAAAATTATAGCTTCAAAATTAACCTAAAAAAATAATTCAGCAAATTTGAGTTGTTCACCTGTTACTTATTTACAAATTTTTGAGAGTTTGTAGAAAAGTAAGGAGCTATAAGATAAAAAAAAAAAATCGAATGAATTTTTAAATATAAAAGTAATAGAGTTTCTTACTAAGATAAAATTAGATGGAATTTTGCAATGAAAAAGTAAAGAAATAAAAGATTTATATATATATATTTTGAAAATGTATTAAAATTGGTATAGAAAGACGTTGGAATTTATATGAAAAATGCATATATATAAATATATATAAAGATTTTTATAAAACCAAGGGGTGGCAGCTGCCCACGCTTGCCACCCCCTCGCTCCGCCTCTGGGTCTGCATATTGATACTATTACTGGTCATCTTCTTCTTAATTGGCATGCTAGTAGCTAAGTACGTAATGCCTCAGTCATATGTACAAACTTTGGATGTGGGGGCAGTTCGCAACTCAAAACAGTTTTTGTATTTATGCAGCCTTCAGAGTACGCGAGTCATGTGTTTTCTGCTTGTGATCTTAGCACTATGTTATATCCCAATAGTTTTGTTTATCAATGAGCAATTGTCACATCGTATGGATGCCACCCTGGTATGCCATATCTTTAGTTGCCATAAAGAAATACGTCATTATCGTTCAAAAAATGTGAGAAACCTGCGACCACTTTTGATTCAACGAAGGTGGATATTTCCCCCCTACGGTATTGAGGATAGAGTTAGGCATACATTGCATGGAGATGATGTTCGCCTTAAAAATATGTTATCCGCAGTTATAGCCGCGCAACCAAATACTCTACTTCGAGGGAAAATGTGTTGCTGTAATGGTTGACATTGTCACCTAACCAGGTCTTTGTCCATGAGAGAAAAGCAGAGATGTGCATTGTTATCATGTTATTGTATGTATTATATTTGTTGACCGGTTCAAAAATAACATAAAAGCATTTCATGCTACGAACGTGTAATTTTTTGAAGACCATGATTTTAGTGGGAATATTTATTAAATAGGGTGACAAAGGCATATGTCTAAAGTCGGAGTCTGCACTATTTGAGTGGGACAAATAGTTACGTCAGTGGTCCCATTCCGTGATAAACGTGACGAGCGTTGTGCGATAGGAGAAACATGGGATGGAGATGGGTGGTTGTCAATATGTAAATCGGTTAATAACTGTTCTTAAGTACATCCGAATTTAGTCGGTGCTCGTATTAAGACATGGTCCTTATCCGAAAATGACGTACCCATATAAGGCTTGGAAGGAAATATGAACCGACGCATGAAGAGATAGAGCTCGAACTGTATTTCATAATAGTACAGAATGGCGCAGACAGGATCAACACAGAAGCCCAACCCACATGATCTACAGTACCTACGATGTCAATGCTCGGGTTTGGAGCACGTGGTGTTGACCGTCTCACCAAGCATTACTTGGGTTGCGTGTTCGTATTAACCAACGTCGAATCATGTGTCTGTGTGAACATTCGGTCGGCACCTTGTGTTTCAGGTACGTGGTAAAACAAAACCCAGGGTCCTGGTTATGGAACCAGATCCAGAACCTGGAGGCTGAACCTGAACCTGAACCCGGTTTCCAAACAAGCCCTATATGATCTTCTTTCCATGGTCAAAATTTATTTTGGGCATCGGACTGCAGAATCGCCCCCATCTGCATGATTTCTTATTCTTAAAATGTTTTGTAATAAAAATATTATAACGTTAAAGTTAGTGAAAGAATGAAGTTAAGAAAATTTGAATAATATTTTATATTTATTTTTTTTAAAATAATAATTTAATAAAAAAAAAAATATTATTTTATCGAGATCAAAATTTTGGAAGCCCAATATTTTAGATCCCAAACATCTCACTTAAACCCCCCCCCCCCCTCAATCTCTCTCTCACTCGGGATTATCTTGTGTCAATCTTGCGGACGCCTTCACAACGTTATGATATGCAACTGCATCTGGGTGTGTCCACCACTATGGCAGAGAAACATGAAGATGACGAATCCACCAGCCTGTGACGCTTATCTTGTGAATGGTCCCAACCCAATTTAAAGACGGCACTCCTATCCAATCAACTATAAAATATAAACGCCAACCAACTACTCGTCCTTAAAGATGTCTAATTTTTTTTTCTTTTTCTGATGATAAACCAATAGAAGTGTCATTTTCTGATGCTCTCAATGAGCTACAAGCACCTGCGCAGAGGACAACCAATGCTAAACCCGTGGGGCCAATCCATCAGTACAACTACTCTCAGCGTTACTTTATTATTTACTCTATTTTTTCTGTCTTTCTATTTTATTTGCCACAAAATTAAGAGAATTTGACCTTAAGTTTATACTTCTTTTAATTTGGATCCTTCAATTTAAAATTTAAAATTTAATACCATTATATTTTGAATTTTTGACAAGAAAATCCTTCTCCAATGAGCTTATAACTCAGTTGCCTAAAATGGAGGGTCTGATTTGGGGTCAAATCCCCTAACCTCTTTCCCCGAGTAACCTAAAAAAAAGGAGAAAATCCTTCAGTCCATACGCTCAACTGAGGCTCAATTCACGTCATCTTTATATCCACATGGCACGACAGTAAACCACGTCAGCTGCTAAACTGATTCCACATGGCACAGTCCAAAAACGACGTCGTCCAAGCTCAACCTAATTCGTCCAGACAAGGTGAAGAGTGAGTCATTCTTTTCACCGGAGCTCCACCTAACTGTGACCTCTACAGCTCCACGAGGACGAGCTGATCAAGCTCCCGAATCAGCTCGAAGACCGAGTCTCCCGAGGTTTCAACCATGAGTTGCGGGATGTAGTCCTCAAATCCAAGCTCTTCTTGTTGCTGGAATCCCTTCTATGCAATCCCAATTGTTTAAAGCAAATTCGCGAGAGTTGCGCTTTCGCCATAGTCGCACTCAGGAGGCTCAACAAAGATGTGTTCGTGGGTCAGGTACTTATGGGTCCGGCAATTGGCTCCTTAGTAACAATGGCTTCCTCGGCATCTATCAAAGTTCTATGTATCTGATAAGGTCTATAAAGTCTCCGCTCGTGGACGAGATTGAGTCCAATGGAAAAATACCCAAAATCATAAGCTTCTTGTGTTCTCAAGACCTGGAATTGTTGGTCTTGGCTATGGATTGTGTGCTTGAAATTGGGTATTTCGGGCGCAAAGAGACAGGTCAGGTTGTGGATAGGGCTGCACAATGCCACCGGGAAATTTGGGTAGCACAGGCACCGGGTTCTCGGTTTTTGCCCTTAACGGTGATGGTGCAGGTTTAGTTTTTTGAAAAAACCGGGTTTCCCGGTGGAGGTTAAACCGGGATTTTTTTTATTATTTAAGTTTTTTTAGTTTAGTTTCTACTCAATAATTTAAACGTTAGTTTCACCTCAAGACGTAGTATTCTAGAAGCATGACAAGGTCTACTCAATAGTTTAGTTTCACCTAAATATTTGAGATTTGTTGTTGGTTTTGTCTAATCAAATACTTACATTCAAGTTACCAAGAAGCTTGCTAAGTGAATGAACTAATTATTTAGAATTTTGGTAGAAAAAATTACAAATTTATTGTATTTAGAAGGGTATATATGAAGGCATTGGAATCATAATTAAAGAGTTTAATGCCAAACTTAGGTAAGTACATCGCATAATATAAATCAAGAGATCGAGTTTTTATGAAATTTTAACTAATTGTCTAAATTTATAATTTATAAAATTGACAAATCACTATTAAATTTATATCATGCTTGCAAAATCAGTCACTCAATTACATTTTAGTTCAAAAATTCAGACAGTCATCACGTTTGGCTAGCGTTTGACAAGCGCTCGAGCGCCCTTTGAAAAAATTCAGACAGAGTCATCACGTTTGACTAGCGTTACACAAGCGCTCGAGCGCTCAGTGTAAATTTCAGACAGAAACATAAGCGTTTGACCCGCGCTCGAGCGCCTTAAAAAATTGCTGAATTTTTGGATTTTCCTTGTGAAACCAAAGGAAACCCTATTAGATTTTGAACATGTTTTTAAATTGTTATTGGTTTGTTAATTAGAGGGAAAACACATATTCTCCCCTCTTAAGTGTTGTTAGGGTTTAAATTGGATTTTTCAAAAGATAATAGTTTCTACTTACAGTGATGTCTCTATTACTTTGGACTTTAAATTCTCATCTTATCTTTTAAGATGATCTTTAATTTTATTGATTTTGAAATTTGGATTTCATTAGTTTAGATTTTATTGATATGTGATTAATGGACCAAAAGAAAAAAAAAATACATTGGACCAAGTGCGTAAAATGCTAAAAAAAATGGCTCAATATTAATGTAGGATAACCGGAAACCGGCACCGCTAAGGGCCGGTTTTTGCCCTTAACGGTGTAGGTGTAGGTGACAATTTTTTCAAAACCGGCACCTACATCGGAGTTGTGCAGCCCTAGTTGTGGATGCTCTCGCGGTCGATCCAGGCCGGGTGGATAAATGACTTCATCTTGTCTGGACGACGCCGTATGGGTAAGTGAAATGACAACAAAGCCAATTTAGGTTTGCGTGAATGCTAATGCTTGTAGAAAAAAATCTTGGACGACGTCGTTTTGGATTGTGCCATATGGAATCAGTTTGGCAGCTGGCGTGGTTTACTACCCTGACACGTTGACATAAAAATGACGTGGCTTCAACTTCCGTTAAGAGTAAGAACGGAAGGCTGACGGGTCCGAATTTTTTTTGTCAAAAGTCCAAAATAAAAGTTTGAAATCGAAAAAATCAAATGCAAAAAAAGTATAAACTTAAAAGACTAAATGATAAATTCCCAATTTATAAATCATCTCCTACATCTCACTATAAGTAATTGATAGGGAAGAACGCATCACCCTCATGGCTCAAAGTCTGATCCTCGAATAGGAAATTGAACTTGAGACTGTGCACCTAATATACACATATTGCATGTTGTCTTACCACCGAGGCAACCCGGTGATGGGGGTTCGTAATATTATCATTACATAAATAGATAGTTTACAAGGGGAAAGCTGCAAGGGCTATAGGATGGTAAAGGATTAAAATCCTGAACACAAATAAAAAGGAACATTGGTTATATATACAGTTAGTATAACACTCAACTGATTACATGACACAGGAAAAAAACAAATCAAGGACCTACCATACATGCTATTGTCGAAATATAGGACGAAGTCTAGGATATTTATAACCAAGCATTCTGGTCACAGGTCAGATCTAGAGAACCGGCTTAAAAATGCAACTGGGGTACCGAAAAGGGATGTGGACTTCTTTCTTTACAAGAGCCATTGCTGATTCTTCAGAACTTTTGGGTTTCTTTCTTTCCAACAGCATAAACGGCAGCAGTTTAGACGGCATAACAGAGGCCACAAGGATCTCCCATGCTGCCGTTCTATCCACGGAATATTAGACGCCCAATCTCTGTATCCTCCCAAGGAATATTAGCTGGCACCAGCACTTTTTAACAACACTGTTCCACGGAATTTTGTTAACCTTTGGGCTGCATTATATACCTCAGGTCAACGGGCTCCTCGGAAACCCCTTCAGGCATCAACTTTCTTGTATACAGTGGTCATTCTTGTGTTCTCTCGTTTGCGATGTTTTGGTCACATAGAAGAATGGTATTTCAAATCAGGATCAGCTTCTGATTTCAACCAATTACAACAGAAAGGCCGCGTTGACAACTCGAAATATCAATTAAAGATCTTTAAAAGAACAATCCGTGACATATGCAAGGAATACATGCAAAATATTGACACTTCCGATGCTCTCTAATTTGCTATTCAAATTACACAGTTCAATTATGAGAAAGAAAAATAGTATATATGGACACTACAACATTGAATGGATGTTGTCCTTTCCAATTTAATTGGATCATTAATAGGTAGCAAATTAGAGAGGATTTCAATCTGGAAGCAAAATCTGACATTACTAGCATTCCTGCTATTATTAAGACTTCTGTGCCCACATGGCCACACATTTAAGTATATTGCACCTTATAAACCCCACAATAAATAAAATGGGATATGGGAATTGGCAATCGAAAACAATGATAAAAAACAGGAATATAAAACTTACAGTTAGTGAGAGCTGGATCTCTTTTGTACCAGTGACACAATGGCAGTGACATCATCGAGCTTGCCACCAGTATATCCCACATATCCTGCTGCCTGCGCTGCATCTGCAAATGGAGTCCTTGCACGTGTCGACTCCCCCACCTCTTGAGCTCTCCGGGCCAAATACTCTGCCACATCCTGAACCACCAAAAGAGGCATCTTATTTAAGAGTACTGCGAGGTTGTCAATAAACTAAGGCCTCAACTATCCATATTAGCGTGCATGGGTTGTATCAGGTCGAGCTGGAGCTCACATCCCCATTGAAGATATCAAAGTTTTTAAATTGTATTATAATGGACGGCCAAGGGTCAAGGAGGGTGCTGTCTGACATTTATCACAAGCAAGTAAATTGCAGCTACTTAGAAAACAAAAAAAGTACATTGCTGCTAATAGGGAAACATAATGTACACGAACCATAAAAAGAACCGGGATGGTAAGCTTTCATCCATATAACGACTACTTCATCTACTTTACACTCCTCTCGGGTGCACTGTGCACCAAATGGTTTATGCAAATGATGCAGTGCCACATGCATGACATGCTGAATCAAATCTTTACCGATTTCCTTATCCTTTTCTTCTCTTTTCCTTATCTTTTCTCCTTTTGCCATTTAAAAAGTCATTGGAATAGGTAAACATGGCAGTGTGGAGAATCCGCACCTGAGGTTTCAAACCGGCTTGCAATGACTCGGATATGACTGAAGCTATCTCTTGCTCATACAAGTTGTCAAAAAGGCCATCAGTTGCAGTGACAATCACGTCTCTCTCATCCAACTCAATTTTATACCCCTGAAACCGACAAGTATGCCAAAAACTCTTCCACATCAATCAATTACGTCTCCAAACACAAACACATACTAATAGCATAATTCTCTCTCTCTCTCTCTCGTTCCCTTATTCTCTCATAATTGTGCCTCTACACGTATCCAATTCAATCAACTGTGCCTCTGAATACAGACTATGGCATACTTCTCTTCCTCTCTCTCTCTCTCTCTCTCTCTCTCTCATTTTCTCATAATTGTGCACCCACATGTATACGCATCAATCAACTGTCAGCTGTGTCTCAGGTTTAGGGCGAATATAGCGTTTGGACAATGGAGTAAAAGTAATGGTGCTCTTCACTGATTCATACTTCCCAAGGATTTAAAAAAATTATTCAAAAATGAGGGGTGAAAAGTTCCAAGACAGCAGTATCACAAATTTGAACAAGTTAATCTAGTGAGCTCAACAGAAACACTAACAAGCTGACATAATTACCACAGCCTAAAATATCAAATGACGATCACTAGATATCATACAGATGATTGATCATCATTTGACATATATATCACAGATTGAGCTCGATTTGTAGCTCATGATGGTTTTGTCAAGTGCAAGCTAGAAACTTAGCCTTCGTATCCCACAACTAAACAAGACATGGACTTTGACCAGACTTTTGCGAGCATATTATTAACGAAATGCGCCAACACAACTCTGGGACTCATGATTATGAGTGTACAATTTAGAAGACTTGCAATTTAGACTTACAATTATGATTGTACAATTTAGTTTGACAACTATAAACTTTGATCCGATGTACCTGAATTAGTTCTGAGGGGTCATCGCCTCTCTCAATCTGTAAGGGGAAATTGAAGTCATGAACCATTGCAAATGATCTCTTGAATACGACACCATTTCTTATTACCATAAATCCTGAGTCTCCAATATTGGCCACATGCAGAACCTGTAAATCCAAGTTGCAATGGTTAACGTACAGCATTCCAAGAAAAGTTCATGAAGCATCACATCATAGCGTCTGTAACTGTCAAATGTTGGATATAAGAAAAGAAGTCTCCATTATCAGCTCAGAGAAAGAAAAACTCTATTTTCTCAACAAGAAGCAGCTTTCCTTACCTATCTAATGCCTCTACGGCTGTGTAATGCAAACAAAACATTTAAATCCTATTTAGATTTGCATTAGCTAAAGGATTTACACAGTTCCCTCGTTGTTAGATATGGTGTCTGTTGGGTTATAGGACCCATTTTTCTTGGTTTCCGGCACTTTTGGGGTTTGATTGGGAGGGAAGGTTAATGAACCCTTGTCATTATGGTCGGTGCTTGGCTTTGAATATAACTGTATAAATACTTGTTGGGTCTTCCAGCTCCTAGCTTAAGCTTTTTGGTTGGATGCTCGAACAAGGCTCACTCACAAAAATAAGAAGGCTCCTCTTACATATGCTTCTGTTCTTGGTTTCAAATTTCCTCATCTTTTGAGAACAGAAGGTTCTCTGAGGATGCGTCATACTGCAAATTTCAGGAATTGATTTCTCTGTCTCCTGCTCTCTTGGATTTTGTTCGTACTATGAGTGTGCCCACTTTTATTTTGGTTCTTTTATAAAACAATTTTTTGTTAAATAGCAAGAAGAAGAGAAGGCCTTAGAACTGAATTCAGTTTCATTCAAGTCGACAATCAAACTAATCAGTTCTTCAGCCTTGGGAGGGGCTCACCAATGAGGTTCAATTAGTGTATTGGTGTTTTAGTCACTCAAATACTGATACTCATTAGACTATTTCCATATATAGAGTCTCAAGTACAGAGAAATGCATACCTGACCATCAAAGTAAGTGACCAAAACAGTACATGATCCAGATGATTGAGATTCTGCAGCACTTCTTATCAAAAGTTCCTCTGGTTTGGTCATTGAAGCACTTTTGGGATCCGACAAGATCTTTTCACAGTTCTCCATGAGCTCGCGGGCATATACTCCAGCATTAATCCCTGAAGAATAAGATGGATGCAAAATGTTTAGAATCTGTGGATTTTGCAGGAGCTGAGTAGATATAGCCTTAGGCCTCGGCTTAGGTGGTTAAAAAGTGTGCCAGCGTGCTCTGTCACCAACACAGACGCACAGACAGAGATACGCACACACAAAATCACCGCATTTTAGCAAGCCTTTATTTAAAAAGAATTCGGAAAATAGAGTAACTGTGGATTCTATTACATATCACAAAGGGAATACCTTCTAGGGACCATTGACCAACTCCATCAGCCACGCCTAGCCAGTTTTGGCCACCAACAAAAAAAGCATCCTCTCCACCTGTCAATGCCTGTCAATTATTATTTTTTGAATTACTGATCCTTAATCTTTGAATTAAATCCATCACATAGATAAATAGTTAACCCAGAAGTTCTTTTAACTCCTAAAATGGAAGGATACTGATTTTCAATTAATGTATCGTTAAGTTCAGTCCTTGCCCAAAGAACAGAATATATAACAAAGACCAAGCACGTAAATGGGGGTCGGGGACTAAGACTATGCCCTATGCGCACATAAAACCACACTAGGTTCTGGAAACTTGAGAGCTTTGGCAAGCTAAAACTTACATTCAATTTGTGAAGCTTTCAAATTTAAGAAAAATATGTTATTTGTAAAAGTCACATAATCATTAAAGTTCAACTGTAAGTTTCATTTCCAGCAAGAATAGCTCAGCCGAAAGACCTGAAATCCCCAAGTTTTATCAGTATAAAATCTGACAGCCAGACTAAAACTATATTGATAGATTGACAGAAGTAAGCGGATCGAGAAAACAAAAAGGGGAAAGGGAAAGGAGGAAGGAGAGAGAGGAGTCCACCTCCCCCACTTGTTATTTGGTTGGAGAATGAAAGAAGTATAGGGGAGCCACCCTCTTCATGTCAACCTGCCGATCTTACCCCTGACCTCTATTTCATTTCTCCCTTCCCTTTTCATTAAAGAAATGCAATCTCAAATGCACAATACATACCACATCCAAGTAGCTTTGAATCAGTCTACACAACCCACACGATATAGGTGTATGTACGCATGTGCATATTAAATCTATGTTTACCTACGAAAAGAATAGACAAAAATCATGTAGGGGATCATGAAAGCCAAACGAAACGAATTCCTAGAGATTTTGATTTAAATGGAAAGTAATTCTACCACTCTCATTTGTTAGTAACAGAGTTCCTTCTACATTCTCAAAGAAGCATCAATACATAAACCAAGGAAATTAGAAAGACACCTTGGAGGGATGTGGCAGTAAAGCAGCACCAGAGTATAGCAAAAGTCGTGTTGCAGGTAATGTCTTCTACAATTGCAAGAACCAATTATAACTTCAATTTCAGATGATAGTTGATAACATCTTCTACAATTATAACAAGGATAATTATGCAATGAGCTGATAACAGTCGACCACAACCAACCAAGGATAAGATTATACATACAAGAAAAGTAGATAAGGACTTGCCTCTGTTAAGCTATCATTATTATCTACATCAACAGATTCATCCGCTACGCTATGGCTTGTCTCCTCATTGAGAATCGATTCAGTCCCTAATGGAGCATGCACATGCATCACTTCAGTCACATCACCTTCATGACTTCTTTCACTAGTCATATCATTCACCGTTGTATCAATACTGAGATCCTTGTCACCCTTAGGAGGAAGAATAAACTCATTAGAGCCATTCTCCATGCTACTTCTTTTGGAAAGATAACTATCAGGTACTTCAATGGTGGAGCCAGATTCAAAAGTTGCAAATTGGGTTTTAATTTTGCCACCACTCATTTCCTTGGAAACATCCTCACAAGCACAAACCTTTCGTAAGTCAGAAACCGCATCCAAAGTAGAAGAAGTACTCAATCTATCAACTTCGTTGTTACACTCGAGTTCAGGATTCGTTGTGTTTAGGACATCGGGGACAGTATATGGAATATCATTTTCAACAGAATCGCGCTGTACACGCTCATTGGTTTCTAAGGCCAATAGATTGCCTGAAGAATCACTCGTTGCTGTATACGATACGGCACCTTCCAAAAATTCTTTTCTGATTTCAAGGGTATGATCACTTACTGCTTTCACCCTACTACTATCAGTATCGAGAACGCCACCCTCCTCAGAGATCTGTTCACCAAGATCATCCACTGTAGCTGGATTACTTGTCTGTGCTCTTCCAGTACAAGATTCACTTTCTTTTAATAAATTCCGCTCAAAAGCCTTTTTAATAGTTTCTTTTTCACGAATTTTTTTGACCTCCTTCGCATTTCCAAACCGGAAAATCACACTGCCATCTGAACACTCTGCCAAACTCATCAAATGCGGCAAAAACAATAAATTAGAAAAATAAAACAAAAAATACAACTTATGACTCTCTGTTCGGCTTGCTGAGAAAAGTTAGTAACAGTAAAGAAAACAAAGGGGAAATAAACTTTGCAACCCCAAGTTTTGGAGTAGTGCACTTTGCACCCCATCTTTTATTTTCGCAACATTGAGCTTGTCAACTTTCCAATTTCGTCGATTTGTACTTTCCCCGAAAACAAAAATTGGTCGCCGGTGTGTATTGGCAGGAACAGAATACCAGACATTGAGTTTAGATTTCCTGGAAAGGAAAACTCCAGCCTTATAGCTCAAATTTTCGAACTGGTCCTTCCTTTTCTCAGTTGCCAAACAGAAGTCAATACAAACCGACAAGATTCAAAGACTTCGACAGCGTACCAGTCGTGGAAACAAGGTCGACATCGTCAGACGAAGAGCTAGACAGTGAGAAATCTCTGGAAAGCATCGGATGGTGCGTTGGCCTTCGCGTCCGGGCAAAAATTGGAGGAATAGTCGTAGTGGAAGAAGAAAACGACGACGAAGAAATTCCAAGCATGTGGGAAGGTTTGCAGAGTATGTGGAAGAAGCTAGAGAAGCTCAAAGACGCAGACGTTGGAGAGTGTGAGAAGGATAGTAGATGAGCCATTTAGTGAATTATTCGAGCATTTCCCCTTTCTTCGGATTAATAGAGTCAATATGAGACTGCTGCTGGTTTTCGATTGCTTATTTCTTCTGTTGTCTTTGTTAGAGGGATTGAGAGAGAGAGAGAACTCTGCTTGGAGTGACACCTGGGAGAAACTATTCAGACTCTAAAACATACTTCTCAATTAAATAATATAAAATATAAAAAATTATTTAAAATTCAAGGGCATCTGAATCACTCAATGCGTGCCCATTGATTCGGTATATCCTCATTGATATTCTATATTTTTAGCAAAATTTTTTTTTAATAGCAATATTATTCGGAGTTTTTTTTTCTACGTAATATTATTCGGAGTTAAAAGGTTGAAATTGCACAAAAAGCAGACAAGATCCAAACGGAGAGGCAAAGGCATAGTCCACGTGATTGGAGGCAATAGGGAGATGCGGATGGAGCTCTGGTTCCGATTGGTCCGAAATCTATCCACGACAGTAAGCCTAGATTGCCCCTCCAGATTTCATTATCCTACGTGGCTCCTCCACAAGCCTTTTTTTAGATTCTCTAATCTCTCCCCCTTTCCTTCTCGCAGTAGATAAAACTAGCCAAGAATCCAGTTTGCCAGATAACCTTAAGCATCGTCTGTATCGTTTCCCTGACCAACTCGTTTAGTTTCTAGGGAGAGAGAGCGAGAGAAATGGCTGCTACCTCTGGTGCAGTACTAAATGGGTTGGGATCTTCCTTCTTGTGTGGAGGAAAGAGAAGCCAGGCCTTGCTGTCTGCAGGTGTTGGAGCCAGAGTAGGTGGTGCTGTTGGGCCTAAGAAGTTGATTGTGGTGGCTGCTGTTCAACCAAAGAAGTCTTGGATTCCCGCTGTCAGAGGTGGTGGCAACTTAATTGACCCCGAGTGGCTCGATGGCTCGTAAGTCTCTCATCTTTGGCTCTAACTTTGCTCTCTCCATTAGAGAATGGATGCATGGGAAGTACGTTTTTTGTGATTGACAGGGAAAGACTTCAACTGCAGGCTCCCAGGTGACTATGGTTTTGACCCACTAGGACTCGGAAAAGACCCAGCATTCCTCAAATGGTACAGAGAAGCGGAGCTCATCCACGGCAGGTGGGCTATGGCTGCAGTGGTTGGAATCTTTGTTGGCCAGGCATGGAGCGGTATCCCATGGTTTGAAGCCGGAGCTGACCCTAGAGCAATTGCTCCCTTCTCCTTCGGATCCCTCCTGGGAACCCAGCTTCTCCTGATGGGCTGGGTTGAAAGCAAAAGATGGGTAGACTTCTTCTCCCCCGACTCACAGTCTGTAGAATGGGCCACGCCGTGGTCTAAGACTGCCGAAAACTTTGCCAATGCTACCGGGGAGCAAGGCTACCCAGGTGGCAAATTCTTCGACCCCTTGGGCTTTGCTGGCACCCTCAAGGATGGCGTTTACATTCCGGATGCGGAAAAGCTGGAGAGACTGAAGTTGGCTGAGATCAAGCATGCTAGGCTTGCTATGGTAGCCATGCTAATTTTCTACTTTGAAGCTGGACAAGGGAAGACACCTCTTGGTGTTCTTGGCTTGTAAAAACTTCGAACTTGAAATTAGATACCCGAATTAGAGACGAGATTCACAACCCTCTGAAACTTCAAATTCCATTCTTTCTTCTTGGGTTTATGAGTGTTTGTAAAATAATTGATTTTGCTGCTATGTTCGAACTTTTGTCTCTCGTCTTCCGCTATTATTTGCCCTAGATAAATAACTATCAGAAGGGAATCGCATTTGGATTACCATAACGTGGTCTTGGAAGCATGAGGAGTAGATTTTACCAGATGGGAACGGTCAAAGAATGGATGACAGAGTTTTTGGAAAAAGAAAAAAGAAAAAAGGTGAACACTATTCACTGCCCATAGCCATCAAAAACTCACCCTCACATACAACCTCACCTCTCACATACGCCCTCCCTTCAATCTTCACAATGCCAATGCGTTTCTGCAGCTTGGCAAGCGTCATTCTCATAACTAAGGTGTCACCAGCAACCACTGGTTTCCCGGAATCGCACTTTGTCGATACCATCAAATAAGAAATCTTCACGAGAGCATCCAACTTCTGGTTGCAGCATAAGCAAGCCACCCACCTGTGCCATGGCCTAAATCCAACAACCAGTGCCTTAATCACTATCTGTTGGATTTGCTGACACAAAAATCAAATAATGGAGGTAGCTTTTACTAAAACGACTCAACATCACTATCAAACCTCATGCGAACAATCGTGTACAACCAAGTTCAAAAATTTCAGCAATTTTCTAGTCGGGTATTTTGTTAAAATAATAAGATTTTGTAAAATGTTTATTAAAAATTATTAAAATTGATAAAAAAAAAATTGATTATAATTTTTTTTAAAATTAGCATCTCTCTATAGATCTTTCTCCCTCTAACACCTCCTGTAGATCGTAGGCAGTGGCAGAACGACTTGGGGCAGCGCCCCTTTCTTCTGTCAAATTAAAAGTTATGGAGTATAACATATTTTTTTTAACATGTATTTCCCCAGGCGAGCTAGGCCTGCCCCTTGGGCCTGGGTAGTTTCTTAAGTCCAGACCCTTTTTTTTACGTCTCCATTTTACAACTATAGAGGCATGCATGCATGTATATCTTATTTTATACCAGCAGATTTTCTTCATTGGAGTTGAATTTTCTAGCATTATACAGGAAAACTGTGTACACGCCTATGACTCTACCCTAAACAACATCAAATCCCCAACTACAGCGTCTCACAGCTAGCATGAATTGAAAATGTTAGTTATGCCCACCAAAAAAGTAAATCAATGAGAATAGGAAAAGACATTAGAGAAAGCTACAATTAGCTCCCAAAGAGCAAATTACCCCTATGCAGAGTAGGATAAAAGCTCTTGTATGTTATATACCAATAGAAAAAAGTTGAAAAACAAAAAAGAAAGATCAAGTGGAACAGAAAAAAAGCGAAAGCAAACATAAAGTTGATTAAGGTTTTGTTTCTCTCTCCTCGTGAATACATATCAGTATCTTACATGTACTGCTTTGAGAAACAAGAAAAAATAGTTAAACAGAGAATATTTAGATCACAGGTCCTGAATTTATGTGTTATATAGGAAGAAGCTTGAATTTAATGAGGCAGTACAAGTCTACTTTATGAATGCGGACCCGTAGGATCCAACTATCACCTCTCAGTCTCAGCAAATAGTACGATACATGTATTTTAATATTTTTAATATTTTTATTCTTTAATTTTTGATATTTTAATTTTAAGACACTTTTTGCATTATGTTGAAAAAAAGTTTAAAATATCATGTTGCCTTAAGAATTTGCCCTCAACTTAAATCCTGATTACCCCCACTGTTTGTAGGTGTTCTTTTGTATTAGTAACGAAGTCAGATCTGCCTATTTTGATTCACCCACTGCATGCAGGCGGCCCACCCACGAACTTGCCCGCATCGGCCCAAACTCAACTGCATTTGTTGTGAGATAATAAGCAAACCTCAAGGTGGGCTTGGCTTGTTCAGTAAACGAGCTAATTCATGTTGTACGTCTTTACTTTTGGCTGCAGAGTATACAAAGGTTCATTCTCTCTGTTCCAATATAGATGAAAAGTTACCTTCGGACATGATTTATTACTTCCATCTTGCTCACTTCTCATGGATATAAAGAGAAATCGTGTCATGTGCCTCTTGCTGTTCCTTTTGGGCTGAAGCAATACCATTAGGAAGAAGTCCTACAACTATCAGTATTTGCCATGTAGACACAATCCAGCAAGCCCTGAATTTTAATCTTTATTGGACTTGTTTAGAGTACCTCATAGTGCACCTGTTTGCACACGAATTAGTCTATGGGCTACCAGATCTCACCACTCTGGACCTATTCTACTATTCGCCATCCATGATATATTCATCCCATTTCATAGTGGGAAGAACCTATTTATAACTTTCTTTTCCTATTAATGAAGTTTTACTTGATAAAAAAGAAAAAAAACAAACCAAAAATAGGAAATTCAGAAGATATTAAAATATTGTGATGTCTTTCCCAGGTAGGCGCAGGCAATAGCATGATTTACCCCACTACTGGCCTTATTTTATTATTCACTCGGAGTTAACGCTTATCATTTATAATCTTTCACGAGGAGATTTGTTGAAACTTCATAGGTTATATGTTACAGAAATGCCTTGTTACTCACCCAATTGGAAAACTGAGCCCTTATTTATTCGGGACTCTTTTGAACAAGAATATTCCTTTTCTCGGAGGAAATTTGCATGACCGCAGGGCCTTTCACATGAGAAATGCTGGGCGTCCTGCCCGCGTCCCGCTGGGCTGACGTGGAGCGGGACGCCCAGCACACTCAAACCGCTTAAAATGTTTAGACCGGACCGGCTGTGGGGGTTAATTTCCCTTTTCCCGCATACCCAGCTTTACTCTTCGTTTCAAAATCGAAATCCCTAACCCCCTTTGTGCACTTGAACCCGCATACCCAGCTTCAGCACTCCCTCTTCGACCCAAGAGCTGACCAACGTCGCCCTACCCGCCTACCCACCCGCTCTCCCTCGATCCCATCGCCGGTGCTGCCGGAAGCTGGGGAGGACCAGAAGTCCTTGTCGGCCTGCGTACTCAGACCGCTCCACGTCCGCCAGCTTTCAAGTTGAAATCCCGCTCCCAACGATTTCCGCCCGCGTCTCCAGATCTCGCTCCGAGCTGTATCCCCTCATTTGAAGCAAGCAACGAAATCCCTACCCAACGAATTCCGGCCGCGTCTGACTGGCTTGTCCCTCTAATTTTCGGTAAGTCATCCGCCCTCTACTGGGTTTTGTTTAATTTCGAAGATGAAATGGTTCAATCTAGAAACTCGCATGACTTATGTTTCTTGTATAATAGTCAGAAAATGGGCAGTATAAATTGTATTGTATAGATTAGTAAAATTGTAGTGATGAAAGTTAGTTGTTAAGGGTTGTATGCACCTTTTTTTCCACTTCGATACGCCGGAGAACATCTCCAAGTTAGAGCTAACGACATATAGTAGAGGGGATGGAAGTTAGTTGTTCTAGTTGAAATTTCTAGTCGCTAAGGGGAAAAAAGGAAAGCTGAAATTTCTGGTACTAACAGTTCTCCTCTAAAATTATATGGTTTAAAATGGGTACTTGAGTTATCCCCAATTTGGCTGTTGAAATGTGGTTTGTTGGAATGGGGTGTTTTTGGTGGGCATAAGATAACACAGTCTTATGTGGTGTCTATGGAGAGAGAAATGCTTGCCATTTTGAAGATCATGAAAATTTGTTATGGGGTCGAAATCGGTGTTTCTAAGATCATGTTCCACTTGCTTGGTTGCCACTAGTTGTTTCTCTTTCTTTGTAGTTTCTAGGTCTTCCAAACTTCCGGTCTTATGATATTTGGATCTTTGGTGTCTGTTCTCTACCTACCGTGCACTAGCACTATCCCCCCATTGTACTTGTTAATCAGTTTATTACTTTATCAAAAAGAATGTATATGTGATGTAAACATATCTATTCAAGCTGGTTTATGCATTACAGTGTCATTTGCAGCTTTCAGTAGATTTTTCTTGCATGGTTTGTTGGGCCTGTAGCTCTCAACTTTTTTGTAAATATGTTTAATTGGAGATTGTATATTGGTATTGGGTTAAAACTTTCAGAGTTGAAACGTTAATCATTGTGTTAGTCCATGTTTTAAGGGTTGTGTCTAGATATCTTTTCCAAAAAGTTGGGAAAAATATGTTCTATTTTTCCTCTAATGTATTAGACAAGGTCGATTAGTATAAGTGTCTCCTGTGTGTCAAATGCCTGTTTCTCAAAGTCTGTTTGAATGTTCTCAGAGATTATTGTTGCCCATGCAGGACCTATTCTTCTTATTGATAGATAGCATTTTGTGGTGATTCATTTTGTTCTCTATGGTAATTAAGAGTCTTAAAATTCACGGATAAGTAGTTGGATGAGCCTTTCTATTGTTTCAGGTATATAGACTACTTGTTTTTGGGGGATTATGTTGATCGAGGACAACATAGCTTTTTGACCATAACTTTGCTCTTAGCTCTAAAGGCAAGCATCTGCTATGTCCTCAGAGTTCTGAACGGGAAGTTTCACTTAAGCAGAGCATGATAAACTATGACGTCTATTACCTGCCAGAATATAGGATTTCATTTGGTTCTTGTAAATTTGGATGTTACTTCAACACCCTTTCAAAAGATGCTGACAGGAGTTGACTTCATCCATGACCAACTAATAAATTTATTTGTTGTGAGCCTATGTAATCTAAAATTATCCGTTTTACTAGTCTGTTTCTTCGTTTCGTAGAATTATAAATAAGCATTCACGAACTAAGTTGTGACCCCAATTATCTGGATACTAACTAAATTCATGGGCAGTATTGGTTTTTTTTTCCAGAAAAACCATGTTGTTCTAGACATTGATATTTATTTATCTTGCCACATGTGCAGTGTGCCTATTTAGTATCGTGTGAAGTGCAAAGTAAGGAATATTTATTTTCCAACCTGGACTTCACTATGGCACCACGACAGTGTCGATGCAAGCTCCCAGCCCAAGAAAGGACTTCGTTGACAACGCAAAATCCCGGTCGACGGTATTTTACATGTGGGCTAGACGCCGACCATTTGGTGAGTAATACATGGTGAATCTGCATTTATGAAGAACATTTTGTCTGCTTTGCTTAAAACCCAATTGAGGATGTCACAATCTGTCCATTTGTCGCATGTAGGGGACAACACGTTGTGGTTTTTTCGAATGGATAGATCTTGAGACGTCGAATCGGGACCCGGCCGAATATGTCCCCCTATTGAACCGCAAGATTCAGCGGCTGTTGTTCGATTTGAAGATGAAGGATGATGAGCTACAAAGGCTCGGAGCGGAGAACCATATGCTCAGGGTGGAAAACCATATGCTCAGGGTGGAAAACCATATGCTCAAGAGGGATCCTGAGTTGGAGAGGATGAGGGAGGAAATAGTCTTAGGATTAGCTGCCTTTGGTTTGGCAGAGAAAACCAAACCCTCATCCTCATCCTCATCTTAATATGTAATTTGAGGGTCTCGATAAATGTAGATTACCCTGGCACTTTTGTATGTAATATGTAATTTGATCTTAATATGTAATGTAGGTTTCCGCTATATGTATGAGAAAAAGATAGCCAGTGCAATTTTCTCAACAGAATTTGTTCAAAGATAAAGTAAGTTGGACTTTTGTTTATCATAATGAGTTATCGAAACCTACTATGTTGTAGCCAGTGCATATATGTTGTAGTTCAAAGATAAAGTAAGTTGAACTTTTGTCTCATAGTCTCGACAGAAATGCTATTTGCTTGATCGAGCAAACTGTCTCATAGTCTCTCTAAAACCCTAGCTGTAATATTTCTAACAGGACCTTACCAACAAACATAATCAACTTCTACCACTCCCCCCTCAACGGTTTTGTCATTAATTCTCTCTGCTCTGCAAAATGCAGCAGATGTACTTTTGAAGAAATGCTGTACATATTCCTGTGTGAAGATAATCTAAATTGAAGATTTTTATACAGTCTAGAGGGTTCCACTTTCCTCTGAAATCTTTGGAGAAGACCTCATCACCTTAACCCGAAATGCCGCCTGCTGATAGATTGCTTGAATGGTTAGACACTAACAACAATAGGAGCATAATCGTACCAATTGATAAAACCAGGGCCCATTTGGAAATCCAAACAACAGAATCATTAACACTGTGTGACTTCTCAAAATCTGCAAATTTCAATAACACTGTGATCTCCACATGTTGTTTTTGGAGATTGAAGTGTCACTGATCCTGTTTATAATTACTGGAAATTACATCTCAAATTCTTACAAATACACAACAATTATCACAGTACATAGTATTTTCTGTCAAACTTGATTCCAACTTTACATATCAAAATATTACGAATATTACAAAACTTTGCAGTAGGTTGGACCAGAAGAAAACTACTCCATCCACTTTTCCCTTGCCAGGGCCAAACAAACACCCTCTCCTCGCAATAAGAGATGTATCACCAGCATCACTTGTGACCAAATCCAATTACAGGAGGCCAGAGTATCAAATCCTCCTTCTGAGCCAAAGCTTCTGCAGTGGACAGGAGATCACAGATATGTAAACAAAGAAATGGAACAGATATGTAAACAAAGAAATGTGTTGCATCATCAATCACTCACCTTACTCACAGGATATGGATTTCTAAATAATTAGTGTAAAATAGAGAATATACCCATTTCATAATCTGATCTAGTATTTTCTCTTCTGCAGGCAGCTCTTCTCTTAAATTCATGTCAATGAGAAGAATAGACCCAAAGTGTTGTATTATTTGTTCTCCTACTAGATACATAAAGTTTAGAGAAGGCCACCAAGATACCACTACCACCCCGTAGTTATTGGCTTTGTGTTCATAAGGTGGATTGGATTTGCATACCTGATAGAGTTATGTCAGCCTCAACTTCTTTGTAGGCGTATTTACAAGCTACGTCTATGCTCTCTACAGCCCACCTGCACATATTGAAAAGGAAATAAAGAATTAGCAGGTGTCATAAATTCTATCTGAGTAGCCTTAGTGTGCCTGCATATGTATGTGTGGGTTTGTGTTTCGGTTTTCTCTCGTGGTGGGTGAGAGAGAGAGAGAGAGCTCACTTAGTTACACAAGAATGAATATCGTCGCAATGCTCCCATGATGTAACATTAGAAGCCCATATTCCCTGCACCTACATATGTTAATAATCAAAAGCACCCAATTGGACGAATCTTGTTGCACAAATGCAAGCGAGGAGATGGTCTTACATCGGTGAAGTTTCCCTCTATGTCTTCTAGGAGGAGCTCCATGTCCTTTTCATAGTAATCTGCTAGAGCTGTTAGAACAATGTCCCTATCCCATACCTGTGAAAGCGAACAGGATTGGTCAATTATGTTGTGGAGAGAGTTTCGGAAACTTAAAAAATAAGCAGCATCGATCACTTTGAGATCCTGACTTACATGGTGCAGATTAGATTTGCGCCTGAACCAGCGTAGATTTATGGAGTTCCCTCCTACATCGCTGGTAAATCCAACATGAATTGGCTGAAAAACCAAGATACTGAGGAGTTACTCTCAGATCAAGAACCGGTAATCCAAGCCACACTGTAGAAACTCAAGGCTAAAGGAAGTAACGATCAAAAGCAAAGCCATGACAAACCTAAAGTGCAAACAGCATTACAAGATGGACGAATTCCCTAGCATATTCTGGCTAACAAGAAAACCCATATCAAATGGATTACTAACACCGCAAAGAAGGTGAAAGAAGAAGATATGGGATCACCTACACTGAAGCCTCCAACATAGAAACCCTTGCAAACTTTTTCGTTAAGCAAGTAGTGCCCATCAGGAAGAAAAAGAACAAAGTGAGGCAGCTCGCTGAGAATGCCCGACTCCATCCAAGACAATGTCAGTCCTAGAATGCTAAAAGAACAAGATCCAATTTACATTGTGGGAGCCTAGAAAAAAAAACTACATTGTGGGAATCTGTACATTACAAACCCCATGTGAAACAAACAGGACAACATGATTGACACAATCTAAACCCATTAGTACAAGAGAAACTGCTTCCCAGGAGAGTAAGCTCTCAAAAAGTTACAGTAAAAAGCTACAGAAGGAGCAGCATCACGCTTCCATCAAGAGGGGAACGACCCAAAAAAACCATAAGTCTTCCTGTTCGGAGCCTATCAAACTGTAGATCATTATGACTCCCGAGTCCTGATCCTAAAAAATCAAGTACTCCCCAGAATTTACATAGTACATAATAACTCTGAAATCCCTTCTTCTTTGAGGAATGTTGCTTCAAGAGAGACAGGTTTACAAATATTTTACAACCTATATCTGCCAACACCAAAATTAAAACCTATACAAAATACACATTTCCTGCAACTTCCAAATCACATGCCAACACCAAAATTCCACATACAACATATCCAACTACCAAATACAAATATCCAACACCATAATGTCATTAAAACATCTGTCAAGCATAAAACACATATCCAACTACCATAACACTAAATACATATCCAAATACCATAATACCAAATAAATCTCTGGATACTATAATTCCAAATACACGTCCAAATCGCATAATATGCAACACATGTCCAATGAGTACAGTACAAAGCCAATATTTTGAAGAGTGCGTCATCAGTCAACCAAGCACCATGAGCATAGAATTGATGGCATGCAACAAAAGACGAATACTTGACATCTCGCCAGTAGTAATTGTACGCGATGAAGAATGATGGTTAAGTAGGGCATAAACTTGAAATAGGGTGGCCTTGGCATGCATTGCAATTCCCGGGTCGATTGAAATCATGGAATTGACAGCGACAGTCATCCAATTGAGTTTTTGCAGTGAGTTGTTCCTCAGATCGCAGGCTAACTGCCACAGGAGGTTCAGTAGTACACTTTGACTCACAGGGAGAAGAACTAACGACACCACTCACCGTAGATCAACCTTAATAAAAATAGTGAGTTAAAAATAAATGAATACATAACCCATCAACAGATATGCTTGTGGACAATAATAAATTAGAAAAATTTACCGTTGAGAGGAACCAGGATACAATAGACATATCATTACTTTGGAGGGCTACATTGAAAGTTTTTTCAAAATTGTGTTGAAGTACCAAGTTTGCCAACTCCATTGTTACGTCAACTGGCACCACAATCTAACACCAACATGACCGAACCAACGTCATCAAATAATTTCAAGTAAAAACAAATAAAGTGTGGCACCTGTCTTCAAAGGGATTTTATGTTTATACCTGAGTACTTGTACCACGACCTGGCTCATTTTCAAGAACACACAGTGGCATCGGGGTCTGAGTATCGTTTGATTGATCCTGCGTTGCTTTTAAGCCCTACAAAACAAAACCCAAAGTGTTGTATTTAATTAGTGTCCATGCAAACGCAAGATGACATATCCAAATACCAGAAAATTGCATTCTTGCAACCTTTTTTTTTCCCGGTACTTGGTTCGGCTTCTGTCTCAATTGCTGGATTTGGCCCTTTTCATTGTGACTTCTTCATCGTTTTTTCCACTGCAGACACCATTCTTGATGACCTTGGTCTCCCTTTCCTCGTAACCTTAACAGGACTAAGGAAGATATTACTTTGTGTCGCCGAAACCTCATTACTTTGAATTGACTGCTGATAGCCAGAAGATGCAATTGCGACAGCAGGTTGGTGGGAGCCACTAATGGGCTGAATTGCACGAAATTCATCTATCAACTGCTTAACATTTCTCATCACCTTTTCGTATCTGTCCACGTCAATTGATGCCACTGACGCTAATTCATTAAACTTTTTGCACAAGAGGTCATATCTTTCGTCAGTAGGGTCACCATGAAAAGCATCGTAACTACTTTTAATAAAAAGTGTAATGTCGCCTTATGTCCTTCCTCCATCTCGCAAGATAATATTTGCATGGCAACTTTACAACTTTCTTTGATAGCAGCACATAAATGGCATGACAACACAAGATACCTCTACTTTCAAAAAACGCACATGTGCACTTCACCTCTCCTTCTTCATCATTGTAGGAAAGCAAATAGGGTTTTTCCTTTATATCTTGTTCACAACCCCTAGTTGAATCACTTCGTAAGTAGAAATTGCACCTTCCACTCTAAGACAAGAATGATTACATTGCATAACTTTCCGAAACTCCCCTTGAACTTCCTTAACTTTGCATTGGTATACACATCTTGAAAGCTCTCCATTAAAGGAAACGGACTTGAACACGGAATTATGCGATTGAAGGAATCGAAATCAGCATTTGTCTCTTTCTCAGCCATCTTCCTCAAAGCACTGTTAAACTGATCAACAAATTCCTTTAGTGTGGTCTGTGAGTGCACATAACCATCAAAAAACGCATTCATACTTTCACTTCGTTGCTTAGTATTCATTCCCGCCCAAAAAGTCTTTTTCACATATGCCGGCACCCAAAATTCCTTTTCACCATATAACTCAGTCAACCATGTATTATTTTCTAACTGATAAGTCTCAATTAGAAACTTCCAATTTTCCTCGAACTGATCACAGGTTTCGGATTCATAGACACAGTTATTCAAGGCTACCTTAATACCATGAAAATCAGGATTTACTGCAAACTTTTTAGGTAGCTTTCTCATAATGTGCCACAAACAATATCTATGACGTGTCGTGCTGCCGAAAACTATTTCAATTGCATTCTTCATAGCCATAGCCTGATCTGTTAAAATTGCACTTGGGGCTTTACCGTTCATGCAACCCAACCAATTTTCAAACAACCAAACAAACGTACTTGTATCCTCATTGGACATAAGTGCTGCACCAAACAGCATTGACTGACCGTGATGATTAACACCTACGAAAGGAGCGAATGACATGTCATATCTATTAGTCAAGTACGTTGTGTCGAACGAAATGACATCCCCAAAGTATTCATATGCTGCTCTATTTCGTGCATCAGCTCAAAAGACATTTCGCAAACGACAATCGTCATCCATGTCCATTGCATAGTAAAAGCCAGGATTATTCTTCTGCATTCTGCAAAAATACTCACTAAGTGCTTGACCACCTCCTTTACCTAGCCGAAACTCTCTTGCCTTTTGAATAAAATTTCGACAGTCTTTTTCTCCGAAGGATAGATTTTCATACCCCCCCATTTCAACAACAAACGAGTGGAAATTCTTACTTGTACGTATTCCAGCTCTATCATTTATATCTAGCCTTCTTTTCACAGAATCTTCAATTCGCCTATGGCTTTTCATTAACCTGGCTTTGCCTGGGCTTAGACTATGGTTATGTTGAAGCACAACTCTAGTCAACATCCACTTTTCATTGGCACAGACCATTGCACAAATCCTGGCTGGAAAATTAGTTTTAATTGTTGTTGGCACAACATCACTTTTAGTCTTTCTTTGGTTCCCTTCACGAACACAAGTATAAGTTACGTGTGTGACATTCCCTTCCTTTCTTTTGTTGTGTCTTTTTACCACAGCAAAATCATCTTGCTTAGCATATGTTACATAGTACCAAAAAACTTCATCGACCGAATCAAACATCATTGATGTCTTCGGCTCTTCAATTTTTTCATCCCCATCTATCACATCATATACCCGAGCATTAGCTGCTTTATCATCCCCATCTTCTTTATCATCAACCTCTAAATTACATACAAAAAATTAAATAAGAATTGCGACTTCCAACTCTATACTTGGGTTAAAGAACAATAATTTGACGCTATAGTAAAAAAATAAGAAGCCTAACCAATCTCAGTGTCACTTTCGTCGATTACATCATTGTCGTTATATTCACTGTCAACTTCTCCGTCAATCTCCAAGAATGAACTAGAACAGTCCATTTATAATACACCAGCCTAGCAGTACCACCTGATGTGCGTAATCTCTCAGTGATTGGCTTTACACGAATGGACTGAAGAAAATGTCTTACGAGGTAGCCTTAAAATCTTTCAAATACTGTAAAGAAGCAAGAGAATTGTTAGTTGTATTCTTAAGCACATAATCATAGCTGTAAATTGTTAGTGTTCAAGACAAGGGAAATGATGCATCCTGATGCATAAAGAACTGGTGGAATTGAAGAGTTTAACAGTTTTTTTAAACTTGTTGCATTTATTTCGTCTACTGCAATTTGAACAGTAATATACAATTAAGGGAAATGATGCATCGCTGATGCATAAAGAACTGGTGGAATTGAAGAGTAACGGTTTTTTTAATCTTGTTGCATTTATTTCATCTACTGCAATTTGAACTGTATATTTTAGGGCAAATTAGTGAGTGAATTACTTTGCCATTGTTGTTTTCAGCAGTGTCATCGTCTTAAGTTTTCAACAACAGGGTGATACAACAACATTAGCTACCTTCTTCATCAAGCCAAACAATAATCTTTCAATCTCAGATACAAGACCAAAAGAGAATAATAAAAGGTAGCTCGTAATAATAGAAGGTGAGCCCCTACAGATTGAGTTTTGTCATGTTACCTGTATAGAACAGATATATAGCTGTTTCACGTAGTCATCAGCCTAGCTGGTGGAGGGCAGAAGCGCAGGATGTTGAGGATTTATGCTCTGTATAATGCTAGCGAAGAGTTAATTCTGAAGTGTTTGATTACACGTGAGAAACTAAAGGAAAATACAGAGCAAAACTTGGAATATGATACTAAAAATCATTGAATAATCTGCTAGTCATCAAGCAAATGAAGTTGGTACCTGAGGCCAATCATTTCCTGTTTGTAGTCATCCTTCAATACACACGAAATTCAAACTCCAGGCGATGGGATCGAGGGAGAGCGGCTGGGTAGGGCGACGTTGGTCAGCTCTTGGGTCGAAGAGCGAGTGGTGAAGCTGGGTATGACTTTGCTGCGGGTTCAAGAGCACAAAGGGGCTGTTCCTGGGTTTGGTCGCTTCGGGTTTGAAATGAGGAGTGTCTGAGTGAGAGAGAGCATCGCGGGAGGGAGAAAACTTTATCTAAAAGCCGGTCCGGTCTGTGCTCTAAAACGTTTAAACTAAACCGGTCTGAGTCCAACTGCTGGGCCCCGCTCCACGTCCGCCAGCGGGACGCGGGCGGGATGCCCAGCATTCCTCCTTTCACATCCTCGTCTCTTGGGCTGGGCCCCACCTCCACGTCAGCCAGCGGGATGCTGGCGGGACGTGGGGGCGGGACGCCCAGCAAAGCCCCACTCTAAAAGTGATTGATATTAGGGTGATTTCAGAAGCTTTGCCATGTTAACTTTTAGGAAAATCGGCATTCTAATTATTAGATTTTGTCCCGTTTAGTACTTGAGTACTTAGGTTTTATTAGATTTTGTCCCTTTTGATACTTTAGTTCATAAGTTTTAAATCTTAACAAAATAATTTCTAATTTTTTATCTTTCGACAAAATCGTCCTACCTTTAGTGTTATGTGTGCTTGAATAACGACAGATCCTTTCACGTTGACAAATATTTTCACTTGGCACTGTACAAGTCAAGTAAGGTGTCATTCTGTCTTTTAAATCTAGAAACGATGTCGTTTGTTAGCTTCAATTAAAAGGACAAAAAGTGCAGTGAAGTGATGATACACTATCGTTGCACTCATACAACATCTCTTTTGCTCTAAATACGGCTGCTTTCCGTACTGTCATGCATAGCCATCGTCTTCGACATTCGACTGAAACCATAAAAGCACTTCCTTTGAAAAAAGTTTGGCCTTTTTGAATCCTTGTCTTCTAGCTCTCTAGTTCGCAAACCCTTTTGAAACTACGTTTAGACCCGAGTATATACCTAGAGGGGGTGAATAGGAATTTAAAAATAATAACACCCTTTTTGAAAAGACAACTGAACAACAATATCCAAAGCTCTACTGCAATCTCAATCTGAAAGACTATTCTAACAGTATGAATAAAACACTTAACAGTAACCAAGGCTTAACAAATTAAGACTGATATAGTTTTGATAACCCAACCAATAGAGAACAATTTCAGCAGCAATAGATCAAGAAACAATGTAATTCTACAGTGTATGAATAAAACACTTAACAGCAACCAAGGCTTAACAAATTAAGACTGATATAGTTTTGATAACCCAACCAATAGAGAACAATTTCAGCAGCAATAGATCAAGAAACAATGTAATTCTACAGCAGCTATTTCACAACTGAAACAAGCAGAGTTTTTAAGCACTTTAACCACTCAATACTGTGGAGAAATAATCAGAGAGTTTATCAAACAATATGCAGACTTTTACAACCTATTCAAACACAAGAGTTAATAGCTCAGCAAGATAATCACATGAATAACCGATGCAATTTTCAGCAAGGCAAACTCAACGTAAAGATGTTTTCCAGCAATTATTCAAGACACAATTAACACCAAAAGACAACAATAAAACTACTAACTATTCAGCAATTACTCAACAACTCTAAGACTAGATAACCAGTAAGAATTCGATCACAAATCCAGCAATCAAAATCTTGCCTATTTCACGTTACCAAGTCTTTTTCAAATCTGCAAATTGTCAACAAGAACACAGTTAGTAGCATAAAAATCAAGATTGAAAAGAATAGACTCAACACAAGAGATTTTTGGTAACGAAGTGAAAATCACTCGAGGTGGATTTCCCCAAGTGACAAAAACACTCCGGGTGTAGATTACACCAATCTTTTCCACTAAGAGCGTCGAAACTTTACAACTCGGTGATCTAGCGAAAAATCCCTTTCACTCAAGATCCCTCTTTCTCTGTAAAGTCACCCAATACTCCTTATTGGGTTGGTGTTCGGCACACTAGCGACAACCGGCAACTCCGGTCTTGCTCTTCAATGGAACCAAGGAACTCGTCGGCTTCAGATTCAATCGTTCTTGACAAACTCTTCAAGAATCTCAACTCTCGGTGATTTGATCTCAACAGCAAACTTCTTGAGACGAATGACCTTCAACATCAATCTTCTTCCTCAAATCTTCCACCAGAGGGAAGGGAACACACTCTCACTTCAGATCTAAGTAAACCGATCTTGGACAGAGAGAAAAATGGGGAATTTAGCTTCAAGAGGAAAATATCGGGAGGGGAGTAAATTTTGTAGATGCGTAAGTGACTTTGAGCCTTTTGGAGGAGAGGGTTGTATCTAATTTCAGTAAGGGTATTTTAGGCAAACCAAGTCATTTTGACTTATGGGCATGTTTCTAGAAATTCCTTCTTCAATTCCGTAGAATGCTTCACCCAAATCAACCCAACCATTTATCAACCTCTCTTTCGGTTCAACAAGAACTTCCAGAGGCACCAAGCCAGCTTCCAGCAGCTTCCATCACATTCTTTTGTGCTCCACATCCTCATGAACCCACCAAGTTGCTATATACAATTTAAACTGAAAATTACATTAATAAAAAGACTGTTTTGACCATGGAAATAATGTCAATTTTACATAGACACTTACACCTTTGATAGTGTAACTGTCGATACCCAAAGACAGTTAGCTGTCCTTGTTGACAAGCGAAACATCTGGTCTCCAAGTTTTGGACATGTGCTAGCCAAATAACCAATGAAACCCACACCAAGAACTGGAGAACCTGGTCTAGAGAGCTTGAGCGCGCACGATTATAAGCTGAAAAAGTCATTTGTTGTGCGTTTTGTTGTCTGTTTACTGTCAAATAAACATCAAAATATTGCCATTAAGAGAGAGGGAGGGGGGGAGAGAGAGTTGCCAAGTTTACGTCAAAGAAATGGAATCCCAACAGTGGCGGAACCAGAAATGCATTTGAAGGGGGCAAACTCCTAAGGGAAAATGATAAAAAAAATACTACGTAATGCAAAAAAAATGTCTTAAGAGTTAAAATATCAAAAATTAAGGACTAAAAACACTAAAAATATTGAAATACATGTATCGTACTATTTTTTGATACTGAGATGGCAATTAGGAGTACTAGACGACTCTACGCTAACTGGCTTCTTTATAAAAAAAACTTATACATCATCTAAACAAAACAAAACAAATCAAGATAATTTCATAACATAATCACAGTTTCACAACCTAGTCCTAATCACAATAGTTAGAAAAAGATCATTCAATCAGTATTTCCAGATCAATATCTGAGCAACACAGAGCAGGACAGGAGTAATCCACTCGGAAACAATTAGTAAACAAAAAAAACAATTGGTCGGGGACTCCAAGATAGCTAATTTGACAATAGAAAAAAAAATGACATTAAAGAGAGGAGAACGATGAACAAGAGACTCTACCTGAAAATGCACAATTGTTGATTTGACTAGCCTCATATTGAACTGGAAATCATAGAAAGTCTTCCCCCTCTCCACTTGCAAGCACTCCTGACCGCCTAACATAATATGTTTAGCAAGACAGGCCCAAGTAGATGCAACTATGCAACTCCAAACCTACAGCAACAAAGTTGTAATTGATATAGGATCTACTTCTAACTTGAAAACATTACGAGTTTTTGAGAAAGAATCACTCAATTAGGATGCAAAACTAGTGTTGTGTCGAGCAAAATCAAAAGGCAACACAGAGTTCTTTGGAATGTCTCTTCCAACATTTTCTTTGCCTTATCAACATCCCAGTTCCGAGCTTCTAAGTATCTCCTCAGGCATGCATCAGTGCAAAACTTTAAATTACGTCCAGATAGAGATCCAAAAGTAGCCCTAAGTTCGCTGATCTGCTTGTAAATATGCCTCATTAAATATATATTTTCAATATGTGATTAAAAGCTTGCAGTTATCCTAATAGAGTGAAAGGTTGGCAGAAATAAGTAAAACGAAGAAAAACAAAGAGGTTATCTAGAAGGAAAAAAAAAAACAGACTGCCCTAGATGTCTGTCCAAGAACTTAATTACCTTCGCATCTTTCTGTGAAGAGTCATCCCCTCCTGAATATTCTGAGGTTGCCTTCTCAGAAGATACATGCTGACTGCCAAAGGGGTTCACCTACAGGAAATACCATTCATCTTAGACAACATACTTAGAATACTCAAGATAGCATTTTCACTTTATTTGGCCAATCTAATAATTCTCTTCATAATATATGAACTCCATAGTAGCAAAATATAAAAGTTTGGGAGAATACTGAAGTTATAAACAAAACCATCTAACATTAAAAAAAAAAGCACCCAGAAACTGGAACATCCGGAGCAACAGAGCAGGACATGAGTAATCCACTCGAAAACAATTAGTGAACAAACAAAAACAAAAACAAATTGCCAGCTGAGCTAGTAATCAACACACCTTCAGACTTTCATTTCGTGCTTGTTCAATCAACAATTAGTGAATTTCAATTTTCAAGCCCTAAATCCTAAATTCCTAATCACATTCACAAATCACAGATTCACAAATTACAATCAACAATTAGCTGAGAGAGAGGCTGAGAGAGTGATACCTGCACGAGCACACGGGAGGCCAGCGAGAGAGGCAGAGAGCGGAGAGGGCTAGCTGGAGCCTTTGGGAGGCCGGCGACCTGCGAGAGGAAGAGAGACTGAGAAGTGAGTCGAGAGGGAGGAGAGGCCGAGAGGGCGTCTGGACTCTGGGACAAAAGGCAGAGAGAGAGAGTCTAAGAGAGTGGCAGAGAGCTGAGAGGCAGAGAGGGCTAGAGGAGAATGTGGTGGACGGCGGCGAAGTGAGGAGGAGAGAGGGACGGAGGGCCTGCTGGCGTCAGGAGGGAGAGCAGAGAGTCTGAGAGAGTGAGAGGGGGGAATTTTGGGGGTGGGGTTTGAGGGGAATTACGCAGGGTTTCAAATTTCACCCTGTTTTTTTTTCAATAAGCAGAGGGTGAAACACCCCTGCTGATTTTTTTTTTTTAAAAAAAAAGGGTCGGCCTGGGAGGCTCGGTCTGGGTCTTTGTTTTTAAGGGCCTAGGCGTCAACTAAAGGGAAGGTTGGAGCCTGGAGGGCTAGGTCTACTTCAAAGGGGGGCGGCCCATATAACAAAACAAAATTCTTAAGAGGTATTTAGGCAATTGCCCCTCACTAGAGTCGCCTCTGGATCCCAATGAAGGATCATTTGCCGCAGAGGGTAGCTCGAAGATGCTATTTTCAACCAGCCCAACCATTTATAAGTGAAAATCTTCAAGTGCGACACTTTTTTTTCCCAGATTTATTAGAACATCTGAAAGTGAAAAACAAGTTTTAGACCCTAAAAAACACATAGAGTGGTGTGAATAGGTGTTGCTACTTTCTTTTTCAATAAATAGATAAATTTAAAACAAGTTCTAAATTAGTCTTGTCTAGATCTGTAAGTATTCAATGATTAACAAATATCAAGTATGAAGTAAAAATCAATCACACGTCAAGACAAGAGATTTGATGACGAAGTGGAAAACCTTAACAAAGGAAAAAAAACCACTCTGGGCTAGCAGCCACCAAAAATTCACTAAGAAGAAAAGCCTTACACCGGTGACTCAGACACGGGCAACATCCTGTTGCTTGACTCCGAAAACCCCGAAGTAATAATCTAGGTAATCCAACCTAGACCCGCTCCCTTGCGGTTAAGCCTCAGCCTTCTGAGGTTGTTCTTGTAAATTTTTTCAACACCGGTAACTCCGACTGCCAATCTCCTTAAGCTCTCTGAAGGATTCTCACAAGATGTTGGTTTCAATGGTGATTGAGGTGATTGATGTAGGAGAGAGGAAATATAAACACTTCTGGTGCAAAAGGTCTCAAAGAATATTTCTCTCAAGCATAAGACGCCAAGGAAGAGAGGAAATAACTTGGGTTATCAACTTGGACGATGTCTCATGGTTTAAATAGAGAAAGATAAGACAATTTGAAAAACAGGGTGTTTCGCTCGAGCCAAGCAAGGGCGAAGCTAGGGCGAAATACACGGTAAAGAAAATTGTCAATTTCGCTCGAGCCAAGCTAGAGCGAAGCTTGGGTGAAACACACTGTAAAGAAAATTGTCAATTTCGCTCGAGCCAAGCTAGGGCGAAGCTTGGGCGAAACACACATTATAAAAAAAGTGTCAATTTCGCTCCAGCCAATATAGAGTGAAGATAGGGCGAAACACACTGTGAAGAATATTACCAATATCGCTCGAGCGCATATCAAGCGAAGCTTGGGCGAAGAGACTATTCTGGAGATATACTTAAGAAATTTTAGGATCGGATCAAACTTCACGAATTTGAACTCTTCTTTCATAATTCGAACATACTTCATCTTTATCTTCTTGATTCGAATGCTTTTCAATCCTAATTCTTTTAGAAGACTTCTTGAACACTAAAACAAGACCTTATCTAAATGATTCAAATTACAACTCAAATTTGAAATGGAATTTGTCAATGACATTAACAAACTCTCCCTTTGACAATTCCGTGACAAAACCTATACATCAAGCTAGGAAAAGAAAAAATTGATAAAGACCCTTGCCAATCACCAAGACAAGAACTTGTTTACAATTTTTTGACTTAACCTTAAAACTAGACTCAAGTGTTCAAGAGTCATTGAAAGTGCACCTGTTTCCTGAAACAATAATTTTCAAACGACCAAGTGAAACGCATGGGAAACAAAACAAAATAACATGAATATATAATCAAACAATCAGAATATCTGAGAATACATGTATCAAGATATAATCAAAATATCATCACTACACATGTTATCCTCACTAAATTTGGGAAACAAAACAAAATAACATGAATATATAATCAAACGATCAGAATATCTGAGAATACATGTATCAAGATATAATCAAAATATCAGCACTACACATGTTATCCTCACTACATTCCTCAAAAGTATCTACTACTCTCCCTAAAAATATTCTCCCCCTTTTTGCCACGGATTGACAAAGAGTCAACCATCAGATCCAGAAGAACCTCGGACGTTGGAATGATCAAGTTCGCAACGTACTTGTGTAGATGTCTCAATTCAGCACACACACTATCAGAATTCTCCTCAAGCTTTTGAAGTTTCGCTGATTGAACGGTAGAATTCTCCGTAAGAGATTGCATCTGATCTAAATGATTCGAATGATTTTCAATCCTAATTCTTTTAGAAGACTTCTTGAACACTTAAACAAGACTTTATCTAAATGATTCAAATTACAACTCAAATTTGAAACAGAATTTGTCAATAACATTAACAGATAGTCTTATACTTAATAAGCTCTTCTTGATGATTTGTCAGCATGTTTCTTCTACCTATACTTTCTCCAAGCATGGTCGTCGTCAATGGCGAAAGAAACTATTGTCCATAACTGTGAAATCTTCCTGCAAAAAAGAACATGCATGTATATATAAAATATATAGATTATACCACCATTTATATGCAGGTAAATCCAAACCCTTGCAATTCGGAAGTATCATTTCTGATCTCAATGAATATTCAGATAAAGTAAGATATACATTTCACAAAAGCAACATATATATGTTTCGATCACTTAGACTTCAAGAGTAAAGTAGACGAAGTTGATTTTACCTTCTCTTGTAACAACCTCTATGATCCTTGGAAACGAGCTTCTTCCTACTCTCGCCAGAATCTTCAAACCTCCAGTCATCGCAATGAGAATCAGCACAAGAAACTGCCTGATTCTGGCTAACTCACTTGACTCACAAGAACTCAAGACAGAAAGAGTTTGTGAAAGATCTTAAGATTTTATGAACAAGCTCCTTAGCTGAAACAACCCCATGATCTTCCAAGGGTCTGTGGAGCAGGGTCGTTAGTTGGGTTGCAAACTCCTAACCTTTAATAATTCATTGGTTTTGCTATAATTTGGTTAGTTGCAGCAAAATTTTGGTTACTTGCAGAACTTTTGGTTAGTAGGGGAAACACTTTTGGTTTTGCTGCTGTCAAGTTGCAGACGACGTCTAGAGCTGCTGTAATGTTTGGAAGGGAAGGTGTAGTTGCTGTAAATTTGGTATTGCAAGATATATTTGCAGTAAACTGTAATTTTTGTTCCTGTAAAAAATGCAAGTTACTTGCTATAAAGGTGATTGATGTTATTTTGGAGCAATAAGGAATGAAATGTTTTGGTCATTCAGATTTTCATGTTGAACTACAAGAAACAAGCATGGCAACTCTGGCTTAGCGAATCGTTTTACTTTTTTCTCAGCATTTTTAGTCCTTAGTTGGCAGCTAATCTGGCTCTACCGTTACTCAAGCACACGGAACCCTGACGGTAGGACGGTTTTGTCACACTACAAGAAAATCGCAAATCAGCCACACACTTTTAAAAAAAGTCGCCTTATCGTCTGCAAAAGCTCAAACTTCCGCCACCACAAACTCCTTGTCGTCGACTCTACAAGCTAAAAACACAAACCCAAGAATAACGTTCATCAGCCACGAGCGATTAAAAAAAAAGCTTATCGTCAGCAAAAGTTTCAACTTCCTCTACAGTTAACTCGTTGCCGTCGAGTCTAAAAGACAAAAAATGCAAATCCAAATCACCGTTGGGTATTATGGTTAGCCAAGGTTTATTCAACGACTCTCTCTACAATGGAGACGATGTTTGTGGTCATGAAACCCGGTCCCAGCCTCGCCACTATTTGACTCCGTCAGGAAAAAAGAATGACTAGTTCATGTCGTCATCTTAGATCGATTACCGATGAAATATTCAGCCGGCATGGATGTGGTCGATGAAGGCCACCACTTGACCTTTATCGTCGATGAGCCCAGAGAAGACGCGCGCGAATGAAAACTTGAACTATTACAGCGAAAGTATAGACTGAGGAAGAGGGAAAATACTCTCCAAACTCATTTTCTTTTGCTCGTCTCATTTTGTTCGTCTTCTTCCTTTCATCCATAAGCATAACCGACTTAAACCTCCTTCTCCTTTGCAACATTTGTGGGTATCTCCTCCTCAGCAACCCCTCTTGTAAACAAATTTATACCTCTATTCAATCTCTGTTCTGTTATCTTC
The DNA here is from genome assembly GCA_963930655.1 of Myrica gale. Lineage (NCBI taxonomy): Eukaryota > Viridiplantae > Streptophyta > Magnoliopsida > Fagales > Myricaceae > Myrica > Myrica gale. The sequence continues at coordinate 10,995,272 of OZ005611.1, forward strand.
TCTTTCTTTTTTTAGGGTTCCTCTCATTGCCATATGCAAGAATTGCAGTCATTCTCTCCTACCGACCAAAGGGAGTTGAGTGGTGATGTGAAGGAGAAGTTAAAAGAGTGTATATTATGCATTGTTATGACTTGCAATATTGGGTAATTCAGGATCTAGCATTGCTCGCCGATTGAGTAATTTCGAATTTTGTTTGATGTCTTCGTGGTTAATGATTTTTGGTGTGTAGACTGATGTGCCATGTTTTTTGTAGTGTTGAAGACTGGCCTCAACATATATAGTTATGGCTTGCAATATTCCAAAGAATAGTCTTGTGCTTGAGGTTTTCTCTCTCTGTCTCTCTCTCACTCACACACACAAGTGATGAAGATATGTTCCTGTGTTACTGTATTTTTTCTCCCCAAAATTGAAGGAAGTTTCTCTTTGTTCCCATAGGCTACTTTCAGCGCGATTAAGGCCCTCAGATTGTGAATTGTGTTTTGCTCAGTTTCTAGAGTTGTATTTGCAACTTCTACTATTGGAATTTCCAAACCAATAGTTTAGGGACCGAAGCTCACCCCAAAGTTAGGGTAAAAAATGTAGTTTACCATACGGTTGCTCTTAGTTTGTCTGATACTTACTGGCTGTTTGATTTGGATCTCCAGGCGATTTATCTATTCATATATTTCTTCCCTCTCCTTTGGGATTATAGGCTGCAGCTGAGAAGATGTTGTTACAAAAGCTAATCATTTGGGTTGCACAAGGCCAAAAGCAGAAGAAATGTTCTCTTATAGATTATGAATTAACAAGTTGGAATACTTCTTGCATTGTGAGATTATGTCGATCCACCTATCTGTTTAATTTACAATCTAGTTAGGACTCTGTATTTTGTGGGATGCAACTTTCTACTTTTGAAGTTTATTGATTGGGTCTGCTTGTTAGAAGAATAGTTGAAGCTCAATAAAGTTCCAGAAAATGTTAGGCATTAATGTTCTTGTAAGGCTTGTTATTGTCTGAATCTGATATTCTTGGGAAGTTGATATGAATTCCTTATAATAGTGCAGATGCTTCTAATATATTATTGTTAGGCATGATTATCATCTTTTAAGAAAGCATCAAAGCAACTTGCATTGTTATCATTGTTTTATTTTATTTGTTTTTTTTACTTAGCATTTAATTCAAATATTTCTATTCTTGGTTGACTCATTTCAGGTTATTGGGCTTTGTGCTAAGCACGCCTTTAATTCAAATACCCCGTGCATCTTGGAGATGGGAGGAACTCATCAACAGGGTAGCAAGATATTTTTGCAAGGACTCCCTACTTAGCATCTCTAAGAGGGTCTTGCTGGTCTATATTGTTTGGAAGGAGAGAAACTCAAGACTTCAAGGCAGGGATGTGTAGTAATGTTTGGGCCTTTATTCTCTAACTCTGGTTGCATATTGTTACAGAGTGGTAACGGGCATGCTTTCATTGTTTAATTGTAGAGAAGATCTTTGTAGGTTTGATCTCATCTCTTAATTGTCTCCACTGCATTTGCTATCTACGGGTTTTGCAAGTTATCCCAAACTTTATCTAGTTGATCGGAGAAAATTGGTGAGTTATGATGCTGTGAATTTGGTGTTGGGATTTCTACTACATTTTGTGTTTGTGATACTACAAGGTTGGAAACAGATTTTTTGATTCAAGAGCCAATTGTAATTTGGAACTTAGACAACCAGGTGCTCTAGTGGATCAAAATCTCTCCACCCAATGCCCGAATTTTGCAGAACTCATAATCTCTTGGAGCTATTATTTAGGGATTGAAGTATTGAACTGAGACTGTTACTGCTATAGTTAGCAATATTGTGATATGATGTACTTTGGGTTGTTAGCAAAGGTAGATTGCCATGTACTTTGGGTACCTCTTGTGAGAATGCTTGTTTTTTGAGTGAGACATTTGTGGTAAGTTGTATTCAAAGTGAAAGGAAAAAAAAACAGAGCCAACAGATCAATTTGTTGATATATGTATAACTTTGAAAACAAGTATTCTTACATTCTAATTATGAATGCTTTGTTAATTTACAAGTATCCAGGAATGGAAGAGTACTCTGTTATTTAATCTTTCACTCCTCAATTATATTATGATCCAATGATGGCATCAGCTCTAATAAGATTATCATGGTTAAGTAGCAGAAGCTGGGGAAAAAAAAGTCACCGCTTCATGGTCATGGAAAATGTGAATATGCCAAGAAAATAATACATATTCTATTATCCACTAAAAAAATAAAAACAAAAAAATACTTGGTTGTCGGCAAAAATCAACGCCCACCACCAGAAAAAATCACTGCTCGAAAAAGCCAAATTCCCAATTGGCAAGAAATGCAATTACGATCACTGCAAGTCGTGGGCACTCATTGTTCTCCACCATTTCGCTATCGTCACTGTTGGGGCAAAAAATCCAGAAATGGCGACGAGTTGAGCTCTTCTGCAAAGTCTCACCTCTCTTGACGACTGGTCATCGTTAGCTAAGGGCTACCGTGGGCAGAGGTACAACCAACCGCGACGTAGATCTGAGACTTCCCCCAACGTCTTCCATGGTGGACATAGATTGAACGGTACCGACGGAAACCTTTGGTCGTCAGCGAAAGTTTGCCTGCACGCGGCAATGGACACCAGAGCTCGACGACGTTTTTTCATGAAGGAAGGCCTCTGTGACGATTTTGTTGCCTTTCTGCCACGACTGCTTCTGTGGGCGGTGGAGGTTTTTCTTGTAGTGTCAAAAGATGGAAGTTTAGGGATAATTTTGTTAGGGGTTAAAACCTAAGGACCAAAGTGTTAAAATGGGCAAAATCTAAGGACTAAAATACCAATTTTCCTAATTGTTAGTCACTAAATTTTATATTTATTTTATTTTTAGTCTTAGAATGTTAACATACAAAATTTTAATCTCTAGGTTTATCAATTTTAAAAAATAGTCCTATTATTCTTCCCCAATCTTTTTTTAGTAAAAACAGCAAGCTTTCATTAAAATCAATGAGGGTTGAAAACCTCAAGTACATGTTCTAGGGGGCGTGTCAGACCCTCCGGAGAGGTGGCGGCCAACTAGCAAAGGGGCCAACGGCCTTACAAACCCAAGCCCAAAAGAACTGGTAGCGATTCATAAAGGGTGGAAAGCCCACAAAGGGCAGCAAGCTGTGACGACCAGCGAAAAGGGAAAGCTGATAGCTCGGCCGGTCATAAGATCCACAAGCGCGTGACCCCACACCCACCACTCGGCCGGTCATCGAAGATGACCACGAGAACCGTCTGGACGTCCAGATGTCAGCCACCTGGCGCGTGCATACCAGACTTATTCCCCAGTCTTATTAACTGACTCCTTTCACATATCTTTATGATTTTTTTGAGATTTTACTGACTGTAATTTTTTTAAATATTAATATAAGTATTAAGAATTGCTTAAAGAGAAACAGTGACATGCTTAATTTTAGCAGCCAAAGACCAGCCTAATCACATGAGTTTGGGCTAGCTGCTTCGCATAACTCTTTCCTGCAATATATTTTTGAAAAATTCAGTTCAAAAATCAGTATAACATCAGACAGTATACGGATCACAACTGAGGTCTTTCCTAGTTCTACTTCTACATGCTGTGATACACCTGTGGGCGGTGTCTAGAAGATTCAGAAAGTTGGAAGCAAAAAAGATCTACGGAACCATACAAGAAAGAAACCCTCATCATTAAGTGGCGCAGGTCCGCAGCTCTATTGCTGGAACCCCTTTTATTTCCTTCGTCGTCAGTCAATTACACCTGAACATATATCACAAAAAGATGCAATGTTTCATGAACAGATGAAAACCTGTCGATTATGCATAGTTGTTCGATAAAACAAGAAAATGAATTACAGATTCTTCACATTGCACATCAAAGAATAAACTTTAACAGCTATCTATCCTATCGATAAGCCTACCCTTTAGATTCTTTTACGGTATGATGAACAAGATCAGAACCAGAGGGTTCATCAGCAAACATTATAAACTCGATCTCAATGGTGAAGAGAGTAATGGTGAGTTGTGAACTTTCGATGGAACAAGGTTCACTCAGTCAAAAATTCTCTCTCCTGTTGAAAACAGTAAAAAGACCAAAGAACTAAAGATGCAGAGCAACCCCGGAATGTAAAACACTGGTCTCCAGCTTTCTGAATTTGAAAGATCTGAATTAGCATTTTTTGCAGCTTCAAGAAGCCTGCCAGTGAGATCAACTCCAATGATGCCAGCAAGAGTACCAGCAGTATTAGAAACTCCCATCACAATCCCTGCATATCTCGGAGCAATATCCAGGTGGTTCACTGCAAACCCAGCTCTTCCGAGTGCCAAGAAACCAAGAGCCACTGAAGAACAGAAGACAGCCCCACCAGAAGTTCTAAAGATGGGAATTGCCATCAATGCAACAGAAGCAACCAAGAAGCCAACAGTGTTCAATAACTTCCGGATTTTAGTCACAGACAAGATTCTATTGGTGATTAAGTGGTCAGCAACCACTCCCCCAATATTTGAAAATATAACCATATTAAAATAAGGCATCATCTTAGATGACCCCATCTCCTGAAGGCTAAGCTGAAGGCCTTGTTCAAAGTATGTTGGCAGCCAGTTCATCAACACATACAAAGCATAATGGAAGGTGAAATTATTCACAACAATAGCCCAAACAGGCAAGCTGAGAAATATTTTCTTCCACGGAATGTTAGCAGTTTTGGCAGAAAATCCTCCATTCTCCACTTTCATTTTCTGGTTTCCTTTGACTGGTAACATAGATTCACCGAACCCAGTAGCAGTAGCTTTTGGATGTTCAGATCGAGGAGGGTCACTAGAATACTTGACCCAAAGCAAACACCACATGGCACCTAATGTGGCCTCAGCAAGAAATACAGATTGGGGCCCTCTATGCTTCACCAGGCTTGGAAGGACAAGCATTGCTGCAGCCGCACCAAGGTACATCCCGGACATTGTTAGAGAAACAGATCTAGATCTTTCATGGGGTGGAACCCACTGTGCTAGAACCGTGTGGATAGAGGGGAAGATGAAGCCTTGTGCCACACCAACAAGCAAGCGGGCAATCACCAAAACCATGACTTTATTAGGGTCTAATGGGACTAATGCACAAGTCAATGACCATAACAAAAAGGAAATAAGAAGGACCTTCCTTCCCCCAATTTTCTGAGCTACCCATCCTCCAGGCACCTGTGAACAGGCATATCCATAGTAGAACGTTGAAAGTATGGTTCCTTTAGTCGACTGATTTACCTTGGCAGCATCAGCTGCAACTGTATATGCAATAGAGAAGCCCACACGCTCTATATAACAAACAGACGTGCAGATGAAGGTTAAGATGACAATCAAGTAACGCCTTGGAAATGCCGCCATTGTCATACTTCACGTCTAGGTTCAACTAGGCACATACCCTCTCAATAGTCTTCAAATGAACCAGTCTACAAACAACTCTTACTCTATTACCAAGTGGTTCCAGAACAGATGGCAACAGCTTCATGCCTATCACATAGTGGAAGGAAAAAGCATCAACATATCTCACATATATTGACAGAAGCAAATCTACAGATAGCAAAACATCAACAGCTTGCAAAATGTACCGACATATATCTACCTGCTTAAAGCCAAAAATGTATGGTAAAATGCTCCACTAGATAACAGAAAAATGGAAAATACAAACCGGAGGATCCCACCACCTAAGTTGATAGGTGGCCTCCAAATGAGAATCTGCAGGAAACCCTTCAGTTCCAGTAATCATATTTTGTTAACTCTAATGGATGACCATAAACTTATAGAAATAATCCCAAGTATCTGTTGACTAAAATTGTTATTCTCTTTAGATGACTATATACCTTGTTTAGCTCAGCCGAGATTCATCAATGAGTGTTTGTGTCCAACACAGCTGCCAAATCAAAGAGTATCCTAGCAGTATCCCCTCATTAACATGGTTCCACCGGAAATACTAGGCAGAAGAGCAAGAACAAGAATTGTACTACTGCATGCAAAAGAAATTCATTCGAGCATGAGATTTCATGGTAAAGAGATAATTGTACCATTAGTAAAATCACTTGCGTGTAAAAGATTGAAAAAAAGGTTTTGCATTAACCACTCTAAAGCATTGATCATGAACCAGGTAGCAATGCAGAGATGCTATCATATAAGATTTCAAATATTTCAAAATGGTAGTACGGGACATATCTAGATCAACATTGAAAGTTTCATAACCACCAAATATATAACGCTCAGAGGCCATCCCATCAAAAGGTACAATCCTCACCCTCCTCACACACCCCCCCCCGGGTGGGCTGGGTAAAAAGCAGGAAAAAGGAGGAAAACAGCAGAATTAATATGACAGGCAACCAATCAGTCCATATGCGGTGCAGTAGCCGCACTAGATACAAAATATTTGCCATCACTACACAGGCATAACTTGTTAGATTCACTACTTGACATTCGAAGTGTGCCTCCAGCAACTACATCTAGTAAGCTTCAATCTACGAAGAATGAAAAACAAGCTCTCTGCAACAACTCTTGTAGCACAGTTATGGACGAAAAATTCCTAGATAAAAGGTGATATTACTCAATCCAGAGAAGAAAGTTACGGAAGATATAGGTAACAGACGTCTTCCATAAAGAGTTATTTGCTTAATAAGTCCTCATTAAAAGCAGATGCAGAATCTAAGAGTGCCAGAGGACAAGCAAACACATCAATGTCTACGATATCAGTTAACAAAATCTGTTAGTTTCTAAAGGTACTCGCGTTAGATATTTAGTCAAAGATAGTCCAGAAACGAAGCGAATTGAACTTTTACTCACACAATATGAAGCATTACTGACAATATTCCGGAAACTCCATAGAATTAGTCTCAATTGCTGTTCAGTTCAATTAAATATTCAGCTCGGACAAAGGATTCTGCCATTTGTTCCACTAAAAGAAGGAAATCACCCAAATCCTTTCGAGCGAATGTTGCAAAGATCCCCTATTGGTTCTTTAAAGGAAAGTTTAAAGAACCCAAGGGAAAACAAAACGGGTCTTTTGGGGAATTGGGCAAACACATTGCAATCATACAAAGAGGGAACACTGAGAATGCTGCATACCAGGGCGTTTGGCACTGAAATGCGACTAAGAGCTCCTTGATTTGGTACAGAAGATGGACCAAGAAGATCTGATCTGGGAAATGGTTGCACTTCTGGGAATATCACCGATTTGAAAGCGAAACGGACCCTAAGTAGATTGGCCTTCACCAGACCGCTCGCTCGCGACCCCTTTGCTGTGCGAACTTCAGTCAACGCAATCGAGGGGATTTTTCTACTTCTGCTACGGCAGTAGCTGCAGCTCAAGTAAACAATTCGATGTCTTCACGTGTAATCAGATTCTCTCCGTCTCTCTCCTCCTGTCCACCACATTGACTTTTCTTTGAGCATTTTAACGTTTAGTCTAATAGTTTTTCCGTTTGTTGGCCGTTGATATGTAACTGGGTCACGTTAAACAGTCATCTCTCCGTCGCAGGTAAGTACGTTTGTTTGGCAAGATCTGAAGTTCACAAAATTTTATGAATTTTTAATTTATTTAGATTTGTAAAAAATAAAATTATGTTGCGTAAAAATTAAAAATATTAGAGTGTTTGTTTCGCAGAAAATTTATATGTTCCAAAATGTGATGGAAAAAACATTACCCAGATCGTCTTGACAAACAGAAAACTAGACGAGGTCCTTCCCCAGTTCTCCTCTCCCAATTCTTTCCGAATCGAGCAGTGGAGAGTGGGAAAACTAGACGAGGTCCTTCCCCAGTCTCTCAATCTTTCGCTCTCTCACACACACGCAGCATGGACTTCCGCCTGAACCAAGCTCTTAACTCCCCCTCTTCGTCCTCGTCCTCGTCCTCCTCGTCCTCCCGCCCCAATCCCCCAACCACCACCACCGCCACCACCACAACCCACAGCACCAACGCTGCCGACTCTGACCCCATGCATTCCTGGTGGGAGTCAGTCTCCAAGGCCCGCTCCCGCATCCACGCCCTCTCCTCCATCCTGTACGATTCCTCGCCCAATTCCTCCGATTCCTCCTCCTTCTCTTTCTCTTCCCTCGCTGACTCCGACCGCCCCGCACTTTCCCTCCTCTCCTCCCCTAACGCCTACTCTCTCGTCTCCTCCGCCCTCTCCTTCCCGCTCTCCGGATCCGGCTCCGACCCCCTCTGCCAGTGGCTCTATGACACCTACCTTTCCTCCGACCCCCATCTACGACTCGTCGTCCTCTCCTTCCTCCCTCTTCTCTCCGCTCTCTACCTCTCCCGCGTCCACTCTTCCGACTCCCCCTCCCTCGCCGGCTTCGAGGCCGTCCTCCTTGCCCTGTACGCCTCCGAGACCAAGGCCCGCAACGGCAAATCCCTCCTTATCTCCATTCCTGACCTTTCTCAACCCTCCCTCTACCACATCCCTGGCCGCAACAGCAACAACAATTCTGCCTCCCCTGCTCAATCAAGGCCCTCAGTAGGGGTTCTGTCACCGCCTCTCGAGCCGCAGATCGCCGTTAAATCGACGAAACGGGCCTGCATCGTCGGCGTCGCACTCGATTGCTATTACAAGCAGATCTCGCAGATGCCTAGCTGGTCCAAGCTCGAATTTTGTCGATCCGTCTCAGCTTGGGCCGGGCAGGACTGTTCTTGTAGAAAAGAGTTCGATAAGGTTGATGAAGAATTCGAGAATTGTACGTATTTTGCCGAGGATGGGAGTGAGATTGAGAGCGTGGTGGAAGATATAGGTAAATTGGAGATTGAGAGAAAGGAGGGGAACGCAGAGAATTCGGAACCCGAGGGGACGAGAATTCCGCTTCCTTGGGAGCTATTGCAGCCCGCGTTGAGGATTTTGGGGCATTGCTTGTTGGCTCCATTGAATTCGCAAGATGTTAAGGACGGGGCAGCCGTGGCAGTCAGGACTTTGTACGCGAGAGCAATTCATGATTTGTTTCCGCAGGCAATCTTGGCTACGCGGAGTCTTATTCAGCTTGATAGGAGGGCGCGCACGGCTGCCAAGTTGGAAGCAGCAACGGAAGCCAAGTCGAATCCATCTTCCAGTGCTAACACGCCTAGCAAGGCTAAGAAACCAGAAATTCTGTTGGTTTCCAAGTAATTGAGAAATTTGCAATTTGCTTTCCAGGTAATGCTTGTTGTACAGCTAAGAAATCCGTGTTTGTATTTTGTACTTCTTAGCAATTGTGCCTCGCATGTTAAATTTGTTTGTGGACGGAAACTTTTTCTATATACTGTGTTGTTCTTGAGGGAATTGGTCCAAATTGTTTGTGACACTCATGCTTGTATGGTGTATGGTCTTTTTACTTGTTCGGAATCCCGGTTTCTCGAGTGAACATATTCTTTTATGATGGGTCATTACCTTGTAATTCAGTTCAGGGATCTAGATCTGTATTTGGTTTACGTTGTTTCTTGAACTATGAGCTGGATTTTTCTTATTTGTTTCACATATGAGATGAACAGGGGAAGTATTAATCTCAGTTTATCTATTCTGTGGTTCTTTATATGGCTGCGTGAAAAATGAATTCTTGGGAGTTGAAAAATGACATTACGACAGGATCTTCTTCTTTGATCGTGATTTTGAAGTGGTTTCAAAGGGTTTATAAATAGATAATAGGTTCCCGTTGGGGAAGAAGCGGGAGAGCTCACATTAATATTCGATTCTGAACTGATTCTAACATCTAATATATGTGTACATCAGTTTTGTTGCTTTCAATCCCATTGAACTAGGCAGACTGTTTTTGAAGACAAGGGACTTTGTTCTGGATCGACTCATTTTTCTGTCTGAATTATAATAAATGATAACAACTGGAGCTGCATATTTGTGGCTAATATGGGGAATAATGATTGCAATATGACACTCACTTCTTTTTCCAAAGGCAATGATATATTGGGCAGAAGGGTGGTAGTGGGGCGATTCTAGCTATATGTCTTGGGGGTGGATTACCCGAACTGGCCCAGCTAGTTAATAACCCATTTTCGTTTTTTTATTGAAAGAATAAAAAAGCTTGCTGCACAGATGGAGTGTGGGAGACAGAGCAAGGCGTTAGGCATGTCTAATCGTTTGCTTACATATATAAGATTAAGAGGTTATGTCTTAATTACACCAATTAAGTCCAAACTTCACAAAAACAGAGTTTCTGGGGCAGGGGGAAAAAGCAATGGCTGGGAAATGTATTGAAGAAGTTGTGGCGGTCATGATAACGCAGTTGGTTATCCTTACTTTCGTTGAAGTCTAACCTAATGACGTTGGCCCTTCTTGTTTGCCTTGCTCACTTCCGATCCTTCTTGGTCAGTCTTATGAACTTGATGAAATTCAGAGCTCACTCTCGAGAACTTAACAAGGCTCCGTTTCTCTGTTTAATGCCTAATGATGATCGTACTTTCACAGAAGGCGTCCAAAGCAAAAACTCTTAGCATTTATGATGACTTCAAGAAATCCTCTTGAGCTTGTTAGCTAGTAGTTTATATGTATATATTTGAAGGTGGAAGATGATCGCACTGAAAAAAGTCCTCGCTATACCGAACAAGAGAAGAGAAAACTCTCGTGGAATGACTTGGTGGGTGCATGAGAATAAGAGAGTGGGGTTATGTATGAACACTAGTTGCTTTGATATGAGAATCCTCATGTTGTTTGATTCAGGACCAATAAGGACAGAGCATTGGACTTGAGGCTCCAGTATTCGTCTTTTTGCTTCTGGAAAAGTTAGTGACCAGTTTGTGGTACGGAAGATTGAGAGTTCTGCAAAACTAACTGCTGAAAGATTATTAAATAGTCAAAGCCAAGCTCATTGTTACGTGGCTCAATCTAGATACACACTCGTGTCACAAGAAAAATTTATGGGATAATAAATTTTGTACCTTGTTACATTGCACTGTCACACCCAGTGTCAGTACTTACCCTCTAGACTCTCCTATAATAATGGAATGCACACATGCGGGGATTACGACACGAATTGATCCTCTCAAGGCCTGATAACTGGCTTTGAAAAAGCTTGGCAGAAATGTTTTATTGAAATTTATAAGTATATTAAGGTAGGAAAAATAATAGTTTTGGGGATTTAACAAAAAGACGATATTCAAATGCTCTCACAAGTTAAAAGTTCTGAATTAAATAAGTAAAATAAATCGAAAACAAATTAACCTGTGGTGTAAGAAAGAAATAGAATAAGAGGAAATCTCAAAAATAGAAATACATAATTTTGCCACTAGTAGCACTTTACAAAGAACAAAAATCCTTCACAAAAGGAAAGAGGTAATAATACAAAAAATGGAACAGTGACCTAAACCAACCAAACAAAAAGTGGCTACCACTTATTTTACTCAGTGTCGGAGGTTAGGTCGATGATCTCAATTTCCCCGGTACCCTCTACCGACAGTGCTAGTGGAGGAGGGACGATGTGCAGGAAGGCTGGGTCACCATTGACCAGCCCAAAATCCTCTACAAGGTAGAACTGAGGATGTAAGTGGATCCTTGAGGTACCATTGGGGCTCATACCTCAGGAATACCTCGAAAGAATCTGTGACAAAAGTCCATATAGTCATCACTAAAATGTATGGATCAACATCCAAAGAAAAACCACCACAAAACGATCCAATAATTTTCGAAACACTCTGTTCATTAAATCCATAAAAAGCAGCAGGTGCATGTAACACCCCTCCCTTGTATATTCCACTTGCTTGATATAGATTTTAGCTATAATATATCTAGGGCTACCGTGTATTTTCTTGTGTAAGCACTTACAGAGTGTAGTAGTGCAATTATGAAGTCCTTAGATTTTTTGCCTGAAAATTTGTGGACATGTAGTATATGGTCACCGTAGGTCCCAGTAACATTTTCAGGTCAATCGAAGGTCGGAAAGGGTAAAAAATGCCCCTGGAGGTCTCTAAGGGCAATTTTGACATTTCGCACTAAAGGTTAGGGTAAAAATGTCCGAATTGGGAAAATAACTTTATGACTGTGTAGAACATGAGAAATAGACGAGGAAGCCCAAATATGAGTCCAAGCTGAGTAGAAGTAGGTTTTCATTGCTTAGATTCTTCTGTCTTTTTCCTATGTTCTACACGATGAGCAAATAAGAGATTTTTAGCCAGTACCTTCTTTCTAGGATTTATCTCAAATTACTTATTCCAACATCACTTGAAGAAAACAAAGTGCACCATTCAAATTAATTACATACAAATTCGAAAAATATATTGATAAATTGAAGTTTTTCATGCAAGAGTTGGAGAAACATTTGCTTAGAAATGGCAGTTGCACACTCAATTAATCTTTCCCGTTTGTGGGTTTCATCATATACCATGCACGTACGGAGAAAATTCAAAATATATGTGCTGAATTACGGGGATGAGGACTGATTTAGTTTCCTACCTTAAGACAGCCAGGCCAGACCACAATTATTTCCCGGGTTCAATACACCCAGCAATAATTCAATTATTAAGGGAATTAAATAGAAATCAAGTCTTATTGTATAGTTCTTTAGGCCCGCTTTAAAAGTAGAAATTTCAAGTTATATACAATTAGGACATATATAAAGTAGGGATCAGATCAGCAAATGTTTGTGTCAAAACAAATTAATTGACAATCATGAACTTATAAGACTGCGGAAGTTCTATATCAAATGCTTGATGACTTGCGGAGTCTCCTGATTAGTCGAGGTGGGTGTAAACTGGTCCGAACACACGGTTAAAAAAAATGCATGATGACTAATTTATTCTGTACACGTAAAGTCCAAACCAAGGGACGTTGCTTGGAACATTTAAAAAAAAATCACCTAACACAACTTAACCAGCAACTTTGCTGCAAAATTGCAAATAGTTTTCAAGGTCATCCAAACTTTCATTAAAAAATTATGATTGTATCTAATAATGTCAAGAAACAGTATTTTATGGCCCATCTGTATCGGATGAGATCAATTTAACCTTGATTTAGAGTCATATATAATTCGTAATGTGGTCAAGTTGTTATCTATATATGTTCTATTGGCTTGAATTAATGTCTCTTCATAATTTAAAAATTGAAAGAACTTTCAAAATGGTTGCTAATTTGAGCCAATACATGATCAGAGAGTCATCCCTTCATAGCTGTACGTTGGTGGAAAGCCGTGAAACTAATTGAGCTGCCTCGGTTGTAGTACTTGACCTTTGGTTTAAAAAAATAATTTGTGGGTAATTGACCTTTAATTGTAAGTAATTCTATATATAAGAGTACAGATATCAAGACTTGATTGTGCAATTCAAATAGAAATATTACAATATTTGCTGCAAGTTTCTGTGGGGAAAGAATTGCGATGGCTAGCAAATCTATGAGAGAATTTATGGTTATATTTATCCTTGCTTTCATTGGAGTGCAAATTATTGAGCCGCTCGTATGTTCTGATCTTTTTTCATTTTCAGTTGCCATCCCGCTTACTCATAATTCCTATGATCTTGATGATGATAAACCTCATACCTCACTGCTTGCACATTGTCTTAGAAACGAAATTGAGAGTTGTATGGAAAAGCATCACCCTCACAGTATTAAAAAATATCGGAAGTGCATTGTTAAAGGTATTGGAGAGTGTATGAATATTTATAGGGATAAGCCAAAAGACCAAGAAGAGCATAAATTGTTGCAGTGCATTGAGAGTTGCTTTCAAAACAATCGACGTGCAAAAAAGAAGAAAGAACAAATGGGGCTTCCTACACATATTTTTCATCTTCCAGACTGTTTAGAACGCTGTTGGAAGCAGCATGGAAAGGGTGATCACCAAGATGTATTCCACGACGTCACTGAATCAGATCCATGAATTCCTATTTTACAAGGTTAAAAGTGTTCCTAACTACTACTAGCTACTCTGATCTCTTCATTAAAAGATCACATGCATACACAAGCACTAAGCACATGTTTTTTATGGACTTTATATTTTCATGACTACTTTTAGATGCGGAGTATTATATATTATTTCAACATTTCTCATCTTAATTTCTTAACTAAAATGATGCAAATAAAATAAGTTTTCCTTTCCTTAAGCAAACAGACATATATATGATCATTAAGATTTCGTGAGATTCATCGTTTTTTTTCTTCACTACTCCTTTTTCCTGATGAAGCCCATTAGCACATATGGTAGGGGCCGGTGCCGTAGAATTAGCTAGATCGATCCACGCGGAATATGAGATATATATGCTCTTTCATAATTAGTCAGGTTGCGTTGTGGCAATCAATGCGCTGGAATTGGGAGCAGGCCACAGTTCTCGGAGGATGTCTGAAGTTACTTTGGTTAATGGTTACATGCTGTTCTGTGTTTCTTTTACTGTTGAATAATGTTGTATTGGGAAGTAATGTAATTGCCAGTTCCTAACTACTGTGTCAAGTTTCTTTTTTATGTTTTTTTTCCTTCTGTTTTTTGGGTGTTCGAGGGGGCCGGGTCACCGGGGGGTTGGTCGAATCAATTACTTTTGGTGCGGATTTTTTTAATGTTTGATATCCTTTGTTAACGGAATTTTTTTTTGCGCTGATTCGAACGCTAATTTCTCTGTAGTGATTACTCCTCTGGCGTCTTGCCTATTTATGACTTCAGCGCTAGACTTTGGCGCTTAGATTAGCAGCTTAAAATATGCTACGTGAAATTTTTGCAGATGAAGTCAAGAGTTTTAGTTTTTTCTTTGGCAAAATTATGAATCATAATATATTCAAGGAAGTCAAAATTGAACGGTTGTATTGGGACAAAGAGGGGTCTTAATCGACAGGTGGAAAGGCAAGATAGACTGACCAAATTCATCCAACAATAGTAAATAGATCAACACACAAAAACATAAATGCTTCACTACATTCCTAAAAAAGAAAACTCTAGAAAAATATACTTTAAATTTAATACACCCCCTTAAAAGTGATTTTCTAGAAATGAGACCAAGCTTCTCACTTAGGAATTCAAATGGACATTTGGAAAGTGACTTTGCAAAGGTATCAACAATGTTGTTGTTACTCCTCACCTCCAAAACTTCAATTGAACCCATAAGAACATTTTACAAACAAAATGATGCTCAATTTCGATATGCTTGGTCCTTGCGTGACAAACCGGATTTGTTGCAAGCTTCAAAGTACTTTGGTCGTCACCATAGATGATAGTAGGCTTCTGAATTGACGAAGAAACATTCTCAACAAGCCTACGTAGCCAAACACATTCTTGTGTAGCAAGAGAAGTCGCCTTGTACTCCGCCTCAGTAGTAGAAAGAGATTTTGAATCTTGCTTCTTGCTACACCAAGAAACACAAGTTGATCTACAAAGGAAGACATAATCGGAAGTAGACCTCCGATCATCCAAGTCATCACCAAGATCAGCATTAGAAAATCCATACAGCTCAAAATTTACATCATTTTTAAAGAAAAAGAGCCATATCAAGAGTAGAGTGCACACATAATTCAAGGTATGCTTTGCTACTTTCAAATGAGGTTTTCTTGGTGCTTGCAAGTAACGGCTAAGTAGGTCAATCGAGAATGCAATGTCTGGTCTTGTAATAGTCAAATAAATAAGACTTCCTACAAAAGCTCGATAAGGACGAGGATCAGGAAGAAGATTACCTTCCTCACGTTGTAGAAACAGTCGGCATAACCATCGTCTGTATACTCTCTTTCAGCTCCACTACCAGCTCCTCCGCCCAAGCAGGTCGCTCAGTCTGTGCCCTGATGTTGGTGATACTTTTCTTCGAGCGATCCATGGCCAACCTAACAAAAAACCATTCAAATATAAACAAAAACCGATCAATGACCAGATCAACATTTATGACATTACAGATAGTCTAATCCTAAACTGTCCATAACTTGAAAAATTCCAGAATTAATAAAAATAAATATTAAATAAACTTCACGCAAAACCGTTCGAACAGATTAACAGTCGTTCGCGCTACAACGAATGAAAAGATGTCGTTTCACGAAGAAACGTATGCACGCCATGCAGGACGTTTGAACACTAATAATTTCCAGAAAACAGTTCGGACGTTAGCAGTAAACGTCCGGACCGTGATAGTCGAAGAACAAAGTCTTAGACAATCAGACGCCCATCGACCATTTTAATCACAAAAAAACCATTTTACATCACCATTTTCACACCCAATCAACACCAAACATGTTTCTAAGCTACCAAAAACATTAAACAATCAAGAATCAAGCAAAACAACGTATTTTTACTCAAAACCCACAAAAACCGTAAAACATAGTACCTCTCAAAATTTCCAAATCCCAAATATTTACTCCAAACACCCAAAGTTTAAGCAATCTATGCCAGACCCTCCTCCATAATGATTCAAATGGCTCTCAAAGAAGAAATCCGAGCTAAGACGAATTAGAGAGGGTTTTTGTCAGTTTTCGGGAGAGTTAAGAAATGAACGTACAGTTTCTGGGTTTAGGCCTTTTAACTCCACGAAACTACGTCTGGACGGTAATAAGTTACGTCCGGATGTGCTTGCTTGAAAAATTTGGCGTGAAATTTAGCGCCAAGAATTTCATGGGCGTCTGGACTGTTATCTAAAATATCGATGGCTTCCAGATGAGTTTCGAATTAAAATCAATAAATTGCTCGAACATGCCATCGACACCATTTTACATCCAACCCCACGACGTTGTATTAGAAAATGAACATCCAGACGCCTCAATTAGAACGCAAGAAACTTTTTTGTTAAATAAACGGTGTCGTTTATTGAACAAAAACGTCCGAACAGTTGTATTACGTTAGAACTGTACCTAGATAAGTAAATAAATTATTTATGTATTAAAAATTTTGATATACATTTATTAATTATATACCATATAGCAAGAAAAAAAAATATTAAAACTTTTGAAACAAAACAAAACTTCACAAAACGTCAATCTTAAATTTTAACATGAGATTTTAAGTGTTACGGAAAATAACAATCTAAGTAATAGATCATGAACATTACATTTGCAGTATTAACATATCCAAACCGTCAAAGGCAAATATTAAAAAATAACAAAAATATAAATAATAACTATCATAAAACAAAATTAATGTAAATATCCAAAATAAATATCCAAAATAAATATTAAAACAAAAATAAAATATGATAATAAATGTCCAAAAATAATAATTTGAGTGAAAAATTAAAAGAAAGTCATGCTATGGACCGAGCTAACTGGATCCCTCCCCGGTGGACTCACTTAACTTCTCGAGTTGATCTTCAATGGCGCCCAACCCCCTCGACATCACACGCAAGGGGCCCGGAGTGGTACTGAGGAATGGCTGCAATCTCGCCATCTGAGTCTCCATAGAGAAGACACTGGTCTCCAAGCTGCTCCACTTCCTGCTATTGTGCGGGAGCAGAAGCCCGTTGTTGCCGCCTAAGCTGCGCCTCGGAACGACTCAAAGTGGTCTGACAGATGGGACCAATAGGTGCCTTCCTTTCATCTTTCGGACCATCCATGCAGCCCACACTATGGAGAAACTGTGTCAAGATTAGACTGTACAACAACACAATTGAAGAAGTAATCTTTGCCTCAGACCGAAGACTCAGGAAGATGTATGGGGGAAGATTTACAACACATCCTCTAGCCACGGCCAGGATCAGCTCGCCTCTCATAACAGGGCACTCTGTCGTGTGAGCCCTAGGGGAGGTGCAGAATACTCCAGAAGGGGAGCATGAACTTCTGTCTGATGAAGAGTCTGACCAGCACCATGTTCTAGCCTATGAAAGTATGGAAGATGTCTTTCGCATTTGGCTTGTTCGCTATCTCCATTATAGGGTATGCTCCAATCGGCCTCTGCAGCCTTATAAATGCAGCTAGCTTTTCTGGTAAACACTGAAAGGTCACCCCGCGTACAGTGATCGTCCATAACATTGCTTCAATATCCTAAACGTCCAACAGTGCAGCGTAAAACTCCCACACCAGATCTACAGAGGCTATGCCATCTCTCTTCAGATATCCAATCCAAACCTGGTCAGCCATGGCCGACCTCTACCCCACCTCTAAAATTACCCCAAACCAACACCAAACATTACAAAATTATAGCCTAAACAATCCTACAACTTTACGCAATCCATATCAACACAAAGATCGACCATCAAACAACTATGATGGCCGAAAAATCTAATATGACATTTTCTACGTAAATAACGTTAAAAGCAAGATTTTTAAATGAAAAAACGCAATAAAAGCAAAAGAAGCGTACTTGGATAGAAACAAATCCACGAAATAGGACACTTCAATGCACCTCTATGAGAAAGGAGAGAAAATGGTGTAATGCTGGTGAAAATGTCGTTCAAATGAATTTTGTTCGTTTTTAAAATCCGTCCACACCGTTTGGGCGAGCCATTCAATTCGTGCGGATGTTTTCAATTTTCCACATGGACCAATTAGATTCCTAAGCATTCAATTCCAAATCGTGAACGATTACGTAAAATTTTCTCGAAATAATGTCGTTTGGACGTGATTGGTCAGTAGGGACAGGCAGACGACTGGAACGTGCAACGTGGAACCAGCATTAGCCGGGATGACGATTTCCTCCACAGAGTCAGAAAGGGAAGATTTGTTGGGTTAATTTCTTCTATCTGAAGGAAAGCCCAATTGGGGGACTTTTAATAAAGCCCAACACCCATTAAGGTTTTTACTTATAACCCTAAGGAGGAGCTCTTGAAGTGGTACGGATTAAAAGAAGAGAAGAGAAAAGAAAGAGGCAGCTTTTCTCTTTCACGCCCAAGTTTCATCAAATGTTAGATTATGCTTCGTCTATGTTATTCATGACACAAGAAGTTACACTTTGAAAGGTGAAAATCAGATTTTGAGCTTAGGAAAAGGGTTTTGTATGCGTGAACAGTAACTACGATGTTGTATATTATATTATGACTTTTTTTCTTTAATCTTAAAGTCCATGCCTTCAATCGTTACCTAAAAAACAATTAGAATTTACAAAGATTTTCTACCTAGTGAGAATTAAGGCGTTGTCGAATAAAGCGATGCCATGACCCATTGTCCACGAAAGTAACCTTTCAATTCTTTCGTAACATTACTTAGCAAAAAAACAATTATTTCATAACATAATCTCGTCTTTTTCTCTCCCTTATTTTCTCTGATTTTTTTCCTTTGCCCTTTCTCTCATCATCATCTCTGAATATCTTCAAGTAGATCTGTGTCAAGAGCTCCACTCCATTCTTCTAATACCCGGTGTTTTCTCTATTCAACCCAAATCTCACATTTACCCAACAACAAAAAGCGACGACAAGATATATGAAGAAAGGGTTTGAATAAAGAGAACAGTTAGTGAAGTGGTGTACTGGGCTATGTGGAGCGGCTGGAATTTTTTGAAGCTCATTGGCTGCCAACCCAGCTATTTGGGAGAAATGGGGCTGCAATTTATGAAATCCCCTGTTGTTGCCGATCTTTCTTTTTTTCCAGGGTTTGTCACAGATTTTCTTTTGGCATGTTTGATGTAGATCTTGCTGCATTTTGCGAAATCCTCGTCTTGTAAAGTTCTTTATTCACTGTAGATCTTTTTTTCCTGGGTTTGTTGTAGAAATGTATTTTTGGGTTGTAGATCTGAATTTTTTGGGCGTTGTTGTTGCAGATTTTTATTTGTAAAGATCTTTATGGATTGAGTTTTTTGCGTTTGTTTCCTTCTATGGCTATAGATATTAATTTGTAAAGTTTTGAATTTTGTAAAGTCTTGTGTCTTGTTTTCTGAACTTTGTACAAACGTTAATGAAGATTCAAATTTTATATGGATTGTTGTCTCTCTTATTTGAAATGAATTATCTTGTTGGTTTTGCTATTTTTGTGCATATGGCGAAGAATGTGTTCATTCTTGACGAACTAAGGTCGTGGGTTACCACGTAATTGACAGACATTGACTCTTTTTCTCCTAACATATTTTTTCACCGACTTAGATAGCCTATTGTTGACGAAGGATAATGGTTGTCGGGAAAAGGAAATCGCCACGCGACAACCACGACGAAGGTTTGACGATCGAAAGTCGTGGCTTAAGGGCTCCCATGACGGCTTTGTGTATTTTTGGTGACGACAGCGCTCATCGGGTGAGCCCGATTTTGTTGTAGTATATTGAGAAATTATTGAATCTGTACTAATTAGTTAATTAAAATTTAAATATGATTGTATGGAGTTCTAATTGTAACTATAACTATTATTTGGGACTATAATAAATACAAGGGGTAATGTCAAAGTCAAAATCAATCTCGCCGGCCCCTGAGTTTCAATTATAATTTACCAATTCAGTAGAGGTAATGTCATAGCTGTACCAATTCAGCATACAATTATAATTTACTAACTAATAAAGTCGACCGCGACCTACGTAAAAATGTTAATCAATTGGAGAATAGTGTTAATTGATTTCTATACTATGGGGATGTTTGTTTGCCAAAATTTTGGGGAATATTCCCGAAATTTTGGGAATCTTTGCTTTATTGAGATTTATTGGGGTTTGTGAAAAGTAAAGTGTGTAGGTGTAAAAGTTTAAAATTTTGGAGTTGTGTTTGTGTTGCCCGAATTATTGGGGCCCCAATATTTTGGGAAACAAACATCCCCTATGTCGTTTGTGGAACTTGTCAACTCATTAATGATCTGGCCATGAATTTTACTAATTTTACAGTAGCTACCATAGATCTGCAGTCTGCAGAAGTTATTGTTTCACATTTATAACAGTACTATCCATAATTTGTCGTTGGCCTATGCAACAAAGAAAACTCACGGGGTACTTTTATATGAATCGTTTACTTTATTGGAAATTACAAAGAAGAAACACAACCCAATTTTTCCCCCTTCGATATATCTGGATTCTGCATCACTATACATCACTCTTTTTTAGTTCTACATTTTGATAGTGATGCTGATGAATATCTACACTCATTAATGATCTTAATTAGGCCACTCTACAAACAAAAACTTGAGCAAACAACGTTTGACATCTATTTGGCTTACGCCACTAAAGAATTAAGTTAAGCTTGTCCATGTGCATACGAAGCCTGTTGGAGGATTTTCCTTCTAATTCCCGGGCCCTCCAGTCTAAACTGATCTAATCATGAATTGATTGCAGAACACACTTTGCGAATCTCACCATCGGTACCGGTCTTTACTTCAATATTACTCATTTTCACGATGGACTTTTCAAACTCCACATTGAAGTTTAATCCAGGCAAGCCTCTGATGCCCAAGTAACGCTGAACAATGTTCTTGGTAGATGCATCAGTCCATAGTTTTTGATCTGACTCAAGTACTCCACGGCCGCTCCTCAAGTTCGTAAAGTAAGATGCGTCAAATCTGTCTTGGCTACCTGTGTCTAGTGCGACACGCTTTAACCCATCGCCATTTTGTGGGCAGAGCGCTTGTAGTTTTGGAACGAAATTGCGATCAATGGTAGGATCAGCGCCATTTCCGCCTGTAGTGAAGTTATACAGTCTGTAGCGGAAGAACTGGCATCCTGAAGTTCCAATGGTGTGTCCACCTAGTAACAGAAGAGCATACAATTGATAATTAATTGAGACATAGATATACTCTCTAGACGTATGTACTTGACAGTGCATGCAGTAGGACATCATGTATATGTATAATATGAGATAAATACACTTTGCACCCTCTAACTTTAGAAGTTTAGACACTTTGCTTCACAATCTATTATTTTTGTCACATTGTGCCCACCAACTTTTGATTTTATATACTTTGCACTCTCCGATATAATTTTCTGTCAATTTGGACGGAGATTTATTCTTTGGTCTCAAAATTACAATTTTACCCACATAAAATGATCACTACCAAACAAAATATGGGAATAAAATTGTAATTTCAATGTCAAAAAATCATTTTCCGTCCAAATTAATCGAAAATTTTAAGGAATGATGCAAAATATCTAAAATCAATAGTTGGTGGGTGCAATGTGACAAAAATAATAGATTGGGGTGCAAAGTATCAAGACCCTCATAGTTAGAGGGTGCAAAGTGTATTTAACTCATATAATATTAATTAATCTGGTCATAATTAATGGGTACAAGCAAATCGTGGATACTTATATATTCATATCCTGACTTTTAGAAATTTTGAGACTCTATGATGAGACATATATGGATCAACACCCTCTCATTTTCTCAAAGCGAAATATGTTACCTAACCATTAAGGTTATACAGACTGGTTAAGCATTAATTACGTATTTCTTACCAACTAGGGTGACAAGATCTTGGGCATTGAGACCCTTCGCTGCAAACTTTTGCTTTAGAGAATGAACGGACTCAGTAAAGCCAGGCAAATTGGCAACATCCGAGGCCACTGATATCCGGCCATCTCTGCGTCCTGTAGGCACCTGCCAGTTCGGTCCATTGGTCTGCGATAAAAATTCAAGAAATAATTAAGATCACATGTATGATTATACATTAATGCGTGCAGCATTCTGATACCACATGCTCTTATCGCGCTCTGATTCCACATGTTCTTATCGCGCTCTGATACCACATGCTCTTAAGAGCTCCCGCTCTTATTGCGAATGGTTTACGATCAAAGATGTTGATTACCATGACAACAGAATCACGGGCAGCAAGTGCAATAATATCCGCACACGAGACAACGCCAGGGCATGCAGCTTCGAGCTGGGTCTTGGCATCATCAATGACTTCATATCCTCTCAATGGAAGGTTAGCTGAGGATGTTTTCTCAGTCCCAGTCCCGTCAATAAGGACCGAAGCATCGCAGCCCTGCACAAAGCAGTCATGGAAGTGCATCCTCAACAGCCCAGGAGCGATGGAGGGATTAGACTTGAAATGAGCTTGAACAGTTGATGTAACAATAAATTCTGCTCGAGGGCATGTTGTTGAATAGAAACCCACACGCGTGCCTTTGTCATGCACAGAGGAGGAACCCAATGCAAGCAGCGCGAATATCAAGATCATTATTGTGCGGTTTGCACTTCCACTCGCCATTATGGTGATCATGACTGGTGAGAAACAATGACAGGAGGAGGGATTATGCTATATAACTCAATAAAGAAAATCGCTCTAATTAAGATTTCTTTGCTGAATCGTTCTAATTGTGTCTGAACGAAGTGCTTTGGATTGTGATCTTGGGGGAGGGAAGTCGGATGTATTTATAGGACATAAGGTCAAAAGGTTGGTTAGCAAGTAAGCAAAGCCGGCCAAAAGATCTACGTACGGCCAACGTCTAAAGATAACGAAGGAGCTATATTCAAAGTTATGCGGACGATGAGTTGGGAAGCAATATTATGTAGCTGGGTCACCTCATGTCTTGTCCAGACTCAATGACTGATCACGAGGGTGACACGCTACATGCAAGTAGATGCTGTTATATGTGTTTCGTGTTGAGAAATGGTCGTTATGAACGCCCTGTTAGACCATTTGTTTTTTCACCGCCACGATAAAGTCGATTAACGTGAAAGAATGATTGAGAATTACATGGGACCACGTACGGTTAATTAACAAAGGGTATTACATAATAGACTATATATAGACATGCAGCTTCCACGAAAGTGAGGGGCATCTGGGATCCAGTAGTTATATTGCAGTAAGATCCAAGAAGTTAGGGGACTGCCCATTTGGCTCCAATACACTCCCTGACGCTTAGAAGATAGCCATTTAATTAAGGACGAGATTGCAACTAATCGCCCCTATGCAATTTTTTATTTCGTTTTTTCCTCGTTATAATAAGCCCTAAGCACAATTACGACCGTACATGATCAAGATGTTTGGAAGAAGCAGCTGTTTACTTAGAAGAAGAAAAAAAGGAAGAAGCAGCTGTTTGACATCTTCAATGCATGGTGCTTGGCCGTGGAAGTATAGATAGAGCAATAAAACATCTTCCTCGAGAATTTGGAATGAAATATTCCAGCTAGCACGTTAAGGTACGTAGTGTTTGTGTTCTATTAGATTTAATGAAAAGATGGTAAAAAGTAAAATGGTAGAATTTGCTGTGAGTAAGTATAAAAGTGACAAGAAAATTATTTGTGTGAATTTTTTATATTTATTATTATAAAAAGAGATAATTAGATATTGAGAGAAATAATTTTAAAATTTTATTATTATTATTATTATTATTTTTTTTTTTTTTTTTTTTTTTTTAATAAAAAAATTTGAATGGTTATAAAATTTCCCAAATTAAGCAAACATGTCTACCATTCTGTTCAAAGATGCTGCGTGCAATTGGTTCACGTATAACACCACCGGTCAAAGTTGACTGCAAACGTCGGGTTCTCCATTAATAATTGGTGCCGTACTACATGGTCCTCCTTGGCGGCCTCAGCTTTGAAAAACCTAATGATCGACAGAAAGTTTTTAAATTTCATGTGGCTGGAATCTCTGGGTCCAAATCTCGACTAAAACGTTGTCGTATGTAAATAGTACTTATCCTTACTGTAAAGCCCACGCTGTCCGACGTGTATATTTCTGCCATTCACGTTGATTTTAGTATATTTTTTTCTTTTAATTTTGTAAAAAAAAAATAGCACCAATTTCTCCTATTGAAATTTCATAAAATATCTATTTCTATTATAATAAAACATGCGAATATACTGTACGTACTTAGGTCAATATTGATTAGGATAAAAAATATTAACCTGAATTTGATTGCAACCCACCAGAAGAAAAGAAGAATTGCCCATAGAATCCAAGAAGCAACCGTGTTGTCTAAAGGAATATATAGTAATTAATTAAAATAATAATGACAAGCACAGGAGTTTTGTATTCTGCTAGTAGGAATGCAATTAGTGAATGAATTAATTACTATACATCACTCGTCTTTAGTTCTTCATTTTGATAGTGATACGTGAACATCTACACTCATTAATGATCTTAATTAGACCACTCTCCAAACAAAAAGTTGAGTACACAACGTTTGACATCTATTTGGCTTACGGCAGTGAAGAATTAAGTTAAAATTGTCCGTGTGCATACGAAACCTGTTGGAGAATTTTTCTTCTAATTCTCCGGCCATCCATTCTGAACTGATCTAATCAATTGATTGCAGAACACACTTTGCGAATCTCACTGTCGGTACCAGTCTTTACTCCAATATTGCTCATTTTCACCATGGACCTTCCAAACTCGACATTGAAGTTTAATCCAGGCAAGCCTCTGACGCCCAAGTAACGCTGAACAAAATTCTTGGTAGATGCATCATTCCATAGCTTTTGATCCGACTCAAGTACTCCACGGCCGCTCCTCAAGTTCTTGAAGTAAGATGCGTCAAATCTATCTTGGCTACCTGTGTCTAGTGCAACACGATTTGACTCGTCGGCATTTTGTGGGCAAAGCGCTTGTAGTTGAGGAACGAAACTGCGATCAATGGTAGGATCAGCGCTATTTCCGCCTGTAGTGAAGTTATATAGTCTGTAGCGGAAGAACTAGCATCCACTACAAAAAAATAGGTCTTTAGCGGCGGTCGCTAAAAACGCCGCTAAATGATGTTTTTTACGGTATTTTTTGAAAAACGCTGCTACAGGGGGTCTATAGCGGCGGTCTTTTTAGCAGCGGTCACCGATCGCGCGCTATAGACCACCTGTAGCTGTCTTTTTAGCGGCGGTCACTGACCGCCGCTATAGACCCCCCCTTTAGCAGCATTTTGCAAAAAAAGCCGCCACAGGTGGTCTATAGCAGCGGTCGTTTTAGCGGTGGTCAGGCCTTTTAGAAGCGTTTTTCAAAAAAACGCCGATAAAGATATTACCTTTAGCAGCGGTCACTGACCGCCGCTATAGACCCCTCCTTTAGCAGCGTTTTTTCAAAACGCTGCTAGAAATCATGTACCTACAGCGGAGGTCATAATGACCGTCGCTGTAGAGTTCACCTTTAGCAGCGGTTTTTTAAAAAACCGCTGCTATAGGTATAATTTGAAAAAAAATCAAAAAATCAAAAAAAAATTATTTAATGTTAATAATTATTTTATAGACTATTTTATTCCTTTTAATACATATTTTTATTTTGTCATGTGTTTAAAAAACATTTTAGGAGACCTGCATAATAAAATATGAAATTAAAAGGAGTTTAATGAAAATTGAAGTTGTTATATGGAAATAGAAATAATGTTGTGAAAGTTATTTCTATGATTGTTATGATAATTGTATTTTTTTTTACTAAATCTAAATAGTTTAGACATCTATTATCATATGCTTATAATGAGCATATATATTTGTAATAATTAGTAATATAATAATATTTAATTTCAAACAAATAGATATTGTGAAATTAATTAGCTTATACAATTAAAGTACATAACTTAATATCTGATCATAGTTGTTATGATTATTTATATTTTTAAATTATAAATATTATATATTATTACTATGAACTTGTTTTAATTAAAATTATTACTTAGTTATAAAAAATATTAAATAATATATTATGTATTTAATACTATGTATAAAGATTTTCAAATAAAAAAAAAATTGAAGTGAAACGCTGCCGTTCCCCCACCTCCCGTTCTCGTTCCCCTTTCTTAAAAACTCCCTACGCGCGCCTTAATTCGCGAAATCCTTTCCCACCTTCCCCCCGCACAGCCTTCCCTCCCTCTCTGCTCTCTCTCTCATTCTCTGTCCCTCTCTCCGGCTTTTCTCTTCCCAACTCCTCCCTATGTTTGTGTAAAACCCCTTTTCCATCTACTCTCATCTCGATCGATCTGCTCATCTCCTGCCGTCTAACAAAATTTAGGACTTTCTCTGCTGGCTCTCAGGTTCTGTATTTCGTCTCCTCTTTTGCTATATTTTTTCACATGGATAAGGGGTGTTTGGATCTCTGCTCTTCTGGGGAGAAGTTTTATGTTGCAGATTTATCTATTCTCGAATTCATTTTCTATCATCAAAACTTTGTCAGGTATAGCATTTTGTAGTTCATAATGCTGATTTTTTGTTGTTTCTTTTCCTTCCTCTGACTCATCCTATCTCTCAATGTTTGTCGGGGATTTTCTAGTTGACCTAGAGTATAAGCCAGCAGAGAAGAGAAAAAAGCTGTCGTCTACTCCTTGGTCGAGATCAACGCCGAGAGCTCCCCTGCCCTTTCTCAGGCATTTCGCATTTTTATTGGCTCCGGAATTTTTATTCCTCTCAATTTGTTGAATGTGTGCGCTTGTTTATGTGGATTAAAGTTTTCTTCTGTTGAATGACAAAATATACTGAGAGATAGAGCAAATCCAGATGCCCTTTTAGCGAAGAGAGTATATGCCTGGAGGATTTTCCCTCCGTCACTTAGGTGGGCTGTTGAGTTTGCTCAAAGCCATAGTTTTGTTCATTGAGAAGTATCATTTTCACTCGCCCTTATATCCAGCTTTCTTTCCCATATCCACGGAGAACTTCAGCTTCTAGTAGCTCAATTAACTGTCAAACACGTGCTTGATCTAAAAGCAAAAGTGATTCACTTGTAGGATTCTTGTCCTCTATTTGTCCAATTAACTAGATCTTATGTGACTTTTTGCCATGTTGTAGTTCTCGATATTTAGGCAGTACTATTTTACTCGATAGATTGCCCTTCCCAATCCATGGCTTCGGATGCAAGCTATTAACTTAGCTTCTTTGGTATGCCTAAGGGAAAATATGATCAAATGTACGAGAAGTCAGATGAGTTCCAGCGGTAGCTGAAATTGAAAGTTAAAGATATATTGACACAACAGGAATGGCAAAGGAGAAAAATTGAGATGAGGGTATGTTGAAAGCTGTGCTACTATCCTAGTGTTTATGTTCCTGTTCCCATTTTAGGCTTCATACTTTGATGTTGTTTGTCCCTTGCTGCTGTGTAGATATCGAAAGAGGAAGGTAGATTAAAGAAGGATGAAGAAGAAACAAAAGAAATGTGGAAAAGAAAGCGAGAGCATGAGGATCAGTGGGAAGGAACAAGAGAACATAGGGTTTGTTATTTGTTTTAATTTTGTTAATTAGTGGTATTGGACTTGCACTACAAAAAAACAGGTCTTTGTCGAACCATAACCGACCGCCGCTATAGACCCGAACACAATGCTCAAGGAAAACCCTTTCTGATCGGGTTTTTGCCTAACTAGTTATGTCTTTGCCTAACTAGCGTGACACGACATAACCGATCGCCGCTATAGACCCGAGGCCTTCACCAGCGGTTCCGAAAACCGCCACGATATATCTATCGCGACGGAGCTATAGCGGCGGTCACGACCGCCGTTAAAAAACCGCTGCTATAGGCCAAAATGACCTATAGCAGCGTTTTTTTGGCCTCCAACCGCTGCTATAAACCTTTTTATTTTGTAGTCATCCTTAAGTTCCAGTGGTGTGTCCACCTAGTAATAGAAGAGCAAACAATTAGTAATTAATTGAAACATAGATATACTCTCAAGACGTACTTGACAGTGCATGCAGTAGGACATCATGTATATATATATATATATATATATATATATTAATTAAGCTGGTCAGACGTAGTGGGTACAAGCAAATCCTGGATACTTTATATATTGATATCCTGAGTTTATTTTGAGACTCTATGTAGGAACATATATCTATATACAGATCAACACCCTTTCTGATCCTTTCCTCAAAGCCAAATATGTTACCGTAATCATTATGGTTCGACAGACTAGTTAGGCATTGATTACGTAATTCTTACCAACAAGGGTGACAAGATCTTGGGCATTGAGACCCTTCGCTGCAAACTTTTGCTTTTGAGAATCAACGGACGGTGAAGCCAGGCAAATTTGCAGCATCCGAGGCCACTGATATCCGGCCATCTCTGCGTCCTGTAGGCACCTGCCAGTTCGGTCCATTGGTCTGCGGGAAAAATTCAAGAAATAATTAAGATCACATGTACGATTATCCATTAATGCGTGCAGCATTCTGATACCACATGCTCTTAAGAGCGTGCGCACTTATCGTGAATGCTTTAAGATCAAAGATGATGATTACCATGTCAACAGAATCACGGGCAGCAAGTGCAAGAATATCCGCACACGAGACAACGCCAGGGCATGCAGCTTCGAGCTGGGTCTTGGCATCATCAATGACTTCATATCCTCTCAATAGAAGGTTAGGTGGGGATGTTTTCTCAGTCCCAGTCCCGTCAATAAGGACAGATGCATCGCAGCCCTGCACAAAGCAGTCATGGAAGTGCATCCTCAACAGCCCAGGAGCGATGGAGGGATTAGACTTGAAATGAGGTTGAACAGTTGATGTAACAATGGATTCTGCTCGAGGACATGTTGTGGCTATCGATCAAGAAAAAATGTATAATTTTGATTTGGTTGAAAAATAGAGATCATCAATTTATTATTAATGTTTTATTATGTGCTAAGCATGAAGAACAATATTTTGAATCTATGATAACTCTTAGAGAAATGTTATGATGTTCTAATGAAAAATCATAGTATTTCAATAAGAGATGAAATGGGGAGTTTGATAGCCCAAGTTCCTATGACAAAGAACCGGATGTTTCTACTCAAATTCAAGACAATGTGCAGAAATGCTTGAAGACTTGTGTTGAAGATTCAAATTGGCTTTGACACTTGAGACTTAGACACTTGAATTTTGAAGGACTCTAATTGCTAGCCAAGAAGAAGATGGCGAATGACTTGCCTTCTATTGAACATCCAAATCAACTTTGTAAATTGGATGTCTCTTTGAAAAACAATTAAGAAAAAAGCTTTCCAAAGGAGGCTAGTACAAGAGCAACGAAACCACTACAACTTGTTCACTTGGATGTTTGTGACTCATTCAATCCACCATCATTTGGTACGAACAAATATTTCCTTCTATTTATTGATGATTTTAGCCGAAAAATATGGGTTTATTTTCTCAAAGAAAACTTGGAAGTATTTGAAACATTCAAAAATTTCAAAGAACTTGTTGAAAAACAAAGTGGCTATGAAATAAAGGTTTTACGATCTGATAGAGGGGGTGACTACACATCAAATTCCTTCAAAATATTTTGTCAAGAAAATGGTATTCACCATCCTTTAACAATTCTAAGATGTCCACAACAAAATGGGGTTGCCGAGAGAAAAAATCGAATCATTCTCAATATGACTCGGAGTATGATGAAAAGCAAAGATTTGTCAAAAGAATTTTGGGCAGAAGCGATTGCTTGTATGTTGTACTTATCAAATTGATGTCCTACAAAAAGTTTGCAAGACAAAACTCCTCAAGAAGAATGGAGCGGAATCAAGCTGAGTATTTATCACTTGCGTGTTTTTGGAAGTATTGCTTATGTACATACGCCGAATGAAAGGAGATCCAAGCTAGATGACAAAAGCACAAAACTAGTCTTCATCGGCTATGATTAAAGATCCAAAGACTACAAATTGTACAATCCAATCGATCACAAGACCATTGTTAGTCGAGATGTTGAGTTCAATGAAGCAAGTACGTGGGATTAGAATTCTTCGAAAGAAGATTATCGTTTTCTTTCTTTCTTTGAAGATGAGCACGAAAATGACATTTTAGAGCCATTTATGCACTCTCCTCATTCATCTCCACCATTGTCCTTTCAAAGTCCATCTACTTCATCATCAAGGGAAGAAAGTTCAAATGAAGGACTACAAAGTAAGATGAGCCTTCAAGAGATCTACGATGTCATAGAGGAGGTAACAGAAAGATTACATGATTTAACTCTTTTTTGTCTCTTTGCCAATAATGAGCCTATAAATTTTGAAGAAGAGGCACAAGACAAAAAGTGGAGGAATGCTATGTATGAAGAAATTAACACCATAGAGAAGAACGAAACGTAAGAGCTTGCATCACTTCAAAAAGGGAAAAAAAACAAATTGGCATAAAATGGGTGTACACTTGGAGTGGTGAAGTGGAGAGATACAAGGCAAGACTAGTTGCCAAAGGATAGTCAAAGGTCTGTAATTAACTATGATGAGGTATTTGCACCCATTGCCCGCTTGGAAACTATTCGATTAATTATTTCATTGGCAGCTCAAAATAGTTGAAAAATTCATCAAATGGATGTCAAGTCCTCTTTGAATGGCTTTCTTGAAAATGAAGTCTATTTGGAACGTCAACCTTTGGGTTATATTGTGAAAGGCACGAAGAGAAAGCTTTGAAACTGAAGAAAGTCTTGAATGGCTTAAAGCAAGCACCAAAGGCGTGTAATAGTAGAATTGACAAGTACTTCCAAGATAACAATTTTTTGAAGTGTCCATATGAACATGCTCTTTACACAAAGGTGAATTCATATGGAGATATTTTTCTCGTATCTTTGTATGTAGATGACTTGATTTTTACAAGAAGTAATCCTACCATGTTTGAAGAATTCATGAAAGTAAAGGCCCAGGAGTTTGAGATGACGGATCTTCGTGTCATGGGTTATTATCTTGGCAACGAAGTAAAGCAAATGAAGGATGACATTTTTATATCTCAAGAATGTTATGCTAAAGACATTCTTAATAAATTCAAAATGGATGATTGCAAGCTGGTAAGCACGCCCTTAGAATGTGGCATCAAATTTTCAAGGCATGAAGATGGAGAAAAAGTAGATCCAACATTTTTCAAAAGCCTTGTTGGATGTTTGAGATATTTAACTTGCACAAGGCCAGATATTCTTTTTGGGGTTGGACTTGTTAGTCGATACATAGAAGCTCATACTTTCTCTCATTTGAAGGCGGCTAAAAAAATTCTTCGGTACATCAAAGGTACACTTGAACATGAAATTGCTTTATTCATTTTCTAATGATTTTAAGCTTTTGAGATATTGTAATAGTGATTGGGTTGGAAATGTTGATGAAAGAAAAAACACAACCAGGTTTGTTTTCTTCATGGGAAGTGCGGCTCTTACTTGATCCTCAAAGAAGCAACCCATTATTATACTATCCACTTGTGAAACAGAGTATGTTGCTACGTCAAGTTGTGTTTGTCAAGTAATTTGGCTAAGATCTTATTTGAAAGAGCTTCATATCTCGGAAAATTATCCAACGAAGATTTTTGTGGAGAACAAGTCGGCAAAAGCTTTCGCCAAGAATCTAGTTTTTCATGATCAAAGTAAGCACATCGACACAAAATTTCATTTATTTGAGAATGTGTAGCTAAAAAGGAGGTGGAGCTCAAATACGTGAAGTCACAAGATCAAGTTGTCGATATTTTCACCAAGCCCCTCATGGGTGAAATATTTTGCAGGATAAGGAGCTTGCTGGGAGTTATAAAATTAAGTTTAAGAGGGGGTGTTAGTTATTAAACTTAATTAGAGTTTATTTCCAATAAAATTAGTTAATAGAGAGGTTATGTCTTTTAGTATTCTCATAGGTTACAAAGTTAAATAGTTAGAGCCATTTTTAATATTCTCATCATGTGGGGGTTAAATGAGAATTACTATGATGAATTATGTGAGATTTATTTGGGCGTTATGTTTTAGAAGTTGTAAAGTCTTATTGTAGTCTATAAATATTCTTGTAGCTTTTGTGTATTTTTCAAGTAAGTGAAATAAAGTCTTTGTTGAAATATTTTATTTTGGGAAAGTTACAAATCACACACTAGGCTTTAGCGCCTTTTTAAAAAACTCAATGAGTTTTAAAAAATTTAAAAACGCTCATTGAGTTTGTCATTTTAGTATCAAAACTCATTAGACCCAACGTCGTTTAACTTATTTAACAGAAAATGTATCTCTTCCAATCGCATTATGACACGTGTCATTAAAATAAATATAAATATTTAAAAAATTAAAAAATTAATCTAAACTTAATAATAAAAAATATTATTTTTTAAAAAACAAAAAAAGGATCCCTCAACCCTCGCCCAAACAGCCGCTCGGAGTGGAGGAGCCCTCCCACTAGCGGCCCAGTTCTGGGCGGCTAGAGGTGGAGGGGGTGTTCCTCTTCCCCTGGCGCCCAGAGGTAGACCGTGAAAGGATTTGGGGTCCCCGATCCTTTTTTATAAAAAAATTGAATAAAATTAATTATGATGTTTTTATTAATTTTATATTTATTTTTTAAAAAAAAATATTGATATTTTTATTTTAATTATACGTGTCACATTGTGATTGAGCAGGATGAATTTTTCGTTAACAAGTCTAACGGCTTTAGGTCGAGTGAGTTTTGATACCTAAATGACAAATCCAATGAACATTTTTAAATTTTTTTGAAACCCTGTGAGTTTTTTAAAAATGCACTAAAATCTAGTGTGTGATTTGTAATTTTTCCTTTTATTTTCTCCACTTTGCTTCATAGACAAAGTATTGAGTGTAGTCCAATCCGACACAGAAAATAACCATTAGGGCTTAAATGCTCAACAGGTCCATGTGGTTTACCATTTTCCCAAAAAGGTTTATGTACTTCAATTTGGATTGTAGTGGTCCCTATGCTTTAGACATTTGTGTGCAGCGTTCCTGTCCTATAAAAATCGAGTAATTGCTAGTTTAAAGGCCTAATTTGAAGTGACCCTACATATTGGGAACGTACACTTATAAGATTCTGAACTTCACAACTTGGATGGAACATACCAAGACCCAAGTCTTAACCGCTAAATCAACTCCTTGAGATTTACATTTATGAACACTTAATTATGCATAGTATATGATGTTTATGATAGTCTCCCAATAGGAACAAATATATGTGGACATTTGTTGGACCGTATGTAACAGATGTTGAAGTAACATTAACTCTTATGTGAATCCCTTTATTCTTTTCTTGCATTAATAGAAAGTAAATTCATATTCTCCCTAAGAAATATAAACTAATAAGAATATTTGGTTAAATATATTTTGCACCCCTTATATTTGGACTGTTAACACATTTCATTCCAATATTTTATTTTTGAGACATTGAGCTTAGTATGTTACCCCCCAACGATTTGCACTCGAAGTGAAATTTGACTTTAAATTAGACAATAATCGTTTACACGCGCATCTCATGTGACCTCAGTCCTTGTCAAATTACTATATTACCCTTAAATCTTAAACAAGTCACAATTAAATGACCTTCAAACAAGTTACGATTTTTGTCTAATGAGTCCTGAAACTCATTTGATTGTGACTTGTTTGAGATTCAAGGGCAATACAATAATCTGAATTGAGGTCACGTGAAGAGTACATGTAAACGATATCGTTTAATTTGATACTAAAATTTCATTCCGGAGTGTAAATAGTTTAGGAAGATAACATAATGGACTCAATGTCTCAAAAATAAAATATTAGGTTGTAAATCCTAGGATTAAATCAACCCAAGAGGGGGCTAAATTGAGATTCCAAAAATTTTCGCTTTTAACCCCCAAAATTGTGTTTGCAAAGTAAATACTAGTTTAACACAAGTTTATTGATGCGATAAAGCGTTAAATGTAAAGAGTAGGGTTAGAGAAGCAAACACTAGATTTTTAGGTGGTTCGGAAAATCCGCCTACATCTAACCCTCAAGCTCCTTTACCGATCCTTGAGGTTTTTGTGAGTCTAAATAACAACCCAAGAGGGGGGTGAATTAGGTTTTACCAAAAAACTTGCCCCTTTTTCGATTAAAATACAGATCTGGAAAATGTTATTTCTCTAAGGATAAAAATACAGATTTGAATATACTAAATGATAAGCTAAATATAAGCAATGAATCATGAATCATAAAGCATCACAAATATGGATATGAAACGAATAATAAACGAGATAGAGTTAGAGAGATAACATTGTATTTTTAGGTGGTTCAGCCAACATTTTCTTACGTCCACCCCCAAGGCTATTGACTTCCTTGGGCTTCCTCCACTATTCTCCAAATAGCGAATACACCTTAGCTTCCGGGGTGCTAAGGAACCTTTACAAAGTGTTTTCCTAGCTTACACTTTAACTCACTCTCACAAAATCCTCACAACCTAGAGGATTTCTTCTACTCTCACAAGTAGGACCACGTGTTTTCCCAACACTCAAAGGTTTTACAAATAATGGCTACAAGGAAGGCTCTCTGAGCCGAATGAGCAAACGAGGCACACAAATATTGAATGACTCTCTAAGCCAAATATACAATTGTAAATCTCACAACATGTGGAATGACTCTCTAAGCCAAATTATCAAATAGAAAGCTCAATAGAGTGCAAGAAGATTAGATTGTAAAAGGAAATATAGAGTATGGAAGATGTGAGCACAAGCCTTTTTGGTAGATACGGTTTTCCCTCTTCTTCAAAGCACTTTCTCTCTCTAGAAGCTAGGGCAAATAGAACTTGCAAGTGTGTTGTCCCTTCTTCAAGAAATCTCACTCTTTGGAGGCTAGGTCGTCAATGATGAGCAATAGAAGAGTATTGAAGAATGAGAGCTTTGATCTTGGAAGAATCAGCAAGTAATTTCTTTGGATCTAGCTTTCTCTCTTTGGAAGGATATATGTTGAATGATGATGCATATCTCTCTTCTTCAAGAAATTTCTCTTCCTTTGAAGGATGGCTTGTCAATGATGAGCAAGATGAGAAGATTTGACAGTGAAAAACTTCAAACTTGAAGGAATCAGCAAATGAATTTGTTTGGATCTTGGCTTTTTCTCTCTCTAGATATTGCGATTTTGATCGAGCTTCTTCTTTATCTCCCCATCTTGTTCTTCTTATAGCCCTTAGGTCTTCAACGGTCATTAAGGGTCTTCTTGTAAAGATAGGGAGTCGTTGGAGGGGTTTAGAAGACATTTGAACCATTTTGAAAAGAGCTGGCATCGTTTTCAGGATTTCTGCAAATTCGCACTATATGTCGACACATGGTCTTCAATGTGTCGACACCGTGTTTTCATTTCTCGGGAGACAGTGCAATGTGTCGACACATTGAACACTTAGTCTGAAAAATGTTGTCGACAATGAATTTTTGCATTTTGGAGTTAGGCTCTCGGGTGTTAGTTCAATGTGTCGACACTTCCAACACTTAGCCAAAAAATCATTTCAAATGGCATGAAAAGCAAACTCTCGGGTGTTAGTCCAATGTGTCGACACTATGATCCAATGTGTCGACACTTCCAACACTTAGTCAGAAAAATTTGTTCTTTGTCAGCAACTACTCCAATTTCAATTTTAAAGCATCCAAACCATTCCAACATTTCTTTAAACACCTACAATATGAAAAATTGATTTTATCAACTTGTGTAATGGTGTTCAAGTGCACTTAGAAATATTTTAGTGAGTGAAACCTCAATCCTTTTAAAATACAAATTGAAAATTGTGGATTGACAATGTAAAATCTAAAGTCTTTGAAACTTAGAATATTTTGTTATTATCAAAATCATTTTATGGATTGTTTGTAAAATAACCTTGGGCTAACAGTTTTTCCACTATCTTCTAAATAGTATACACTCTAGCTTCTTGGTGCTAAAGAACCGTACAAGTGCTTTCTCGGGCTTAACACTCACAACCCAAGTGATTTCCAGGCTCACCACTCGCAACCCAACCAAGTTTGAAATATATCATCTCTAAACTTCTTATTTAGTGAACTACCTCACTAATGGAATCGCCTCTTTTGGATAATAAGATACAAGAATAGACTCTCTCAAAGAGTGGATATGAAAATGAAAAGCTTATCTCTTTGCTTCACACAATGACAAAGATAAGAAAGTGTAATTTGCGTGAATGATATGAGAACTATAGAATAAGAATGCTTAAGATATTTCTCAAGCTATAGAAATGATATGTGATCGATCAACCTTGTTTTTAGACATTAGGAAGGTCTTTACACAGACAACATTAGAAAACTAGCTGTTTCTAGTTGTTGGGGGTCGATCTGACAATTTGATCCGCTTTATATTATTTTCGTAGACAATTACAATTAAAAAGCTCGTTTTTGACAATTTTGAAATTCCAATTTCAAAAATCAACTTCCAAAAAGTATACCAAATATTTGGAAGTTAGGGATTATTTGAAAACACTTAAGGCACATTTTAGTTGCCAAATTTGTGATAAGAAGATTATGCACGATTTGAAAAATATGCAAATGTGTAATTCAAATTATTGTCAAAAGTAAAACTTACATGGTTATATCATAAGGTCTTGAATCTTTATTTTTAGGCTCCTTGCATCTCTTTGATCTTCAATCTTCTTATTTTTGGCTCTTTGATGAAAAATATCTTTATCTTTAAAAATACCTATTTTATAAATTTAACTAATTTATTAAAATCATCAATATAGATGGCCAATAAAAGACAATATAGGATACAATGCGGCGTCTAAGGTTTCAAACTGTATTTAACCCAAGAATATTTATACCAGTAACTGTCACATAGGATACTATTTGTACGCAAAAGCCATCTAAAGGGCAGTTGGATTGACGCATTTTCTTGCACGCGCCTTTCGCATATTATCAGTCTCAAAAAGGCAAAATCTAGATATCAGTGTTGCCTATTAAACGGCCGGGAAGCTCTGCGTTTTAATCATGAAATGGACAATGATCTCACTCTCACCTCACCTGTTCAAACGGTAAGGAATCAGAAAGCAAAAAATCCCTAACGGCCCATAGCTTCAGGTTCTCAGACTACGTCGTTTCGATGGATTGCCCGTGCTTTTGACGTCTTACATCGGTGAAAATGTTTGCACTTGCTGCGATCAAAAGAGGCGTTATTCGCAGAAGGCATTCGTTTCTTCCCGCCTTAACCCTGTTTTTGTTTCCTCTGCGTATTTTGATTCAAAATTTTGGTGGTATTACTTATGACGTTTGGTTGCATAGAGCGCATAAACATGTTAACAGCATTTCTTACCAAGATTCTTGGAGAATCTTCGTGTTTGGCTTAGTTGAGAGTTAAAACACATTCTTGATTCTTCCCCTCTTTGTCCGAGATTTGTTCGTCAACAGAACAGAGGGTTAGGAGGAAAGCTAGTTCATATTTATGTTTCTTTAATCCAGATGTTGTATAGTAATTGTGGGTTTTGATCGAATGAGAGTAGCGTCTACTTGGGATTTTGTTCTGTTTGCTCACATGGTTTTCAGTGTCCATGTTGGGAATGATTCAGGCTAAAGACTCTTTGAGATTGAATTAAGACTACTTTGAGCCAATTGCTACATTGTTGTGTGCGTGTATGTTTTTGATTGTTGTCTTATCATGAATAGTTAGTGATTGAAGACGTGACAATTGTTAAAAGGTTAGTCATTTTGATTGTCGTTGAGGTGCATACATACATATAATCAATGATGAAGCATTGAAGCTGATAGACTATCAAGATGGTGTGTTTACAATTGCGAACAGAACATGTCCAAGCTATTAACAATAGTGATTGTTAGCTCCAAACTCTCAATTCTTAAAACAAGCTCTGGTAAGTGGCCTGTCGCTAACCAACTGATAGGTAATTAGAGTGGAAAAATCCTGTAGAAGTTTCTTAGGCTATATTTGCAAGAAAATTGTTCATGGATTCTCTATATATCTTTTTTAGTTATGCTTTCCCATATTTGGTGCAACTGTTATAATTGATGTTTTGTCCTGGTCAAAATGCTCAAGTAAGAAAAATGATTAGCTCCAGAAATCTAGATGAATCAATAACCTTGTAATAAGAGCTTTGAATCCAAGTTTATCAAGCAAGAAAGTAGTCTCTGATAGAGCTCTAGTAGAAAACTGCTTTACCTCTGTGCCTAACAGCTACTTTTAGGATATCGCTTAAAAATGTGAGGTTCCTCTGAAAGGGACAGTTTGAACTTTTCATACTGTGATTTCTTCTGAATGTGTGTGGTGATGAATTAGTTGTATTCATGGTGCAGGGATTTTCTATACTGTTTCTACTGTGTAAGGAAAAATATCCCAAGACTCTCGTCATTTCTGGCGGCAACTTCAAATAACCAATCCCTTTCTTATATCAACTGTATGCACCAGGGAAGCCACAGTGCAGTGGTGCCTCTTTTAAGAGCATCGTGCCTATTATCTCCTTCGGATGTTTTGTTAGTACAGCGATTAAATATGTTTGGTATCCACACTCTTAGAAATTGGATACCTGCTAGGTACATGAGTAATGCGTCAATTGAGCTGGAGACAGACTGTGATGTTGTCAGGTTTTCTATCGGTAAGCAGGTTCATAAGGATGGTTCCCGAACAAAAGGAACAAAAGGAAAGAAGACTAAACGGGTCAAAATGTCTAAAAAGGCCAAACTTAATGAACTCAAATTCTACCGTCTGAAGGCCAAAAAGAAGATGACATCTCCGAATCCAGAAGTTAGGATCAGTTATAAACTTGAAAAGATTGGAGATTTCCCATTATGTTATCTACTTTTCAATATACCTGCTTTCTTTCTAAATGATACTCCTCTATTTCCTCTAAGTTAGTTGAATATTGTTAGCAGCATGTAAATTCAGTGCTTCTGTTTTTAGAGAAGTTTTTTTTTTCTTTTTCCATTCATAAATTTCTTGAACATGATGGAGTGACTAACAAACTTATCGGATACAGATATAAAGCATAACCTCAAGCTTTTCTCTTGTACAGCGATCACACTTTTTTCTTTTTGGTCCTGCTGTTCCTTGAGCATTTAAAAACTTACTATTGAAGTTGATTATCTGGTTTTCAGCATATTTATGTCATGACTGACATCCACTGCATGAAAGATCCATTGAACTGTTCACATGTCAGTGTTCTGTCTTATTTTGATTAGAAAATCGGGAGAAAAATTTTAGAGGGCAGAGAAATTCATTAAGAACTACCTTATTGACCTTACATTTAATTTCCCTGTTAAATCACCCTTCCGTTTATTGTGGTCTGGAATATCTTGATTAATGCAATTTTGTTTTTTGCTTGGAGTTACCTTCGCTTATGGCAATTATTGTCACTATATATGACTTATGAATCCTCTGCAGTTTAAACGGAAGGAGGCATGGTTGATTGAGAAGTTGAGGAAATTTGAGGTTCCCAAAGTACCTGCTGAAACATATGATCCTGAAATCCTAACTGAGGAAGAGCGGCATTTCCTTAAGCGTACTGGTGAGAGAAAAAATAACTATGTCCCAGTTGGAAGACGTGGTGTATTTGGAGGGGTTGTTCTTAACATGCATCTCCATTGGAAGAAGCATGAGACTGTAAAGGTAATTTGCAAACCATGCAAACCGGGGCAGGTTCATGAATATGCTGAAGAGCTTGCTAGACTGAGCAAAGGTATCGTGATTGACATCAAAGCTAACAATACTATAATTTTTTACCGGGGGAAGAACTATGTGCAGCCGAACGTAATGTCACCTCGAGATACATTGTCTAAAGACAAGGTAATTTCAGCACTCCCTTTAATGGCAATTTTTTGTATCTCTTGATCTAGGAAAGAGAGAATTGAGAAGAATAAAATCTTCTCATCTTGGCTGGCAATCAAGCTGTAATAAGCCTTGTTGTTTTACTGGTGTCAAAATATATTAATTATCTTGGGTAAATGTTTATTAACAATTTGCTCATAGTGCCTTCGAAGTTGATTGTGTAGGATTGCCTGGCTATATCTGCGTATATGTGCACAAAATGCTTAGCATTCACTCAATTTTTCAGGACTATCTTGGTTAACAGTGGTCAATCTAGGTGTCAACTTATTCATATAGAGTTGGAACTGTATGCATTAATACCACTGATGGGATTCAGGTGGGTGTTCTGGCTGGGGAACTATCATGGGCAGTAGTGGTCAATCTAGGTGTCCTTCTAATCTTCTCTCCTTCTAGTTTCATTAGATTAATGCCTTCAGCTTTTCCATTGTTGTACACTCGAGGTTAATGGTAAACCATGTGCTCTAACGTATAAGTGCTTGTATTCAGTTATGGTGGCCATACCATCACAGTTCTTAGCCTCTGCATTGCCTCCTTTCCTTGCCTTCAAGCACATGTGTTAGTCTCTTTTACATTCATGCGTATGTAAGGGGTTGATTGAGGCTCAGGTTTCTGAAATGTTTTGTGCAATGGCTTATATCACCCTTAGTCACAAAAAGTAATTGGAACATGTTTATTCACATTAGCAGTTTCTGAGAATAATTCCATTGTTCTTTGGATTCTTATAAAAGCTCATTTGAAGTAATCGATATTGTACTACCCCTTTTTTAAAGTGTTCCATGTTATATTATTTTATGTGTGATCAGGAAGATGGACTGATTTGCGTAGATTGTACTGCATTGATTGCACCACATACACATAAAACTCAACCATAATATTTTATCTGCCACATAAAAAATTGCAGGCCCTGGAAAAGTATAAGTATGCGCAATCGCTTGAGCATACTAGCCAGTTCATTGAAAAGTTGGAAAAAGAGCTAGAAGATTATCATGAATACTTTGCTCGGTATAAGAAATCAAAGGAGGACACACCATAAGACTTTGTACCCAGTACATGATTGGTAATATTTGTTTTATTTTCTTCATATTTCTTAATTCAAGTTCACTGTGGTGTGTGTTGGATTGCTGCCAAAGGCATTACAGCAATTGGAGAACAATGGGAGAAAATAAAAGTGATACAAGCATAAATTTGAAGTTCTCCTGATAATTCATATCCTTGAAGTTATCTTCTAATATATAGTGGGAATCTGTTTCACTTTTCATCTGTATATTATGCGTATGTATCAATACTCGGACAAGTACCTAATATAAACAGTTCCAGGTGCCTTAAGTGAGAGCCTTGAATCCTGAATACCTAGTTCAGTTTTTAAAAATGGCTGCTCTGCCACCATGTGGCGTGCACTCCAACCTCTGATATTTTGTGCATTCTTATTTCGTTTCTCAACCCTGAATCTTATTTTATGTTGCAGACTTTGGCTCAATGGCACCTCTGTTCCCTTGTGGAGATGAATGTCTGGGGTTCTATATCCCATAACTGCAGGATTGGGTGTCTGCATCTCAAATTTGCCTTTAAAATAAATAGTTGTCATGGTGTTCACCCAGACGGGTCCTCTTTTTGATGTTTTCTGAGCTAAGCGTTCAAAACACCTTAGGTCTGACTGTGGTTGCATCTCGTTTATCTCATTACCAATGTAGACCACATCAATCCTGACTGCTCTGTTTGAGTCAGTGCTTCCACCTCACTTGGAAGTTCCCACATTTTCCTTATCTGCAGTCTTTCTTGCCATGTCATGCTAAAAGATTCAATTTCTCTCTGGTAGAACATTCTCTCATCTTTGCCTCTGTTTTCATTCCATTCATTGAAACAACAAAGTATCTGAAGATGGGTTCCAGATAAGGATGCATATTTCCTGTGTTTTCCAAGCTTAACCAAAACACGCAGGGTCGTCGACTGCAACCATATCAACCTGTGCCCATATCAGTACAATGCCTCGTCCATCTCAGGGCAAGTCTCCCAAAAACCAGAGTCCCCACTAGTAACTCATGTTCAGTCTAAAGCTGCAATGTGCAAACATCCACAAAAGTGCAAGGAGGGAGGCATTTCACCTCTCGTTGCAACATCAAGTAAGAGCTTTTTTTTCATTTAGGGGTTGTTTGTTTACCAACCAAAGGGAGGGTCAGGATGGCCTTTGGAGGCAATCCAATGGTTGGGATTGCCCAACCAGTCACTGTTCGGGCAGGTGTGGGTCCCGCCCGCGACCCACACCCCTCCCTTGGTTGGGCAATCCCGACCATTGGATTGCTTCCAAAGGCAATCCCGACCCTCCCTTTGGGTCTTTGGATGGGATTGCCTTTGGAGGCAATCCTTTCTCGGCAAGCAGCGAATGGAACGATTGATGGTTGTTTTGTGTGCTCATCCAGATTTTGCTTTGAGACCTTCAATTAGGAAGGTAATCCATGTGCTTGAGTGTGAAGTTTCGTTGCCTACTCTCCAACCAAAGATGCCACTCATAACCTACCTCCCAGCAACAAGTCGATCTGCATCTTCAGATAGTACTGCTTCTGAGAACCAGCACTCTCAGTCTGCAAGCCAGGACAGTAGCACTGGTTCCTCACTAGTACTCACTTAATTCGTCTACTGCTTCTTCTTCAGCTACCGCCCCTTTAATCAGATGATATCAGGTATAAACTTGTCTTGGGCATATAACAACACATTAGAAGTGTACCGATTAGCCGGGCTCTTTGTATGGTAAATGCATTATTAGTACTTCTGTATATGTTAAGCATGTAATTGGTTTCGTGTTCTAGCCCTCCAATGTTTCTAATATGTCGACTATAATTGAGTTTGAGTGATGTCTATTCAACTTACGTAAGATGCAGGGTTTAGAATGCGCCCCATAAGTACTGTCTAAAATGGTTGTGACTGAAGCATATATACTGCAGTGGAGATTGCTGGGAGAGTCGTAGAGACCGAAAATAAGAAAACTTCTGCCTTTACCTACCTATGTTGCTATTAAACATCCATATGTACGTTGCGGCTATCATGGCTCCTTCGTAAATCCCTTAATTTATGCATTCAACAATCAAATTAGTTTGGGACAATTTACGATTTGCTCGCAAATAAGTTCAGAGAATGGCTCCTGTATTGTAGTTTGTGGTAGTTGTGGGATTATTATGATGAAATCTGAGAGTTGCTCCTTTTGTTTAAATTTCGCATATATCTCATATTTTGTACCGAATGTAATATGACGACAGATTTATTAGCCAAAGAAGAGGCTTTAGGAAGAAATGTCAACTTTTGTAGCGGTGAAGGTTATCAGGTTATGCAAACTGTTAGTGATCAGCGGATTCAATGTGTGTGTTTTGATGCTCTGCTTTGTGGTATGCGTGCTATTTTGCAACTTGACAAGTTGGGTTTTGCTAATATTAGGTTTTAGGCCTGTGGGTTTGTTTGTATGTTTGTCTTTGTTATTTTGAGTCCTTTGTTTGTTTTTTTTAGAGTCCTTGATTTTGGATGTAACTACATTTTTTCTCTCCCATAAATAAGAATTTTGAATAAAATTCAGAAGTATCATACTCTTTCGTAACTACTATTATAACTATCAGCACACCAAAACTCAAAAAAAATTGAGTTTGAAATGACAATGGAAGTGGATGATCTTATGCCTTTTTTTTTGTTTCTTTTTTAAATACATTATTGGTTATCGATCGAAGAGGAACTTCATGTTAGAGAAAAGAAAATAAATTTAATTTATTCCAGATCGCAGACACAATTTCTCTAATTTTCTCTATATGTATTACGTCTCAGTAGCTTGCCTTGTGTCAATGGATACATGGCATTTATTGACTCATAACACTCAATATATGAATTTCCAAATACACATAGTTGGTGAATCTTCCAAAGGAAACAACTTTTTCATTGCATTAAATTTAATTTATTGTTCAACATTCCCTTTAAACTTTATCCTTGATAATTCTAAGCAACATCCGCAACTTGCTAAAAGGGCACATGGTTGCTTCGGTGGAAAAAGCAAAACATGATCTAAAGATTTGGACATCTAATCCTACGTTTATCAAAGATTAATATTACACAGACAGCAGTTAGGAACTCCATTGTGACCATAGCATGCATATGCTATAATCATCAGGGATCTGCACATGCAGTGGGCCTGATTAGAAATTCTTTCTCGAATGTACCACTTATGGTGAAGCTCCGCATGGCTTTAGGAGAAGCTATGTCAAGGCAACTAGCTAGGCAGGTGGTATTTGAGAGCGATTGACTTGTTACCATTACCGATACAGGGGATATTATCCGGCGGAGGGAACTCCTGTCACCATCATTGAATTGACTTGCGAGATGACGACTAGACCATCTTGAAAGTTTCATGCACGTAGTTAGGTAACTGGGCTGCCTATAGGAAGTTTTTTGTTATAGTCCTTTTGAATTTTGATGTTTTTGCTTTCCAGTTGAGACAGAAGTTGATCTTTGAGCCTACTCGAGGGGTCGTTGTTTTCAATTTATGAATGGAGGTTGGTCGCTTAGAAGAAGAAGAAAAAAAGTACTTCGGCCGGCCCCTGTGGACCTCAGCTACCACCTAAATGAAGAAGATTACTTCGTTGATGTTGAGGCAACTCCGCGACAGCTCGCGGACGAATAAATAAAGCAATGGGGGTACTGATTCTAGTCACGGCCGAGGTGTGCTGAAGTTCTGGTCAATAGGGCCACCTACTGCAGCACAGTGACGGCATCAAGGGTTAGGA
Source organism: Myrica gale (assembly GCA_963930655.1). Lineage (NCBI taxonomy): Eukaryota > Viridiplantae > Streptophyta > Magnoliopsida > Fagales > Myricaceae > Myrica > Myrica gale. Next base: position 11,040,145 of record OZ005611.1, read on the forward strand.
CTTGCTGTGAGGGGCAGATTAAAAAAAAAACGTAGGACTCACTACAAGAAAACAGACTTTGGGTGATAAAAAAAAATTTGTCACCCAAAGTGCCCAGTTCGCCAACTATGGTTTTGGGTGACAAAACCGGTTTGTCACTTAAAGCCCGTCAGCCAAGGTTTTAAGTGATGATTTTGGTGTTCTGTCGATCGAAACCGTGCGGACGGTTTACAATACTGTCCGAACGGTTTTGTGTCATAGCGACGAAATTGAAAATCGTCATGCCCAGTACAGTCCATCTGTTTGTATGAGTTGTGCGAATGTACTCTCCATACGTTCAGACAGCTGATGCGAACGGTTCGTCCAATGTGACGAAATGAATTTTGTCATCTACAAACCGTGCGCACGGTTTCATAATATCGTCCGAACGGTAATATACAATGTCCGGACTCTTTCATAAAGACGTCTACACCGTTGTTTCATATATGACGAAAATTTATTTGCCATCTGCAAAATCCGTTCAAACCATTACGTATACCGTTCGAACGCTTTCCGTTCGAACCGTCACGGTTTCTTATTTAAAGACCATGTGGACGCGAGAACAATCGTTCAGACGGACTAATTTAAAGCAAAGTGTGCGGACGGTTAGTTATGTGTGCGCACGTTATCAATGTAAAAGAATCGTGCGGATGACATTTTTTACCGTTCGAACGGTTTTCTATATATTTGAATTAATTTCATTAAAATTTTAAAAATAATTTAGAAATAATATAAATAGAAAGATATTCACTGCTCATAATATAATATAATATCTACAAATATGCTATCGTTATTAAAAGTAAATAAAATACATATTTGATAAGTACGTACAAAGTAATAAAAATACATAAATCTACCCAGATTTTCGTTTGGGTGTCGAACGAGATTATATCTGTCTGATATGCTCCATCAGCTGCTCCGCCATTAGTTGAATCCTACGTTCTTTTTGTTCCACTAGGTTCCTTTGTTGCTCCGCCATCTTCATCAGCTCTTCATCTGTCTTCCGTTGCTGCTCCTCCATCATCTGCATATGTTCTCGCATCCTCTACTCCATATCTGACCGCTTGGCCAGAAGCACTTTATATTTCAACTGTCTAGCCCTCATCTCCTCAATCTTTAATCTGGCCTCCTTCAATCTCCCGGACAAATCAACTGATGATGTTGATGAAGATGATCCAACAAACCGTACTGAATGGCCTAAACCTCGCACGTAACCTGCTTTCGTCCCCAACACCTCAGTGAAGATCTCCACTTCGGTGTATGACTTTCCCTCTGACTTGTGCTGCAACTGTAACGCCTCTATTTTTTCATACAAAATTAGAAAATAAGATAAAACTAGTACATATGAAACATAAACGCATACGAATACATCATTAAATCTAACGTTACAACTTACAAAATTTTCCGTTCGGACGATTATTATTTGTTAGTTAATGTCTGTTCAGACGTTTTGTAAAAAGAGTCTGGACAGTATTGTAATAATTGTGGCGATTCTAATTGTCACTCAATTACAACGATTTGGAATTTGTCACCCTGCAGAGAATTCAAACGGTTTGCTTGTTCGTCCGGAGATATATTATTTTTGTGACGATTTTTATCGTCACTCATTTGCGATGTGTGTATGTCTTCACACCAGAAAATACATCCGAACGTGTTTTTAACCGGTCCGGACGATTTTGGATGACGAAATTAATATTTTATCATGTATTTTGTCATGGAAAGTTCACTTTAGGTGACAAAATTTTGGGTGTCACTATATTTCTTGTACTGACTTTATAATTGTTTTCCCACCAATGCAACTTGGAGAAGTACTTTTCAGCACTTGAAACAATACTTCGGCCCCGCAATATAAATTTTCTAACTTGTCTGATCCGCTGCATCTACCGCTCCAAGTCATATCTGATAATAATCTGGAGGTCTCCAAGCTCGTAACTACTACCTCTGAACTATGGTTTTCTGTACAACAAAGTGCTGCTTCTCTATGTGGTGCATGAAATCCACTTTACTCTTTCTCATAGTACCCCCTTGAGTAACTAAATTTTTCTTCAATTACTCAGAATTCTCTGGACCAAATGCAAAAAGTATAGGGGTTTGGATTCAGTCTAGACCGTACGGGTCGAGACACATCCAGACCCACGGTATAAATTGAATCCTCCAAATCCAACGATAGATAGGCAACCACCTCATTTAATGAGGCTTATCTATCATCAGCTCGGCTTTTGGCTAAGCCAGCCAGCACGAGTTAGAGCCTTTTTCTTGGCCTCGATAGTTATTATACCGGTCGGACCACTATAACTTATTTGAGACCACATCTCCGACAAATGCTATTTCAAAACTCATTTCACCAATTTCTTCTCAAATCCCTACATTTTAGTTTCCCACTCATTTTGAAATCCCTCAAATCCCTCCCAGGTGCCATCTAACATGTTTTGAATGAATTTTTTATATTTATTATTATGTTAGGGCGTAATTCATGAGCCACGTTTAAGAAGTAAAAATGAATAGAAAAATGTACATCTCAATCCAAATAATGTATAACTATTACTGTAAAACAACTTTGATCCTTTCATAAGAGTTTGTGAAAAAGTGAATAAAAACATGTTTTGAATGAATTTTTTATATTTATTATAATAGCAAGGGATGATTTGATTTAGAGAGAGATTATATTGTAATTATTTTATTATGTTAAAATTTTGACCACCCAGACACCATCATTAATCATTAATTTAGGGATAGTTTGGTTTATCTTAGTGTTTTAATGTTGGCGTAATTCCATGTCAAATTATAAATTCGAATTGAGTTGAATTTTAAGTTTGATTAAAGTGTTCAAGAGATTAATGAGTATTTCAAAGTTTGAAAGGATAAAGACATCATCAAGATGAATAGCTAACAACAAAGAGTTGGTGATGCAAAGTCCCTTAAACTATTTCAAAATTTAGAATATTTCCTTCCTTTTAGAATTCTTTATGGAATAGAACTTAACCAACTCTATAAATACCTAGAGAGATCGACCAATAAAATTTGAGAAGATCATTCCATGCTTTATTCAAATTCAAGCCTCCTCCCTGGAAAGAGAAAATCATTTAGATATCTAGATTCAATCTAAATAGTTCAGATTTTTTTCAGTTATCTAGATTCAATCACCATTGAAACCAACCTTCTTGTGTGAGTTTAACAGCCGAAGTTCCTGGTGTTGAAGAGCAAGGACGTTCTTGAAGAGTTCATAAGAAGAACCTTAGAGAGCTGAGGGTTAACCACAGGAAGCAGGTTTAAGTTGGATTACTTAGATTATTACATTGGGGTAGTTCGAGGCAAGTAACTAGATATTGCTCGTGTCTGAATCACCGTTGTAAGGTTTTACTTATTAGTGAATTTTCTGGTTGCTGCTAGCCCGAAGTGGTTTTCCTTTGAAAAATAAGCTCAAATGTTTTCCACTTCGCCAACAAAATTCTTGTCTCTTATGTGATTGATATTTATTTTATTATTCAACTGCAACGAAGAACTTTTCATGGGAACTTCATCAATTGACCCTTCAAACAGTTGATACCAGGTAAACTTGTCTTAGGCATAGAACACATTTGGAAGTGTATACAATTTGCCTCTTTATATATGTATGGGGAATACATTATATGTACTTATTTTTACTTTGAGTTGTGTTTCATGTTTTGGCCGGCCAATATTGCTAATATGTCCATTGTAATTGAGTTAAGAGTGGTGTTTAATTCAACTTACGTTAGATGAAGGGTTTAGAATGTGCCCCATAAGTGCTATCCAAAATGGTTATGACTGAATCATATATATTGAAGTCAGGATGTTTTATAAAAAATTGTAAGATTTTTAAGATTTTTGATAGAATTGTGAATATTTATGTATATTGGAATTTTATAGCTTTTTTGTGTAAAAATTGATGAAAAGTTTTAAAGATATCTAGTTTTTATTGGAGTTTGTAAAAAGGAGTAGAAAGAGATAATCTGATGTAATTTTTTAATAAAAAAATATTGGAATTTGGTGAAAAAGTAGGGAGAGAAAATATTTGTTATATTTTTTTTAAATGTGTTGAAGTTTGTGTAAGGTATTGGTGTTTGTGTAGGATTTTTGTGATATTTCAAATGTTTTATGAATATTATAATTATGGGTTATTATGGATGATCATTACATCTTTTTATTATCTCCACCCGTTGATTTTCCCACCATTATGTACCCTTTTAATTACATTTAATTTCTTTTAATTCTACGTATGACCTTATGCCTATATAAATAGGTCTTGATATGTATTACATACACAACAATATTTAGAATACATCATAGTTCCTGAAGCTCTACTGATCGTGAATGAAACACTTGAAATTACGAGAGAAGGACGTGTACTTTCTTGTTGCAAAAAATCTATTGCTAAAGTCAAATAAAGTTGTATATTTTTATATCCATTCACAAGCTTGTGGTAAGTTTATTCAATTTGACATTTTCTTGTTTGTTGATTTGTGTAATTGGATTAGAAACTTATTCATCCGTTGCTTGTTATAGATCATGTCGAATCTTGCAAAACTTAAATTCGTAGCTCTTGATATTTCAGGCAATAATTATCTCTCATAGGTCCTTGATGCTAAAATTCATCTTGATGCTAAGAATCTTGGAAATACTATTTGAGAGGAAAATAATGCATCTCTGCAGGATACGCCAAATCAATTCTTTTCTTTCGCCATCATCTCCATGACGAATTACAATTTCAATATCTTACGATAAAAGATCCTCTTATTTTATGGAAGAATTTAAAGAAAACATGTTGGAGAAAACATTCACTACTTTTCATGCCTCGAATATGCTCTGCAGCAGCAATATCGAGAGCAAAAGTTCACAAAATATTATGAACTAATTTATTGTTTTCTTGTGACTGAACAAAATAATGAGCTTTTGATGAAAAATTATCAGTCCTGACCAATTGGTTCTCAACCATTCTCTAAAGCGAATGGATCGTGTCACTCCCTGAAGTGAATGAGAAATCTTTTCAGAAAAATAACTATGTGGTCGTGGTTGGGGAAAGAATAAAAGGGAAAAATAAAATCACCAGAAGTGGAATAACAATTCTTTAACACTGAACCACCAGAAGTGGGAAAATGCGAAAAAATAAAAAGGCAAAGGGTTGCAAAATAAACCATCAATGAATTATGAAAAAAATGTTATGGTGTGGGATGAATGGGCATTGGTCTCGTACTTGTCGTACGTCAAGGCACTTGGTTGATCTGTATTAAGCCTCTTTGAATGGGAGAGAAAAAGAAACAAACTTTGTTGATCATAATAACATTCTTGATAGTTTTGACGAAGTTGACGTTACTCATCTTGATGTTTCGGATTTCTTTGAAGATCCTACTAGAAAAATTGATCATTTGATTGGCGATGAAAACGTTCTCATAAATTAATGTATCTTCTTTATGTTGAAAATAAAATGTTGGAGCTTTACAAAAAATGTTCGAATAAATTAAAGTATTCTCTTTATGATGAAATAAAATGTTATAAATTTATTTTCATATTTTTATGTGTTATTGATTATTAATATATATATTTTATATGTGTGAAGCAACATGGATTCATCTAATGCATTGATTCACTCCAAGATGGTCAAGGATGATTTTTTCTGGCAAACAGCGCAACAACGCATACAATCTTGAAAGAGAAAAAGTATTTTCAATACTTAACATTATCTATTGCATGTGTTAACACCATATCAAGTTCTGCAAACTTGATGGAAGGCTCCAGGAGGGCTGATATTATGCTCCCTGAAGGAACAAATTTGTGTAGTGATGAGACATTATATTCTTCTAAATCTAGAAGAAATTTACTCGGTTTTAAGGATATACGTCTCAATGATTATCACATTGAAACTAATATTGAAGGCAGTGAAGATTTTTTTATATTACCTCTAGAGTATCGGGCCAGAAATTCATACTGGAAAAACTGTACATTTTCTCTTTCAGATTATATTATACGACCATAAGAATAGTTGAATAAAATATTGTAATACACCAGAAGTGCAAGATGTACTAGAAATGTTCTAATCCAAAGACATTTATGTTTTGGCGTGATTGACTTGGACATCCAAGATCTATAATGATACGTCAAATTATTGAGAACTCACATGGACATCATTTAAAGGATCAAAAGATTCTTTTATCAAGTGATTATCCTTGTGGTTCATGTTCTCAAGGAAAGTTTATTATTAAATCATCTCTCTCAAATGTTGTTGTTGAGTCTCCATCATTTTTACAAAGAATTCGGGAGATATTTGTGGACTAATTCATTCCTAATGTGGACCATTTAGATATTTCATAGTTTTAATTGATGCATCTACTAGATGGTCATATGTTTGTCTTCTTTTTACTCGAAATGTTGCATTTGCTCGACTTTGTTCAACTTCTGAATATCTCTCATCTTCGAATTTTTTATTCTGCTGTCTATGTTTCAATTTCACCCACTCAACGCACTAAAATGGGTCCTCAACGTAGATTTGGTATTTATGCTGGTTTTGATTTTTCATCCATTATTAGATATCTTGAATCATTAATTTATGTTATTTTTAAAGCGTGCTTTGATGACTACCATTTTGATGAGACCATTTTTCCACCATTGGGTGGTGAAGAGTCGTTGCTTGAAGCACGACGTGAGATAACTTGAAATAATTCGATATTATCTCATTTGGATCATCGAAATAATCAATGTGAACTTGAAGTTCAAAAGATCATTATTTATAAGTATTGCAAATCAATTACTAGTTGTGTTTACAGATAATAAGAGGGTTATGAAATCATACATCTAAGCTGCTAATATCTCTGTACGGATTAGTGTTCCTGAAGAATAACAAGTAGCAAATGAATCCAATACACGTCTCAGGCGTGGTAGAATTCTGGGTGATAAAGATAAAATTTTCAGGATGCGGAAGATATAAAAGAAAGAAATTGGTACTCCTGAAGAGGCCCTACCCACAATAGAATCTCTTGAAGAGATAGTCCCAGAAGTGGCAGCTCCTGAAGAGATAACTCTTGAAGAGGAAAAGGTACTTGAAAATAATGAGATCTCAATACATTATATGAGTACAGGAGATATGTTTTTGACAACATATTTTCATTCAAAATTGCTTTTGACATTACCAGAAGTAATGATGAAATTGAACCATAATCCGTCAAAGAAGTTATGCTTGTTGGATATAAGTAGGTATTTGTGTGAAAATGTAATGAGAAAAATGAAGTCGTGAGATATAAAGCATGACTTCTCGCACAAGGTTTCTCTTAGAGACCTGTAATTGATTATGAAAAGACTTATTCTCCTGTAATAGATTCAATTACATTCAGATTTTTAATCAGCTTAATAGTCACATAAATATTAGATATGCGATTAATGGATGTCGTGATTGCATACTTATATGGCTCATTAGACCATGATATATTACCATGAAAATCCTTGAAGGATTTAAATTGCTTGAAGCATGTAATTCTACATCCAAAAGTATGTACTCTATCAAACTGTAAAAATCCCTCTATGAGTTAAAACAATCCGGAGGCATGTGGTATCATCGTCTTAGTGAATATCTCCTGAAGCAGAGATATGAGAATAATATATTTTGCCCGTGTGTTTTTTCAAGAAATCGGAATCTGTATTCGTAATTGCAGTATATGTTGATGATTTAAGAATTGTGGGGACTCCAGAAGAGCTCATAAAGACTGCAAATTGTTTAAAAAAGGAATTTGAAATGAAAGATCTTGGAAAAACTAAATTTTGTCTCGGCCTGCAGCTTCAGCATTTTCCAAGTGGAATTTTTGTCCATTAATTAACATATACTGGAAAATTCTTGAAGCACTTTTATATGGATATGTTCATCCTTTGAGTACTCGAATGGTTGTGCGATCACTAGATGTGAAGAAATATTCATTTCGTCCTAAAGATGAAGAAGAAAAGATCTTGGTCCTGAAGTACCATATCTAGTGCAGTTGGTGCCTTAATGTACCTTTCAAATTGCACTCAACCTGATATAACATTTATAGTTAATTTGCTTGCCAGATATAGTTCTGCACCAACTTGGAGACATTGAAATGGAGTCAAACAAGTATTACGTTATCTCCGAGGCACCACTAACATGAGATTATATTATCCAAAATAATTAACTGAACAGTTGGTTGGTTTTGCAGATACAGGCTATGTATCTAATCCACATAAAGGACGATTGCAAACTGGATATTTATTTACCTATGAAGGTACTGTCATTTCATGAAAATCCGTCAAGCAAACAATATCCGCTACCTCTTTGAATCATTCTAAAATAATTGCAATTCATGAGGCAAGTCGGGAATGTATTTGATTGAAATCAGTTATTCAACATATTCAAGAAAAAGGTTGTATTCGATCAGTTAAAGGCAGTCTAACAATTTTGTATGAAAACAATGCTGCTTGCATCACACAAATCAGATAAGGTTACATTAAATGTGATAGAACCAAGCATATTTCACCTAAATTCTTTTATACTTATGAACTCCAGACGAGTGGTGAAATTGATGTCAAGCAGTTACGTTCAAGTGACAATTTGGCAAATTTATTCACCAAATCATTACCAACTACAACATTCAAGAAAATTGTGCTCAACATTGGAATGCGATATCTCAAAGATTTTTCATCGTGAAGCTAGTCGTCCTTTTAATGGAGAGTCTTCTATATTGGTACATATTGTACTCTTTTTCCTACGCTAAGGTTTTGTCTCATTGGATTTTCCTTTTAAAGGTTTTAATGAAGCAATCTTCTAATACCAAAGGTACACAAGGTTTTAACGAGGCATATTGGTTTTTTCCCCCATTGGGTTTTTTCTTGGCAAGGTTTTAACGAGGCATATTCGAAGTGTATGGTCATCCAAGGGAGAGTGTTATGAATATTATAATTATGGGTTATTATGGATGATCGTTACATCTTTTTATTATCTCCACTCGTTGGTTTTCCAACCATTATGTACCCTTTTAATTACGTTTAATTTATGTTAATTCTACATATGACCTTATGCCTATATAAATGGGTCTTGATATGTATTACATACACAACAATATTTAGAATACATCATAGTTCCTGAAGAACTATTTATCACTTTCTCTCTTTGCTACACTTTTTAGATTATATTATTCTTTAGTTTTACAACAGAATTTGTGTTTTGTGAATTTGTTGTATTCGTTGTAGTCTAGAATATTTTTGCAAAATGAACATGCCTAGATTATTGGGAGAGTAGAGATAGAAAATAAGACTATACATGTTAATAGTCATCTCAATCTTCACTTTTTCAATAACTTTTTTAAAATTTTAATCTTTTCGCTACTTTCTTGTAAAACCCAGTAAAATTTCGATTTCCTAATTTATTTTCACAACATTTTCTAAAATATCAATATGCTGCTGCATTACAATTATAACTACCAGGGGGCAAAATTTTGAGTTTGATTACTATGGAAATGAATGATCTTCTACTGTTTTCTCTTTTTTTCAATACATTCTTGGTTAACGAAGAGGAACTTCATGGAAATCCCCGGTAAATGCCTTTAGATTTTTGTCCTTGTCTGGATACCAAATAAATCACAGGATTCAACTGTCAACCAATACATGGGAAACAACCCAACTAGTCAATTTGAAATATACAAACAAATTAATCGACCATGGTGGACCTGATCTAGTCCTACCACCTGATAAAGACGATTTCTTCGCTGAGGGAAGTGGGAACCACCTGGACAAACGACTAAAGCCACGGCACTAATTTTCAGTCAATCGGTCTAATTCGAAGGTAACACACATGTCCAACAATCATAAACTATATGATGATATCTGATTTCCATATGATGATATGTGGAACTATATGCATTTGCCTGATTTCCATCTCCTTGTCGGGTCGGGATTCAGTCTAGACCGTACGGATCTAGACCTGTCCAGACCCACGGTCTGGATTGATCCCGACCTAATCATACGGCTCACGTGGCGAGTTTAGCTTTAGTGGTCGGAACATAGTGGTCGGAGAGATATTGTCTGACCACTATTGTTCGACCACTATAACTAAACGCGTGCTCGAGAAGCTATCCATACAGTTTGGACGGCTGGATCCGTACGGTCTGAACTGAATCCAGACCCCTCCTTGTCCAATGGGACTGACATCTCTTCGGTGAAAAAAATGGACTGAAATCGAATTTCCAGGAAAAAGCGTAGTTGACCGTAGAAAATCGCGTGGTCAAGGTGGAATAAATTTCTAGCCAAGAAACCTGCAAAAGTAGCTTCTGCAGCTGCAACTCCATCCAAGTCATATTGGATGACAATTTGCAGGTCTCCCAGCCCGAACTCCCTCCGAACCATGGTTGTCAGTCCACCAAAGCTGCTTCCCTTCTTGATCATTACCATTTTATTCTTTCTCATACTCCCTTGTGAAACTGCACCTCGTATATCCTTCAATTTCTCGAATTTCTCTGATATTGCAACTGACGGACCTATAACATTTAGTGGAAACGCCACTCACTCAGGTTCAGTCATCAAGCTGACGCCGGATGCATCGGACAACTGGGGTCGAGCCACATACGTAGATCAGATGCATCTTTGGGACACGGAATCCGGAGAACTTGCAGACTTCACGACCAGCTTCTCCTTTATCGTCAATTCGGAAGGCAAAGACATATACTCAGACGGGCTCACGTTCTTTCTCGCCAGCCCCGATTTCCCTTCTCCAACTCCAACGGATGGGTCCGGTATTGGGCTTATCAGCCGGGAACAAATGAAAGACCCAAATTTCTTAGCTGAAAATAAATTCGTTGCAGTGGAGTTCGATACTTTTCGGAATGAATGGGACCCGCCTGAGCCTGTTTGCGAACACGTTGGTATCAATATCAACAGCATAAGATCTCGGAAAACTGTGAAATGGTCTAGTATCATCAACGCAAATAGAACATATAGTGCTAGTATTAGTTACGACTCCACTGCGCAAAATTTAAGTGTCACCTTCACTGGCTTCAGAAGCGACGCAACCCAAATTCTACAACACCTTTCAGATGTAGTTAATCTGAAAGAGAACCTCCCGGAATGGGTTGAATTGGGCTTCTCTGCCTCAACAGGATACCTCTCTGAGTTGCATATTCTTTGCTCGTGGTCTTTTGAGTCGAGATCAAAACCTTCCGTGAATCAGAACTCGGCCCCACCAGAAAAGAATGAAGATAAAAGAAAGGTAAAAATGGCGGTGGGCTTTAGCGTGGGTGGATGCATTTTAATTACTGGTTTGGGGTTGGTTTGGTTTATGAGTAGGAGGAAGCGACCAAGAGGGGGGGAAGAATTAAAGGATGTGGGCTTTGGTCTTTCCATGGACGACGAATTTGAACGAAGTACATGGCCAAAGAAGTTCTCATACGAGGAATTGGTTGGTGCAACGAATAACTTTGCGGAGGAAAATATGCTTGGACAAGGCGGGTTTGGTGGGGTTTATAAAGGATTTTTAAACGACTTGAATTCCGACGTTGCTGTTAAGAGGGTATCCACGAGATCTAAACAAGGGATAAAGGAGTATGCTTCTGAGGTGAAAACTATTGCTCAACTCAGGCACAGGAATTTAGTACAACTCATCGGTTGTTGCCACGAGAAAAAAGATCTCCTACTCGTTTATGAGTTCATGCCTAGTGGTAGCTTAGATTTGCATCTTTTCAAAGGCAAAAGCTTGTTAGCATGGGCGACAAGGTACAATATTTCCCGAGGCTTGGCATCTGCATTGCTATACTTGCAAGAAGAATGCGAACAATGTGTGTTGCATAGGGACTTGAAGTCAAGTAACATCATGTTGGATTCAAGTTTCAATGCAAAGCTCGGCGATTTCGGTTTAGCTAGGCTTGTGGACCATGAAAAAGGATTTCAAGCATCGGCTTCGGCGGGGACCAAGGGCTATATGGCCCCGGAATATGTTATGTCAGGCAGGGCTAGCAAAGAATCAGATATATATAGTTTCGGGGTTGTGCTTTTGGAGATAGCCTGCGGAAGAAAGCCAATTGAGCCCCAGGCCAGGGAAGGTGAATTCAGGTTAATAGAGTGGGTTTGGGAGCTTTATGGAACCGGAAAGCTCCTTGATGCAGCCGACCCCAAATTGTGCGGACACTTCGACGAGCAACAAATGGAACGGTTGATGGTTGTCGGCCTTTGTTGTGTTCATCCAGATTACAGTCTCCGGCCTTCAATTAAGAAAGTTGTTCGTGTACTTGATTTTGAAGCTTCCTTACCCAATATTCTCCAACCAAAGATGCCCCTACTAGCCTACCTTTGCGCTCCAGTGAGTGAATCTGCATCTTCAGGCACTACTACTTCTGAAAACTAGCACTCTCAGTCTGCAAGCCACGGCAGTCACACCGTTTCCTCACAAGTCACATCTTCTACAGCTTCTTCTTCTACATCCCTTTGTCACTCAAAATCAGTTGATACCAGGTAAATTTGTCTCGAGCACAAAACATAATTATCGGGGTGAATATGATTCGCGCTCTTTCTATCGTGAATGCATTAATATGAAGTTATTCTGATCATTTGAACTTCTGGTTCTTCATAATTAGTATGATGCATCATGTGTTGCAGCATCAGAATTACAGCTCAGCTTTTGTTAGACGTATTTGTTAGTTCAACTTATTAACTACATTCTGTTACAAATTGTAACGTGTACAGCTAGCAAGCATTTTCATTCTTCTATATAAGAAGACCTCATGTATATGTAAACGTCACTTTACTTGAATAAAGTGCAATACAGTTAAAACATTCTTCCGCGTATACTCTATTCTTCATCTTTTGACATGGTATCAGAGGAATTCTTGCTTTTGATTGCCAAACACGTTTGATCGCAGTTCACCTTCAGTTCACTTTTGATTGCAATTAGACACAATGACCAATACCGATACACCTTCAGTTTCATTTGTTCATCCTACTAACAATTCTTCCAGCCCCTATTTTCTCCACAATGGAGACAATCCAGGAATTCAGTTAGTGAATCAATGTCTGAACAATGATAACTATCATACCTGACGACGATCAATTGCTATGGCGCTCAGTGCCTAAAACAAGATCGGTTTCGTCAATGGTACTTTGACCAAACCTTCAAGCTCTACAGACAAACATCTTCAGTCATGGAAACGTTGTAATGACATGGTTTTATCATGGCTTTTGAACTCACTTTCTGCAGAAATTGCCTCTAGCGTTATTTACATCAACTCCGCTCGTGATGTATGGACAGATCTAGAGGATCGGTTTTCTCAAAGCAGTGCACCTCGAATTTCCCAACTCAAGAAAGACATTTCTTACTTATCTCAGAATCAATCCTCTGTCAGCACATATTTCACAAAGCTAAAGAGTCATTGGGACGAGTTAAGTAATTTTCGACCTATTCCTCATTGTGCTTGTGGTGCCTTAAAGACTATTGTTGAATTTCAAGACTCCGATTATGTGATGCAATTTCTTATGGGTTTGAATGAGAGTTTTCCAACATTAGAGGTCAGATCCTCTTGTCAACTCCTCTACCGCCTATAAACAAAGTCTTTTCTCTAGTGCTGCAAGAAGAACGGCAAAGAGAAATTTCTTCTGCACATAATCTCAGCCTTGATTCAGTAGCTTTATTAGCCAAGTCGAGCTACAATTCCAAACCGGGCTCTTATCCCCGCAGAGAAAGACCAGTTTGTAGTCATTGTGGGATCACAGGTCATATTGCTGATAAGTGCTACATGTTACATGGATTTCCACCAGGGTATCGTGCCAATAAAAATAAAGGCTTTCCTTCTAGAGGAGCTTCTCCCAGTTTTGCCAATCAGGTTGTTAGTTCTCCACCCGATTTGGTTACTGCTTCGACATTTTCAGCCAATCCTTCACTCTCCATCACTCAAGAGCAATGACAGCAGCTTCTTGCTTTGCTAAAAGCACCACAAAAATTTCATCCACAGCAGCTCAATTCATCTCCACACCAGATTTCTGCAAATCAGATTAGTTATGATTCTCTTACACCATCCTTTACCAATCTATCAGGTAACTTCTGGTGTTTATCCAGCCATGCTCTTTCCTCATCTCCAGATCATGTTCCTTGGATTATAGACACTGGAGCAACCGACCATATGGTCAATTCCTTTTCATTTTTCGCTCACATTACCTCTGAAGTGACAGCATCTGTTAGGTTACCTAATTCCCAAGTTGCTGCTGTTACTCACATTGGAAGTATTCATTTGTCCAATGATCTTATTTTACACAATGTCCTGTGTGTACCTTCATTCAAGTTCAATTTAATTTCAGCTTCTAAACTCATTCAACAACTTCCTTGTTGTCTTATTTTCCTTACTAATCGTTGCTTCATATAGGACCTGTCATAATGGAGAACGATTGGGATGAGTGAAGAGAAAGCTGGACTCTTTCATCTTCTGCTACCACCTTCGGTTACCTCTGTTTCTTCTCAAGTAGCTTCAGTTTCTACTTCTTTAGATCTCTGACACTATAGACTAGGTCAACCTTCCTCCAACCGAATATCCTTTCTAAATAAAACAGTGCCTGGTATTAAGTCTTCATCACAGCTTCCTTGTAATGTTTGTCATCTTGCAAAACAACATAAGCTGTCATTTCCTATTAGTACTTCCACTTCTACTTGTTCCTTTGAGCTCATTCACAACGACATTTGGGGACCCTTTTCTATTCCATCACTTGATGGTTCTAGATACTTTCTTACGATAGTTGATGATTACTCCAAATGTACTTTGTTGTTTTTAATGAATCATAAATCTCAAGCTCAATATTATCTTCAGTCATTCTTCACTAATCAAGACTACCCAAACTGATAATGGTCTTGAATTTCAAATGAATTCCTTCTTTTCAGATCATGGGGTTATACATTAGAAAAGTTGTGTTTACACTCCACAACAAAATGGTGTTGTGGAGCGTAAACATCAACACATCTTGAACGTAGCTAGATCCCTTCGATTTCAAGCCTCTCTTCCTCTTGAATTTTGGGGTGACTGTGTACTCACAGCCACTTACCTTATTAACAGAACCCATTCTCCTCTTTTATTCAATAAGAGTCCTTTCGAACTTCTTTTCAACAAAGCACCATCATATGCTCATCTTAAAGTCTTCGGGTGTCTATGTTATGCATCCATACCATCTTCTCATTGCCACAAATTTGACCCTAGGGCTCGTAGGTGTCTCTTTCTTGGTTATCCACATGCCATTAAAGGATATAAGCTTTATGATTTAACATCTCATTCCACTTTCATTTCTCGGGATGTTAGTTTCCATGAGCATATTTTTCCTTTTCAATTTCAACCTTCTGTTGACATTTCTGCTTCTGTCTTGCCATGTGCTATTTCATATTCTTCTATTCCTTCTTTTCCAGATATCACGTCCCCTTCCTCTATTCCTAATGTTGAAGAATCTCCTCGTTCTTTACATAATACTGCTCCATTATCTCCATCCATCTCAGATCCTATCATACCTCCTTTGCCACTCAGAAGATCTCTTAGAACCTGTAGACCACCCTCATATCTCCAAAACTATCATTGTCATCTTGCTCACTCTTCCACCATCCCATCTTCCTCTTTGACAGACAATTTTCCTCTTGATTCAACCTCAGGTACAGCTCATCTATTATCTTCTACTTTGTCTTATCATCATCTTTCTGATCACTATTGTACTTTTGCACTATCCATTTCCTCTAACATTGAACCAACAACTTTTAAACAATATGTTCAAATAGCTGAATGGAGAGATGTTATGGCTACTGAGATTAAGGCACTTGAGTTGAACAACACTTGGCTTCTCACCTCCTTACCTCCTGATAAGAAACCAATTGGATGCAAGTGTGTTTACAAAGTCAAGTATAGGGCTGATGGGAGTCTTGAAAGGTTTAAGGTCCGGTTGGTTGCCAAGGGCTATACTCAAATTGAAGGCTTGGATTTTCAGGAAACATTTTCTCCCGTGGCAAAACTTATCACTGTCTGAACCTTATTGGTTGTTGCAACAATAAAAAAAATTGGCATTTACATCAGTTGGATGTAAATAATGCCTTCTTACATGGGGATTTGAATGAGGAAGTGTATATGGAACTTCCTCCGGGGTTTAATGGAAAGGGGGAGCAACGGGTATGCAAACTTCAAAAATCTTTGTATGGTTTGCGTCAAGCTTCTAGACAGTGGTTCTCTAAGCTTTCCTCTGTTTTGGTTTCTTTCGGTTATACAGCTTCAGCAGCTGGCCCTTCTTTATTCACTAGAGTTACAACTCAGTCATTTACTGCACTCCTTGTGTATGTTGATGACATTATAGTAGCTAGTGATGATTTAGTTTCTGTTGCAGCTGTTAAAAAGTTTCTTGATGATCCGTTTCGAATTCAGGATCTCGGTACTGTCAAATTTTTCCTAGGACTTGAGGTTGCTCGGTCTTCTACTGGAATCAGTTTGAATCAGAGAAAATATACTCTAGAATTACTCCAGGATACTGGTCTTCTTGGTGGCCGATCTGTTAAGACACCAATGGAGCAAAATTCTAAGTTTTCTTCTGATGCTCAAGCTACTCTTTTGACAGAGTCTTCTAGCTATAGACGGTTGATTGGAAGGTTATTGTATTTAACAATTACACGACCTGATATAACATATGTTGTCCAATTTTTAAGTCAGTTCTTGGACAAACCAACTCAGTTTCATTTGGCTGCAGCTACTAGAATTCTACGGTATCTTAAGAATTCTCCTGGTCAAGGGCTTTCTTTTCAGCTTCTTCTGCTCTTCATCTAAAGACCTTTTATGATGCTGATTGGGCTTCATGTCCTGATACTCGTCGATCAGTCACAGGGTTCTGCATTTTTCTTAGGGATTCCCTCATTTCATGGAGGTCGAAGAAGCAAAGCACAGTCTCTCGATCCTCTGCTGACGCCGAGTATCGAGCAATGGCTGCCACCACTTGTGAGCTTACATGGCTTCTTACTTTTCTTCGGGACTTGCAGATATCTCATCCTCAACCCTCTTTACTATTTTGTGGCAATCAGGCAGCATTACATATTGTTAGCAATCCCGTTTTTCATGAAAGAACGAAACATATAGAGATTGATTGTCATATTGTCAGGGAAAAATTACAAGTTGGTTTGCTTCGTCCCCTACATATTCCCTATTCTCTTCAGTTAGCTGACATTTTTACTAAAGCTCTCGGTTCTCAGCAGTTTCTTCATCTGTTGTCCAAGATGAGTCTAAATAATATTTACACTCCATCTTGAGGGGGAGTGTTGCAGCATCAGAATTATAGCTCAGCTTTAGTTAGATGTATTTGTTAGTTCAACTTATTAACTACATTCTGTTACAAATTGTAACGGGTACAACTAGCAAGCATTTTCATTCTTCTATTTAAGAAGACCTCATGTATATGTAAACGCCACTTTACTTGAATATAGTGCAATACAGTTAAAACATTCTTCCGCGTATACTCTGTTCTTCATCTTTTGACATCATGCATGTTAGAATTTCGCCTCATTATCCATATAAATGTTGTGTAAAATGGTTGTGAATGAAGCACATTAACTTGTAGATTGCTGGAAGTGAAGAGATGTTAGAAAATAAGACAGCAGCTGCATTTTGGGGTACCACTGTTATAAATACGAAATATTTTTTTTTGGGTGAATAAGTACGGAATATATAATTGCTACATAGAAACAAGTGAATGTACATATACCTTTCGGCTTCCTCTAGAAGTTTGGTTTTAGAGAGAGAAACTATGCCCTCTCTCTAGAAGTTTGGTTTTCCCTTCGCCTGAACCCCTTCCCCCTCACTGTTACTGGCCGCAGGAGGAGCCCCTGCTCTTCCCTCCGCCCCCTCTCTCCCTCTCCTCCCTTTCTCTTAGCCGGATTTCGTCATTTCCTCCCTTTTTCCTCTTCCTTTTGGGTCTCCCTCAGTGGCTATTTTTCAAGTCAGATCCCAACGTTCCAGATCCCTTTCTCTTGGCCATGTGCAGGAGGGGTGGGCTCAGCAGCTCCGGGCGTCCCTTTCTGGGACTTTTCGGTCGTCCATCGGCCGGCGCGTGCACCCACACGCGCGGCCACACGCGCCTCCCCTTTTGTGAATCTGTTTGGGTGGCTCTGTTTGTTTTCTCGGCCAGATGCGTTTTTTTAGTGTGTTGTGTTGTGGTTTGCTTGTGTTTGTGATTTTTATTTCTACAAGATTTTGTGGGAGGGTGCACATGGTGACCACCGAGCTAGCGACTCTGCTTCAGCACCTACTGTCCTGGTGGTTTTCGCTTGCTACTTCGCCATTTTTTTGTCATGAGTCTTGTTATCCATTTGTTCTGGTGCAGCTAGTCTTTCGGAGTTGTTGGATACTTGTTCGAAGACCGTATTTTTTAGCGGTGTTATTGACGGGTCTTTGGACCCGCTTAGAATCTACGGATCTTTGGATCCGTCTTGTTGAGGCCTTTCGATGTATCACTCGTAGGGCTTTAAGTGTTGTTGTATTTGAGTTTATGATTATGTTCTTTGTATCCAGCCTTGTAGGGTTGTCTGTCTTCAGCACTGTTGTATGTTTTCCTGTGAAATGAATTTCAAGTTTACTTAGAAAAAAAATATATAATTGCTACATAGCAAAACTCACGTAACAAGAAAAATAAAAGCAGGTATGCAAGCAGTACTCTTCGAACTATATACGTTGAAAAGAAGAACATGACCAAGGAGGAAAGGGAATCTTCGATTAGGATTAAGAAAGATTCGGAAAATATGAGAGACGAAAATTTCAAATATGGGTGGGTGATGGTTCAACTAAATTCTTGTGTTCAGTAAATCAAAAGAAAGCTTTGGACAAAACAAAAAACTATCTGAAAATGATATTTGAGATGTGGAGCTAGTTTAAATATTCAATTCAGTCATTATATTTTTCTGACTCGGTCGAGTCTGTCTGTGCATATAAATAAGTACAACTAATTTTTTTATTTAATAAAAAAATTAACTGTAAATCTAAATAATATTTCATAATAAGCAGGCGGTGAGCCCTTTGGCCGTAATTTATGAGACTAAAACATTTCTAGATATGACGTGATCTAATACATTTGCTTCATAGACACTTAATTAGTTCTATGTTTGTTTCATAGTTTTAAAAACAGTTTTTTATCCTAAAAATAAGTCTGAAATCATCACAACATAATTTTTTAAGTATAAAAATACTTTCAATTTTCAATAAACAAATTTATTCCATCATTATAGACTTATAAGATAAGTCTGAAATCATCACATGACATGACACTTTCAATTAGTTTCTAAGACAAGGATATGTTCGTTTTCACACTTTTTCAGGATTCTAAGTATATTCACAAATCTACCACCGAACATATTCAGAATTCAAACACAGAAACCAAAACATTTTACACAATCTCCAACAATTTTTTAATTTTTTATTTAACATAAATTTTCTCTCTATACTTTTTCAAATAACTCCAATATTTTTTTATTAAACAATTACATCAAATCATTTCTCTCTTCACTTTACACAAACACCAATAAAACACTATTCAACATAAAAATTCACAACTTCTCTAAAATCCTACATTTTTTTTCTCAAAACGAACATAACCCCAAACAACTATTATAAAAAAAAAAACATAAACAATTCATGTACGTCATAAAAAATGTTTTCTTCTGTACATATTTTTTTAATAATATATTTCAAATTTTGACTTTTCTAAACATCTTTCCACGAATCCCGCGGCCACCTTTCCTAATCACTTAGAAAAATATATCTAAAAGTATTTCTTAATCACAAAACTAACAAAAATTTTCCTTACCCAACGCTTTCCGTAGGGCCAGCAAGAGCTATATATATTATATAGCTGAAACAAAAAAAAAAATCAAATGAAGCTGACTCTTATGAGTCTCAGACGTACGTCTCTAGCTATGAAGCTGACTGTTTAATATTTTTTAAAACATTTTATCCTAAAAATAAGTCTAAAAGCATAAAATAATAATAATTTCGAATATTAAAAACACTTTCAATCTTCAAAAAATTAAAAAAAAATGTTATTTAATTATTAGACTATCATGAAAATTCATTAAACACCTCATAAAAAGTATTGTTTTATACATATTGCAATTTTTTTTCTAAATATCTTTCCACTAGTCCTGTAACCTTCACAATCACCTAAAAATATTTCTTAATCCTATAAAAAAAATACACAACGCTTTCAGTAGGTCTAAGGGCCAACCAGCAGAGTTAACATAGCCGAAAAAGATCAAATGAAATTGAAGAAAGAGTGGTGGTGCTTGTGCTTCAGTCAATATTCTTTGTACAAAAACAAACAAGCACCGGTTCACAACACGTGTAATCATAAGCACCGGTTCATACGTCTTATTTTTTCAGAAAAAAAAAATGATACAATTGTAGGTCCGTCTCCCCATGCCAACCAACCATTAACCTGTGTACGTAGCTATGTTTTCACAGAAAACGTTCCAAAACCTTCATCCGTTACTTGGGAACTTTTTGGCAGAGCTGAACCACATACAGTTGATAATTTTCAGCACAATAAATTGCAAATGTTAACTGCTATTGGATGACAATTTGCAAGCGTCGCTCTAAACTCTCGGAGCCATGGTTTTCCATCCACTGAAGTTGTTTCTTCCCTAACTACTTGATGATTCCCATTTTCTTGTTTCTACTAATGTCCTACGCTACTCAGTTATCCTTGAACTATCCGAATTTTTCTCAAACTGTTATACGTACTTAGCAGAAACGCCACTATCTCAGGTTCAATCATCCAACTCACACCAGATGCAGTAGACAACTCATGGGGGAGCCAAGTATTCAAAACAGGTGCATCTTTGGGATAAGGAATCAGGAAAAGTGGCAAACTTTGTCAAGGTTGAGCAACCTGATTGGGATAAAGTCTTACTCTTCCATCCGGCCGAGAGCATAAACAAACGGATCGAGCTTACATTCACATTTGGATTCAAGTGTAGGTCTGTCTCCCCCAACCAACCATTAACCAACAGAGCTATCTTTTCACATAAAACATTCCAAAACCTTCATCCAGTGTCATGACCCCGTGTCCGTATTAGCTTCTAAGCTCTTTTTACAGTAATAGAAATGCTATAAATGACAAGATTAGAGCACGTCTTTATCCTAAGTTTATTAAGACTATGAAATTTCCTTAAAATTTAAAACAAATACTACTAAAAAATACAGCACAAGTCTTGTACATATACTTAGAAGGTGAAAATAGAAATCAAGTTAAAGTCTTAAAGACATTGAAATATTTAAAAAGATAGTCAACCAATATGGGCGGGTACATGTTCTGAAAATAGATAGTAGCAAACGCAAAAAAAAAAAAAAACCTATCCGAAAGGGGTTAGAGATTAGGGAGGATCCTAAGATTCTTACAAAAGCAGGCTACTAACTGGTGAGCCTATCAAAATCTATAACCCTATTGTTCAGGAGTTATATACATACATGTCATGAAAATTAATAAAAACAAAAAATTATTCTTCCTCATCAGTCAGGGTGAGGTCCACCCAGTTAGGGTCAGCGTGGTTCTGTCCAAGTGGGTCTGTCACGTACTGGGGAACAGTAAGAACATTTAGACGCAGATTCTTCGGGACTAGGTAGGGTTGGTGATCCATAATCACGTCCAATCCTTCGAGACTAGGACTCGAACATGGATGATCAGGATATGGGTGAGAAGCTCATGGGAAATATAGGATTCAAACAACGTCATTTTCTGTCTCAATGATAGATATACAATATGGACAAGGAAACAGAGTGAGTTTTAAGGACTCAGTAAGGTGGGACAGGGGCAAATGATGATAAACAGTAAGAGATACAGTACTTACATATTCAGGAGACAGTTGATATTTTTAGAAGCAATACCAGTCATTATCACATGATAAGATGCAGTATGATGTATGACAAGGTTCTGCATCCCGCTACCCTGCATTAAATGGATAGTCCTGTGTTATCCATTGCACCAGAACATGAGTAAAGACTCTCCTATTGCCTTCTACCCGGGGGGTCATCCACTACCCTGTAGTAATGGTTGCACTCCTCTAGTGATTGGTACCGTCACCCATTACCACTGCTTTTTTTGTCATTGATACATATGCCATGCTCATGTATGCAACATTTGATATCATTGATGTACATGTTTCATACAATGCATATATTGTCATGTCATATAAACTATGCTTGTTATCATTTACAAATTTCACATTTTTCGTTAATCATGTGTACTTTATACCCTAATCTCAATTACTAGTCACATGCATTTTATTCACATGGAAATTATTCGTGTAATCACATTTTCATATCTTGTATTTTATTTTAAAGGCAATGATACTAAGTCTTACTTAAGCCAAGATTTGTCAAACTAACATTTTCTAAATCAGTAAGCAAATCAATAAATCTTTTTTTAAGAAATTCTAATATTTAAACAAAGGCAAGTCCAACAACTTATACAAGAACATATTATCTTATTTAGACTTTTCAAGTCCAATAAGGATATAAACTTGGGCTTCACTTGTAAGCTCATGTCTTATGATGTTTTATGAGTTTCAAGGCCCATACAAGTTAACCCAAACATTAGAAATAAAGTCCAACCCGTTTTGACCCAAAATTACCCGTTATACATAAAAGCTTCATTTTGACAGTGATCTTCGAATGCTAAGAACTTTCTCATCCTAACTCCTTTTGATCTAAAATTTTTACCATAGATTCCTAACTATGTATTGTAATAGGCCTCCAAAATTAGTGTCAAAAGAGGTTGTTTGATACATGTGATAATTCCCTAAGTGTACTGTCCTCACAGAACAATAAAATTAGCCTATATGTTGTCTAATTTGATTTTACACGTGAACTCTTGCATACAACCATCCTTAAGTCTTCCAATACCATTTTAATCATCTAGCTTTCATAATATGTACACATTACCACCAGATCACACAAAAATCATCCTAATGCATCTAAAATCAAGTTTAACAATAACTACTTTTATTTGCACAAATTTCTCGCATCTAACCAATCTAACGTTCATTCTAACAACATACTTAGCATAACCAAATATTTCAGATCCCAACCTAGCATTTTTCTAGCCTAAGTACATCAAAATTCCAACATTCATCACCAAATGGAAACTACCCTTACCTCGTGATCTTCTTGACTCTTTGATGACTTCTTGAATATCAAAAACCTAGATTAATCTCACTGTTATTATCAATATTCAAAATAATAACTTCAAAAGACCAAAGCTCAAGATACTTCAACCACCTTCCAATTTCTTCAAAAAAATTTCTTTTTCTTCTCTTTCAGGGTTCACGCTCCTTTCTCTCTCATTTCTCTCCTTTCTCTTCACTTCTCTAGCTCACTCTCACTCTCACTCTCTCTATCTCTATCTCTTGCTACTTCCGAATGAAGGTATGAGGCTCTTCCTCAAATTTGCCTCCTATTTATACTACCCTTGACCTTAGTTAGATCATTAGGGTTAGTTCAAGCTTCCTAGGGTTAAATAGGTTACAATGATCTTGTCTAAGGGTAGCTTAGGTGGCCTATGCAAGCTAAGAGAGGGCCTTGGGGGTGTTGGAAGGCAGGAACTTGGAGAACTCCAAGTGTTGCATGGTGTTGCATGAGATAATGAATATACTAATATAAATTTTAGAAGAAGTTGTTATTGTATTTCTTTTAGAGAAGATTGGGGGTGTTGGGAGGCAGCAATTTGAAGATTAATTTTGGAGAAGTTATTATTGTATTTCTTTTAGAAGATCTTCATCGATGTTGAAAAATATTGGATATATTAATATAAATTTTAAGACTCCGACTGATAATTTTTGGGCTTATTATGGCTTATGAATATTTTACTAAGATTATAAAAATTAATTTTAAAATATTAAAACTTAGATAAATAATTAAATATTATTTTATATAAAAATCTATCGCATGAAATTTGAGTCTGTCACGTAATTATAGTATAAAACAAGGAGATAATATATTGTATAAAAAGTATCAAAGTGCATTTACTGTTGCTCTTGTTAGGTAACGTGAACATACGATGCCCACGTGGAAAGTGAAGACAGATTTCTTGTTCATTGTACTGCAATACCATGATCGTGATCGCTAACTTCTCTATCTGGTATATATATATATATATATTGAAGGTTGTTGAAGTTTTTAGGAAAACGAAGAGATTCTGTTGAAAGTAGGAGAAGGTTGATAAGAAAAAGTTTGAGAGATTTCGGAGAAAGGAATGCAGGTTTTTGGTTTGAGAGAATAGTCTGAGAGAATTTGAAGGCTGAGAAGTATTCGATGCGTGAAATGAGAGACTAAATAAACGTTTATATAGAAAAGAGAGAAGAGAAAAGGACGATAAATGTCCTCTGATATTTTTGAACAGGAAGGGTATTTTTGGAAAAGAGAACCGTAAGTAAAACAGTACCCGACGACAGAGTACTGTAGATGAATAGTGATATTTGTCGGGAATAGTAGATGAACAGGAAAAGCAATAGTATCTTGAACAGTGCTTTGTCGGCAACTGTCGGCATAACAGTAATCTTCAGCTTGAAAAGACTATCTTGACCTTAATATTCAGATATTTGTCCTAGATATCTTGAAGAATTACATCTCTGACATTATTGATATTGACGTCATGCTTGCATCATCAAAGGAACTGTTGGTTTATAGCATTTATTTCTTCATCGGATAAATGAACTTTGTATCCATCATAAGGGTCTTGAGCATCTTGATATTGTGGTATTGGACTGAGAGCAGAACAAGGTGCCGAGGTGGCATTATTTTCATATTATTTTGCTCAAAAAGTTCGTATTAATTTAGCCAATGAAGAAGGTGTTATTTTATATGATTCTTATACTTATGGTGAAATAATTAGCATTATTAATCGTACTAGTTTACTTATTTGCAATGATATTAAGTTAAAGAAAACAATAGAATTAGAAAGAAAACATACTCATAAAGAATTAGGTCATTTTTGTGAACAATACGGTTACTCCATTCCGATTGCTCCCTCTAAAAGAAGAAAACATGATAAATATTATAAATCTAAAAAGTCAAAATATAATAAGTATAAAAAATGGTTTAATAAATCTAAATATTCTTCTAAACCTAATAAACCATCTTCCTCTAAACCATTTAAGAAATTTAAAAATCAAAGAGATAAAAAAAAATGTTGTTTGCTGGAAATGCGGAAAAACTGGTCATTTTGCTAAAAAAAAGCTTGATTTAATAAATCGTCTTGAAATTTAGAAACACAAAGTACTATTGCCAGAACTTCTTGCTTTACAGTACTATACTTTTGCTGCGTTATATTCCATACATGAATCGTACTATTTGTTCATTGTCATCTGGATGCATGCGTTGCTTTAATATGCCACCATAACCTATATTAGATGCATCTGTTTCTACAATTTTAAATGCATGAAGTGATGATATTCCAAGACAAGAAAAATGTTTTACATGCTTCTTTATTTGTTTAATTATTTCTGTGTGTTGATCAGTCCAAGGGGAAGTTTTTTTCTTTAATCTATCAAACAAAGGTTTGCATATTTTTCTTAAATCTTTATAAAATTCACCAATGTAATTTAAACTACCCAGAAATCTTTGTAATTGTTGTTTATCAGTTATTTTATCAGGAAATTTATCGGCAAATTCAATAGCGCGTGATATTGGTGTAATAGTACCTTGATATATGGTATGACCTAAAAATCTTATTTTTGACTGAAATAATTTTATTTTATGAGCAGATACAACTAAACCATTTTTTTCAATGATCTTTTGAAATTTATTCAGATGATACCAATGTTGTTTTATTGATTTAGAAAAGATCAAAACATCATCAATATAAACTAAAGCAAAAGAATAATAGAGATTAAATATATCATTCATAATGTTTTGAAATTCAGAAGGGGCATTTTTCAAACTAAAAGGCATAACATTCCATTCAAAATAACCGAAAGAAACTGTAAAAGCAGTTTTATATCTATCTTGTTCAGCAATTTGTATTTGGTAATATCCATACTTCATATCAAATTTAGAAAAAACACAAGCATCATGCAATCTGTTAAGCAAATATTTTTTATTAGGGATTGGATATCTTATCCATCTTAAAACTTTATTTAAAGGTTTATAGTTAATAACAAGTCGAGGGACACCACGTTCCTTTTCAGCAGCATTCATTACATAAAAAGCAGCACAACTCCAAATAGACTTAGAAGGACGAATTAATTTTTTATCAATTAAAGACTGAATTTCTTTTTTACAAATTTATAAATATTCATTATTCATTTGTATGGGTCGAGCTTTTGTAGGTATATTTTTCTCGAAAAAATCAGGTTCATAAGGAAGAGTAATGATATGTTGTTTTCTATTCCAAAAAGCATTAGGAACAGAGGAGCAAATAGTATCTTCTAATTTTTGTTGATATTTTTTTATTGCTTGTTGTAACTGTTCATTATTAATCTGTTCATCGATTTGTTTATACATGATTTCTTTCTGTAAATGTTGTTTTTTACGAAAAACCAAAGTTTTTTCTTGATATTAAAAATAGAATCAAAATCTTTACGAAGTGCGTCTTTGTTAATAGAAAATTCAGACTGTAACATATTTATAGAACGAGAACGTTGTAATGACATAATTTCAGATTGTGTAGGAGAAGTTTTAAAAACTTGTTCATTTTCATAAACTGGATTTTGTACAGAATTATCAGATGATTTTATACCAACAGGAATATGATGAATATTTTGAGGTACATACGTAGGTATATATGGAGGTATTGAAAAAGTATTAGTGCGAAAAGAATTTAAAGCATTTCATTAGGCATTAATAAACCATTAAATAATTGGGTAATACCTAAAGTAAAAGACTCTCAATTATATAAAAAATCAACATTTGCTTTTAATGCAGATTATGCTATTAAAACAATAGAACAATTAATACCAATCGGTAAAGAATATAAAACAATTCATTTAATAAAAACAGACATGATACGTAAACATATTAATCAAGGTTTTAAATACATGCACATGGGTTTGGTTCAAGTTGCTGCTACTCTTTTAATTCGTCAAGGTTTAAATACTTCTGTATTATTATGTTTAAGAGATGTTAGACATAATCAATTTTCTAATTCTTTGTTTGGAATTGTTGAATCCTTTTTACATCAAGGTCTAATATATTTTAATTGATATTCCTGTTTTACCTTATCTTTGTTTGATCCTACTATTTTACATCTTTTAATATTAAATATTAAGCCATGTTTCAGCCCGTGTTCTTTTCATGTTTTTATAAAAGAATCTGTCTACTCATTCATTTTAAAAATAAGTAGAATCAAGAAAGAAGAATTTATATCATTTCTTATATATAAATATATATATATATACCAATATTATCTGCATTTCGAGTGACGGGATTCCAATGACAATTCGGTGAGAGAAAGCTGTGGGTCCGGGGCCCACACTTACCCGGACAAAAGAGTCACGTCCTCGTCCACGTATATAGGTTAACTTTTCTGCAATGAACAGGTGAAGGACCTGTACCTCTTTGGCTCTTTTGCTCCCTCGGTACTCTCATACTTCGAACCTGAAAAGCTTATTTGCCTCTCAGATTCAGTAGACTGCACAAACCGAACTGCCGAGAAAAGAGTGCCGACTTGTCCCTTCAGTATGAACAGGCAATTAGTACCCAGTGGTTTTTAAGCTGTATCCTTATAGAATTCAGGCTGCTGCTGCCTGACAGTGACAAGGTGCATTGGAAATCACAGGCGAGGATTCCTATAATTCGGGTGCGCTCTCTTACTTTCGCTCTAAATTGTCCCTGCCACGGTCAGGATCCCGGTCCGGAGCGATAGTGCCATAGGTAAATGCATTTTTTTCCCTAGGGCTAGGCGCGCGATCGCCTGTGCATTCATAGAAGATTAGAAGGGACTTTTCACGTAATTAGAGTATGATTATATGGATCGAAGACTGCATAGAAAAATAAAATGGATCGAAGACTTTTTCTGTGTAAGAGTCTCCAGCTACGGGCACATTCTCTACTCAGTAGGTATTCGCTGCAAGTGATAAACAGGAGTACTGTTGTTGTCGCATATGCTTACCCTGTAAATCCTGTGTTCAGTAGGGACCCAAGTCAATAGATTGGCATTAAATTCAATATCTCCGTTCAAGGCTATTAACAACGTAAAACCTTTAAAAAAATTGGCATTTCACCTTTGATGACAAGTGGGTGCACTAATTTTTTAAAAATATATATTAAAATTACTTTTTACCTTTTTTTCCCTT
This sequence comes from Myrica gale, assembly GCA_963930655.1. Classification (NCBI taxonomy): domain Eukaryota; kingdom Viridiplantae; phylum Streptophyta; class Magnoliopsida; order Fagales; family Myricaceae; genus Myrica; species Myrica gale. The sequence continues at coordinate 11,068,436 of OZ005611.1, forward strand.
TCTTTTTTCTCTAAAATTTATCTCCCCTCTTCTTTACTTTTCTTTCTTTGTACCTAAATTCCTCTGTTCATTATTTCTCACTTCCTCACTCACACAATTTTATTATTTAGATTTTTCTCAAATATAGTTTCTATTTTCTCCCTCCCACTATTTTAACTCATATACAAAAAAAGTTCAACATCCATACTCAAAGCTTAGAATACAACAAAAAGTTTATTTTGCACATACAAAAATTATCTTTAAAGTTAATAGATTTTTTTTATTGAAGATTAAAATATTTTGTAGGTGAAAAAATCAAGTTTGGGTTGGGACAATATTTTAAAAATAAAAAACGTTTTTAAAATCATTAACGCCTTGAGTTTAGAAAACATGGATGAATTGAAAACATCTATGCCCTCTATTTTACATGTAACGGTCCAGATCTTAAGAATTGCAGTGCAGGGGATGTGGATCAGGTTTCTCTGTGCTTTTTCGTGCTTCGCTAAGCAGGCGTACCCCGGCCCAGGTTTGTAACTACGCTTGTCTGACTCCGACCACGCATTCTTAGCAAAAAAAAAAGACTCCGACCAAGCGCGAGGACACCTGTAATACGAAAGATTGTCCTTTTAGGTGATCCTCTACCTCCTGGTACCCGTCTATTGCTTTATCTATCCTATAGCCTATAGCAATAGCCAATAGATACTCCAGAAACCACACCATAATGGCCTAAATAATCGAAAACCCCACGAGATCGAAGTTCTTTCGTTGGGGGCAATGGCGGGGGACGGCCACATGCTTCAGACCACTAGCAATTCCAATTGCAGTAGCCATAACTCGAAGAAAGCAAAAGATAAGAAGAAGAAGAAGCGTGGTGGGAGCAAGAAGAAGATGACCGCAGAACAGACTCTGGCTTTCAAGTCTGTGAGTGAATGGGTGTTCTTGGATCAGCCTTCTTCCTTGCCCCCTTCTGCTGCTTCCTTTGTTGTGGATGACTTTGGGGTGCAGAAGTCTCTGGGAAAAGGTGGGGAGACGTTGGTGTTCGAATTGCATTCGCATTCAAAATCCAGTGATGGGTTCTTGTCGCCTGTGAAACTGGTTGAGAGGGCTCATGGGAATGGGGTCAGTTTCTTTGAAATTGTTCTAGCTGTTCTATACTTCGAATGCATTTGTGAAATGGGTTTGCTTTGTCTGTGTAAATATGTTTTTTTTCCCGATTGTTCAATAGATTTGGAATGACATGCGGGAATACTTTAGACGGTAAATTCTCTCCTTCGGATTTTATGATATTGTGAGTTATGAATTTGTTCTTTGAAAGTATTATGGGCTCGGCTGCATTCGCATTCAGTCTGTAAGAGGATTGCTTCTTCTTTTTTCTTATTTTTGTTCTCTGGGAAACTACCCTGCACTGTATGGTCGCTGTCTGAACAATTTGTCTCTTTTCTAGCTATAGCAGGTAAAGTTGCAAATTCATTATTGTCATCAAATTTCATTCCTTTGCCACCCTCAAAGGTGTTAGACAATATTCCCTAATCATCGTCATGGACTTCAATTTTGTCTTAATTTCTACTCATAGTGATAAGATACAGCGTCTGAATCTGTGGTGTAATGAAGTAAATCAGAAACATTTGAAGGTGCTATTGGTTAATGACACAAATAAGGACAAGCTCAATCTAGAGGTCTGCTGTCCCTGTCAGGGGGTTTTCTTCCAGGGATAGAATTCTTTGAGAAACTGGTCAGCCCCCTTTGATTCAGGAAATAAAGTTCTTTAAGAAATGAATTGTCAGACTTCAGGAAACTGTTGACCCAGTGGCTCATACTCTCTCTCTTGTTCTCTCTTTCTCATGTCTTTGTATGTAAGTGAATGTGCGTTTCTTTTACACTAACCCTTGAGAAAGCACCCTTTATTTATGAATGTAACTAGTTCAAGTTTTTATGATTAGCGCCTATTGACCAAAAGATGAGGGGAGTGGTCCCTATTGAAGAAAAGATGAAAGACAGTCATTAAACTTTCATTTGGACATGTTCAATGGTGAGTGATTTGTGCACCAATGAGTAAGTTTTTAAGTGAAAAAAATTGAGAAGACATAGAGGGATCTTTTGAAAAAACATTGGTACCTAGTGAAGAAGGATGTGATAAATGGAGAGGTACATGTATGAATTTTGATAGACTACAAGGGTGGAAAAGAACAGATATGACCAATCCTGATTAACCAAAAATGGATCCTTAGACCCCGGCCCTGATTTAATTGGGATACGGCTTCATTTAGTTGTAGAAATGGTTCAGGTTTACATGGTTTATGAGGCAAAAGATTTTGATGATATCTATAAACCAAAAAAGCATGGTACAAGTTTATGTTGGTTGGAGGTCAGATATGTGTTTCTTTTGTATCATTGGAGGGCCAATACATGTAAACATAAACAGATGCAGAGAAGAAATTTTGAGTCTATATAGTAGATTTTAGAATTTCCTGGGATCTGGATTCTGATGGACCTTCAGTTTTGATTAGTTAACCAGTCATTTTTACTGCTGGCTGTGAAAATCAAATTGTTTTCTCCTTGAGCACGCCCAGAAACTGGATGAGAACAACCGTAGCTTGTGGAACCTTGCTGTATTTGAACCTAGTATGTTTGCTTGATCAACCTCAGCCCAACTAATTTCCGATATCGATTGAAAAACATTTGGGTGAATTTGGCTCGGTCAAGGTACAGAGAATTTTGGATGTTATCCGTGATCTATTCTGATATTTTGAGTCTTGAACACTTTATAAGATATTTACAATTTATTAATTAATATGCTCATAACAGGTGAAAGTTCTTGCTCTGACAGATCATGACACAATGTCAGGCATCCCTGAGGCTGTAGAAGCTGCTCGAAGATTTGGCATCAAGATTATTCCTGGTGTTGAAATCAGTACAATGTTCTCTCCGAGGTAGTTTTCTGAATATAGGACTTTAGAAGGCTTATACATGCAAACATATCAATAGATATGTGCATGTACTTGTGGTTTTTAGCAGCTGTGCTAGGTGAAAGCTGTGGGAATTTTTCTCCCTTTTTTTTCTATGTAAAACCATGTCTGTGATTTTAAATCCCAAGAATTTCAAGAAGCAGTTTTGTTGTGAGGATTATCCTCTTCCATTCCTTTTTGTATGCCTCTGATGTTTTTTGAATTGATCAACAGTGGAGAGTCTGAACTAGAGGAACCAGTGCACATCCTTGCATATTATAGCAGCTGTGGACCAGCAAGGTCTGAGGAGTTGGAAAAGTTCTTGGGTCTTATAAGAGATGGACGATTCCTCCGTGCGAAGAACATGGTGTCTAAACTGAACAAGCTTAAGCTACCTCTCGAGTGGGAGCATGTCGCTAGGATAGCAGGCCAGGGAGTTGCTCCTGGGAGAATGCATGTGGCCCGTGCTATGGTTGAAGCAGGCTATTTAGAAAATCTGAAACAAGCTTTTGCCCGATATCTTTTTGATGGTGGACCTGCTTACTCTACGTAATATTCTAGGCTTATCATTAAGTATTTCTTCGTTATTCTTGATGCATATCTTTTAGTGAGGATTTATGTCATATATGGTTTCAGTGGAAGTGAGCCTCTTTCAGAGGATGCAATACAGTTGATATGTAATACAGGAGGCGTGGCGGTACTAGCTCATCCATGGGCACTGAAAAATCCTGTTTCCATTATCAGGAAGCTGAAAGCGGCTGGCCTTCATGGGATGGAGGTTTACAGAAGTGATGGGAAAATAGCAGGTATCTTCTTCATTTTGCTCGGTGTTTTTTTATTCTTTTTTGTTCTTCTGTAAGACATCAGGCTTCCACTATTATGTGCAACGAATCTCTAGAAAACATTGGCATGAGAATGCGTCCATCATAGTTCTTAATGAATGGAGAGAACTCTGAGGATCATTTGCCTGAAATAGTCAACAATCTGTTTTTTTATGGTCTATACACTAGAGAGCCTTGTTGACCAGATCATGATCCTATTATGCTGGACCGCTGGCAATGCTGGTAGTAGGATGGAAATTCATATAATTGAAACTCATGGAGCCTCACCCTTTTGAGTATATTCTTCATCCGGCACTTGTATTGTTGTTCACGTGTTTGTTCAACAGTGTACAGTGACCTAGCAGACGCTCATGGTCTTTTGAAGCTTGGAGGATCAGACTTTCATGGAAGAGGCGGACAGGGTGAGTCTGAACTTGGAAGTGTGAACCTTCCAGTATTGGCTGTTCATGACTTCCTTAAGGTAGCTCGGCCAATCTGGTGTGGCGCCATCAGGGATATTTTAGGGAGCTATGCTGAGGAGCCTTCTGAATCAAATCTAGCTAGGATTACAAGATTTGGGAGGACCCGGATTTTCAAAGCAGGTTCCTTGAATTGTGATAAAGACTTGGTTGATCTTTGCTTGTCCTTGTGGTTGACCAATGAAGAGAGTCAAACTGCGGAGTTTGAAGCCATCAGGTTGAAGCTTTCCCATATCTCCAGTAATCAGGGAGGAATTCAGGTTCCTATCGAGATCAAATAGCACAGAGAGTTGCTTTTCTGTACTATTTTCTTCATAGGCCGTTACATTCATTTTGTTCTTCAAATTCATTTTGGCATATTCCAAAGTACTGCATACTACTATCATACTCAAAACAAAAACAAAAAAAGATGAAAAGCTCCTCTCTTATTTTTATGACTTGAAAGGAACTTTCTCCATTTGTCTCGACCCGATCGTTGAGAAGCCTAAACATCCGTCAGTTTTACCAAATGGAGAATCTTAATCAGCTAGTCGTACGAGGTATTGATAGTGATCCTCCACGCTCAGACAATAGAATAAGATATGATGAGATAGAATTATAAACAAGGCGGATGGAACAGGCGGCCTGCTCGATACTCGGCGTTTGAAGCCACCTTCACTAGTATCAAACCCCTTATATGTAGGAGTTTTTTTTTAAAAAAAAAAAGGTGGAGGGGGGCGACCAGTAGCCTACTACCCTTGGCCGTGGCCATAAGAACCTTCACGTAGAATATTTGGATTTAATCTTAGGTATCATCCGCGAAATGTGGAACCAGTCACTGGAACTCCATAAGAGTGCAATTGATTTTAAAGGTAGAAAGGTTGGATCCATAGCCCCTATACTTACTCTTCCGTTCCTTTCTCAGATTCACAAATCAATCGGGCTACCACTCGTGGTTTTGTGAAGGAATTGAATCTACTAGGAATCAATTAATTGTCAATAAGTTGAATATACTATGAATATTGCCAATAAGACCAAAGTAGCATGAGAAATGGTAAATATGTTATCAATTGGATAATAGCATGTCTTACAGGTTTGAACTCCCCATCAAAATCTGAAGGATTTAGAAAGTGGATCAAAGTCAAGAGGACAGGAATAGGCCTTCAAAGTCCTTGGTTTTCTATTTTTCTTTTTCAACTTCTGATTCCTGGGTTTTTGTTGAATTAGATCTGTTTAAAAAATAGCAGTGACGCATCCTCCAATCAGTAGCTCAAAATAGCTATTGGGTATCATTCTCTGTGATCCACCTCCTGCCATCGACTCCAGATATTGAAGTCATATTCATTCCCATTTTAAACCACGAAGATAAGTTCAGGCGCTATTTACGCCTGCAAAATAGAAGTAGCCACTAGCCAGAAGCAAACGGGCATTTTTAGACATTTCTGGGAGAATCCCACCATCACCGGCCGTTCAATTTCTTGAGAGCAATTCTTGGTAACCACCTATATAACATGCAAGAGAATGTAAGTTGAATTTCGGTTGCATATCCGATAGTCGATTGAGTATATGCACCGGATCCAAAAGGAATTATTTGACCCTTTTGACTCCATTACGAAGGGAAACGCGATCTAATTTTCAAGAAAATTGAATTGTCAACTGACGCTCCAAATGATTAGCAACAGAAATATGAATTTTGACCTCATTTCCTTAGGAATATAGCCTCGAAAAGAAAAATCAAGTGTGCATACAAGTCTCATGGATACAACAACCACCGCCCTCGCGACAAAATGATTCAATGATTTGTCTACGCCACAAATGTCTCCTGCAGAAGCCAACAACCATATTGCAGCAACACGTGTAGAATTGCCAAAAATATCAGGCTATAATTGCCGATTCACATTGTTTTCTTGATCACTTTCTGACCATGATAGATGAATGAATCTATTATTCCCGCAACAGTGAAAATACCTACGCAAAGAGGTATAAGAGATCAGAGATCGCAAGTAATACAATTACAGTATTAAATGCATAACAAGTTCCCAATTTGTGTTCCTTGCCTTAAATTTTTTGAAAAGTCCTTCAATGATCTATAATAAATCCAATACTGGCATAAATTATAGGCTTAATTACTCTAATAGTCACTGGTGTATTGCTGGATCCCAAACAAGATTACATAAGCTCCACCTTATTAGAGCTGTGGTATATATTAGTGCCCTTATGTCTGACATAGACCACCTTATTAGACAAATAGATTTTTAGAACCCATCAAGATGGAGGCACCTAAGTTAAATTTTCAGGTTTTTCAGTGGACGGGGAGGGGCCCGTGTTGTTATTCAGCTTCTTTTCCTTGATTCTGTCTAGAATGGTAATTTTACGATTTAATTTCTGGTCTCTCTAGTAATTTGGCAATGAATTTTCTTTCTTCTTTGATATAATCACTTATATATATATATATATATATATATAAAGAATAATTTATAAAATAATCTAAGGGAAAAAATGCACCATCACCTGAAAAGCAATGATTTAATCAAGTACGATATCAGAAACATTTTTTTTTTATAAGTAAATACGATATCAGAAACATGAGCTTTATCTGGTGTGAGCTGAAAACTATCAAAATCTCTCACGAGTAGAACACACGATGGAGGGGATAGAGAGAGAGAGAGAGAGACCGAGACAGAGAGATAAAGTTACCTCCAATTATTGCAGAAATATGGGTCATAAAATGTAAAAATGGAACATGCTCCTCTTTAAAGGTCACCTGCACCACGATTAAAAATACAAGTAAAAGATCTGCAACATGATGCAGACAATTTTGGAGTTTATCTCATTCAGATAACAGTATGCTTCATCTTTTATCAACCAAAGGTGTGCAAAGAGCTTCTAATTACTTTTCAAATTTTTTCAAAGCAACTAAGCCCCATGAAAGATGCTTTGGGATCACCACATTCAGTACAACAGAGGCGCACACATTTTCTACCTGTAAACAAGCGTAAAGTGTTTCTAATCTACCTCACTTTCACTGCATCCACAGATTTTATTATTTTTGGTCGTTGTCCATATGTGGTGATCTCATATCAGTGTGGATGCGGCTACGATGATATGTGCATAGAATTTTCTCTTGACGGAAAACAAATATAGAAGTGGAAAAAGAAAAAGAAGAGAATAAAAACAAGTAGAAGATCCTTCATCAATGGTGCCTAAAGAACCCATACGACATGAAAGATTCCAGAACCTAATTTCATACAGCCTGGTAGCTAGGGACAAAGATACTACCTTAATTGGAGAAATATCATAAAAGAAGAAAACTCCAGGAAGAGACTGCGAATAACCCACATCTGCGGTCCTCAAATGCTCTGTCACAGAATACTGCAAAACACGATTGAAGGTGCATCGCAGGGCATGATGTAATCTAAAAAATAATATAAAGGAAGAAGAATGCGTCATCTTCAATTTGTTTTACAGGTACCTGATTTGACTGGACAGTACGACCTCTAATGCTGGTGTATATAGTAGGAACCACCTGCAAAATTTAAAACGAATAAGTCTAAAAATCTTTGCTTAAGAATATGGGATAATTATGAGAGCATCAATGCATATAGGGGTAAACCTTGAAGCACAGAGGCACATGCATTCATGTATAAACTACAAACACTCAAGTCAGGGATGAAGCCAGGATTGAATCTTAGGAGGGCCAGTTACACATAAATAAATTTTGGGGGGCCAAAATACAAGAAAATCATTAAAAACTGCTAAAGGGGAAAAATATTGAAGGATTTTTGGTATAGTTGGGGGCCCATCCGCCGGCCCCCTAGCTCAGTCCCTGACTCAGGTCACCTTCCAATAATCCATTTCGAAATTATAGCCATAGAAACTGCCACAATGATTTCCTAATATAAATGATACTGATTCCAACTACAAACAATGCAAGTGGGAAACCCATTGCTTTGCTAATACGAGTCAAAGCAAAATAATAATTCTATTAATACTTGACATTCTTTTAAAAAAGGACAGCATTCTTCAAATGGGTTAAAGAAATTAATATCCTACAATGATTTCCATGGGAAAACTTAGGTGTTATGTGTTATGATAGCTGAAGATTTCCAATCATTATTTTTTTCAGATATTAATAGAAAGTTCTTGATTTTAAGTAAGATATCACTAAGTTTTCACGATACAACATCAAAATAATATATCTTCTATAAACAGGAATAGACCATTCAACATTGTTCATGAAACCTGAAAGACAAAAACGTAAAATGAACATTACGAACCTTGATGAAATACTGGTACATACCATTTGATGTTTCAGGCACCCAATGTACCCTGAAAAGGAATTGGTGAGTTAGAAAAACGTATATAAAATATTAAAGCAAACAAAATGCTCTTAAATTCAAGATTTTTGCTTTGATTAGACGTTAAGAGGGTTATTTACGTAACTAAAAAAAGATTATTTACAACACACAAAATTCTGCTCAGTATAACTCTTCCTTTTTGATGTAGATACACGTTGCATCAATAAGAGGAAGAAAGACAAGCAGCAAGAGTACACAGAAAGCAACCACGAAGAAGAAAAATGGTGCATAGGAAATACAATTACAAATTTCAAATAGGGCAGCCACAACCAGGGATCAGCACATCTCATTCAATAACATTGCTGACTTTATTCAATTTGACTCAGTATGACATTAATGAACCATAGAAAATATGTCACCCAATTCTGGGCTTGTAAACAGCTGTGCAAGATAAGAAAGAAACAATTACCCATCAAGGGGATTTACCAAGCCGGGGAAGTGGTCACCAAAAGCCAATTTGTTGATCCTATGACTTATCTGTATCACGCATAATAAAAATAAAATTCAAAGAAAAATGACAAAATTATTATAAAAAAATCACATAATAGAAGTATTGCTTCTTTTTTCTTTCTTTTTTTAACAAAAGAAATAATAGGACCAAGATAATCTTACATTATGACTATCCCTTTGCAAAGCCAGCAAATCGTACACATGAACATTTGACTGATGAAAGCTTTTCCCAGGTACAAAATGAAAATTTCCGGCGACTTTATTAACTTCTAGTGATCCATATATATTACATCCTTCACCTTCTTCACCTTTCACTTTTTGGATAAAACCTTCTCGTTCGCACTGTAAAACTGAGGACGAATAAGAAACTCCAAAACAATATAAAGCTGCAGAAAACACTCCCTTAGCTCGGGAACTAAAATATTCCACAAACAGATATTTAGCTTAAGATTCAGCTATGATAGAAACCACTTATCCAATTCCACAATAGAAACTCTAATATATTTTGTCGACTATTACAAATATCAAACATGGGTGACCTTAATTTTTACTCTTACGATCCAAGAAAAAATGGGAGTCTGCACCAAAAAATGCCCTGAAAAGGTAGAGTACAAACTAACCTGGTCTATCAGATCCATATTTGTTAATGCCCAACCTTTTTTCGTATATGCTTCACGAACTTCTTCGCATGAGTTACAGCAATCATCATCGGACTGCAAAAGAGAGAGCAAGGGAAATGTACACATTATATTTCAAAAGGATTCTCATAATGAAAATTAGCCACGCAACACTACCAAAATCCAAGATATTCATGATTCATATACAAAAGAATGCCACAAATCCAGAAGATTTTCTAGTTAACCAGTTTGATGTTCCGCATTTTCCCTAATATAGCACTGTTGCATGCTTCAGAAATTATTAAAAGAAAATGTAGCAACACAAGGGATACCAGATGATCAATTGTACCATTTCTGCACCATAACATGAACCACAGTATTTTTCATTGTGCTCAAGCCTGCCACCATGTTTCTGTAAGGGCTTCTCAATCTGCATCAGAAAAAAAATGAAGGTAAGAATAAGTAGATGGAAAGCAAACATGAGTAAAAAGAAGATTAAGGATGGTCTTTTCTTCAATGAGCTTTTCTGTTTAGTGAAAATAGTCACACCTAAGAAAACTATTATTCTATGCGTCATAAATTACAGAACAGAATACACAGTATTATGCGACAATAGTAAACTGAAATACTGAATTGGAATGCAACATGAGGACAATAGTGAATCTCGATGGTTCCCCTTGGTAGCAAAATGAGCAGGCAGCATGTCATCCATAGACAAGACTGACAGCACTATAGGCTTCAAAACAATCGTTCAAACCATTTGCCCCCTAATTGAGATCTGCAGCAGTCACCACTGCCTTATTTTTCTAATCCCACCATGGAAATAACCCATTCAACAAGTTGTGACCACATTAAATCAGCACAACACACTTGCGCCAGTATTTCCTAGTAATGTGTCAAAAATTTAAGTCCATTGGTAGAGAATGAAACAATGTGTGACCAATTGCTTCAATTAAGATTGAGAATCATGACGCTAAAAGAAAAAAGATTTTCACTCAAGGAACAACAACACTCATCCCTGTGAATGTCTCTGGATTAACTTTGCAGCTTAAATTGACTTCTTCTAATTTACATACGCAAATAATGTCTGCATATCTTATTAACCAGCATGACGCAAATAATGTCTGCATATCTTTATTAACCAGTATGACTGATTGTGTCAATGTAAATATGCAAAAGGCTTTTGGACAAACTGACATCTCCTGCTGTTACTAAGAGAAGAGCGTGAGGTCATGGGATCATATCCTGTGTGGACAGAAGAGTCATCTATTTACCGATCATTGGGAAAAGAAAACAAATGTTGATAAAATAGGTATCAATGAATAAACTGCTTGTTGAAGAAGAATGCAAAGAATTGTTCTCTCACTAACCTTTTTTGCTCCAATCCCATCCTTCTTGACTTCTATTACATTGCCATGAGAATCAATTCTTTTCTTGACTATATCATGTCTCTGCAAGAAAAGACAATAAGTTGTACATTGCAAGTTAGTAAGAATAAGCAAATGTTGAATTCAGGAACACTCATCCAATTCATTTAAAATACAATGTGGTGAGCTTCAAAGATACAACACTAGCATGGAATAGTTACTGCTTTGCAATACATACTATATCATGGTGTCGCTCTCCACTGATATCCATGGCATCAAGACTGAGTAACGAACATGGAACAGCAGGAAAGGTGACATCAAACTGCAATTTCAAGCGAAGTAGGAAGAAAATGAATGAAGCAAAAGAAAAGCAAAGCCACGTAGAGAGAGAAAAAAAAGAAGACGAGCAAAGCCAAACACAGTTGAATTAGAAATTGATAATTTTGAAGGATGATACATATTATACTTAGAAAAACTACCATAGGTGAAAACATTGAAAGCAGTGAAAGTAAATCTTTGAGCATTGGAATATTTAAAACTCATGATTACATTGATTCCAACCACAATGACCTGCAAAGACTCAAATGCTACCCTGAAATACAATGTTCATATTAGAAGATAAGAAGCAGACTAAATTTTTAAGCCAGACGAAAACTCATGATCACATTGATATGTAGCTTTTCCCCTCTTGAAGTATCAACTACAAGCTTTGTATCAGAAACAGTGTGGAGGTATAATCCTGCAAGCACAATAAAATACTTGATTACTAATGTAATGTTAAAAAATCAAAGCAGATGCAATGACTCCTGTGGAGAAGAAAATGTCTATGCAGAAGAGGTTTTTTTTTTTTTTGATAAGTAAGAAATTTTATTAAAAAAGAGAAACAGTACAAAGATTGTACTGAAGATACATCAGAACAGAAATTACAGCATACAAACGAAAAAGCTCAAGAAGTCATGAAAATCTAGAAAAGGGCCATCCAACATCACATTTGACCAGAAAAAAAGTTCACTCATCAGACCACCCATCAAGCTTGTCATAGACAGAGACGAGTCCTCAAAACACCGCCTATTCCGCTCCTTCCAAAGACACCACCAGATGCAATAAGGAACCATCATCCAAATGAACTTAGCTCTAGGATCTTTAAACTTCCGCCCCCAACAAAGCAAGACATCCCCAACCCCCTCAGAAGAGGTAGAATACTTTTCAGTACAAAATAACCATTCAAAATAAACACAGGATAAATTGGAGTAGATTATGTCACTACCAGTATAAATTGCATATATGAACAACAATCGAATGTTCAAGGCCTTCGTCCTCAGCATTATCCCCAGATGTGATCAAATTGTATCAAATTGCCAAATCAGGAAATGAATACACCAAAAGGTAATCAAATAGAGACTTTTGCAATTGTTGCAATCTTCAATCTGTCTGCATACGTTCCCTTACACTGTGTTGCTTGGCATTTGCAAAACTGTCATCAAGAAGCTGGTATAAAAACATGTGGTGGTGCACCCCGACAATAGGAACTAAGTTTCCACACAACATTATAGTACTACCTTTGCCAATGAATGTGGGTAGACCGGGAAAATTTCTAGCCAATTGTAATTGGCATGTAAATGCAAATAGTGGTAATAGTTATAAAAGAAATAATCAGACGAGCATCCTGTGCTTTGGCCCGTCAAGCCCTACAGAACCATAGGCATAAGCTAGCCTAGGTTTCGTAAAGCATGACCCTGCGACTGTGTCATAAGCACAGTCCAACTATAGCGCCACTTGTGCCTTCCTAGTTATCAAAAAGCATTTCACATGCCAAATGGGACAGAGGCGCCTATTTGATGGAAAATTGAAGGATATTAATGAGCAAGCCTTCACCCCACCAGAAAACGGCAAATCAACTCATCCAAAACATACCGGATGCAGTTTGGTTTGTGAAAACAGGTTCATATATGGTAACGGTAGCCTATAATCTTAAACAGGATCGACTTTCGAAAACCAAAACAATTGACCGTTTAAGACCCCAAACTTGAGAAGCGCAGATTCTTTACCCCTTCAGAAGCATTACAAACCTCCAAATTTTCTCAGCAACCAAACAGAAGTTAAGCGTCTAAAAAATAACAGACTATCCAAACCGAAGAAAAAATTAGTCAGAGAGAGAGAGAGAGAGGCGCATACTGAGCTCGGAGAAGAACAGAAGGAACATGACAACGAGCGAGACAAGGGTGACAAGGCCACCGGAGAATGTACGGGTGTAGAAATCTTCATTGATTTTAGGGTATGCATCCAGGTTCCGGAGCTTCTGAAGGACCTTGTCCATGGCCGCCGAACCCTCACCACCACAAAACACCCCTCAAGCACCGAACTTTCAACCCCCCCCTCTCTCTCTCTGGTATCTAGAACTTCTTCTTCTTTCTCTCTCTGTCTCTACAACTTGTGCCTGAGGGTGAGCGGCGTCTACAAGGAGAGAGGGAGCATGGATAGACAGGACGACTTGGAGTAATGTTGTGACCAGAAATCCCGTAAACAGCGGTATTCAGATTAACATGTTTTGGGTTTGTCTAATGGTCAACGACTTTGCATTGTCTGCTTTTTATTCTTTGCCGTAAGTAGATGGGTAGGACCGGAAGAGAAGAATCTCGGAGCCACATAGATCGTTTTGTGTTTTTTTTTTTCCTTGTCGTTTTTTTCTCGAGAAGAATCTCGGAGCCACATAGATCGTTTTGTGTTTTTTTTTTCCTTGTCGTTTTTTTCTCATTCAAACTCTGTAAAAATTTTGAGTGTTAAAAGGTGAAAAAAAATTCGATAAATTTTTATATTTATTTAGAATAATAATGTATGACTGTAAAAATTTTGGAGTACTAAAAATTTTAAAATATTAAAATTTATGAAAAAAGAGATTTGAATGTTTTTTTATATTTATTTAGAATAAAAATTAATTATTTAATTTGAGAGAATTTTGAAAAATTATTTTATTTAGATAGAAATTTTAAGGGCCCAAAATTTTTGGGCTCACACGTAGGGACTTTTTTTTCCTTTTTTTCCTTGCTACCTAACAAGAAGCAAAAATTGTGGTGGTTTTTTTTCTAATAATAAGCACAATAATGGTAGTGTTCAATTTTAATATATATTTAAGATTTTTAATTATTGAAAACTTTATATTTATTCATAAATTAAAAACTTAATAATTGTTTATTATTAAATAGAGTTTAAAACTTTTTTGAATTTTTGGTTGAATAACACAGACTAAGGGTGGGTTTGTTTCGTAAAATTTTAGTGTTGTGAAAATTTTAAGTATTGGGTTTAGTGAAAAAGTGAAGAGAGGTAATTTTTTATATTTTTGTAGTGAAAAGTAATGATTTGATGGGAGAGAGATTATATTATAATATTTTATTGTGTTAAAATTTAAAAAGATGTAAAATTTTAGAACACAAACGCAGTTTAATTCGAATCGGCTTTTTTGTGAATGGAATCAATAAAATCAAACTTTTATCTCTTTCTTGAATTGGACAAAAAAAAATTGAAGATATCCTAAAAGTTCTTTCAACGAATTTTATTTATTTATTAATTTTGTTGGCTATATTAATTTTCTTTTTTATGCTCTTGGAACTGGGGGAAGGACTCGTTGAGACCACTGACTTGGCTACTACAACTCCACTAGATCCGCGTGAATCCACCTTCTCCGTGTTAACAAAACCGCCTGATTATTCCCTTCTGAACTGAAAATCCCTTGCAATTGCAAGGCCGCAATGAGCTTGTCACTCCTCCAAGGCTATTCTTCCGCTGAAGAAGAAGAAGAAGAAGAAGAAGAAGAGCAATTACAAGACCCCGAACACCCTCATCTGCAATACCCTAATTCCTCTGACGACGACGATGAAGAAAACCACTACGAAGCCACATCCGCCCGTTATCTCTCGCTCCGCGACAGGTCGTTCGTTGACCTCCCACAACCCTCGCCTGCATCCGGCCTTCCGTCCGCCCTCGACGCATTCTCCGAAGTACTTATTTGGCTCCCATTGCTTGCTCTGTGTTCTCGTCCTTTCGATTTTCCTCTATATTGTTTCACTTTCGCGTTAATCAAGCAGGGAATCGTGCATAAAATTTTTAAATCTGCCGTGGATATTTAGTTTGTTTACTTCGTTTTTTTTTTTGGTTACCGGAGGTTTCAGGACCGCCGGCGTTTCTGAACAATAGCGTTGAAGACTACGGATCCACAAGAGATGTGGATCAGAGTCAAGGGAGGCTTGGTGGCCGGAGGAATCGCAGGGAGAAGAAAGACTTACCTACAGGTATATTTAGCTATAAACGTTACACTAGGTCATTTTGCAACTATTCTTTCCTTTGCCTATTTTATTCGTTGTAGTTCCTCTGTTGGAAAGTAACGATAATGGAAGTAACAGGAGGATTAACATGGAGATTTCTTTTGTTTGCGTATTTTCTTCTCTGCATGTTTTAATTAGAAAAGGAATGTCGCAATTTGAAGTTGACAGGAGCACTCCGTAGTCTAAGAAATCCTTCTACGAGGCAGTAGATTAGCCACCGCATAACGTCTGAAAGAGAAAGATCTGAGCCTGCATTGTTTTGTGTTACCATCCGTATTTTATAGACATGCACCAATCTCGCAACATTTGCATAAGAGTTCCCAAGCATTTCTCATCATGGAGTGGCTAGAAAGGTCATCCAAGTTTTGTTGATTAGCGATAAGACTAATTTCAGGGAAAGGACTTGACCATGTCTATGTACTGCTATTATTGTCAGATTTTGAGTTCATCTTTTTGTGTTACTACTTTGGAATATGTTGTTTATTCCTTCCTAAATTGGTAGTAATTTGAATTTTTTAATGAAAGAAAAGCTTTTTCATGATTACTGGGAAATCATTCCAAAAAGAACAAATGGTTTACACTTGCTGATGGATTCCTCTTCCCAATTCTTTATGCCATTGCATCGCCTCTTTTTCCCTTCATATCATAACTATCACCTCTGCTTCCCCACTAACTCCTTTGGGCCACCACTACCACCTTCCCCCCCTTCCCCCAGGCTTCCCCTCTGTTGCCACGGCCACTTCCTCCACTCTCTGCTGCTTCTATCACCGTTTCCCCTCCCCCTCCCATGAGGCTTCTCTATGCTGTGACCATGACCTTCATCCCTTCTCATAGTCCCACTCCTCCGTGCTGCAGCTTGCATCTCCTTCCACCCCCCTTGGCTCCTCTCACTCCCTCCTCCACCACTGATATTAACTTTTGTGTAGGTTGAACATATATTCTCTGGAAAACAGAAATCTATAAATTGACTTCAGGGAAACAAAAGCAAATAATTTTGCTGAAAATATCTTCTGCAAAATTTGTGGCAAAGAAAATGTTTTACATTTAAAGAAAAGATATGAGGTTAAATGATTTTGAAGCATTATAAGGTATTATAGAGAATAATATTTTTTCAATATGTATGATCAGTCATTGTTGCCAGTTGTTCAGTGATTAGGGGATTGAAAGAATATGATAAAGAGTTATATTGCAATTATAGCAAGGAATTTATATAGCATATGTGAAGGCTGAAAATTACAGTTGCATATAAGATGACTTTGAAACAGATAATTGTAATTCTAGCAGCACTGTTTAGCTTTAGCTAATTGCAGAATTCATCAAATAAAGTATCCAATAGTCCCTCTTGTTGCACTAGAAGTTGCTTTGACACACGTCAACTAATATCCTGGTACTTCTCTCTAGGAAATTATCTTTTACACCACTGACACCTTTGTCAGGACTCAAAACCAAGAGTGGCCTGTTGTAATGATACGAGGTTTGAGTTGTTGCCGTGTCTTTCTTAACATAATGACGAAAATTTTGAAGTTTTCGCATGTACTTCTCATTACATTGTAGTACGGAATGCCAAAATGGAAATTTTCCCTTGACCAAACCAAATTCAATTTCCTATTTTGGACTGGTTCTTGAAAGGTCTGACTTGAGATGTCTGATTGGACCTCTGATTCTGGAATAGATAATGCAAGTACTACTGAATTGGACATTTAATTCATGACAAAGGAACAGAATAATGGTAGCTGGTCCTCCTGTTACTTTTGCTTCAGCCATTGAGCACTAAAAGCTTCATTTTTTTTGTGTGGTTAGGCCCTGTCAACTGTTGTCTGAACTTAGAGTGAACTTCATTTATTTCTCAGAGAATGTTCTTGACTTGGCGTGATATGGATGGTAGGTGCTGTTGTGGAGTCCAAAGCCCAACTAGTTGGTATCCATGAGCGAGTAAGAAGTGATATTGAGGGTAACCAACCTCCTGCATTATCAGTTCCAAGCACAACACAAGAAGGCAAGCGTGTGGCAACTGCAACCAATCCTAATGCAGGGGATGCTGCTGAGCTCCTGAGGTAGATCTTGTTTGTTCGAACATTTATCTGATTTGGTGATCATGATATTGTTTAGCGGGCTCTCAGCATAGAGGGAGGGGTTTTTTTTTTCTAGGCAAACATAGAGGGAGGGGTTAAATTTGTAGTAAATTGATTGTCTTAAAATCCTAGTTTGTGTTGGTCCACAAAATGTTTTATGGCTCTAAGTATTAAAGCATGGGATTGAGTGTTCATCTGGGCTCACATGTTTGAGGCACTATGCTTGCACTCTGCACAGTGGTATTCTGCCATGGTCTAAGTAGGTGGTGTTTCCATTTCTAGGATGTGCTTGCCTTGTGGAATTCCCAAGACGTTCTCGAATGCACGAGGAATGGTTTGCCCAGTATGTGGCGATCGCCCTCCTGCTGACACAAGCAAAGAGCCCAGAAAGAAGGGGTCCACTGTAAAAGACAAGGAGAAGAGTAAGAGAATAAAGGGCCAGTCATCTCATGCATCATGGAAAAGTGAAACGGAGATGCAGCTTCGGCAGCAGTTTGATTAGTGGAGTCCATTCTTCGGAGATGGCATGGAACGGTCTAGCATTTCGAAGTTGTCAATGTACACATTTCGCGGAGGTCATGGTGCTACTAGACATTGATATGCGCAGACAGATCTATCAGGGAATATGCGCGTACGATTGTCTTTTAGTTTTTGTTTCCAATGTCTTATGCTCTTAACTGCTTCATTTCCTTGCTTTTGTGCAATTACTTGCTGTTCTCAATTGAAGTGACATTGCATGGTCCTTCCTGCTTGACAATCGTGAAATTGCACCTCGCATGACAAATTCAATTTCTTTGGAGTTTGTCACCCAACAGAAAGCCAATCTTGGGACATATGGTGAAGAACCCCTAACAAGAGAGGTAGGAGATTTCGATCCCCAACTGACAGGTGATCAAAAGGCTTCAGTTCATACAGCTGGTTGATTATATCTCAAAACCACGGAGCCATCGTTGTTACTACTTGGAAATTAGTATTATTCAGCACGCCTTTTGGAGCTGGGATACAATTTTCTTTGGATCTCCTTGAAGTTTGCGCAACGCTAACTAAGCCTTTAGACTAAGTTGATTTTTTTTCCTTGAAGCTGACCGAGTAGTTTGTGTGATTGGATCCACTTCCTATGCCACCATTGTGACATGATTGATTAAAGGCTGACCCTCTCTCTCTCTCTCTCTCTCTCTCTCTCTCTCTCTTCGCTAGACTAACAGTGGGGCGAGTCTTTTACTAATTCTGCTCTCAGGGCGTATCACGTTCGAGTAACTTTCATGATTCATTAAAATACACCAGTTTTTGAAGAGATGAGGAAAGAAAAGGGAATGCTAACGAAAATAGAGATCAACGAGGATAACGATCACTTCCGATCTAGAAAAAATAAAAAGGATATCGATCAGCTTCTCTTTCTCAGAGACTAGGAGAAAATAGCGAAACGCTTCACATACGCAATGATTTTTTAGAATTTGTTTTCCTCGTGTACTTGGGCCTGCGAAAGTTCATTTCTTCGATCAGCCTAGGGAAGTCATGGCCGTACTTTCGTTCTCCGTCAATCCAGACCAAGAAGGATGGCTCGGCCTGTAAAATCGTGCCAAGGAACTACTCCTTCCAAAAATATTTAGCGAACACTGGATTGCCGATCCTTTCCCCCCACGCGCGATTATCGTTCCTTTGACAGAACCAACATTAGATTATCAATCTCAAATCCCACGTGAAATTAATCAAAATAGAAAGAGATGATGAACCGCCATTGTCATGGCTGAGTTGAGCTAGATGCTACAGTAGCCGGACTCCTAAAAAGTGCAATCACATGTTTTCCTCCGCACAGGGAATTATCGTAGGCGTCTCCTTGAGCACAGATTAGATGAAGCCAGGCAGACCGAGAAGCATGCAACTATCAGTTGCCCTTGCTTTGCGGGGTGCTCAGAGCTGATGCAAGCCAAACCGAGGACTTTGAGCTTGAGCTCTATCCGTTTCTTCACCGATGCAAGTGTTCGCGCCGACGCGCCTCTTCTCTTTTTCCTATAGATTTTATTTTGCTTTCATTTTTCGTAAGTTCAACCTTGTTGAAACTCGTTGACATGTGTCACCAGGTAACACCAGAAACTAATAATAATTAGCATACCGCATGAGTCAGAGTGAACTACAAAAACTGGTATCTATGTTGGGCCTCAAACGTTGATTATACATTATGATTTGCAGTCAATTGAAAAATAAACATATTTCACAATACTGGTGTTAAATCTAATTTTTCTTATTTGTTCTCTGTCATCAGAGTCTCTGTCCTTTTATCTGCAGGGACAACCGTACCTTCCTGGAAAAACTGAGTCTCAGCCATTGCAGGTGGACTAGTAACAGACCCATTAATCTGTTAATTAAGATCAAAGAATAAGCCTACATTTTAACACAAGAACTCCATGATATATATATATTATATGGAACGAAGAGTGAAAAATTACCAAGGCCTGAGACTTAAGAGAGACCGCATTGTTAGCAGGCACTACAGATGCATCTGAGGGCCTGTGAAACAGTAGGTGTGCTATTGAGCGATCTATGGGATTTGTACCAGTTTCCATATCCACGAATCCGGTGCACCTGAATAGGCCATTATTAAAAAACACAAGAACACCTAATCAAATAGTGGAAATAACAGCAGTTCCTACTCATAGATAAGAAAACAATAGCAAAATCCATTCAACACAAGTACCACACAGCAAGCATTGTGTAAGAGAAGTTAACTCAAATACATAAATCAAATTAAATTCCTTTTCTAATAGGTGCCACGTGATTTCTGGTATGACACAGGAGGGACAGATGGTGATTTAACACATTGAAAAAAGCATAAGTATGAGGACAAGCACTTATTGCATACTTGTTTGTTTCTTGAACCATAGGCACTCTGCCTGCATCTCGGTCATCTCCATTGCCACCAATCAGATTCGCACAGTTATGCCTTTGTTCAGCACTCCTAGCCAAGCGGTACAGACTATCCCTTATACACAGTTTTGTCCTGATATCCAACTGAATTCAAGCAGTTTCAGGTCAGAAATGTTGAAAAGCATCAAAACCTAAAAAATATATATTGCACATACTAGTTCATACAAAATGAATTTGCATGTGATAAGAGAGAGAGAGAGAGAGAGAGAACAAGGTATCATTGATATGTGATGTACATGCATTCATTTTGTTTACTACCCCTTCCTACCTGTTCTGTCACTTGTTGAAGCTGGCGAAAATTATTTTCTTCTAGTGAGATCTCATTCAGTGCAGAGCTTATGCAAGAGCTCTCCTGTGCATTTGAAGAATTAAATTCTGTTAGAATTCCTACGCTAACTCCTTCAACTTCACCATGGGCTTCAACCTCATTTTCAGAGTGCAGTACCTGCTTCTGAGCTGAAACTATATGACCAAATTCCATTGGAGGAGACATATCTAGGTGTTTAAACTTCCTAGGAATAGGAGTTTGTAAATCCTGGCACAGATTCTCTCTCCTCCCATTGTTTGTTTTTGCAGGAAAGTCCAATGGATGACCATGAGAACTCTCCATGGACTGGACTAGATTTGATGCGTAGGAAGACTCCTTCGAAGAAGTTGTGTGGCCACTGTTTACAGATCTGTTACCTGATAGAGCTGGACAAAGTGAGATTTGATCCGAAGGATGACTACATTCCAGGTGCATACAGGGTATGTGTGTCTTCCTATAACATAAGGCATCAGGTCCTCGGCTTTGTTTATGTTGATGACTTCCCAGGGTAGAAAGAGCTTCATGTGACGAGTCTCCATAGCAATGATTCGGATCTCCAAGTTTTCCATAATAGTGAGACGAACCACCATTTTGTAGATATCGATCTTTTCTTTTTCTTTCTGTTTGGTTATGGTTCTTGGACTGCTTCCTATGCATATTGGTCTGTCAAGAAGTCATAAAATTTGTTAACATTTCAAGTACATCACTGTTGGATGCTTACATAGATTAGCAATTCCAAAACAAATCACGTGAACTTAAATACCACTAAATGGGGAAGCAATGTTGGGAGAGGGGGAACCCAAAAACCACAAATTGCAATGAGTCTAAAGATTGGTTTCAAGTTTTACGTCATATACACGAGGCCTTCATTTGAAAGTGAGTTTCTATCGTAAACCATGTTATCACTTTTTTATCAGTCAAAACTAAAATGAAGAGAAAATGTCATTCTCATTATCCATATATTTCAATGCATTTATTTTGTAAGGTACATGGCATGCCATAATCCTTTTTTTCATTGGCTTTACATAGGGAAATAAGAATAATCTCAAACTTAATATCAAAACTGATATCAAGAGACAGCAAGATGGATGTTCGAGTATTGAAACTGAGGGATAAAAAAGAGGTGATAAATCGGTATCACAGTAACTACCTCTTCTTTGGGCATTAAATCTTCCCTAATCTCAGTTTTCGTATCTGGGCCCTTCACAAACGATAACTGACCAGGGGCAGCAGGGTCATCAATATCTGAAGTCTGATAATCCATTTGATCACCCACGGAAACAGTTTTCTTGTTCGAGTCATCATGCTCTGAAATACTTTTCAATGCACTTGCCTTATGAACTGAAAAGTTGTTATCAGACTTAAATGCATCTTCAGATAGTTCAGTAGCATGCGAAGATGAGAACCAGGATAACTCATCTTCATTGCTAAGAGAACTGACTCCAAAACTTGAATCACAACTTCTGTAAGATTAAAGAGAACATATATACAAATTCAATTAGAAATGCAAAGCGAGAGAAAGTAGTATATAACACAAAAAGGAAAACAATAACAAAATCTCAACAAAATCAAGAAGGATTTCGAAGACCACCTAAACATCCTGTCAACATCCTCAAAATTTTCAATATTTGGCCACCAGTAGGATAAGAGATCACTATTTTCTTTGTCTTCATGATCATTTTCCAAAAAGCTGAGATCATCGTCCGTATGGGATATGTTACTGAATGGATAGCGGTACAAACTCTCATCTACTGCCGCACACTTGTCACCCAAGATAGGATCGTTGGCACAGAGCTCACTGCCACCTGGAGCTATCTTCACACTTTTAAAACAATGGGTGGACATCCTTGTATCACCAGACTCTATTCTTGTGACTCCTTCAAGCGAGTCATTATCACAAGAAGAAGGAAACATGCCATCAGATGCTTGAGACCATGAACCCTTTTCCAACATTCTGTCTTTCTTGGTCAATATTGGTGAACGCCTTCCCTCCTCACAAACACTATAGTTAGTTGCATTAGCAATATTACTTGTAACACCAGTCAGTACGTGTTGTGGTTTCTTACAGCTATCACCCTGTACTGCAAAGTGATCCCCACATTTATCACCAGTATGAGGCACTATATGGTCATCGCTCTCACGAAAGTCATCCCACACATTGTCTTCAAGCTGCATAACCAAACACTTAGCCACAGAACTAGATACCAACAATAGATTGAAAAAAGAAAAGAAGAATACACCTTGGGCACCTATTCATTAAATATAACTATATAGGATCAGTAGATTCCCAAAAATGAAAAAGCAGGAAAAATAAAAGAAATTCATAATTGACATACATCCCAAAAGCATGAATCCACACGCACCATTTAACTCAATGTAGACAAGTCTTACAGGTAAGCAAATAGAAGGAAAGAAAACTGCCAACAGTAAATCGTGTGCCAATATTCTTCCGCGTCTCACAATTTTTTTCTCTTTTTTTTTTTTGGGGGGGGGGGGGGGTGAGTACTTTCAATTTTAAAGAAAAAGAAATGAATTCTGCTATGTAGTCACTAATTGAAGCAATAAAGAGAACTATGACCACAACAAGAAGTTGGCAAGTATAGTACATCCTGTTATCCTAAGTCCAAACAATCAAGTTAAACGTACTGATAACAATAACAGGGACCCAGAAAGCAAACAATACATAAAAATCATATTCCCTCTGCGAAGGTAACCTCATGGCACATTTTAGAACATCAGAAAATGGAAGTCATCCCTAGAAATAGAGGATATACTACCTCACACATGTACAAGTCAGACATTCCTCGAGATCCTTTATCCACCACCCCAGACGTACGCAGTTGATTGGCATGGTGTCATGGTTCTAGAATTCCTACCACCAAAAACTGCTTTAGAGTGAAAAACAAACCAAGTAAACACAGTTCACAATATCTTGACATAACCAATAAGAATAATGTCACTTGATTAGGAAATAACAGGCATTGGAATATGATAGAAAGAAAACGAACTCGGCTAAACCAAATAGCAGTATTCTGGTGAAGCGCCCCTTTCCTTAGTTCTACAAGGTTAAAGGAAAAAACTCTGAAGGGCCAAAAGGTAGAAATCCAGAAACACACACCAATACTCACAATATCTAGCTGGCTGTGAGAAAGAAAGAAAGTACGTCCAATTTTTTTTTAGTATGAGAAAGGAAAAAATACACCAAAATTAAGTAGAACCTTTTTTTTACGTCAGCTAACTGATAAAGTGCTGTCAGTTTCCTCCAGCCCCAAATAGCAAGCAATTTCAGATTCTTTTCATTTCTCAAAATACAGAACGAAAAATTTGCCAAAAGCCTAGGATCAAAACATATTTTTTTTCAACGTCCAACCTCAATAAAATTCAGAGAAAAAGAAAGGACCAATATAGAGCACATTTATGTGCATATTTATATACGGAGAGAACGACGTAGAGAGAGAAAATTTTGATTCCTATTTATATGTTCCCGTCAACAAACACGATCACTATAACATGCTCAACTAAGCGCTATTTCCAACAGTTATCGCAATCGAAAACCTAAGGCTGAAGATTCGAATTACCACTTCGAGTCCAACAAATTTTCCTATCACCCAAACAAAGCATAACAACACCATAGAACAGTTATGTAAAGATCGCGTGTCACAGTGTCTGTTATTATTTCCTTGCTGTAAGAAACAAATTTAAAAGATCATGATCTAAACAATAATCCTATTCGAACTTGTAGTAACCTATATTTCCTTCCATTATATTTATATAACACGCCCAACAAAAAGCATCATTTTCATTTCCAACACTTTCTCAGCAACCAAACAGAGTATAAATCAATCAAAACATGTAAGGGTAAGCAATACAAAGAAAACAAAATACTAGAATCGATAGCTGCAAGTACAAAACTAAATCAGCACCGATCTCCCGGCAAAACTCACCTGAAAACCACACCTTGCTGGAAAATCCAAACTATCCTGCCAAAAGAAAATTCCGAGTAACAGTTCCAAGAAAATCGCCGACAAAACCAATCAGGCTTGGTTTCTCCCTAGTTTGGCACTCTAATTAGGGGCTTCTCGTAGCTTCCAGAGTCGTCCTCTCGCACAAGCTATCAGGAGGGGAAAATTTTTTGTTAAAAAGGGTGATGCACGGCTTGACACGTGGCGAGTTGGTCGATGCGAAGCGGAGTGGATATCAGAATTCGTGGACGAGAGGGGGAGCGATGAGATCCGATCAGTATCAACGACGTGATTGGTCCACGTTCTGTGTAGGTTGTGGATGCCCGACACGTGCTAGGGACGATTTATAGGGAGAATAATGAATATAGTATTATAGTGGCGCTCGTCTCGTGGTTTGAGGGAGTGGCGTGGTCTATCGTCTGAATGACGTGGAGTTCCTTTGGCACTATTCTCGATTTTCTGTTTCTTTTTATTGAATGCGGGAAAAGGACAGATATTGTGAGGATCCGAGTCAGAAAGCCCAACTTTTTCATTATTTTCTATTCTGCCAGCGTCAGGGAATCTATTCTTGCTCTTGGGCCCGCTCGGCCCAACCGATTAGCTGAATTTGAGCTGAGAGCCTGAGTTCGGACTCGGCAAATTTTGACCCGACAGAACTGTCTTATCTCGCTGCATAGAAGTATATTCTTCTATTAAAGAAAACTATTAGGGTTAATTACGTTTTCTCTATCTTACACTTCAATCTCAAATATCTCTACACTTGAATTCATTTCGACCCACCACCCCAATAGACCTGTTGCATTTCAATTCGATATTGGACCCAATTTTGGCATTAACTCACACGTTTTCCGTCACATATGACCAACACGTAACATCTAGCTCACGCGAAAGACGAAATTGCCCTCAATCCATGCGACTAAAATTTCAAAGCCAAATTCGGTGCTTTTTGAAACAACAGTATTGTTGAAATTTTTAATTATTCCCCCTATGACCCTAATTAAACTCTGCATTTTGCTTGCGACAGTCAAAAACACTCGAGTTTCATTTTTGTTGCCCTCGAAGACAAACTCATTCCTTGTCTCTAAAATCACCACTATCTGAAACTTTCTAGGGTTTAGATTTCGCTTCCATTCCAGCGCAAGGAATAACGTTGTTGTTTTACGACGAAGGTATGCTTTTTCACCCAAATCTTATGTTATTTTATTGCTCTTCTTATACAAGTTTTGCAAATGAGTCAGTTGATGGTGCTTTATGTTGGGTTAGTGGGTGACAAGTTAATGGGGTTTTTTCTAATATCATTTTATATTAGTGTGAGTGGGTGAGAAATGGTAAGGTCAGTTGGGGTTTCTTTATGGTTTGAAATCATCTTTCCAGTCCTCTTCCTCGGCTGGTCCCCACCTAAAATAGTCCCCTCCTTTGCATATGGCAGCGGCCATATTTAAAATTGTAGCATGTCATGTATAAAGGACACTATCTGAGGTAAAATAATGTGTTGATAGAGTGTTGGAGTCTTGGTCTGTCTTTTTCGTGGGATTTGAAGTCAATGAGGGTGAGACCACACGGGAAACATAATGCTTGTTTTTTAAAAACACGTTATTGTTTGATTGTGTGTGTCTAATATGTCTTTGTTTGTGCTTGGTTTTCTCTGTGCTTGTCTTTATATGTTTTTGTCTTTTTCTGGGCATCTTTTTTCTGAACTAGTGGACTTGCATTTACAGCTACAACATATTAGGATAAGGTTCTCCGAACTACAACTTATCAAGTTCAAGAACTTGCATTTCCAACTGAGTCATGGATCTTAATTGCATTGTGGCAATACTCAAGAACAAACCCTTATGGCACATGGCTAATAAGCTTTTTTTGAGTTACAAAAGACATAACTATTAACAATAAAAAAGGAAACAAGTTACATCAAACTACACCGTCAAACGTAATTACATAATTAGGGTCGTATGCCAAACTACAATGTCAAAAGGACACGATTACACAGTTAGGGTCCCATGTCAGACCACATCATCAAAAGGACATGCATTCTCTTTCTTTAGGCTTTCAATCTCCTCCTTCAAGCTTTCAATATTCTTTTGATCGACATTTATACATTTTTGCCTATCTCGCATGCGTTTCAACACCATTTTCTCATATTCACACATTGAAAGATCAACCCAAGCAAAAAATCCACACCCGCGTTTAATTCTATAGTTTGGACAACTATAAAATCGACGTCCAAAATTATGCTCAGTGTACAAGGTCTTCAAGTAGGTTGTGACACCATAGAAACATTGAGGGCTGCCAGTACTTGCCCCACTTTCTGTAACCCAAGAGCGGGAACCACTATTGAAAGTAGACATAACTTCTAGATATGTTTGTATCACGTTGACCAAAATCCCGAATCAGCAGCGGCACAACACATTTAATCTCATGTTGCAAACTCCATAACAATTACTGATATAAGGTTCCACACCCTAACTAAAGGATTTATCCAAGCACACTACAAGGACCTCGCGGACATAACTTGAACAACTTGGTGCAAAAAGGTTTCCTATATAGAATTCATCAACAACTAAATTTACAGAATTCATCCAAAATCAAAGGTTTCCTATATTTCAGCAGCCCACAAATAAATTACAAAATTCATCCAAAATCAATCTATAAAAAAAAACACAAAAACGCAACTCTATATGCAATGAAAAACCACAATCAGCTCAACAAATCAACGTCAGAGAAAAGATGCATACCCACATAGCAAGCTGGGTTTTCGGACCTGTTGGCTTCTCTTCAGGTGCTACGAAAAGTTCAAATTGAGATTAAGTAAAGAGTTTTATCTTAAATAGATTTGCAAACAACAAATTTAGGAGAATAATGTTTAAACAGGTACCTTACGAATCGAAGAAGAATGTTTCCTTTCTAACCTTAAATGTCACTCTTCTTACGTGGAGTTCGAACAGCAACGACAAGCAAGTCCTGATAACAATGAAGATGAAATAAAGAGAGGTATGTTGTTTCAAAAGCACCAGATTTGGCTTTGAAATTTTATTCGCATGGATTGAGGGCAATTTCATCTTTTTGCTTGGGTTGGGTGTCATGTGTTGGTCATATGTGACGAAAAACGTGCAAGTTAACGCCAAAACTAGGTCCAATATTGAATTGAAATGCGATACGTACATTGGGGTGGTGGGTCGTAACGAGTTCGAGTGTAGGGGGTATTTGAGATTGTGGTGTAAGTTTGTGGGTAAAAAACGTAATTAACCCAAACTATTAATAATAAACTATACTCTACACATGATTGTTTGGAGTTTGACGCGACTTATCTGCCGTGTAAAATATGAGACGTACAATTTTCTATATAGAATAATTTAGAGAAATATAAATACAACAGATAGACTCATGTAAAAATTTCACAAGATCTTAATCTAGGTGTACAAATAATTGAGTGTTTACTAATACCTAAAATATGTAAATAATTGGTCGGCACAACAAAAACTCATTGTTTCCACAGTTTTTTTTTTTTATAAAGTAACGAGAAGAAACCCAAACTAGCGGGCATATCAGAGTGGATCAATCTAATAGGCTGGTAAACCCCGACCACATAGGCTAGGTCAGACTAAGATTTCTAGACTCCTCTTCAGTTCATGCCTTTGGGGTTATGCTCAGAACACACTTGAGATACAAGTGCACTAGCTAATATAACTTTTCTTTGTTTATATGGTATTCTCATAAGATGTCTAGTCTGGTGCTGCATTTTAATTCTCTCGAGACCAAGCGCAAAAGAAACCATCGGAATCTCTTGATTCTCTTCCCATTCACAGTTATCCAACAACAGGATCAAGGAAGCCAGATCTCAAGCCGAGAGAGAGAGATGCTCTGTTCCTGTAATCAAGACTCTTAGGCTATGTTTGGTTTATTTCTCAAAACAGTTTTTGTTTTTTGATTTTTTTGGAAATAGTGTAGATTTTCTTGGGATTGATAAAAAGTTAGTTAAAAGTTGTTGAAATTTGTAAAAAGTTATTGGGATTGGTAAAAAAGTATTGAAATTGATGAAAAAATTATTGGGATTGGTGAAAATATGTTGGAATTGATGAAAAAGTGAGTGAAAACAAACATAGCCTTAAGATCTTCAAGGGAGGAACTTCCATTTATCATCCATTTGCGGTATTTTTCTGATTCTTTGTCGTTGATCGATTTCTGATCGTCTAACAGCTGAACCCATAATAGGTGTTTGAGATGTTTATATTCAAAAAAAATGGCTCACTAGAGTTCCTAGTATCCTGCACTCTTTGATAACGTTCTATTGGCATCAGAATTATAATCGTAATGTAAATCATCGCTCAAAGTAGTCTCTGATTTTTTTCACTGTTAGCCAGTACTTTCTTATCGGTCTCTCGTGCCAATAAACGGACGGAAAAGGAACAACTTCGACTTACAGTAGCTAGAAATCAAATAAGACAGACATGCCAAATAGAAACACCAACTTGCAGTAAAAGTTCTGTTGGTACAATATGTTCTGTTTCAATTTTTCGGGACGCAAACACCACACAAAAGACAAGGCTTCAAGAAAGCGAGGTTCCTAAACATATCAGAACGCACTAAATGCAAAATGGATGTAAGTTGAGAAAATAAAGTTGGAATTCCCTCCACTGGCACAGTTAATGAGAACCAAACATTAAGCTTCAGTCGCCTGAAAAAACTCTTCAACCTCCTTCATAGTGCTCCGTGCTTCCTCAATTTCTGGGCCTTCCTTTTGGTTTGACTCCTCTACCTCACCCTGAATTTGAGGACATGCTCAGCATTCTTTAAATGCATTTAATAAAACTCAATTGCTATATTGTTTTCAGTGGCGTGAACCCCCTCCATGGAAAGAGCTTCATGCTAGCTGCAAAAAATTAGGCTTAATTGCCGCTAAAGTCTCTGGTATTGTCTTTAAACAAATAAATCCCTGAGATATAACGTTGAACATGCCGGTTCCTGTGATTCATTTTTCAGACATATAGGTTCTCCCGTCCACCAAACGTTAGCTCACTAACTGAGATAGGGTCCGGAATAGGCTATCCGACCTCGACCCTGTGTCGGTTTTCCATTAGCAGACTAACTTTTGATAGATGAAAGAACCCATGTCTGAAAAACGTGCCATAGGGATCGGCAGGTTCAAAATTGTACCACATGGATTGATTTGTTAAAAATAATACCATAATAACTGTAGCAGTAATTAAGCCTAAAAATTACAGCACCGTACATATGACAATTAATAACAACTAAGCAGGAAGTTTGTGTTGTGATGATGAATCTGTTCTTTTCATTCCTATAGAGTGTGAAGAGTCCCATTTGAGTTTGTTACCACCGAACATCAGAATGAAATAGCTGAATCAGTGACCTATATGTGCATTCCTACGGAAATAACTAGATCATAACCCATACAGAACATATAATATCATTCTACTCTAAGCTGCCACCCTGATCCCCTTGAGTAAAGTCTTAACCTCCCCATGCCAAAACATAATCCAATTGCCTGAACGGCAAACACACATACGCACGTGACAAGTGATTCCCATATGCATGAGCCCTAATCTATAGCTTGAAGGGTGGGGAAGAGTCAATTATCTAATTATCCTGTCATAGAGGTAGTCCATTAAATTTAGAATTATCAGGCCATTGTCTAGCAAGTCCCCAGTGCTGAAAGCTATGAACTAGGATTTATGTGGACATCAAGTACAGTCTTCAAATTGCTCCACACAAGGGCAAAGCACGAAAAACTTATCATTATTCTGGTAAATGACAAGGGTGACATAAAAGAATGGCAGCAATCAAACTGAGATATTGAGAAAGCAAAACAAACAAATTACACAATACCAAAGTTCCTTTCAGATCAGATAATGAGGCCTCCAGGCGCTTGCGACAATCAGGAATCATCATCCTTGACTCAGCAAGCACATTCTCCTGTTCAGACATAAAAACAAAGAGTGCTTCTAATTTTGGACATAGAAGAAAACTTATTAGAAGACGAATAAGTTCTCACTCCTTTGCTTATAAAAACAGAAAAAGAATTGGTTCTCATTCCTACAACCAAATAGGTGATGAGGTTTTCCAACAGTGAATATGCAATATGATATTTCTTCTTTTCTTTTAGAAAGCAGCATGTTCACAAAAGCAATAGCAGCCAAGCACATACAACATGATCTGGATTATATTTGTCTGTCATACCTGTTGCTTAAGGTCATAAGGGTCTGCTCCTTTCTCCTTCATGTCGGCGGTTTTGGCAGCTTCTCTCTCAACTTCTTTCTCATAAGAATGCAGCTCTTTAACAATTCGTTTGCAAGTTCCTGTCTTGATTTTGAGATTTCTCAAGGTCGCCATAAGAACCTACCAAAGGAAGAATTTCTCCATGAATTTGCCCATAAGCAAAGACTGCTTTATATTATTCGTTCCATTTCCAAATAGCATACGTTTCAACTAAAAGCAATTCACCTGACAAGATCAACTTATTGAAGATAATTTACATCCTATCATAAGCCAGAGTATAATTCATTTGCTTCCCGCAACAAAATTGACCAAGGACTACTCAGTGGCGGAACTAGAACCCAAATTGAAGGGGGTAAACTCCTAAGGCAAAAAAAAAATTCCCTACGTAATGCGAAAAATATCTTAAGAGTTAAAATATCGAAAATTAAGGACTAAACGCATTAAAAATATTGAAATACAGTTACCGTACTATTTGCTGAGACAGAGAGGTGGCAATTGGATCTTACCGGCTTGCATCTTCAGAAAACGTTGCAAAATGACTTCGTTTTTAATAGTTTCAAAAATTTTCCTACCAATTGCACCACATACATTGAATGACGTGGGTGGCTCCCCAACAAACAAAGATCCACAATTGTTACCTCAACCCATGACCCAGATAACAAATCATATCAAATATAGCTCTTTCTCCTTTCCACAATGGTTGCAGTGCACTCTTTTTTTTATTACAACTTATACTTTGCCAACTTCCTCATTTGGTCTGAGCTCTCCATTCCTAACAATCAGTTTGAAGTATAAGTTTGGTCTATATGTGGCCACCTAAGGCTCCTAACTACATGATTGTAGTTTTAAACATTCGACACATAGCACATCCTCCAAAGTGGTCAACTTTGTAGAAGAACTAAAATATTATATCCACATACTGTGACTCACAAGTTCCACAGAACTTCCA
This sequence comes from Myrica gale, assembly GCA_963930655.1. Taxonomy (NCBI): domain Eukaryota; kingdom Viridiplantae; phylum Streptophyta; class Magnoliopsida; order Fagales; family Myricaceae; genus Myrica; species Myrica gale. Next base: position 11,100,199 of record OZ005611.1, read on the forward strand.
TGTATCAATCGGAAAAATAAAATATCAATTAATATACATAGGAAATTGCCTACCTAAAGAAATTTCCACTCTCTAGAAAGTTCATCGTACACGAGTTGCTTTCCTGATTTGAGAAAGCTCTGTTTCAGCTTTGCCAAAGAGGAAGACTTCGCCTTGACTATTCTATCAATCATATTCTCAGCATACTTAACTGCTTCAGAAACCCTCTTCAAATCGCGGAGCCCCACAACCTCTCTCTAAAGCAAACAGCCACGCTCTCTAACTCTCTCTCACAATAGAACCATTCACAGATCAGACCTCATCAAAGAGCAACCATGAAATACATAAAAACGCGGAATTTAAAGAGAAACCACGCAATACCCAGTTGAAAAAACTTGTTTTGAACCTAACTTATGCACAGGAACCAAAATGACGACAACCCACCAACAGCAAATCTGCAGGGAAAACAGGAAGAGGAACCGCTAAACTGTAACGGTTTTTATGGCATTTAATCCTAATCACAAATTACAGATTGACCATCAACAATTGCTTAATGATCAAAATTCAAATCACAGATTCATCACAATCAATTTCAAAAATCACAATTAAAATCTTCATCACAGATTCGTTATTCATGGAGGCTGAGCTGAGAGAGAGACTGAGGAGAGAGAGATACATCATACCTGGAGGCTGGACGAGCACAGAGCACAGAGCACCGGAGGACGCGGCAGTCGACGGTGGGGCTGTCAGGCGCTGCTCTGAGGTGGCCGGTGGGCAGTCCGGCGTGGTGGAGCTGAGAGGAGAGGGAGGAGTTGGGAGAAAGAGACAGAGAGGTGTCAAATGGGGGGATCGAGCGTGCGAGAGGAGAGGAACGAGGGGAAATCAAAAACAACTTCAAGCGGAGGGTGGAACCTCTGTTAATTTTTTTTTTTTTTAAAAGAAGAAAAAACAGGCCGGGCTGCTTGTGCTATGTGCTAAGGGCGGACTGAATTTTTAATGGATCAAAGGGCGACCTGGTTAAATAATAATAATAATAATAAGTGTAAAAAAAATTGGAAGAGCTAATTGGTGCGGTGGCCCTGTGTATTCGTCTGTGAAGTCTATTATTAGTGGTGTTTGAAAGTAAAAATATTGGGAGTTAAAAATTTTATATACTGATATTTGTAAAACAAATAAAGGTATTTTATAAAATTTAATAAAAATATAAAGAGAAAAGATTTAATTAAATATTATAATAATATTTTATAATTGTATAGAAGAAAGACCCCAATTATAGACTCGATCCCAAAATCACTGGCTTTTTTGCTTGTTGGTTTTCCCAATACTATACTGGAGTTGTGGCACATAAAACGACAAAAAAGGGAGAGAATGGTTATCCATGTAACTTCGGCTGCGTTTGCGTATTAAAATTTTACATTTTCTAAAATTTTAATATAATAAAATATTATAATATAATCTCTCTCTTTCCCATCAAATCACTACTTTTTACTACAAAAAATATAAAAAATTACTTATCTCTTTACTTTTTCACTAAACCCAATACCTAAAATTTTAACAACACTAAAATTTTACAAAACAAACACACCCTATATTAAGTTGAATTTGAAGCCCACCTTTCTTCGCTATTTTGAGGTCGCGATGAGTAACCATGAACTACACAACCAAGAATAAACAACATTACCATCAAACTATGAGCCTCATATGGAGTAATTATCAAATAATCATTGCACAAGCAAATAAACCTTTCTTAAAACTTTTTGTTTTAAACCTTTCTTAGAACTTAGATATTAAGCAACCAGTGGGTCCATTTACTTTTCCGGTTTATACGGAATGGGTTTTCTTCGATTTCAAAGACAACAAAGCCCACATGCGGAAAACGCTATTGTGAATATGCAAGTCTTATGCTTTCTTCCACCAAATTCTTTAACACTGTCAAAATTTCAAGCAAACCAACGTGTCTCTTTCCACCAGAAAGAAAAAGAAATGGAAAGAGCTGTATAGATAAATGCCCTCCATTTACTTTATTGTATTTGTTCCTTCCCAATTTCGCAGTAAACAAGGAAGGTTTAGGGGGGCAAACGAGAGAGAGAGCATACCTTCCAGCCAGTGAAAGATCTGAGCCCAAATGATGTGTATAAATGCTGCGAGGTATACGTGTAGCAAAACCGCTCGCTCAATACGCCCCCAATGCACGCACAAATGAGCCTGATCAATGACAGTTCCGGTTGTTTACTTTAAAAAATATATATATTTTCCACCCACAAACTATCGGGGTAGTGCACCCACAAACTATCGGGGTAGTGATACATTGCACCCCAAACTATTATCTTTAAGACATTGCACTCTGAAACTACCAATGTTAGACGTTTTGCTCCATAAACTACCAATTTTGACATATTACACCCTCCAACTACTAATATTAAACGTTTTACACCATCCATTTGACAATAATACCCTTGAGAAATTAATAAATTGACAATAATATCTTTACTATATACAAAATGGGTCAAGGATATTATCGTTATTTTAGTCTCAAAATTTGAAAAAAAGATGCAAAGTGTCAAAAATTGATAGTTAGAGGGTTAATGTATCAAAATTGGTAGTTTAGGATGCAAAGTGCAAAATCTATGGTAGTTTGAGTTACCAAAAAGAAATCGACAGTTCCGGTTGCAAAAGGCGCCCCGATCTGACACCACAGTTACCAAAATATCATCAAAGAATTTACGAACGCACCATTATGTAATTTTTGTGTTTAGGAATGCAACAGAGCGGGACTCGCGTTTGTGTGAGCTTTCTTGAGCTTAAATCGAGCTCAATTTAGCTAGTTTGATTTATTTAATAATTGAATGTAAATTAATGTTTAAATTCAACATGTTTATTATATAAATTAAGTTTGAATCGAGCTTATACGAAATGATCTCTAGTTATTAACACCGTTATTTTTGGTTGAAATCTTCTTAATCTTTTCAGAGGCATGATTTCAATTTTTTTTTCTCATGTGACAAAATTAAAAATGACATTGGCCAGGAACTTCAAAAAATATAAATGTTAGCAGCAGCCACCATTTTAAAAAATAGAAAAAAAAATTATATTTACTAATTGGGTTTTGATACTATTTAAAAAAAAAACTTAATACTTAGGTTTAAACTGTTAGCAGTGGCGGAGCCAGGAATTTTGTATAGGGGGCAGAAACCTGAGGTGATTTTTGAGCTGCTGCTTTCAGATCTTCAACAATTCCTTCCCAATCTTCTGTTAAAAGCTTAGCTTCACTCCTCTGGAAAATAGAACACCGATTTAAAGCACTTGAGTAAACATCACAATATATAATATAGGACATATTGGAATAGTCCTAATGGAAAAAGAGGTGAAATTGTTTTGTTATCGCACAAACAATCACTTGACCAAGCATGTAACCATCCGCAAACCTGAACTAAAGCATCAATAAGCTCCCCATCGATGTTGAGTGCTTCATTGCAGCTGGTTATAGCATCTTTTCCCCTATCAAGCTTGACCCAGACCTCACACAAGCCCAGATGAAGATGTACATTATGTGCAAGATGATTAGGATCCAATGCAAGGGCTCCTTTGAAATCCTCCACTGCGAGCCTAAACTTACCCTTGTTTACGTTGTCTTCAGCCTGTGAGATGCAAGTAAACACGCAAAATTAGCACCACAGATGATAAACATTGCAATGACTCTAAAGAAGGTTGACTGAGGAATCAGAGCTCAAGCTTCCCCTTGTAAATTAGGAAGCACGAATTAATATAGGGGTAGGATACCTATAATTTTTTTTTTTTTAGAATGTCGTCCCCCTCTCCGCCCGACTGTTAGTATAATAAATCACTCAGTGTAACTCGTTAGATTTAATATAATTTATTTTCACCCAATTATGTTAAATCACTCTAGCAAAATTGGACTAAAAGTGATCTATCTATTGTATTAAGGTTAATCATACCTTAAAATTAGAATGAGGAAGTTGCGGGCAATCATACCTGGAGTCCACCACCCCCCTCGTTTTGGAAACTTAATTGTGATGCTGCTTGCAAAGGTGCTCAAGCATTCCTAGTCGCGGTTTGTAGGGATTCTAACGGCAGATTGATCCAAGTTTGGACAGACTTTATTTGTTCCTCCAATCCTCTCTTGGCAGAATCTTCTGCAGCTTTTTTGGCATGTCAATCAGCATCTTCTGATCCTAATGGCAAGATAATTATTGAAGGGGATTCCCTTATTGCCTGTCAACTTGTCAACCACCGGAATTGGATATTCAAGGTCCTATTTTTGACATCATTGTGAAGATCTGGAAGCAAAATGAGTTGGCACACCGTTTGGCTCAATGGATTGTTGTGGAGTATTCGTTTTGTTTTGTTTGCTAAGAAAAAAAAAAGGTGAATTTTAAGATTTTTTTTCTGAAATATCTGTTAACTTCACTACAACCAGAGGATCGTCATCCAATAGGCATGGCAGAAGCTTCGCACTCCCATCGAACACCTTTCAATTGCCCAGAAAAAAGTGGGCGCGTATATATATAAGACCTCCTATTACACACGAGTATCGGCACGCCAACATTTCCACGGCATGCATTAACTGCAACCAGATAGCAAAAAGAGAAACTGGGATGACTTCACTACAACAAGCAAAACTGGACTTTTTTTAAAGTGTCATGTATAGGAAAATTATTGGAAAGGCATCCACATCAACAGCAACCGAATCCTAACATTTTAAACTGTACATTCAAATACAAGAAAATTCCCCAAAAAAGAGAGATAAGAAAGGTAATATCCAAAACATAGATCAACAGCACAACAGAAAGATACATTAATGTCCGAGATTAAATTGCTTTCTCTTCCTCAGTCAGTCGAGCACAAGGAGGATTTTGTTCAGTACAGAGAAGACCAACTCTGTCAGGTTACCAGCAACAAAAGGTAAGATTTTCTACATATAGCTTGCGGAGTTAGTAGAAGATTTCACATACTAGCAATGGCGTAGAACACAACACTTATCCAAAAGGATTAGAAGAGAATGTACATCACTTCTTTAAAAGCTTCTGAGAGAAAATCTTCTTAGAATATGGGCTGTTGCGTGAACTTGCTTTGTGGGACTCAATTTCTTCAACCAATAAATTGTGGAAGTGACCCTGGTTCATACAAAAAACCGAGACTTTAGTAAAGGATTAAATGACCAAATCCTTAGATATGGGCATTAACACTACCAGAAGCACAACTCTTCTGATCAACAAGGACCAGTACTCATAAGTGAGTAGGTACAATTTTTTTGGATAAAAAAATAGATCGCATGAGCATATAGAAACTAATATGTTGACCTTTTTTAACAAGTTAATTGACTTCTTCCCTTTCAGGTAAAAGTAGCTAGATTATTTATTGTTCCATGACAACCTATTAATATCTGTTAACTTTCTTCCTGCCATCACTCTTATTTGGATTTCCCAAGTGTTTGTACTGTGCTGTAAGAACCTACATTTCAGGTTTGATGAAAGAGGACCCCTGAGAAGAAACAGAGGTGATCCCATAGAGTTAAAAAGTGGGAGTTGGAATCCCATACCTCAGAAACTCGAAGAGCCGTTTGAACAACGTAGTTCGCATGTGGATGTTGAAGCAACTGTTCGAAGTGAGACACAGATAGCAGTTCATGAATGATTCTTGATCGGCCTTCACCATTAAATACATCAAGACATTTTTCAACCACATGGCTGCTGAACTTCTGCTTTGAGAGTTCCACATAGTTCCCTTCAAATTGAGAGGCCAACTTTGAGGTGGCAGAAGGGATTCTTAACTCCAAGATAAACTGAACAACATAATTTCTGCCCAGACAAAGAAACACAAAATGGCACTAAGAAGAAAGGATCAACCAAAAAAAAAGGCATCAAAGCTTTCACGAGTTTGAACAATATGTCGTATGGGTTCATTATACACAAAAGCAACTGAAAAAGTTATCCTGGTATGAGAAACAAATGAAAAACCCTTAAATGCAACATTTTTGTCTGCTTTTCAACTAGGTGTAGGAGCTCAAGGTTCTCTCTCTATACATGATTCTGCTTCCAAGGAAGGCCACTAGTAGAGAAGCTCCATCAACAAAATGCAGCCAATAAACCAATCTATCACCCAAGCTGAGTTTACTTGCAGACAACGCAGAGGGGTACCAGGTAAGAGGTATTATAAGCCAAGTTATGCAGCTGGAGCTCAGGGCATTAACCTTTATAGCAGTACGATCTCCAATACGCATCTCCATAAAGAGTGGTTCAATCAACACCAATGGACCTCACAAGGAAAATAATCGTTTTCCAGATACATTTGTCTCGTCATAGGCCATTTTCTTACAACGATACCCACAAGATGGTGATTATGATGATTACAAACAAATAGGTTTCGGAACAGAGGTCTTAAAGGATTTATGGCGCAAATTAATTTACTGATTAGACACTTAAAGTAATTATATGAAAACTAAATTCATCACCATTAGTTCAGGAGGAATGGGCCATATGCTAAAAGTCCAAGGACTGAAACTGAAACAGATCTTATCTAATGAGTATGTCTACGACCTTCACAATTCAAAGAAGAGGATAACCATCTTAGATTCGTCAAACTATCCTGAATTTGAAGATTGTTCGCAATGGAAAAAAATTTATGTACTGGGAAAAACTTAAACAAGAATTTAGCCTTTGATTCGTTGATGTCAGAATATAGCAAGTATTTCCTATGTGCTCATTCTTAAAAACAACATCAAGGAGTTATCAAAGTGTTTTTATTGATTACCCATACGCATCTTGAGCAAGCAGAAGTCCATTGGCAGATATTTCTGCAACCAAGTTTTCTTGATGCTCCCCAACTGAATGACTTATGCATCTTTGCAAAACACAACATCCATGTTGATGGGTTGCGATGTCAACACAGTACTTCGCACCAGCAACAAATATAAACTGCCAAGTATAGTTATGAAAGAAAAGTGTAAACTATATATGAAGCGAAAGTTGCCTTGAGAAAATTCAAATATTGCAAACAATGTTATGATGCAGAACATTATTGAAAGTTCTCCCCCACCTTTTCTATTACTGGAAGCAAACAGCTGCAAGGAGAGGGGAGGGGTTACATGTAAATCCAAACCTTAATTAGCACGTCTTATTCCATCTAAGAGACATTTTTGTTTCTCACCAAATAATAAATGAAACCCTTCCCCTTCAGGCCTTTGTCATCAATTTAACTAGAACAGATGCCTCAATCTTGAGGCGACAAGAGGATTGCATTCTGTTCGTTGACTCTTTCAATGCAGTTGCTCTTAAGCTGTTGTTGAATTGTCAACTCCAATTTTTACATTGTTACAAGCTCTTTATCATTCTATGTTGATACTCTTATTCCCACAATCAAGTATTAGTCTTCTTCTTAGAGGAAGACTAAAGTCAACAGAAGTTCCATGACTACATGTTAAAGAAGCATCTTGAGATTTTCAACTAAAAAATTCATCATGCACGACGGACCAATGGTGTTTGGATGCTAAAATTTTGGGAGTTTAAAAATTTTAGTTTATGAGAATTGGTGAAAAAGTGAAGAGCGAGATGATTTGTGTGAATTTGTTATGTTTATTGTGATAAAAAGAGATGATTTAATGGGGAGAGAGAAATTGTATAATAGTTATTTTATTAGGCCAAATATTTAGGATGGCCAAATATTTGGCATCCAAACACTAAAGTGCATAAGACCCCCCCCCCCCCCCCCAGAAGGCAATAGCACTTATACCAGATATCATACGGCCAATTACCAGATTGTCGATTGCCAGAAATTAAGTTAGAACTTCTTTTCTTTTTCTTTTTTGCGTTCTAAACATAAAATGGCAGCATCTATTCCAATTTCGGGCCAAACTAACTAAAAAGTGAAAATGTCTATTCTTGTTTTCCTTGAAACAAATTGTGTTTTCTTTTAACAGACTGTTAAAATCCCTTCCTGAACAAGTTTGTTCACAGAGATAGAAACTACTTGGAGATTACAAATAAACTCATTCTACTTTAATTGTTGGTCCCCTCGGGACCTCCTTGGTTTCAATGGCTAAATTAGCATCTCCATCTTCTCCTGTTGTTGGCAAATGCTTGAAATGTATCCTAGGTAGGGATCCTTCCAAAAATTCTCTGCATTGAAGAACCATCTACAGGCTCGCAAGTTTTTTTTTTTTAATTCAGTATCTTTGCTCTTTGGTTTACATCCCTTCTGCTTCGATGTGTGCTGACAAGCTCGGCTCTAAATCTTGTCTGTGAGCTATGCTATGACTAGCTACATCTTCCAAAGCGTCTCAGAGATTTACATTTTGTGTTTGCTATATTATAGAGGACCAAAGGATAACCAAAAACAAAATTATTAGAACCTAACTCTGAGTCTTCAGATGTTTGCGACCCTTACAGGAGCTCACATGCCTGGCTCTTTTCAGGTTATCTCAGTAAGTTATCAAAAAAATAAGTGCACTTCAATAGCCATCAGTGATAAAAAAAATTTAATCTACAGAACATTTTAGTTAATGGTATAGTTGACAGGGAAAGCAGTGATTGTCCTACTTGCAGTTATAAATGTTACATATTATCGGACACACAATACTCACTTCCGACATAATGAGAAACTAGCCCCAATGTCCACATAACTCAAATATATATTAAGTCAAATAGTAATTTTATCACCAAATTTTTCTCAAGATCCAGAAGACGAATGAACACCAAAGCTTAAAACATTTGAAAAAGGGTTTTCTCCATCAACCATCCATCATCAGAAAGCAAATAGAATTTACAAGAATAAGTTATCATGAAATGCATACAGAACATTGAATGCATCCATTCTGAGACCAAAAACATGAATATCACCACAGAATGTGACGGAATAGATTCAATGATGTCGAATCTCAATAAGTTTTTATAACAATTGTATCATAAAAAGATCACATGAACACAATCAACAGATGTTGCATGTATCTCGACCATATTGATATAAAAAAATTGAATGTTTCCAAGGGAAAGAGAGAAATCAGAATTGTGAAAAGCAAAGATTAATAGGTTGAAAGATGTGTGCAGCGGTTAGTGATCAGAAAACAACCTATGCTTCTACACAGATATGAGCAACCAGGCATGCTAAGCATATCACGAAATTGATTCCAAAAACATATATTTGGGATCAGAATCATGTAAACTCTTAACAACTTAAGAACTTTGACCCCTTCACCTTGTTATATTCAATGCTAAGGCATTGCAGACAACGCTGGATCACATGATTTCCATTCAAGTCCTTGATGAGAGGAAGAAACCCTGGTTCGAGGGCTTCTGTAACCAGTAAAATCTCATGCTTGGTTCTGAGAGTTTCAATCAGCTTCTGTACCACGCGAGTGCTGATAGAAAGTAAAGGACTGTTAAAATAGACAGAAACCAAGTCATATGAAAATATTTTATTGCATATGACCTACCCATGAGGGTTTAAAGAGATTCTGACAAGCTGCCCTGGTTCTGCAGTTACCCTCAGCAGTATCTGCTTTCTCTGTCCTTCAGTACATACATCCAACAACTTCTGCATAAGGTAATTTCCAAATGGATTCACCATAAGCTCCGCTACATGGTCAATGATCTCGTTAAATACTATTTGAACATCTTTCGGAGCGCCCCCTTCAAAAATCCTCTGTAAAAATCGACAACCATGCTGATCCTTTGCTAGTAAATATATGAACCCTTGAGCTTCTGCCAAGGAGGTATAGTTAGGTAGTCGAGACTGTGGGCTGTATATTCTATTATTTTGAGAATTGTCACAAATTCCAGTGTTTTGATGCCGGCTATCTAGATCTGACCTTCCTAGAGGCTTACTGACACCAATGTCATGCCAGACACCCTTACTCTGACCGCCGGAATAAACACCCTTACTCGGACCCCCGGAATAATCGAATCCCTTGTTGACAGCATGATTGAAAGCCTCACCCTGAATAATTAAGCTCTCCTCACGAGTAAAAGACTCGATACCTGCTTGTGGGATGCTAAATTTTGAAGGTGTCATGGTCCTCCCACCGGACAACGACAGGCCAAAACACAGCATGTTTTCAAGACTCAAATGAGGCCTTGGGTTAGTCAATCGAGGAGAATTGGGCAGCTTAAGTTCCTCTCTCTCTTCATTCACATTCCTTCCGTCTGGTCTTGCATGGAATAGAGACTCAGCCACTGGTAGCCCGTGGAACGGACTCCCTCTAATGTAAAACTTATCCGTCTGCTCCGTTGTTATCTGCCTCGGAAAATTCATCGAGCCATTACTATAATTAAATTGAGGAAAAAATTTATCAGGCTGCATGGGGGACAATCTAGATCCCAAAGAATTCCCCGTTTCACACTCCTGCTGCAATCCTGACAACGGCGCACTCATCTGGCCATCAAAACTTGTAGCACCTAATGGAACAGAGGATCGAAAACCCATATAATCAGAAGGTCCTCTCCTGACATTCGTATAGCCCCCGGTCTTGATTTGATTACTCCCACTTATGTTACAATCACGATAGAGAAGCCTATCACGGTCTACCGGTAAATCTCTCAAATTTGAAAAATTCTGTTCTCCATTGGCAATGTACACTTTACTAAGATTTCTACACAGACCCAGCTCATCAATCAAACTCTCATTGGTCTTCATCCTGACATACGAATCAGCTCTTTTAGAATCCAACCGTAATCCATCTGAGTAATGGGAACTTCCACAAGGCATATGTGGTTTAAGCTCTTCTAATGGAGGCGGGGTAGGCGATCCATTGTCAGAGAGAGAATTCCCACCAGAGCACAAGGTCGATGAAGAGCCATCTGAATGCAAAGACAACCCACTAACGGGAGAGCAGGCATATGTGTACTTATAACGATATGCGGAGTCATCATCATACACACCATACATGCCATGAGTTCTCCGACTTATAAATGACCCATCACCATGGCCGGCACGATGTATACCATTATGTTGTTGATGCAGATGATGAGGGATACTGCGTGATGTTGCATGAGGGATCTCATCTAACAACATTTCCAGCTCTTCATCGTTCTTCATGTTTTCTTCAATCTCAACTCTTTCAAATATCATCCAAACAGAAACAATAACAAGAAACAACAATAAAAACTAAAGAACACAAAAAACGCGTATCAGAGAATGAGATGACAAACCAATCAAGCCCTTCAATCCCCAGAATCACAAAACCCACGCCAGATATTATTCATAGGCAAATAATAAATACCCAGAAGGGATTACCACATTTTATCATCTGGATTTTGATCAGAAATTGAAATGAACGCGGTTTTGTTTGGGACGGTAGGAGAGAACTTCAATCGCATTTCGTTCCAATAAAACTCATCTCATTTAAGTTCTGGGTTTTCTGTGCGAGGAGTTGGTGAAGCATGCAAAGATTGAAGGATTTTAACATACGGTTACTGAGGCACCGTAGACATACACTCCCCTGTACGGTCTCTCACACCATTAAAGCTGAAGAGCAAGAGACGATATGCGGGACTCTAATAGAAATATTCACATATGTGGCTATATATTATAACGCACAGAGAGCAGGGAGACGCAAACAAACACACGCATAATATACTGCGAGTCTAAACACAATATTTAAAGCATTTACTTTAGTATCTTTCTATAATTTCTTATTCCCAAATTATGAACCCGACACACTTTCAGGATGCGTGTAGAACACGCTCGACAGTGAGTGGCACCCACACAGTTCAGCCCAGCAACGAACATCTGTCGCTCGAAGCTTCAGTGCGTGACGAAGGCTTTTTACGTTCAGGCGGCGCGTGGAGGAAGAGTTATAAGGTTGAAAAATATACTACTTAGAAAGATAAATTTATAAATAAATACTAATAGATATTTGTTTTTGGTAAGTATTAATAGATAATAAATGTGGAAGATTTTTTCTTGATTTTTCTGTTATACATATCTAACAACCCGTCCTTATTCCTCTCCAGTAATACCGGTTATAAAAATTTAACTCGTTTTTGAATCTCCTGACGAAATTGCCCCAACCTTTGAGCTGTTCTGCGTTTTTCATTCTCTCCCTATTAACCTTTTTTTTTTTTTTTATGTTGAGCCAATGAGCTATGGCTCAAGTGGCACCTCCTCCGTATAGGAGGGTCCTGATTCGGAGTTTGAATACTCTCACTCCCTTTTCTATCAGGCTATGGTCTGCATTGCCTATATAAAAAAAAAATCTTTTTTATGTTGGTTGAATTCCTAGAGCTACAGTCGCTTTTTAGGTAATAATAATAATAATAATAATAATAATAATAATAATGATAATGATGATGATGAAATCCATGCTCTAATCTAAGTGAACATATATTTTTCATTATGATATATACTTAATACCATAGTGGAATAACAGTTGTAAGTGATCTTCAAAATAATAATACTTTTTTTAAAAAAAAAAAAAGAATTATTTTAACTTGGAAAATCTCACATCAATGGTTTCCAACCACTTAGCCGTAGGTATTAAGTTGTGATAATTCATTGCTTCTTCTTAGGAATGAATATATGGGACAGATTTGATAATTGAGTACATTAATAGGGGGGGAAAAATAGAACCATCAGAGAAATAAAATAACCTTTTTCGTACCGGTGATCATCTTCTCCTTAGTAAGGAAGTAACCATTCAAGTTCCATAATAAAGGCTAATGCATGGACCATGGTCTAGATAATTTATTTATTTTTTATCTGTCTCGAAGTTATATCTTTCACCCCCAATTTATGAATTTTAACTCTGACTAGCCATGGAGCCTGGAGGACTTCCTTTCTGCAAATTGCAAAAGATGAAGGGGCTAAAAGGGGGAGTGGAAAATGGTCGCGGAAAACTTTCATATTAGAAAGCTCATTGGTCCACAATTTCTTGGTCGCCAAGCTAGGGACATGTTAGCCATTTTGCGGATCTGAAGGGCAGATATGGTCAATGGAAATAGAGAAGAACACTGATATATGCCGAAATAAATTTGAAGCGCTGACGAGGCCAAATTTAAACATACTTTTTTTTTTTTTGGCCTATTGGGCGAAAAATATATGACGGACTGTTTGGATGGCAGAATTTTTTTTAAAAAAAAAATCACAATAGTTTTTCACCAATTTCTACACTATCTTTAACAAAAGAAAAAATTATTTTTTTCCTAAAATCCTTTTCATAATCTATAATTTTCCACGAGAGAATCTACGTTACCCTTAACCAAAAAAAAAACCCTATCATAACTAGTTTCTATACCCATCCAAACACAGAAAAAACTGTTGGTTGATTCGTATAATGGGGTCCGGGAGTCCATATCTGCTTTTCGAACGAGTGATTGACCCGTGCGTAACCATCCACATTCTATATTCGAAACTAACTGCAACATTCTCGTGGTTATTCTCCTCGATTTTTGGGATCACAAGGGTCAACTTTGTACAGTATTGATTGCGTGGGGGGGACTCTTCCTTCCGTCGACCTCAACTCTTATCGCTTACGGCAATCAGTTAAAACGGATCCTGTTCTCTGACTCATTTCCCCCCATCCAATGCAATATTTCTTAATCCTCCACTCTCCAATAGTCTTAGATCATTAGGTCTTGTTTGGAGAGTAGATTTAGGTTGGGATTTGGCTTCAATTTTGGGCGCAAATTTGAATCGAAGGACTTTGGTTGAAAATCGGTTCCGACCGCGAGAATCCTCAGGATGGAATAAACAGTGTACATTGCATATATGCACACAGCTGGGCCGCGGAGGTCTCTCCCCTGCACCATCTAGCTTCAGCTTCGCTGCAGGCTTTCTTCTCACAGCTGAATTATCAGCCTCAAGAATGAATGTCATTCCAGACTCCCATAAGGTACTATAAGGGCAAAAAGCCGGGGCCTATTAAATGAAGATAGTATAGAAAAGGGGAGAGAGGGGAGGGGACGGGAGGGAAGAGAGAGAACAGCGGGATTGAGGAAGCATTTTCATAGATGACTTAGAAACACAACAATCGCATCATCATTATTCACATAAACAGCTATCTCATTCGAAAATAACATTTCTTATATTTGGTTCACCATTAGGCAACTCCAAATCATTCCAAGGGACACAACAATGGCATGCACAAGATGAAAACTAGGTTGATAATATCAGAAGACATGTCTTTCAGAGGATAGACGGAACTTGCCAATCAAGACTAGATCCCACCTAACATAAAGAGGCAAAGGCACCTAAAGGTCCAATTAGGTTGTGCCTGATTAAGCTCCAATCCCACTTTTTCCTCCTGTTAAGAAGCTATCTGTATTTATTTGCTGGAATTATCTGTATTCATAATGTCACCGTTGCTCTCTTCCCTCCAGATTTGTGGCCTCCATACTGTCGTTCTGAATGTGTAATCCCTTCCCCAGGCCTCGGCTTTTATCTGACATCCTAGATGGTGGTTGAGATTATAATTTCCTTAGTCTTCCACAGCATTTATACCATAGGACTTGACAACATGAGATGCTGCCGTTATGCAACTCTGCTAACAATATCCACTGATTCACATTAACTAATATCAGATTCTGCAAGCAGATATGGCTCATTATGTAACACGTTGTATTCCACCTCAATTGAATACCTCACCAGTGAATTCCCTGGTCTTTGACCGATAGATTGGTAGATTTGAACATACACACCTAAATCCATGTACGTGAATGCCTATCAGCTAGCAATCATCTCATCACCCAGTCCAGTGGGTAACGAAGTAATCCAGTCAGCCAGGTATCCTCGTTAACACACACTAAGTCAAGAACATAGAGTTTAAGAAGCAGGAAAGATAAATACATCATAATACCATCAAGTGACAAGACACTATTGAAACCGAGATAGATAATCAGTCAATGGATTGTGATTCATTTGAGTTTATAAAACCTTCAGATACTTACCATTCCATACCGAAGCTCTACTCATCTCAGCTCCAACTAAAGCATGTAGTGACTTCGAAAAAAGAAAAAAAAAAAAAAAGAGTATTTGCGGAAGACATTGAAATCTGTTATTCTTCCGCAAATACTCTTATCAGCCACACCATGCCTCCTACAGTCAAGTCATGCGTGCCAAATTCCACTCCTTCAAGTTAACAAGTTCAAAGGTGCAAGGATGAAATTGCTGTCATGTGGACATATTAACGTCATTTAAGACCAGAAAACTGGATGAACATATTATGATCACGTAAGGAACTCACAATTAGAAGGAAACAAAAAAAAGGCTGCATAGAGAGCATGCCATTTTCGATCAAGAATAACATTTACTATTAAAACCACAATCTAAGACTAATTTGTCTTGTCAAAACTAAACCAGTCATGCAGGCAAATAAGTTAGTCATAAACAAAAAAACATCAAAATAAGAACTACAAAATCGCCAAATGCCAAGCAGTGCATTCACAAGATACGGTTATCTTAGCTTGTAAATCACCTTCTTATATGGCTGCATCCTTCAAACAAGCAGTATCATCATTTGCCTAGCAATAACTACATCAAACCCCTCGAATATTAACTTCCAACTGCTCAATCCTCCGAGCCAGATCGTGCTTCCCACAATTCTTCAATCCATCAGTAACCATATCGAAACACCGCGAAATGGGTGTCAAACCCAACTCCGTCATCTCCACCAAATAATTAGCAGCCTCCACAAACTTCCCTCCCCTCCCGCACATCGTTATCAACATTGTATACACTGGCCTATTCGGCGGGTGCCCCTTCACCTTCATATCACTAAAGAAACAAAACGCATCATCAAAGAGCCCCCTCCTACACATCGCTTTAATCACGGGTGCATACAAACTTGGGAACGGCCTGTGGCCGTCCTCCACCGAATTATTTAATAGCCTAAAGGCTTCATCCACCTTCCCCGCCTTTGACACCGCTGGTATCAGGATCTTATAGGTATTAATCTCCGGAGAAAGTCCTAATCTAAACGCTTCATTATAAAAATTAATACAGAATTCGACCTCGTCCAACTTACATATCGCCTCAACTAGGGAATTAAAGGTTGCGACGTCAGGCACGAAGCCTTGTTTTGCCATTTTTGTCACCATTTCCTTTGCCGACTCTAAGTATCCAGCGTTTAGGAGGCCTTCGATGACAAGATCTCGGCCGCGCACAGGCGGATTGAAGCCTTTTTGGCTCATTTCGGCAAGAAATTCCAGTGCCTCTTTCATTTTGCCAGCCGAGCACCACGCATTCACGAGGACGGCGTAAGTACGCTTGTCGGGGACGTGCCCCTTGCGGATCATGCGGCGGATCAAAGCATAGGCGCCATGGAAGAGCTTGGCTTCGCAGAGGGAGAAGAGGAGGGAATTGTAGATCTCAAGGGTCTGGGGGCATTTCAGGGACTTCTCCGACTTGTTGAAGATGTTGACAGCTTGGTCCACAAGCCCGTGCTTGCCGTACTGTTCGATTAGAAACGACACCGTTTCAGGGGAGGGGTAGAGGGAGAGGGACGTCATCTGCTGGAGGAGCTTCCACATGGTCTGGTATTTCTGGGATCTGGCGAGTGTTCTGACGAGCTCCTCGAACTCGAGGGTGGTGGGGCGGTAGTTGGACTGGCTCCGAGCCCAGTTGAAGAAGCGGTGGGCCTCGACGGGGGAGGAGGAGCAGGAGCGTAGGACGCGGAATACGAACTCGGAGGTAACGTGGAGGCGGAGCTTGTTGAGGGTGCGCTCCAAGTAGAAGTCACGGCGGACGATGTTCGACACGTGGTGGATGGCCGCGAAGTAGTCGTCCTTGGTGGTGACGGAGGCGGCGTCGTTTGCAGGTGCATATTTTGTTGTGGTGGTTAGGGTTCTGAATGATGAGAAGAGAGGGATGGTTTGCGGTCTGCTGCTGTGAAGGAGGAGTTGGGTCAGCTTCGTGGAATGAGAGAGCATAGAAATGAAAAAAATCGAACACCATACAAAATTACAAGGAGGGGATGATGAAAGGACATTTGCTTGTGGGTAGGCAACAGAAACAAGACCCTGTCCAAGCCCGGCCCACGAAAGAGGATAATTTTGAGAAGCCCCATAGAAACCATCAAAAGCCCAATACATCCTGCCGCAATTGCTTTTCAGGCGCGGCGAGAGAGATGGCAACGGAAGACAAGGGCAAAGGAAGTGAGAGATGGACGGGAGCCATAACCAATCTGACGGAGATGGCTTCGAATCTGGAATCTCTCCAGAAGCTACTACTCAAGAAAGCTGTCTTTGTCGACGAAGAGACCTTTGCCAAAGCCTCCCTCGGCTCCGAACAAGCCCGTACCGTCAAGGTTGGTCTCTACCTTTTTTGGACTTTGACCTTGTGGTTTGTTAAATTCCATCTGATTCTTTATATTTTGCGTTATTTTAGAAGTCTGATCTTGGTTTTTCGTTCTTTGAATGTAATTGCTTGCTTGCTTTCGTTTGATTTGAGTTCTATTAGCAGAAGAAAGGTCAATTCAGGTTCATACTGATTGTAAACATGGACGTATCATATCATATTTTGTTTTTCTTCATCGATTTATTACATATCCTTGCCACATACATGAGTGCAGGCTTTGATGGATGAGTGGAATAGTGATCTAATTCTGGGGGATAAGGCTTGGATTGAATTGAGTGTTTCATGATTGTTTGATAATAAACCATCCTAACAAAGACTTATAAAAAAAAAAAAATAATAATAATAATAATAATAATAAACCGTCCTAACAAATAAGAAACATCTCTTTCTAACAATATGCACGTACAATTCGTGACAAGATGCAAATTATGTGTTGTCAAACCAGGAAAACGTTCTTTTGCTGACATTGTTATTGCTCTATCAAATTGTTAAGCTGCCAAAAATGCAATGTTAGTGAAGTATAGCCATGGAAAAGCATACTACCAATATATTCCATCCAACACTCCCCTTGAGCCTGAGATTGGAAATTAACAAAGGGAGTTAGTGCAAAATTTTTATTTCATTGCACAAATTTGCTGTTTTCAAGTAACTCAGAATCCAGAACTAAAATTCATGCATGACATTTGGTCCATGAATCTTGTCCACTTGATATAATCAGGTCCATATATTTGTACGCTCTCACTAATTCTCTACTAGTCACTAGGTTTCTAAGATTATCCAATCCCTTTATTTGACGTATTTTGTATCATGAGATGGATTACTAGGCTTTGGTAGTGGGTACTTGGTCGTCCTCTGCAAATAGCTGCAGTGACTATCAATCCTCTTTCAGGAAACTTATCCATTGCCGGCTACATTTCGTGTCTAGGTTCTTGAACAAAGGGTGGAGACTTTGGAGAGAGAACTCGATGCAGCCATTACAGCTGCTGCTCGTGCTCGTTCTGAGAAACGACAGGCTGAAGCAGCTCAGAGAGCTGCTGAATTACATTCACAAGAGGTTACAAAAGAGCTAGAGAACACCACAAGTATGTTGCATCCAAGTTTGTGCATTTCATTTTTAGTAGATATACAAGGAAAAAAACAAAAAAAGGTTGAAATCTTTAATCTGTGAACCAATCTTTTCTTGACTTCTTGTAAGTTCCTTGAGTTTGTGCATTTCACTTCTTATAAGTTCTTATAAGACATTAAGAGATACGTCATTTTGTGGGTTTCTTGGCATCACGGTATCACATACAGCTCAGCTAGAGGTTTTTTTAGCTCCTACAGGGGTTTCATGTGCAGATCAAGTTGATTCTCACCTAATAGAGACTTCTGGAGGGCTTCCCCGCAAGCAATGGTCTTAAAAGTATATAGTGGAAATTGATAGAGTTGAGATTACATGGTCAAGAACTTGAAATGTGGTCAATTTCTTGGGTTTATCAATGCAATTACCCCCCTAGATATAACTTTGTCTAACACTTCTCATTCTTCACTGCAGAGGTGTTCGAGCTACACATGGAAGAGTTGCGGGCAAAGCAAAACGAAATCGCAAAGCGTGATAAGGACATTAAACTCTTGGAAGCTATTATTCAAACACTTGGTGGAAAAGAGTCCCGTTCTACTAATGGATAAATGCTGCTCTTCTACTTGCCCAAAAAAGAAAAAACGCTGCCCTTTTGAGAGTTGGTTTTGTACTCCATATGCTCTCTGCGAATTCAACATATAGGAACGGATGATATCCTCACCCTTTAAGACACTAAATTCTTTGTTTTCACATGGCTAATTTCTTCCTTTCGGCATAAGTGTCCCTTGGAGCTTGTGTACGTCGCATGTAATGCGATATAGCGGTCGGAATACAAGAAGATGCAACAAAAGATGCTGGTTGAATCTCTTAATCTCAAGCATTTCATTAGGAACTAGAAAGGCCCAAAAAGAAAAGAAAGTAAAGGCTGTTAGTTGGAAGCATTCTTCTCAAGCAATACTAATATCCTACCCCCTTTTTTCTCTTGCCCTCTCTTCCATAGTTTGGGTTGTTGATGAAAATGTTATTAAATACAGTGCTCTTTAGTTTGTGAAACGGTGAGTAGCAAAAATTATATATAGCAAAAAAGAATACAAAACAATATGGGAAAGAAAATGACAATGGTATGTATCAATCTCAGAACTTATTATATTTGTAACGCCCGGGCCAAACTCTATACAGATATTTTCTTATAAAATAAGATTTTTTCATTATGTCTAATCATTTATCTAGGTCTCAATATTTCAAAACTAATTATTACAACTTCATCAAAATATTCATAAACCATAAAAAATCAAAAATTTCAATCCAAACCCTAAAATATACATTAACATATCAGATATTTTCTAACATCAATGAAGATCTCCCAAAAGAATTTAATAGCTACTTCCCTAAAATGAATCTCTAAAAATATTCTTGCAAAACGCACATTCAAAACACAAATCTATCTGAAGCTACTTGAACTTCTTTAATTCTACCAACTCTGAAAAATATGAGAATAAGTAGTGAGCTACGACTAGCTCAGTAAGTAGTAAGTCAATGGGGGTTGGGGAAAATACAATTTTCTCACAATAATCGAACTCTAAAATAAAACACTGTGAGCCATACCGAATCCAAAATACAAGTTTGTAACAAAAATATCCAAGGTTGCGCAATATAGAGAAATCACCAATGGTCACATAGACCTTCAGACCACAAAGATCTTCAAATACCACGAAGGGTATCAAACTGGCCACACAGACCACACATATATATCACCAGCACAAGGAGAATTTTTCAGAGTATGCTCACCAAAATAAGTTATAAATATTTCAATTGAGTTTCACAAAATCTTGGCAATCTTATTTTACCCAAAATTTGTTCAGTTCCCCAAATAATACATCAAAATCATATAAAATACGGTGCACGTTTTAAAAAATTCCATTGAAGAACCACTTATATCGAATACTTAATCAATCCTTAAAACTTTTCCGATAATTGCCTAACAATCCACCTCAATTTAAATTTTGGTATCTAATAAACATTCTCTGCTACCATTTATTAACCTTAATTTGTTCAACTTTTAAAATTAAAACATATCTTTATCCATTACTTTAAAATTCAAACATAAGATTCTTATCCTTATCTTAACCTTTAAATTCAAACTTAGGATAAAATCTCTATTTAAACCTTAAAATTCAAATATAGATCACATTATATCGCACTTTAAAATTTGAAAATACGATTCAACCTTTATCCAAATATCAAATATAGAATTAAATTCGATCTCTTCGTTTAACATTTAAATTACTCATTTATACATTTTTCGTGATGGATATTACAATATTGATAGAGATTGAGTGGTCATTGTGTTTGTTTACCAAAATTTTGAGGAATATTCTCAAAATTTTTGGTATCTTTTGAATGTTGAAATTTATTGGGGTTTATGAAAAGTTTAAAGTATATGTGTAAAAGTTGAAAATTTTGAAATATATTTGTTTGGTTGAAATTTTTGAACCCTAAAATTTTAGACTAACAAACATGTACAGAAAAGAAAAGCAGATATACTTTTTTTTTTCTAGATAGAAAAGCAGATATACTTTTAATTACAATTATTTTGATAATATGGAACCTGAAAAAAGAAAAGCCAAAACGAAAGAAGCTGCCAAACGCGCTCCTGACCTCTTTTAACTGGAAATCCGATTCGGCAGAGGCTATGTCGGCGCGGCTTTGTTCTTATCTCTTATAAGCAAGCTCTCTGGTTTCTCCATCTTTTCTCAGGAGAAATTTATAATATAGAGTAATATATCTGTACGAGCTACCTTACTCCGTGTTTTTCGACTATGGAAAGGAGGTCATCGCGCCCCAACTCCAAGCGCCCTTTCTACGAAGTCGACGATGACGACGACTCCAACAAACCTCCCTCGTAATTTTCTTTTCTCTGTCCCCTAAAACCCTAATTTTGCTTTCAAGTCTGAGATTTATTTTACGCGTACATTTTGTTCAAATACTTCAATTTCTGTTTGTTTTTGCGAACCCGCTTTGGTTAAAAAAAGAAAAAGAAATGGATTCAGGATGTACCCTTAAGGGCATATATTTTATTCCAGTTGTGGAAGCCATTTCCTTTACTGGTCGTTGGATGTTATGATTTTTTTTTGCTAAGATTTGTGATGATTGTTTCACAGGCAAAAGAGGGTTCGGTTTCCGAAGGGTAAGAAGATTAAACCAGGAGATGAAGTGGTTGACAGAGGTCAATCTGAGGACGTGCCCAGCGACTTGTCGAATCCTCGCCTTGCTGCTAAAGAGCGTGCAAAGCGTCGGAGTCAGATCACTGCTGAGTTGTTTGCTGAAGAAAGTAGAGGTATACTGAACGATGTCACGACTGCTGAAGTCGATTACGAGGTGCGTATTGTAGTATTTCGCGTTCCTCGAACATTGTCATCATAGCTATGCTCATTATACCAGCTGTTATAATTATCAAGACGAGTTAACTCGACTTTACTGGCATCTTCATTGTTATTGCAACTCAAAGTTGTATAATTTTTTTACTTCCGTTCATGTTCCTATGATCGGAAAGTGATATCATCCACTTAATCGGAGATGAATGTCAAATTCTTAAAGGGAGATTGCATTTTTTACCTTTCCCCCTAATGATTCCTCGCTAGCATCGTATCCGAGTGTAACTATTTTTATGACACTTCTCAATTCTAGGAGGAATTTGGAGCCATATATTTCGTGTTTCTCAGAGTACAATTATAATCCAAATGATTATTTCTTGAATTGGCAGCATTCTTTAGAGTCACGATGATTGCCAGATTCATCTATTATTGGATCAGTGGCAAGGGTAGCCAAATGATGGGGATATCTTTTGGCAGGATAATGAGATCTTCGTCGATGATGGGATCCCAATAGAACCTTTCAATTTAAACAAAGAGAGGGAAGAAGGTTATTTTGATGCAGATGGAAATTTTGTTGAATATGTCAATGATAAGGAAATCAAGGTAAAGCATCTTGCTTGTGTGCCTTTTTTGCTGAATTAAACAGGATTTGTGAGATCATAAGGATCCTTGCAGGATGCGTGGCTTGATAGTGTTGATGTTGAACCAAAATATGCTGGAAAAGGCTCCCTTGTGATGAACAATGAAGATGATGTTGATGAACTTTCTTCTGAAGACATTGGGATGATGAAAAGACGGATTGCTGACGTACTGGAGCCAGGAGAAACAGTAAGTTATATTTCAGTCATGTGCGGTGGTTATTAGTAATTATATTGGTTAATTGAACCCTGGAGATGCTTAAAGAACTCACTAACAGTCAAATCCTATGTTGTATCTGCGCAGATTTCAATTTCCATTCAGGTTTATATTTTTCTGGATTGATTTTGTGAACTCATACTATTGCATACCAACATTACTTGCGGCATTATTTGATCCCTACTTTCCTCATGCAAATTATCTATGGATTAGAAAGTTAATTTTGTATCTCCTGTCAGGTTTTACAAGCTTTGAGAAGGCTGAAGGGGGCTTCAAGCAACAGGAAGGAGAAGATGTCTGATGAAACAAAGCTGGTATTTGACCAGCTTACTGAAGATGCAATGAAGCTAATGGAGAATGGTGAATATGGTAAAGTTTGTTACTTCAGATTACTTTTGAAATGATTTTCAGTACGGGTTATGCCGTCTGTGTTTATTATGTGTTTTTATCACTTTCTACAAGGAGTCCAATTCTGTTGGTTAGTATTGCACTGCTTATTGGTGGGGGTTCTGTGCTGCAGATGTATATCATGAAGCGCGAGAGGTCTTCTTGCGTGAGGCTGGTCAGTGTTTTACTTTGTACCCCGGGGAGTGTGCATATGTGTCTCCCTGCATTTATCGTTATATTGCTTTGTTTGCTTCTGCGCTTTCTAAATGATTCTTATGCATGTGCATGTTTGTCTTCGTTTCCTCAAATGTTAAGGTACCTGATGTGTTTAACAATATTCTTGTTATGAATATGGATGTGTGCATGCATATTTTGGCTTTTGAATCCTAGAATGCTTAGCTACGACTGCAATGACAAAAGTTTTGATATCACAGCGGGATTTAATTTTGGCCATAGATCCTACATATTGAGGAGTAGTCTTTTTATGGATCAAACCTATATAGTTTCAGTTACCTTTTTTTCCCTTGTCTCTTATTTTGGTTGTTGGGAATGAAGTTTTTCGTAAATGGTAAAACTAAGGTGTGCAAGACTGCTGGTACCATCTGCCTTGTCAGTTTTTATTTGTTTTTCATCTGGTTTGTTTTTCGTCTGATTTTTTTCGCGGAGGAGTCACTTGCTCTTTCTCTAATCACACTTGCTTGTTAGGTTTTGCAAAAGGTGCATAGATAGCACTTTTCAACTATGCAATTGTTGTTGCCCTTTTGCAGAAGGTTATGAGAAATTAGTTAGGGCAAGAGGGGAAGGCACATCAATAATTGCTGTGCAGGGAATATCACTTTATTCCAACATAGGAAAAGGCTTGTTGTCAGATGTAGCAGATCCTGAAGCAGCCTCAAAGGTTCTCCCTGGTCCTGTTGGGGATACCTTGAACCCAAATGCACCTACTGCTGAAACATCAAGCAATGAGGCTGATGCTTTTGATATGTTTGCGGAGGATGATGAAAATGCTACTGCCAATCCATCATCGGATGGAAGTAATGTTGTTTCTGGTCCCATTACCGATGCAGCCAGCCAACCATCAGCAGATGCCCCAAACACTGATTCAGACAGTAAGCTATTTTATTTGTGAGATTTTTAGTAGTTTGGCGAATTGATTATTTGAAAGAAAATTTTGGCAATTTTTGGCCTGGGACTAGATTATTTGTGTACGGAAATATCAGTTACTTTGTTGCTTGACGTGGTTTTTCTTTTCCCTTGTCATTGTTGGTCTACAGATGGAACTTTGCATAATGATTATGTCTATGACGAGTCCAGTGGGTAAGCTCTCTCTCTCTCTCTCCACCCTCCCCCTCCCCTCTTTTCCTTTTTTCCTGTTGGTCAAGTTGGTGTTAGTCCTTAATACGTGATGAAAGTTTGATTTTCTCAATGTGTTCATCAGATGTTTGCTTGTTTCTGTTGGTTTATTCTCTCGTGTTCACGTGCGTGCGTGTACCTGTGTGCCTGCTTCTACTTGCTTTTCATTAGTCGAAGAGGCCCATAATATTTGTATTTGGGATCATGGTGCAATATCTTCTTAAATGGTAGAAGATGCCCATAATTTTTGCTGTCCCTTTATTGACATTTGATTGTAATTCAATTAGTGGATTGTAATAAGCGGATCGAATTTTTTATGTGCACAGTTCTGTTCTGATCATGTGTTTGTGCGACTTTTATATGATTTGTGCATGTGCATGCTTCACATGCTCATGTCTGTAGGTATCCGTAGACAAATTTAGCATTTGTTATACTGGCCATTTTCATTCCTTCATGTTTCTCAGATTGATTCTGCCTTTTTGCATTAATATTGGTTGTTTCAACCTTTCAGGTACTACTATAGCAGCAGTTTGGGGTATTATTATGACCCAACTACAGGGCTTTTTTGCTCTGCAGCATCAGGGCAATGGTAATTAATATACATGCATTTTGTCCATTTTCTATATTGGTTTCTGGTGATTTCCCGTGACTTAGAAACTACCCTTTTCTTTGAGTATGCAGGTATTCATATAATGATGAGACTGGCACATACGATATTCTCCAGGTTTCATCCAATGGGAACTGAAGGGAGGAATGTCACCGGTTCCCTTGAGGACATTGTACAGTTCAGGGAGCATAGAGTCGTAATCTGTGAAATTGGATAGCCCAATAGGTTTGTTTACAGGGGAACCGCTGTTTTGTAATGGAAATGTAACTAAATTGTGGATTTTCTTGTGCTAGGCCGACGGATGTTTATGTGTCAGGATATTGCTGTTTCTTTTATAGATTGTTACTTGGAGGCTTTTAACGGTTTGTCCTTTCACCTCTGAGGGTTACCTATAATGCTTGATCCAACACCTTCTCAACATTCCATCTCCAAGTTTTTGGTTTATTGTATGCAGTTCTCAAGTTGATTTCTGCTGTTACAGAAATTTTTAGGTATGGCTTCTTGGCATGCAATAAATTGTTATTACGACTTTGCCCATGAAAATCTCATATAAATCAGACAGTGTTAAGAGTTTCACAATGGCAATATGTGATAGGCAGGGAGCGGGCATTTCTTGTCTTTCAAACTTAGAAATATTACAGCAACTCAGCAAGGGCAAATGTCTCACTGAGAATGACTGAATTGTGGTGGGTATGACTGGAACCTTTTGAATGTGGGTCCTGTGCTTCAAGAAAGGACATTCTGGGTCTTTTATAATTTCCAAGTCAGAGTCGAGATTTAAAAAGCTAGAACAGAATTCGATTCTTCTTGTTAGTGGAGAGCGAGCCTTCGGCAAGTAAGCTAACTCGATATTTTGGATACTTTCTTGGGTAGAAAGAAATATCTTTGCCAGTCTCGTGCTCCCTGTCAAAGGTGAACATTTTTCCCAGGCATACAATGGACAAAATGGAGAGCTGATAACTGGAATGCGATGCTCCCAATTACAGGATTATTCCAGGACCATACTACGAGGATGAAAACAAATTCTCATCTGCTCAGCATCGGTTCTAAAGTTTTGACCTTTTCTACAAGCCTTCTCTCATTTTGTCCTAATTACAGAAACGATCGGACCCACTTTCATGTTTCCAAAATACAATATCCAACGTCAATGCACAACATTTTTGTATTAGCACTTAAAGCTTCTCAGGTGTGTTACTTCTGTTATTTCGAGTTTAAAAGAGATTATCCTCAAAAAATCTGTCACGGGTCAAGGAATATGTCAAGATCTTGACGCCGTAAATATTAGACAGCAGGGCGCTGATCTGCCTGTGTCAACGCCCTGTGAATAATCACGAGGCATCAAATGATGTTGGACATATTCCTCACCTCTAAATGGGAAAATGGGTTTGACAATCATGGCCGAAAGCAAGGAAATAAACCAGAGAAAACAACAAAACCAAAGATCAGTAAGATTATTGAAATATGTCTACCATCCCCCTTCAGTGAGGTTCTAAAAGATCTAATGCAAAGACGGAATGGGTGTCTGAAGAACGAGTGTAGCTGAAGGCAATCATTTCTTGACTATATATTGGGACTTTGAATTTTCTGCTTCACATTCAACCTATATGGGTTGGCTAGTCCATTGAGACCTTAAGCCACCACCAAAAAGGTCAAGTTAGACTCCAGCTTCTAAGTTCTAGCGATCACTACTGACTGAGAAGTCAAACAAAACGTCTGATGGAGGTGTCCGCATATGTGAGATATCAGGACCATAAGGTGCTGCGTAAAATATGGGTTGTGAAGTCGATGAAAAGGCTCTTTAGAACCAATCATGCATTTGACTCGAAAATAGAGAGAGAAGAATACAAGTCTGCATGTTCCTTTTGAAATGATAGTTTCCATTCAATCTGAAGAAACTCATTGCGATTAAATTGTTAGAAGAACTCGTAGCCATTCAGTGGGTGGCGTTTTCTTTTTTTTATTGAACTACTAGTGGCTGTAGTAGACTTTAATTCCAAAAGGATGAATTGTTTGATTTGTGGGTGAATTTAAGAGGTCCTCGGCCTACATGCTTGAAGATGTGGGTATGACTTTTTCTGTTGAAGACAACAAGTGGCAGATCTCAGATATGCCCGAGATCCACTGGAATCAACATTTAACGGTAGAGAAAATTTAAACTACACAAATTCCTTTGTTATGGGTATAGAATAGAAAGCAGTAACAAAATTATCATCAGTTCATCATACGTGGAGAAAGCAAGGCATTTTAGCGGGTCTTTTCTATCTCTGACATCTCATTTAGGTTACCAAAGTCATCGCTTGGCCTCTGGCTCCCGTCAAACCTCAAGATTTAGCAGCTGTCTGAGCGTGACATTGTCAAATGATTCGGAAAAGGATTGCCTACGAGTTGATAACTCTTGAGATACCTGCTGCATTGTTGGCCGGAATTCTGGATTGGCATTAATGCATGAGAAGGCGAGTTTAGCAATTGCGACCACTTCATCAGTCATGTCGGGATCAGGAGAAGCTATGCGCTTGTCCAACATATCCTGCAGCAGCATACCGTGGAAGTTCAACGGCGAAAAAGACAATGACGATGACAATGAAGATGAAGAAGTTGACAGAGAGCATATCAGTTCACCAGGATGATGTCCCACAATTATTTCCAATGCCAATACCCCAAAGCTATACACGTCACATTTCTCAGTGACCTTCATAGTGTAAGCAAGCTCTACAAGATATGAAAAAAAAAATAAGGAAATGATAGATATATAAGCTTCTTCATTTTTCTTACGCCAAAAAAAAAGAGACCTATGTATGAGAAAAAAGAAAAAGAAAAACTCAACACTTCAAAAGTAGAAATTCCAAGACATTATCGATTCCTTAGTGAGCCATCCATATAGATATACGCAAACAAGACAAAGAAGAAAGACCAAATTACCTGGAGCAATGTATCCGTATGTTCCAGCAAGGCCAGTCCAGTTTGTTGAATCAAGCTTCACAAGTCTAGCAGTGCCAAAGTCAGACACATGAGCCTCATAACTTGCATCCAACAAGATATTGTTGCTCGATATGTCTCGATGAATTATTGGTGGCTTGCAATCATGGCGCATATAGCAGAGAGCATTAGCAGCTCCTTTGATGATACCAATTCTCTTAATCCAATCTAACTCCTTCGCTTGTTCCACCTTGCTTAGGATTTTAGCCATGCTTCCCCTCTCCAGGTACTCATATACCAAAAATGATTGTTCAGCATGTGAACAAAAACCATGAAGCTTCACAATGTTCCTATGACGTACATTTGTCAGTACCCGGATCTCACTCTCGAAAGCCTTATGGTCTTCCGCCTTTGCATTATGTAGCTTCTTCACGGCCACAACTTGGCCTGATGACAGCTCTGCTTTATAAACACTTCCACTTGCTCCTACTCCAATGCAGTACTTGGCATCGAAACCTTGGGTGACTTCCTTAATGTCTTTGTACACGAATTTTCCATCATAGCTCCAAATTGTGAATAAATTTTCATGACAAGAGTCTCTCGGCTCGTTCCTTGGCCTTTTCCTTTCTTTCTTCAGTATATAAATCATGGCAGCAATAATAGTCCAAATGAAGACAGCTACAGGTACAGGGATAATAATCAAAAGAGTGACACCATCTCTGTCTTTCCCATCTTTTGCAGGAGGATGACAACTCACCAAACCGGTATAGTTCCCGCACAAGCCTCTGTTACTCCTAAATGCTTCGTTTGGTGCTTCTTGAAACACTTTATTGTTTGGAAGGGGACCAGTCAAGTTATTGTAGGATAAATCAACCCGCATCAAACTCTGCATTTCAGTGAAGGACGATGGGACGGAACCATTAAGCTCATTGTGGGAAAGATCCAATATTTCCAGCATGACCAGGTTGCCAAGCTGCCATGGAATTTCCCCAGTAAGTGAGTTCCAGCTAAGATCTAATAGAACTTGCAGGGATAAAAACTTGCCAATTTCGATGGGAATGCCCTCACCGAACTTGTTGTGACTCAGATTTAAGTACAACATTTTTGAGCAGTCACCAAGATGATTAGGTATTGGACCACTTAGGTCGTTTGCTGCTAGATCAAGATAGGCCAAATCGGCTAAAGTTCCAATTTCTGAAGGAATAGTGCCAGAAAGATTGTTATTGCTCAAAGTCAGGTTGAACAATGACTTTAGCTTCCCCAACTCATAAGGAATTCTGCCCACCAGATGATTTGAAGAGAGGTCAAGCACATGCAAAAGAGCAGATTCTCCAAGCTCTTGGGGTATGTCACCACTAATTTGATTATCAGAGATTTTTAAGCTTGTCAGAAGTTGGCACTTTCCCCAACTTGGAGAAATCTCACCGTGAAAATTGTTGTAGCTCAAATCAATGTAATCAAGCTTTGGGTATATACCGAAGTCTTCAGATATATTCCCAATGAGGTGGTTCCTATCAAGTCGAAGTCTAGTTAAGCTTGTGCAGTTTTTCAAGCCTTTAGGAACAGAACCTGTAAAACGATTGTTACTCGCACAAAAATCTTCAAGTATGCCACTATGACATAAATTTTCTGGTAAGAAGCCAGAAATGCTGTTGTTTGACAAGAAGAATAATGTC
This sequence comes from Myrica gale, assembly GCA_963930655.1. NCBI lineage: Eukaryota > Viridiplantae > Streptophyta > Magnoliopsida > Fagales > Myricaceae > Myrica > Myrica gale. The sequence continues at coordinate 11,129,710 of OZ005611.1, forward strand.
AAGTTGGTGAGATTGTTGATCTCACGGGGTAATGGACCGGACAACTGGTTTCCATAGAGTGACATGACTTTGAGGCCAGTCAAACCGCCCAAAGACGCGGGAATCGAACCAGTCAGGTTGTTCAAATTCAAGCGGAGCTCAGTGAGAGATTTCAACTTGCCAAATTCCAGGGGGATGAAGCCGGAAAGATGATTGTTGCCAAGGTACAACAACGAAAGATTGGTCAAGTATCCAATGCTGGAAGGAATGGTACCTTGACGAAGATTACTTGCGAAGCTAAACACATTGAGGTTCGTCAACTTTCCTACTTCCTGAGGAATATGCCCAGTGAATTGATTAAAACCCAGATTGAGATAGGTGAGGTGTGAAAGGTTGCTAATACAAGAAGGGATTTTACCAAAAAGTGAGTTGCGTTGGAGATCAAGACTAAACAGGTTAGGCAAGGATGTGAAGTTGAAGGAATCAAGTGTACCTATCAAACCGATGCTTGTTAGGTTTATGCGGGTGACACTTCCCTCCTCGTTGCAACTGATCCCTATCCAACTGAATGGGCTTAAACTTGATCGTGTATTACAGGGAGAAAGTGTCCATGAAGATAGTTGAGATTGAGTTTGATTTTGGAGGGTTGCTTTCCAATTGAGCAGTGCTTCCACTTCTGCATTTCTTTCTGCTGTTAGAGAGGCTGGAGCAGGAACAACATGGGAATAAGAGAAGAAGATCACGAGAGAAAGAGGCAAGAAGGCCTTGGGCAGCATCGTCTTGGCTTCACGTTTGGGCTCATGAACTAATAGTCATATACGGAGAGGACGGATCATGACAAGAGAGCCATAGCAGCTTGGTTGTGGATGTAGAAGCAATATGCAAGACTACTCTACTTTACAGGAAGCTGCACTTGATCTGTATATATAAATATCTTACGCATGCAGTTAAGTCCCTTTCATGGTTGATGAAGACTTGGAGAACTCGACAACTCAAGATGCCTCATCACGTATCGTATTTCCCATGTTCTGCCTGTGTATCTATTTCACTTGGTCAACTATATCTTTCAAAAATTCCTACTAACTATTTTGCTTGACCGATTGTACCACTCTAAGCTAGATACTTCCAAAAGATCTGAGGGCTTTTCAATGACGAGTGATCAGCACTTTAGGATATATTAATATGCCGGTCAATATAATTTAAAGAAAAAATAAAAATAAACCGTTGACCCAAAAAAAAGAACAAAAAAAATAAACCGATAAAGATTTGTAACTATTCCAGCCGTGAGAAATGTCTTGCTGCTGGGCCGTAGCTTGAGATTTGCTCATTAAGAGACTACTCCAATAGCATCCTACTCCAATATTATTGAGCAATTTTGCAAAACAATAAAGCCCAAAAGAAAAGATAGGAAAAGAACAGAACAGAAAAACCTTTCAAGAGGCTGCTAGATTTGGCAGTAAAATACTCGTCCATTATTGAACTTAATTCAAGTCAATGCATTTATAGCGCGTTTCCGGCCTCTGCGGAAGATGTTTTATTTTCTGGAAGAGGAGGCACCTTTTTCATCTCGGGGTGGACTTATATCACCCAGTCCTTCAGTTTAGGTACAGCCGAAAATTCAGTCCAAAAATCGGACCGAATTTCCGGTTGTGTAGCACTACAGCCATGGTTGTGGCAGCTCCGCTCACGTTAACGGGTCTAACACTCATAATTTGAGACTTATTATAAAGGAATACGTACGGAGATCCAAAGACTGAAGGAAATTACGGACAGAGACAAAAGAGGAGGCGGAAGAACTGGGCCGGTTTGCTTGGATCTACACTAGGAAGCAAAAATATCAACCCAGGATTGAACCACAAGCAATCAACAGGCTTTCTTAGTATTTTCCTTCTAATAATTGAATACTCTTGTTTCGGCTTCTTCCACAAGGTCTATGATCCGCAAACCCAACGCATATCGCGGTGCACTCAAGTTTCATCTGCTTTTTGTGCAGTTTCCAGTTTTTCATTATTAATAATTCTGGAGACCCAATTGACCAAACCCCAGATCACGCATGAAGTGCGGAGGAGCAAATACTGTTAAGTTACAGCCTAAACCGTTGATAGTTCTCCTTAATGTTGACTTCCATTTGGTCCACAACATGGGAGTATTGGGGCATCAAGCCGTAAAGTAGCTTCCATGGTAATATCGTCTGATCACACATGATATGAAAATGAGTCCATCTTTCAGCTTCTGTTTAGGCATATTAGCTTGTTTTTGCTGGGCTCTGTGGCTTGTCTGGCCATTGTGGCTTGTCCGTCCCTTCGGGGAATTTGTAGGACCTTTGGATCCGTTTGCTCGTTGGTCTGCTGGCTCTTCGGAGTGTCTGCTACGCCTTTTAGAGCCTCATGAGGTGTTAAAACCTTCTTGATCCTATCTCAATACATATGTTATTTATGCCAAAAAAAAAAGTCCATCTTTCAGCTTTTTTTGGTTTTTAATAACATCTGTTTTGTTCCAGCATAAGCCAACCTGACCTGGAATTTTATGAGTGGCGGAGAAATTACCCCAGTGAGTACCCAATAAGATGGGAAAACTTGTAAGAAGGCCAAATTGGTATTTTAATGGGAAGCTAGGCTGGACAAAACAAAAACCGTTCTACACAATTTTCAAAACAGAGAGAACGCAGTGCTTTTTAATTTGGGACGACTTCGAATGAGAGACCTCTCCTACTCCATTTCCTGATATCATCGAAAATGCATAATTGACAACTACCAAAAAGATGCATCTTTTTCTTTTGAGGCACATATCCACCATTTCTAGTCATATACGGTTCATTTTTTATAAAAGTTGCTCAATCCCCGTGTAGGTATCAATTTTAGACAAAACCGACACCTACACCGAATAGACCGATTTTTAAATATTAGCCACATACACCTATACCATCAAGGGTAAAACCCGACCCTTAGCGTTGCCGGTTTTAGCAATGACAGTTTCCAGTTAACATACTAGACAATTTTTTTAACATTTTCCGCATTTGACCCAATGTATTTTGTTGCTTTTTTCTTTTGGTCCATTGATTACATATTAATAAAATCTAAACTAAAGAAATCTAAAATCAATAAAATTAGAGAACATCTTAAAAGATAAGATGAGAATCTAAAGTTCAAACTAATAAAATCCAAAATCAATAAACTTAAAGAACATCACAACAAGATGAGAATATAAAGTCTCAATCAATAAAATCCAAAATAATAAACTTAGATAAAGAACATCTTAAATATAGTCATATGAATAACTCCTTCAAAATCTCTGTTCTTCGATCTCCATGGCTAAGATGAATAACTCTACATAATATATTTTTTTTAAAAAAAAAATCTAGACAATATCGAAGGAAGAAAGAAACCCGATGAGAGAACATATAATTAACTTGCATAACATCCATGAAAGAGCCTTTCTTATTTAACTCTTGGTCTAGTTCTTTTTAAAAAAAAAAATTCTAGACAACAGAAGAAATGGAGAAAAAATAATGTAAGTGATGTTTTTTTTTCTTAGCTCTCAAGAGATGCAATTGTCCATATACAATAGCCACTGAAAATTATTCAAGATAATTTTTGTTTTTCGCCTGCACCCAATTTGTTTATGCATAAGCTTTTCGTTTGAATTTATTGAGTTGAAAAAAGCAAACCCCACACCCTCATACAGTATTCCAAATCGGAGAAATTAAATGCACACGCCTTCAGATCAATGATCAATCATACAGAAAAGACGAACAGATAAAGACGCGTTAAGCATCAATGCATCATCAATGAACTGGGTCTTCCAGGAGACTCTTTTGGATGAACTTTGGAGGTTTAATATAAAATCAAAAAAATTAAAATCCAGTTTACGGTACCGAACTGAAAAATTCACCAGATTTTTCAAATTTAAGCCACCGACACCAGCACAAGTTAGCCCGGGTACTGGAAATCCAGTGCCGGTTCCACCGGATTTTACCGGTGGCTTTGAACACCCCTAAATTGTTCAAATCACACCTGCGACCCCCAAATTCATATTGATTCCTTCCATCCCTCTTCTGACGCCTCCAGCCACCCATCAAATTTTTTTCTTTTGCCCTCTGTCGTGCCCTTCAGCCACTGACCACAATCAAGAACGCCTATGTAAAAACCGACTATCATCCATTAACACGTCAACAATAACATACAGACCATCACGGCCAATTTACAACCACAGAGACCAAACGGGGAAAAAAGGACCCCCACAGAAACATGTCACCACTCATTACAAGCTAAGCCGAAAACCACATCTTTCTTCATTTCTTTTTTGACCGCGGAAGTGATACCATTTTTTCTAACCATCTTCCCCACCGTGAAGATGAAGAAAAGGTTCACACGCCACCTAAAATTTACCAAGATACTGATCAATACCCAGTGGTGGTGATATCTCCAAACCCGGTGGTGGACTCACTCTATAGCTAAATAAAAGCGGGGGCAACACCCTATTCTATATTTGGCTTTTTCTAAAGACGGAATTGAGTGGCCTAACTAGAGATAAACGCTACCCGAAACGGGAAAAGGTGCCAGTGATAATTTGATAATGGTTCATTTCAACGGAGATTCTTGGCAATAAATCATAAAACAGATCAATCAATCTTTCAGTAGCCAAATTGGCTTGACCTTTCAGTAGCTGAATGGCTGATAAGAGAGATTGTTTGGGTTCTTCGTGGCATGAATGTTCACTCACTTCTCTACTCAAGGAACCGTTATCCGTTGAGGATTTGGTAACCCATGTTAGAACACAAGTATCGGAGAATGTAGGTAATCTTCAGATCCAAACTAGGTATAGGTAACTTTGGTCAAAGATGTCAACGGGTGATCGAGCAATATCCTTACTTGTGAGGTTACGATCTAAGATGGCCAACATACTTTTAGCAGAAAACTCTTCTAGCCAATAAACATCAAACATCAGACTGACCAATGAGCCTTGACGTTTAAGCACGAGTCATGACAAATACCAAAAGAATCTCCAATCAATAACTCATTCAAATTTATCACGATTTACAACCAATAATCAGATGTTGGTATTTGCACAAACATAGCAAGACAGCAGGCTTCAACTAGTGCAAGCAGAACCAACACGTCTGGTATCTAAGATGAAGGCGCATGTTAAGTGCCTCAAAATCAAGACATTTGATCCTATCAAAGACCATATGAGAACACACCAGAAAAGGATATAATGATCAAGAGCCAAAAGATTAAAAAAAAAAAGGAAAATGCAACAGCCACAAGTACGAGATGACAACCCAAATATAGAACACAATTTTCATAGCATGAAACTGGTGACAGTAAGACAAGACAACATTCATCAGCATAAGCATAAACTCCAGGAATATGTTAAACCCGATCTTTAAGAATTGAGGCAAGCCATGGAGACAGCTAGGCAGCTACCATCAGTGACACAGTGGCTAGTAACATTGCCAACCCAAACCCAGTCAAATGAAAGCAACAGCCAGGTACCAGTGGTTTTTCACTAATACTTCAGTCAATCACGAACCAATCATAGAACAGACCAGGCATCAGCAACAACTTCACAGCTACATTCATGGACCCATGTGTTAAAAGATCTCACCACATTAAGCAGCAGAAGTTATAAACTTAAAAGGACAGGGATTAAACATTGTAAACTCTAATAACCCTAAACAAATCGCTAATCATAAACTCCGTTACCATGTCACGTTATTCTGACCGCAACATTCACCCCAGCATTTAAGGGTTCACATAAAGGGCTTGCAGTTCATCCACATCACGGTTAATGAATCATAGGTCCATCTCATATGTGCAGCGTCAGCTAGAGGTTAAATAGACGTTCAACTTGTGTCTTTAGACCATCACAGCAACTAGTACTTCTTTTAGGGCCAAATTCTCTTAAGATCAGTGAAAAAGACCAAAAAGGATTATCAGGGTCAGAATCAGAATCCTCAAGGACAGAATGACTTTTCAGAAACAAACAACTGAGCTATGTAAATCTTACCAAAGATTATATCATCCAGGGAAATATAGAACTTATAGAGCCCTCAGCAACCAAACATGCTGCTAAAAGAATCACACTTCTAAAACCAGCATACTGCTGCAACCAGCATCAATATCACGATCATCCATCTACAGTTTAGGAACAGCATCAATGTCCATAATTCAGCTTCCGCCACCCAAGCCCCAGTAACTGTTCCCCGAACATAACTATAAAACCCAAAAATAGCTCGTGCTGAATCAGGAGAAACTAGAAATGGACAACCGAGCATTAAAAAAATTGAGTGGGAGTAATGGACATGCCCTAAAGGCACAACAACATCAAATGTGTAGCAGAAACAAGCAAAAAAAAACAAAGAAAGAAAGAGATATATAGAGACCCAAATTACGTAACAACTCTAGAGATACTGAAATACCAACCTGCAAACTATAAAGTCCCCAAATTCATAAATCCCAACTAAGGATTTCCTCCCTTTTTTTCAAAATTATTATTGGTAAGCTATAAACCTACCCAAGGATTAGGTCCAAGATAAGGAGTTCAACATCTACAGAGTCCAGTCGCACCAAAATTAGCACTTAACATTCTGACAAGACCATGTGCAGGGTCAAAGTCCTCAACACTAGCATAACAGCCACAATTACGTCTCCATAAATTTCCAAGCAACCCGCAATACTCACTCCTAGAAAAAAGAAAAAAAAAATCAAGTAAGATAATCAAAATCATTAACCAAAGAAAGTCAATTAATTTATTTCCAACAGTGTATAAGAATGAACATCTACGGTGAAACAACTCACATAAACATTCGTCTTCAAGGGGATGGGCTTCGAGAATCAGCAGGACTGCCTCTGGGTAAAGCACTATGTGGCGTTGCGGATCGTGCATCACGGCTGCGCCTATCAGGGCTTTCACCCCTAGGAGGCAGAGATCTCTGTGGGGCAGGACTTCTGCTATACTGAGGAGGGGAGGTACTGTGACATAAAACAGATGTAATCAGCATAATTCACGATCAAGCATCCGAACTAATGACACATTAATTAACTTACTAAAGCGTTAAATACACATCATAGTATACCCATCCATTGATCGACTGCGGCTTCGGCTAGGGAGTTCATCATAATAACGGCCTCTTCCCCGGTCCCTATGGTAATCGGGAGTAATGCTTCGGCTCCTGCTCCGGAGACGATAGTCCCTATCCCTCCCATACCTGTCGCGATCATACCTATCAGAACTTCGACTGTGGCTTCTTTTCCTGTAATCGCGATCTCTATAGTCATCTTGATACCTGAACATTAATAATCAATGACCAGGGATTTGGTGGTGAAGCACAAGGTCACATGAGCTTCAAATAATCAACATCAACCTCTCGCCTCCCAAAACAGAAAAAGCAGCCCATAACAGCATAATACCATGCAACAACTGGAGATGACTTTAGAGTGCGGCGATGAAATAAATTTCACGCACTAAATAGTTGACAGTAACACATAACTAATTAACACAATCACCTTGGTTTAAAACGCAGCCATAACAAAGGAGTTCTTGTATACAAATAGAGACATAAAACTAGCCAACCACAATCAATTAACAAACAGGATAAATTAGATTTAAAAAGGATGAACAGCCAAATAGAGACATAAAACTAGCCAACCATAATCGGTCACCTTGGCTAAATTAGACTTTAAAAGCCTCAAGGAAACAAGCACATCATTTTCTGTTTGACAAAAACCCTCCTGATCCCCTGGCCCCAATTGAAAATTTTCCCTCATCCCTCTCCATTCATTGAATGCAAAGTATAATTTATTTCCCCCACAAGTTAAGAATGGAAATGCGATGAAAAATTATCTCTAATTGATTGCATAGAGTGAAGAAAATGGAGGCAGGTTTAAAACCATAAAACGTGTAGGAGGTCTTAAGCTCCGCAAAATCAAATATTTTGGGGGCTCAATGAGACAGCAAAGATTTGTTATGAAAGTCCCATATCAATACAATTCATCTCAGGCCACAGGGTGTAAATTACAATCAATAGATACATCTATTAGGCAAGCACTCGCAGCACCTACGTCCAGCCTTTCCCCTGGCAGCACCTACAGGCCTTTCCTTGGCTCTCTCTCAATTTGAGGGAAATGAAGGTGGTGTTCGCGTCCCAAAATTTTGAAAATTTTGGTCTAATAAAATAACTATTAAATAATTTCTCCCCTATCAAATTATCTCTTTCCATTACAGTAAATATAAAAAAAAAAATTCATTCAAATCTAAAATTTTGGGTCAAATACCACCAAAAGATTTTTTTTTTGAAATACCACTAAAAGATTATTAAACCTCCGTGTTCTTCCACAGCTTACAGTTCACTATCTGTTTTTTATGTCCCTGATGTGCTTGATACCATGAACTCAAAAAATGTTCAAGAGAAGATCAGGCTGTCCTTTTCTAATTTTACATGAGTTGGCCACCGTTATGTCTATGGTAAAGGATTAAAACCCATTAGAATACAAGTGAGCAAAAAATCTAAATCTCTTTTTTTTCTTTTTTCTTTTTTGGTTTGGGGGGTGGGGGGGGGAGGAAGTATGTGTATTGAACAATAAATATTCACAGGGGAAGCCCCTAAGGATCAACATAGTTTCAACAATAGACAACTAAGGAAAACACAAAACAGGTTTACAGCATCATAAATCATCATACATCTCAACAATATAGAAAAGAAGAAAAATAAAAAAAGGTTACCTTCTACGAGGACTGCGACTTCTTGACCTTGAGACTGGTTCAATAATCCTCCCTTTGTGACTATAATAGAGATGATAAAATACCAAATGAAGTTCCAACATCAAAGAAATCCAAACTTCATACAAGACTACGACATTGAAAGAAGGTGGGTGGGGAAGGAGAAACCCATGCCCATTTTTTGCATTTCAAGCACAATTTAGAACTTACATCCTCTCCGCATTTGGCCCATATTTAGCAAACTGTACTGTTATCTCTCGACCATCAACAAATTTTCCTAAGAACAAATCAGCAAAACTAAATTTGTCAAAGAAGCGAGAAATCAATCATCATATTAAAGAAAGAGGACTAACCCTTTGTGGTATCATTGCAAATTCCTGGACACAACATATGCATTGAGAGACAGGCAGGAAGAGAGAGAGAGAGAGAGAGAGAGAGATACCATCTAGTCTATCCACTGCTTTCTGTGCCTCATCAGCATACTTGTACCGCACAAATGCAAAGCCCCTTGAGTCGCCAGTCCTAAACCACAGAAGATACGGATATAAAGGCCAAGAACAGCCGAAAGGTCCAGACGAAGAATTACTCAGCTGATAATTATGGCATCAATTTCCAGAAAGTTCAACTAGTTGTTCGGCATCCAAATAAAAACTAGAGAATGTAACTACAAATAAAAAGTCACTCATTAGCACAAGTAAAAGAAAAGTCTATTACTTCGCTCCAAAAGTCCTTCCAGTTTTCCAAACGCAGCCAAACAGAAAATAAATAACAAAGGGCGTAGCTGTACCTCCGATTTCTAGGGATGAAGATATCAACAACCTTGCCGTATTTATCAAAATACGGGAAAAGATCATCCGCTGTGGTACCTAAAATCCACACCCAAGCCAGAAAACAACAATAACATATTCCATTTATTCCTAGGTTGTTTGAAAGCTCCGAAGAACAGAATATCTTCTTCCGGGGAGAGAGGCAGAGGGGCCTTACGGAAGGAGATGTTAAGGACGAGTAGAGAGTAAGTGTCGGAGATGTCCGGAGGGCCTGCCCTTCCACAGTGCGACATCTCTGGCCCGTATGGCAGAGACCGAGAGATAGAAACACGGAGTATGAAAATCTTCGGTTAGGGTTTGTGGCGAGGAATAAAGCTGAGGGGGAGAACTTTCTCGAAGGGTTCTTTGAGTCGTCCGTGAGGATTTATCCTGCGGATCGAAGGGTTGGGCGATTCGCAAGGTGAATAGTCCACCGTTGCACTGCACTTCATTTATCATGGACTTGTCTTTGTAGGGTTGTTTGTGGAAATATTGGGGTTTTGAAAATTTTGGGTATTGGAGTTTGTAAAAAAAATATAGTATTTTATAGAGAAGTGAGGAGAGGGAAGATTTAATTAAATAGTATAATATTATTTTATAATTTAATAAGGAGAGAGATTATTTTATGATTGTTTGGAAATTTTGGAAAACAAATGCACTCGTAATATACGAATAAAGCTGGAGTGCGAAGTATTTTAGTTCTCTCTTTGGCCTCTCCACAAATATTATATAAAAAAGACCTCTAACAATTATAATGAATTAGTTAGCTGTGTTTTCTCATTAAATAATTGATTTCTAGGAATTAAAAATAGGACATAGAAGTATTAGTGCCTATCAATTACTTCGACATGTGATTTAATCTTAGGTAATATCATAAGAGCTCTTTAATAGGTCAAAATCAATCTTGTCTTCTTAAGTGCCAGAACAGGAGATTTGCTAATGTCTTCTATTTGAAATGATCGTTAAATTATATGTGAAATGATCGAAATATACCTCCAATATAAACTTATTAAAAAAATTCATAAAAAATAAAAATATTGAAATTTTATTTCATTAAACTATTTATTTTTAAAAAAAATCTTGAATTTTTAGATTTTTTAAAATTTTGTGGTGGATGGGTATTTTCTATAATTTTGCATATTTTTCAAAACATATGATCTGTTTTAAAATTAGGAGGAGTTTGATTTTAGCCTACAATTAAAGAGCTATGACACTACCCCTTTAAGCTTCAACAATTTTCAACTTTTGGTGGCTTTTACTTACATCAGTATTTTATTTTTGTATGATGGTAGGTTAAAAATAGATAACCATTTATATGAAGGCATTTGCTTGTCAAAATTAATCATTAAATGATGGTTCGATTTGCTTGTCAAAATTAATCATTAAATGATGGTTCGATTTAACATCAATAGATAATTAATTTAAGTAATGAAAAAAAGGGTGTAGAAGTATCAAGAAGGGTGGTGCGGTGACAAATATACATTAGCGGGGCGTTTGTTTCCCGATTTTTCCAATCCTCAACATTTCCAACAATCATAAAATAATACATCTCTCATCATTAAATTATAAAATAATATTATACTATTCAATTAAATCTTCTCTCTCTTCACTTTTCCATAAAATACTATACTTTTTCACAAAGCTCAATACCCAAAATTTTCAAAACCTCAATATTTCCATAAACAAACACCACCCTAATTGCGCGTGGTCATTTTATAATGAATCCTTGCAAGCGATAGTGTGTTTCAGACAATATTTCAAGACCATTAATTTTGAAAATAAACGTGTATGCGCGAGTTTTGACTGTATTAATTATGTATAGTTTGCAACATAAATGGGACTTCTTCTTCTTCTTTTTTTCCGAAACAACATACTGCTCCTTCCTTTACCTTGACGGGGACTTTTATTATACTATTACCACAACGATACCATTAACTTATTTCTTCCTTTAAAAATAATGAAGACTAAAGAATAACGCAAAAAAATAAAAATAAAAACTTGTGAAAAGTAAAGATAAGGAGTGCAGAGACTATTAACTTGAAGTTAAATTTAAGTGAAATTATACTGTGTAATTTGAAAATAGTTAGATATAATAAGTGAATTTTATATTATTTAATATTTTATTAGTAAAGTTTATGTAGATAGATCCTACAGTTGGGCCTCCATGTTTTATAAATTTATTTTCAAATGTACTGTATAATTCGAATAAAGAATTAAAGATAATCTTGATTCCGTTTTAATATATATATATATATATATATTTGTGTATCAAGATTTTTCACAATCTTAATCTAAATTTAATGCTTTTTGTATTAAAATTCGAATAAAATGAATTTTATAATATTCAATATTTTAATTTCGAATTACATTAGGAAAGTCACCTTAAGAGATCATTCGGTTTGGTTTTTCTCTCGAGAATTTAGAAGTCACGAGGCTTTACGAAAGAGTAAATGGAATCTGATGGGTCATAATATGACGGATCCAGCCCAACTATAGTCCCGCCCAAGTCCGTAAGCGTATCCAAGGCCCCCAATGCCCATGTGAATTTGTCCCTCCATGCTTTCCCCTTCGTATATTCAATGAGTCCTAAAACTCATAGTACTAAGATCTCTCTTAAGACTCTAATCTCCCTACATATAAATAGTCAAATACTTCCCCATCATAATTACTAGAGCTTAATTGTTCTTCCAATACTCAATTCTTTTTGAGATCTAACTTAGGTATTGGAGTCTCAACAACTGATGTTGTCTCTCTCTTTGTTCATTTTCAAGTTTAATCGCTCTGGCTATTGGTGATTTTTGGCATCATTAGTTGGTGCAGTTTGTAAAAAAAATTCGAAAAAAGTCACCTTCAAACATTTTTACATTCACCATAACGATTTTAACCACCTTCTTTGCATCTTTCCTTCAACATAATGACTCATTCCACTGAAATACCAAATGGCGATCAATCACCTACAATCACAAACATAGAACTCGTCCCTAGCAACAACACAATGATAAACTCGGACGTTGTCCCCAACAACGACGCGTTGCTAGCCAACCTAGTCTAGACCGTGGAGAACCTTTCTCATCAAATCAGCATGATCCAGCAGGCTAAAACTCCTTCGTCCCTTCCACGTTCACATATGACTCATTCACAGGAAGGAACCGTAGATAACAACTCGACTCACCAATATCCTCCCAAACAACACAGGATGAGCGGCTGGCGGACCGTCTTCCATGAGCAGATGGTTGGATAGGCAGAGCAGATCCGGATCCTTCAACAGAAGCTGACCAAAGTGGAAAACCCTAAGATGAACGACTCATCCATCCTAGCAACGTCGGTAGTTCCCCGTTTGCAACGAAAGTACTTGCATGCCCGTTGCCCCCACGCTTCCGACCACCCCAGATCGACCTATTCGATGGCTCCAGCGACCCCTGAGACCACCTGGAGATATTCCGTCTACACATGCATATCCAATCATATGCAGATCTCATCCTCTGCCGAGCATTCTCACTGACCCTAAAGGGATCAGCGCAACGATGGTTTTCTGGCCTACCAGCTGGAACCATCGAGGACTTCAACACCCTCAGCGCACAGTTCTTGAGCCACTTCATATCCAACCGATGGATCAAACGTCATTCTTCTTACTTGTTTAGCGTCAAGTAGAACAATAAGGAAAGCCTGCGCAACTACATAACACGATTCAATCGTCAGGCTGTCACGGTCTCCTAGACTACAGACGAGGTCAAGCTTATGGCTCTGATCACAGACCTCCTACCGAGAGACTTCCTCAAAACCCTAATGAGAAAGATCCCAACCAATTTTGCAGATATATGACTAAAATACAAAAACACATGAACTTTGAGGACATGTTTGTTGCACAGCCACATGCAATATCTCCAAACCAGCAAGCGAAAAGAGAGACCGCGACATCGATTGTGCCCATTATCGAGATTTGACAGGGATCGCCCACACGACACGTAAGACATGAACAATCACCCCCTGGGCGGCGAGACCAGAGAAAATATTGTGAGTTTCATGAAGACCACGAACACAACACAAATAATTGCTTTGAGCTCAAACGGCAGATCGAGTATCTGCTCTAGCAAAGAAAGTTGAGACGGTTCATACTATAACATAGCGCTCCCCAAAGGAATAGACATCAAGAACGCACTCCACACAAGGATCGCCAACCTACCGCAGACAACTTGCCCTCACAAGCAAATTTACCCTCACCTCCCCAAAGAAGAGAAGTTTTAACAATCGCAGGGGGACTTAGCATTGGCGGCTCTAGCTAGCAGGAGGGCACAAAAGAATTATGTACGATAAGCACAACATCAACAAGTCTTCCTTGTAGAACAATACCACAAGCGACCTCGAATGAAAGGAATTCTCATCACGTTCACAAAAGTTGACGCAAGAGGAATCATCTAACCTCACAATGATGCTCTTGTCATCACGATCATGATCTCCAACTTTGTCGTTAGACGAGTACTTGTCGACAACGACAGCTTAGCTGGCATAATCTTTTCCAAGGCATATGACCAGTTAGGCATTAAAGAATCCCCCTTGTCTCTTGCAATGCTAACATGTTTGGGTTGCCGGAGAACGCGTTACTCTGTTGGGTGCGATGCAACTGTCAGTAACCATGAGTACCTATCTAGCTTGTGCCACCAGCCTTGTGAACTTTCTCGTGGTCAACAAACGATCTTCCTACAAAGCCATCATAGGGCTTTCTACCTTAGCAGCTCTCAATTCCGTCTCTTCCATCTATCATCAAACTTTAAAGTTTTCTACTCATATGGAGCTGGGTGTTGTCAAAGGAGATTAGGGAGCCGCTCAAGGTTGCTATTATTCTGATTTAAAAGTTGAATCTTGTCAGGTTGTGGAAAAAAGCCGCAAAACTACTAGCAACACTTATGACAAACTTCCTCAAATAGACACCGACCTCGAGCTTGACAACCAGAACCAAAATAAAATGGCCCGACCCCAAGTTGCGGAGAATTTAGACGAAGTCAAAGTGGCACCAGGAAAGACAGTGCACATCAATACCGCATTGACTGGAATTCTACGTGACACCCTGATCGAGTTTTTGGTGCAACATCTCACCACATTTGCATGGTCTCACTCAAACATGGAAGAGATTGACCCAAAAATTACCGCACATCAGCTGAGTATTTTACCAAACGCCAAACTCATCCGATAAAAAAGGACCTTTGCGCCCGAACACAATTAAGCAATGGCTGAGGAAGTGGACAAATTGCTAGTTGTCTACTTTATTCGCGAAATGCATTATTCGGACTGGCTTTCTAATGTGGTCATGGTGAAGAAAGCTAATGGTAAGTGGAGGATGTGTATAGACTTCAAAGACCTCAATCAATCATGCCCAAATGATAGCTTCCCATTACCTCGTATAAACCTGGTGGTCAATTCCACCGCTGAGCATGAAATGCTATCATTCCCCAACACATTTTCAGGGTACAACCAGATACGCATGACAACCTCTAACCAAGAGAAAACAATGTTAGACTCTTCTTATAAGCATAAGTTAATCTCTCCATGACTCCAAGAAAGATAAGGACTCAAGATGCTCCAGGTAAGACAAGGAGGTCTGAAGTCCATATCGATGGACTCCATTTAGGACTCTAGCTCTCCTCTTATAACGATAAGGACTCCAGGTAAGACATGGATCCAAGAGGCTTCAGGACTCCAAGTAAGATAAGGACTCCTGAAGCCCATACCATTAGACTCTTCTTAGGACTCTAATCCTCCCCACATATAAAGAGGCAAGTATCCCTTCATATTTTCTTAAGCTTAAATAATTCTCTAATGTTAAACTCTCTCATTAAAATCTAACTTATGCATCAGAGTCTTCTGATATGATGTCGCCCCACTCCTTGTTCCTTTAAAGTGTGATCGGCTCCGACTTTTGATGATTTTTTATGCCATTGGGGAAATTAATTTCAGGTGGTAGCAGTAAGACTTTCATTTGTTGCTTGCATGAATTAGGACCTCAACGAGGAGTTGGGGTTTAATTGGTCTTTGGATTTGTTGTCCACCATCAGATTGCGCTTTTTTATTTTTGTTATTGGTTTTGACCTTCTTGCAATTCCTTTAGGTTTTGGTTTCTTTTCTTCCAATAATTGAAGAGTTACTTCTGTCTCTTGAATTCTTTTGAATTCAAATGTTTAATTGATGTTTTGTAACTCCATTCTACGCTAAAGTTTATTTTTTATGAAAGTTATAGCTGAAGGGACACATCTTTATGCCAAGTTAAATAGGCTATTCGGTGGAAATTCTTAGTGCTATACATTTACTCCTACTCTATGCGGAGCAACAAATCTAGATATGACAAGTTTGAAGTCAAACATGCACCAAGAACAAGATTTTCATGGATTTCATTTATCGGCCTACTAATAATGTCTCTTTATCTAACTAGCTAATTTCGTTTTATCTTAACATATAATCTTATATTATCTTATCTAATATGACAAACTTTTAGTTTTATCTTATTTGATAATTCAAGCATCTAGTCGTTCGTTACAAAGTGCCAAAGACGCCATGAACCGCTAGTGCCACGAGCACCCTTACACCAACAAAGCAGTCTCAACCGTTGTGCCAAGGACACCCCTACACCAACAAAGCGGTCCCAACTGCTATGACAAGAGCATCCCTACACCGACAAAGCGGTCTTAACTCAACCATTGCGCCACGGGCACCATTACACCAACAAAGCGGTCTTAATTCAACCATTGTGCTATGGGCACCATTACACCAACAAAGCGGTCTCAATCGTTGTGCCAATGGCACCCTTACACCAACAAAGTGGTCTCAACTCAACCACTATGCCACGGGCACCCCTACACCAACAATGCGGTCTCAACCGATGTGCCAAGTGCACCCTTACACCAACAAATTGGTCTCAACTCAACCATTGTGTCATGGACACCCCTACACCAACAAAGCGGTCTTAATCGCTGTGCCAAAGGCACCCCTATACGATAGAACTGATTTGACTCCACAGTCCTAAGGGTACCTCCATACTAAAAGACTAGTATGGCTTCATAGTGTCAAGGGCACTTCCAAGCTAGAGGATTGGTCCGACTCCACAGTGACAAGGGCACCTCCACACCAAAAAATTGGTCTGGCTCCACAACGTCAAGGGCACCGCACACCAGATGACTAGTCTGAATCCACAGTGCCGAGGGTACCTCCACACTAGAAGACTGATCTAACTCAATAATACCGAGAGATATCCCTACATTAGAGGATTGGTCTTACTCGATACTCCCTATGAACAACATATGAAGACTAGAGTGACCCCACTTGGGATGACGAGGTCTCACTTGTCTCAACAAAAATAATACTAGACCCAACACAATGAAGGTACCCGTGGCACAACGGTTGATCAAGATATATTCTCCCTCCTTCCCTGACTCCTAAATCAATTCTTCAAAGACAGTGCGCTCAGTTTGGATAAAAGCTTGCTCGGCTTGTAGCCCAGTGGCAGCCATCCGAAAGTCCAAAAGTAGTTGTCCCACGGAAAACGCAAAGGATGAAAATTATGGCAACATCTTTTCCACTTACTCGAAAGCTTCCAGGATAGGAGAAAGACTGACACCAACACCAGATGGACCTAACACACCAAGACCTTCCACACCAGCTCACTTTAGGAAGATCATAAGAGGCAAAGGCAACTCTGAAGCCCTCGTTGATTCTGCAGAAGGCCCAGCCACCCCGTTTTGTCATTTGATAACTTCCAGCACGTCTTCCAAACCGAAGGACGATAACCCTTCAGAAGAGGAGGAACATGTCTTCAAACACAAAACTTTTATTCTCGATACTACTCTGCTCAGGTGACTTGTGAGCCCTCTTCCGAGCATGCGAATGAGAGGATCCCTGCTCATTTTTTCTTCATCCTTGTCCACTAAAGCAAGCCTCTTGTAAGAATGGGTCCGGAGCACAGAGTGACCGCTAACGAGGCACCAGCAGAAACAAGAATTTTGTGCACGAAGATGGCGACACTGCCCTTCGACGGGCCGCAACAGACCTAGTCTCATGAGCAGTCGCACCGAAAGACTTTACCCCAGAACCAGTGGGACTCAACTTACCCTAGGAATGGTTTTGATTGGCATACCCCTTCTAGGCTTAAGCATCTTACGTCTAGCCTTTCTGCAAACAACATAGAATTGTGTTAGTACCAAACACGATCAGCAGCACACAGAATGGTCCGACCCCCAGACCCACAAACCACAACGGATCAGCACACCACAACGACAACAGATCACACAATTCAATGATCAAGTCACACCCAAATCACAGCAAAAAGCCCCAAGTCATAGCAACCCAACGCAATGTCAATAAGTCGATCATAAAGGCTCACCTATTGAAGCCCGCCAGCAGTAGCAGTACCACTCACGGAGGACAACAACGCATCCATGTCCCAAGGCTTGCCTTGCATTGCTCACTTGATGCGCGAGTCTTCCATCTGGGGTTAGATCTGGTGTTTCCCGAGCTACATCACAACATCCCACCAAATGATAAATTATACGAAGCACAAATAAGGAAAGTAGGAGTAAGGTGGCAAGAGGAATTACACCGAGTTGAACGTACTCCCCATGATTGTTGAACCCTAACAGGATTCCCCTAGAGGATATTCACACCTTTACCAGGCACGAAGAAGAACCTTTTGTGCCAGCCTTGTTGTTTGAGGGAAGACAGCAGAATAAACCGCGCTCGTCTTGTGCTTGAAAGAAATGCATGACTTGTTCACTCGTCATAATCTTGTAACATCAAGCAAACTCTCGCGTAGCAACAAGCTTTTTTCAGAAGATAATTTCCCTCATAGGGCAAAGAAGCTCAGCGCTAATCGCCAGTTGTTGGGAGCGAGTTTTGTGGGAGATAGCAAGAACTACTGTAGAAGCTACCACATATCCCTAGTGAGCGGAAATTTGGCTCTCGCGTGTAATACATGCATATCCCTAATAAGCGAAAACTAGGCTCCCACGTGTAATACATCTTCAAAAAGGTAATCTCGTCCCCCTCAAGACACACCACTCTTTCTTTGTGTGCATGCACTCTCATCACAGTGGACAGAGAAATGCTAAATCGGTCTGGTAGCGATTTGACACCCATATGGCCACTGGCAATGTTCCCTTGAGAGCAGGTCCTACTTCTACCTCATCAGTCCCTGAACCAGATGAAGCCATCGAATACAGACCTCTTGAGAAGCAGTGCGACAATGTCAAACAACAAACAACACAAATAGGTATTGAACACCACAGAGATAAATGACAAAACCCTCGCCTGATGACTTGCAGAACACTCAACTCGATAAAGTGTCCCCTCACCTGCACACTCTCCTTTATTTCAAACAGCTCGAAATGGACCGAGTCAAATACTAAACACACGACCTCACAACTCCAACCTCTTTGCCTCTGCCCCCTCGAGCTTCAGATGTGCTAAGATTGGCCGAATCCAGATAAAAGCCCAAATCGTCTATGACTTGGCCTTCCTTCAATCAGCCTCCATGCATGTATTATCCAGCTCTTTGAGGCCGCAACCCATGACATTCAAATGGACTTGTAAACTCAAATTTTCAGGAGCACAAATAGCTGCAAGAAGGTTCCACACCCCATAATTTGAAGCTTCATTTATATTTTTGCATTTTTAGGACTATTAATGGGCCATGATACGATCCATTGAGACCTAACAACAATTGGTCAGATAAATCCCTAGTCGGTTCGAGCCCGTTTAAGAAGAGAGAGTGTTGATGGGCCATAATATGACTGCCCCAGTCCATTGAGACACACGAGCCCATCTGTAGTCTCATCCAAGGCCACATGTTCATTCTAGGTCCTCAACCCACATAAGCGTAAGTTAATCTTTTCAGGACTCCAGGAAAGATAAGGACTCAAGATGTTCCAGATAAGACAAGGAGTCCTGAAGCCCATACCAATAGATTCTCTTTAGGACTCTAGCATATCTTCTTATAACGATAATGACTCTAAGTAAGACACGGATCTAAGAGGCTTCACAATTCCAGGTAAGATAAGGAGTTATGAAGTCCATACCATTAGACTCATTTTAGGATCCCCACATATAAATAGGCAAGTACCTCTTCATATTTTCTTAAGCTTAAATACTTATCTAATGTTAAACTCTCTCATTGAGATCTAATTTAGGCATCGGAGTCTCCAGGTCTGACGTTGTCCTCTCTTTTTATTCCTTTCAGGTCTGACCGGCTCCGACTCTTGGTATTTTTGGCATCATCAGATACCACACACGTGTTTAATATCTTATATAAAGGCTTTCGTTTCGAACAATCATCGCGAGATGGGTGAAGACATTTTTTTTTTAAAAAAAAGGTCTAGATGCTCGAAAATAAAGAGAAAAAATTTGAATAAATATTATAATAAAAAAGAATAATTTAATAGAAAGAGAATTTTTTTTAATGAAGTTCACTTTATTGGACACATGTATGTTTTGATCTTAAAACAGAAGAAATCAAGTAAACAGGAGGTAACTGGAGGTGAGCCGCTCCCAATTTTTATTAGTGTATTTATTTCTATCAAACTTTAGGCTATGTTTGGTTTAGTTTTCAAAACAGTTTTTGTTTTTGTGTTTTTTTGGAAGTAATGTAAATTTTTTTGGGATTGGTGAAAAGTTAGTTAAAAGTTGTTGAAATTTGTAAAAAAATATTTGGATTGGTGAAAATATATTGAAATTGATGAAAAAATTATTGGAATTGGTGAAAATGTATTGGAATTAACGAAAAACGAGTGAGAATTTCTTGAAAATTTTCTGAGAACTTAAACAAATATAGCCTTAACTTCTTCGCGAATTTCTGAGAGACACGACAGACAGTATTTACAATTTATGATAGATAATAAATAAGTAAATAAACCTTCAAAAATAAAAATAAATAAAATGAAAAAAAGGCGTTACGGTTTAGCAGGAAATTAGTTAATGCAGAAAGCCGCCCTCTGAGAGCATTTTCTTATGTTCCGTTCGACACTCTGCAGCCTACACAGAGTGTGTTTGCCAAAAAAAATGTTACAAAATTTTTCACCAACTCACAATAAAATACTAAAATATAATCTCTCTCCCATAAAATCATAACTTTTTACTACAAAAAATATAAAAAATTATCACTCTTTTCATTTTTCACCGAACCCAATACCATCACTAAACCTAATACCAAAATTTTTTAACACAAACCCACCCACAGAATACAGCAATCCCCCAAATTTAGCCAAACAACAAAGTCCAAATCCGAAATTTCCATGATTTCCCCATCCAAACACCCTCAGCCTCAATCTCTAAACCTGCACTGGTTTCGCGTGATTACGATAAATTGAACTCTGTTAGGTGTGGTCAAGTGATGGCGGAGGAGGGGGGATCCGAGGTCGATGGAGGGATGGCCTCGATGGACTCGACCGAATCGCGTTGGGTGTTCCAGGACGAGGACGACTCGGAGATCGAGGACGACGACGAATACGACAACCCCTCTCATCGCCCCGGGGCGGCTGCGGGGTTGGATTCGGAGGATGACGAGGATAATGCGGGGCACATATTGATTCGCACCGAGCCCCGCCTCGACTCCTTCGACGTCGAGGCCCTCGAGGTCCCTGGCGCTATCAGAAACGAGTACGAGGTAGCGTCCGGAGTTCTTACTAAATGTTCATTTTCGCCTTTTGGACGTACCTCAAGTGACTGTCTTAATTTTAGTTTGTTTAGGTCCATTCATAGTCTCAGTGACTGTTTATTCACTGAGAGACAAGAGGAATTGGATTTTGAATCTTATGCTTAATGCTTGTCTGTGTTTACTCACTGGAATGACTTTTTGTTTATCTTAAGGTTATGCAAATTCATGGAAGATGGAAGTTAAGTGATAGACAGTTCACGAAAGAGATGCCGAGGGATTTTATGATTTTTTTCGGACGTTCTTAACGCTATAAGCACTTTAAGGTAGGATGTATTGGGTTTTGAGTCATTGTGCAAACCATGACTCTCTGTGGCGAATCATTACTCCCTATGGCAGAATAGTGAGGAATAACTGATCAATTTGAGGGACCTGCTTTTCTGGATCAAATGGTCATCTCTTTGTTGTGTGAGATCTGAGGTTACGTGGAATTCTGGAAAAAATTCCAATTAACGAGGGTTCTCGTTATGCTTGACAGATGTTAGAAAGATTCTAGGATTTTATATTTTTCTTAAGTTTGAGGGAAATTCAATAGTATTGATGTCGAAGAGAGTCAAGGATTTTAAGTTCTGGAAAATCTGAATAGAAATTCAATCATCAAGTATAGGATTAATATGGATCTTTTAGTGCCAACCTAGCCAATAGATCTTTGGCTGGCTCAATTCTCTCTCTCTCTCTCCCCCCCCCCCCAACTACCTGTTAGGGAACTTCATTGACACATTTGTAGATTCTTTGGCAATATTTTTTAAGCGCCGTTCTTAAAGTGTGGGGTTAATGAGTAGAAGTGTGGTTATCTCGAGAATAAAATCTTTTGTTTTCTGTTTTATTATTGATTGGGAGTGCATAAATTCTATTGGAAGGGCTGCTTAGAACAAAGATTGATGGAATAACTCAGGTATGATTGCCTACCTGTTTATGCATTTTCCCCCTGTTATTTGGTGTGATCTTGTGTTCTGTTCATAACCGTACATACAAATAGATCAGATTCTATTATCACATTCCTTATGGTGCCACTAAATATTTGCTTAATCTTCATCATGCCATTGGTGATTGCATCTTCCTTTCGGGGCACTATCTCATTCTACAGATAAGATAATGTCTTTCATTCCTTAAGGGCCCCATTTACTTTCTTTTGTTGTTGATCTTTGAATCTTGCACCATGGTTTGCTTGACTGGAGGTGAAATGTGTATTTCTGTGTGCAATATCTTATACTCCACACTTCCCTTCTGTCTTGACAAAATATTAAGAAATTAGCACAAGGTTGCCGTGATCTTGTACTCTGTCGTGATTTTCATAAGAGTATTGGGAAAAAAAAGAAGAGTCTGGACTAATTCTCTTAACTATATACTATAATTGCAGGACTTCAGTTTGGGAAGGAAGATTACAATTGCTTTTCAGACCCTTGGGGTTGTCTTTGGTGATGTTGGAACAAGTCCTTTATATACGTTCAATGTGATGTTTAGCAAAGCACCTATCAATGGAAATGAAGATGTTATTGGAGCATTATCACTAGTCCTATACACCTTAATCTTGATCCCTCTGGTCAAGTATGTCCTGGTTGTTCTTTGGGCCAATGACGATGGCGAAGGTATGCTGAATGATTGGAAATTCAACTGCATCACCCTCTCTCTCTCTCTCTCTCTCTCTCTCTCGCGTGTGCGCAGGTAAGAGTGAATTTGGGTGAGGTTCTCTGGGGTGGGGTGAGTAGCTTTGGTGTTTTTGTTTGTATGCAAGGGCATTTGCATGAATTAGAGTATTGGAAATTTATTTCATGGTGTGACTTAACTGCTGCAGGTGGTACTTTTGCATTGTACTCATTGATATGTCGGCATGCGAAGGTCAGTCTTCTCCCTAATCAGCTTCCATCAGATGCTCGTATATCAAGCTTCAGGCTAAAGGTGCCATCCCCTGAGCTCGAGAGATCACTAAAAATCAAGGAAAGACTTGAGACTTCACTAGCTCTGAAAAAGCTTCTTTTGATGTTAGTGCTTGCTGGTACTTCTATGGTGATAGCTGATGGAGTTGTTACGCCAGTAATGTCAGGTCTTTACTCTCTTCCTTCTGCTTTTTGTTGCTTCTAGGCAACTTGCTAATCTTAATTAGTAAAACAAAGAAAAATCTGTGTAAAAAAATACTTGATATGAGTATCTTCATTATACCTTAGTTTTTTAGCTGTTACCTTATAGTTTTTTTTTTTTATATGTAAGTTAAACTTTATTCAAGAAAAAGAAAGTTGGCAATACAAGAGACTATACTGACAACAACTAGCGAATGCAAGCTAAAAAACTTAGAAAATCCGAAAAATCCACAAAAGGACACCCTAAAACCGAATTAGCCCAAAGAAAAAGAGAATACAACATAGAGCCCCCCCCCAAACTTTCCAAAGACAAAGCCTTGCCCTCAAAACATCTACCATTCCTTTCCCTCCACAAGCTGTTACCTTATAGTTATTTGTTCATAACCCCCAAGGGTTTGGTGTGGTGGTAAGGCTTCGGCTTGGGCTCTAACATGTCCCAAGTTCGAGCCCCAACACCCCCATTATCGCCCTTGACTTACCCGCTCCCTGGGTTGTGGGGTCGGTCCAGGGGGCCGGGGTTTGTACTTCAGGGTTGGGCCAAAAAGGTCCGGCTTTGGGGGCTTTCCTCGTCATAAAAAAAAAAATTTGTTCATCTAACTTTTTTCTTCTCACTGCAGTAACATCAGCAGTTGGTGGTCTAAGAGTTGGAGTCGATTCAATTGAGCAAGGTGACATGACAATCTGCTTATTCAACTTTGCAAATCTTTATTTTCTGATTGTTCAATTTCCTTTTGTTTTACGCAAGTTTAAATTTATACACATAAATCTATGGAGTCTTCTTCTTTATTAAATTGATGATACCCGAGACAATTTTTTCAATTAGGATTTTGGATAATCATTTGTGTAGGCTAGGTCAACCTTGTATACATCCAATATGAGACATCGTACATTCTTGTGCGATGCGTAAAAAAAAAAAAACTTGGCATCTATCGCCGTTATGGGATATTGGCCATATTTAAATTCTTATGCTGCTATGATGCTAGATTGATGATTCCCAGTCAAATCACCAGTTCAAATGCACTTAATGATGATCTCTTAACATCAAATGTTGTTAAGGATGGTCATTTAACTCTTGTCAAATGGAGTATTTTGTTCTTTTCCTTACATCTGTTCGTTATGATTTTCACAACCTTTTGGTTTGTGCATACCACAAGTAGTTTCCTGCGTAAGTACACCGAACATTTCCCTATCTAATTGTCTATATATTGACTGAACTCCTCTGACAGCAAAATTATGGATTGTAATTTTTGGTTAAGAGATGGCTTCCGCCTTACACTTTTTTTTTGATAAGTAAGCCAATATTATTAAAGAGAAAACAACAGTACAAGAGAAAATACTGAAGGCCCTAACACACACAAAGGCCTAAGGCACGCCAAAAACAAAAGCACCCTCCCACCCTCAACTCACGAGCCAACAAAAGCACCCTCAACCCAGCAGCCAACCCTGAACCCTATAGCCACCCAAACGAGACCCCTATTAGACAAACCCAAAGCCCACAGGCTTCCTAGTGGTCGAAGAAGACCCTTCATAGTTAACCGAAGACTTCATGCCCTTCTGCAATTTGTTGAAGTTTCATACCAAATATCATTTGCCAAATGGCATTTTATGCCCCTGAAATAAGCATGGATGTTGGGATCATAAATTTAGTTTTATAATTTGTATATACGCATGAAAGAAGTCTTTTGAAGTTGACATTATAAGAATATGTTTCCTATTTTTACCTTTTTAATTTTTGAAGTTACTGATGCGTTTAAGCTTATGCCACTGAATATGGATCTGATCAAGGCAAAGTATCCATATGCCATGTTTTAAGAATACAATTCGTTGTTTCTTGGTTGCAGATCAAGTGGTGATGATTTCAGTTGCCTTTCTCGTGATTCTATTCAGTGTACAGAAGTTTGGGACTAGTAAAGTGGGACTGGTTGTTGGCCCTGCTTTATGCATTTGGTTTTTTTCTCTTGCGGGCTTTGGGATTTACAACCTTGTTAAATATGACACCACTGTCTTGAAGGCATTTAATCCTGTACACATCTACTACTTCTTTGAAAGGAACTCAACTAAGGCTTGGTATTGTCTTGGGGGTTGTCTCCTGTGTGCAACAGGTAAGACACTAGTCTTGGAGATTGCATTCATAATGTAATTGCTTTCTATATCTGTCCTGCAAATGTGCACAAATTGGAGTCTACTTGTGTTTTGGTTTCTCCTTTTTTTTTATAAGTAAGCAATATTATTAATGAAAAAGAAATGGAAGAACAATACAAAGTACTGAAAATACAACAGAACAGAAATTACAGCATACAAACAAAAAAGCTCAAGAAGTTCTGGAAATCAAGAAAAGGGCCACCCAAAATCACATCAGACCATTAAAAAGATCATTCATTAGACCACCCATCAGGCTTGCCATAGACAAAAAAGAGTCCTCAAAACACCACCTATTCCGCTCCTTCCAAAGACACCACCAGATGCAATAAGGAACCATCATCCAAATGAACTTAGCTCTAGGATCCTTAAACTGCCGCCCCCAACAAAGCAAGACATCCCCAACCCCCTCCGGTATAACCCAATGAAGATCAACCATAGAAAACACACGGTTCCACATACCTTTTGCCATCGACTAATGTAATAAGACATGGTTAATCGATTCCCCATCCCCCTTACATAAATAGCACCAATCAACCACATAAATCTCTCTACGCCTTAGATTATCAGTAGTCAAAATCTGACCATGCAAAGCCTTCCAAACAAAGAAGGAAAGGACACCCTAGCAGGGACTTTAGATCTCCAAACCCGACGCCAAGGGAACGATACTGATCTTCCACCAACAAGCACAACTTATCCTCATCCCCTCTGTGAAGTTCCAACTCATAAAGAGTGGAGAAGAAGGATGAAAACTCTTCCAACTCCCAATCATTCGCACGTCTTACGAATTGAACATTCCAAACAACAAAGCGAACATCCTCCTCCATACAGTTTACCACCAACCCATCGGTATATACAGATAAGGAAAAAACTGTTGGGAATGAACAATGCAAAGGACGATCCCTGCACCACACATCATGCCAAAACCTCGTCCTTTGACCATTTCCCACCATCACCCGAGAATGCCCTCGGAAACTCCCAACCCTTACTGATATGCTTCCAAAGACTGACCCCGTAAGATCCAGCAGTAGGTAAAGTGCTCCACTCTCCCACAATGGTGTCATATTTCTCCTTAATAAGACTTCTCCACGTACAATTTCTCTCAGAAGCAAACCTCCATAACCACTTTTCCAACAAAGCGTTATTGAACGAAGAGAGACTCCTGATACCCAAAGCAGCACATTCAATAGGAGAACAAACCGTCTTTCAATTAAGAAGATGAAACCTATGAGTCTCAGCATCACTACCCCACAAAAGTCTCTTTTCAGTTCTCTCTCTTCCCTCTTTTCCCTTTTTTGCGTCGGCTGTTAGTTTCCCGGTTAGATTTTTTCGATTAAGCGTTCTACTGTTATAGTCGTTTGCTCGGAGGTCTCGATGTCCTTCTCCCGTAGATTCTGTGTTGAATCTAAGGTCTTTCAGGTGATAGTATTATGCAATGGTGATGTGAAACTCTCGGAGTGGAGTCGGAAGTCCATGAGTTCTATCTTCATCGGGAAGTATGGGGCTGTTTGGTTGCTTAACATGGTTACTAGATTGCGGGAGGATATGAATAGGGAGTTTGTAGTGAAATTTGATGAAGCTTCTAGGGCCTTTATGGCACAGAGGTGCTGCAACAAGGCAGTTAGATATCTTTGCTTAGCAGAGTTTGGTGGAGGGCGTCGACGATGGGTGGTAATGGTACCGGAAGGTACGGGGGCGTCAAGGTGGTTGGAACTCGCCTCTGTGTTTCAGGGTGTGATTTCTTACCTTGGTCAATTTAATAATGGAGGTGGTGGCCTTGTTGGCTCTCATGTTCGCAGGGAGTTTTCTTTCGCTGAAGCTGTTAAGGGCGGGTTGAAGGGGGAGAGCTTTGGGAGTAGGGTGGTAGTTGTGACAGGCGTAGAGGGGCCTGAGGGTGGCGTGGAGCAGAAGGCTGTGCAGCATGCCTCTGCGCATGAGTCCTCGGTGAGCAATGACTCACTTTCCAAGGAGTCTGCACTCAATGTTCAGTCGGCTGGTGGCAGTGTGATTGACGAGTCTTTTTGGAGAACGAAGTTGCAGGGGCTACGTGTAGAGATTGACATGCTTTTAGAATTTTTAGGGTGTGAGGGTGGGCCGGGTATAGGAACCAATTTAGAAGCAGGCGGGCTGGGTCCACTTGGGTGGGAAAGAAAGGGCAAATGCCCATTGCAGGGGCTGGTGCACGGGGATGGGCCGGAGCCAATGCTCTCTAGCCCAGGCGAGTTGGCTCTAGCCCAGGAGGCTCCTTCGGAGGGTCTACATGGGCCGGGTCCACTTGGGTCAGGGTCGGGTACCCTTCAAGACCCGGAGCTTATGCAAGAGGTTGGTGACGGTCATCATGGAGGAACCGCCGATGGTGCTGACCGACCTCCGGCGAAGGAAGGAGGGTCGACGGCGACTGTGGAGGCGAGGGGTAGCATCCCGGAAGCCTTTCCGGCGACGGAGTGGACGCATATCTCTGCTTTCGTGTTTCCCAATAAGCTTGTCTCTTCCCAGGGGGTGTTTTCTTCGCCGGATCTAGTTGTCGACGGCACAGATCAGGTCGCCTGCTCTTCCTTAGCGGTTTTTGAAGATGTTCAGGGGACGGGTATGGCAGAGAGGCTAGGTGAGGTTCTTGGGGGCAGGAGTTTTGACGTAGGGGAGTTAGGGGCTGGCCGTGAGTCTTCGGGTGAGGGAGTTGGCAGTCCTGAGGGAGGGGATCGGCTGGGAATAGCCTGTCTCGGGGGCCCCGAGTCTCTCAGTCCATGTTCTGTGGCAGAGGAGGGGGTTGGGAGGGATCGGTTGGGTTCTTTGGAAGACGGGACTGTTGGGTTGTCGTCTTTCAGGGCAGATGTGGGCGTCGACTCTTCGAGTCCATCTCCCAAAGGGTGTGGGTCACTTGTAATGGAAACCGAGGCTGATCCTCTCGTTTGCGTAGAAAGCAGTCTTGATGGGTCTGCGGTTGCACCTTACAAAACTCCGTTGGATTCTTTGAAGGGGAAGGTGCAGACGGATTCTCCGGCGTGGGTTTTAGATATGGTTTCCTCTGTGGGTCAGTTGGTTGAGATGTCGTGTGGTGGCCAAGAGGATAAGATGAGGGATCTTTTTGCTGTGTTGGAACGTGATCGGATGCTGCTTAGTTCGAAAAAGTCTAGGAAATCTGGTGGGAGGATGCTAAGGGAGCTGAAGGGATTGCAGTCTTCGGTCATCTATGAAGGGTCTTCTTCGTTCTCTAGGAAGACTAAGAGCTATGGGCTACACTGTTAAGGGTATCTTTTGGGCAAGTCTTGTTGGTTGGGTGTTCTGGGTGAGTCCTGTTGGCTAGTGGGTTGAGGAGGGTGGGTTTTCTTGGGTTGCGGGTGGGTGGAGTTCGTGGGTGGGAGTTTGTGTTAGGGTGGGTGGGTGTTTGTGTTAGGGTTCTTCAGTATTTTCTCTTGTATTGTTGACTCTGTTGTTGTTTGATCCTTGTTGTTTTTTAATAAAATTGGCTTACTTATAAAAAAAAAGTCATGTTGGAGGTGGTTAAGGGGGATGTTTTGGCTATGTTTGATGAATTTGCCCAGAGTGACAGATTCCTTATTGCTTGAACGCTACTTTCATTGTTCTCATTCCTAAGAAAATTGGAGCTGTGGACTTGAGAGATTTCCGTCCTGTCAGTTTGGTTGGAGGGGTTTATAAGATTCTCGCCAAGGTGTTAGCGAATAGGTTGAAGATGGTTCTTGAGAAAATCATATCGCCTTCCCAGAATGCTTTTGTGAGGAATTGAAAAATTTTAAATTCGGTTTTAACAGCCA
The DNA here is from genome assembly GCA_963930655.1 of Myrica gale. Classification (NCBI taxonomy): domain Eukaryota; kingdom Viridiplantae; phylum Streptophyta; class Magnoliopsida; order Fagales; family Myricaceae; genus Myrica; species Myrica gale. The sequence continues at coordinate 11,158,895 of OZ005611.1, forward strand.
ATGAGTATTGATTTGAAATTACGCTCACATATGCCGGGGCTGATGTGCGAGCTTGATGTCCACAAAGCTTACGACCATGTGAATTGTGATTTTCTGTTGTATTTGTTGAGGAGATGTGGGTTTAGTGCGAAGTGGTGTAGGTGAATGACGTTTTGTATATCTATTGTTAAATTCTCTGATATGGTTAATGGTTCTTCTTATGGCTTTTTTGGGAGTTCTAGAAGTTTGCGTCAGGGTGATCCTCTTTCACCCCTTTTGTTTGTGATTGTAATGGAAGCATTTAGTAGGATGATGAAAGAGGCAGTTGGGCGCGATACTATTAAGGGGTTTTAGGTGGGGCGAGGTGGTAGTAATGGGGTGTGCATTTCCCATTTGCTCTTTGTTGATGATACGTTGATCTTTTCTGGGGTTGAGGAGAATAAAGTGCGACACCTAAGATGCTTACTTTTGTGCTTCAAGGCGGTGTCGGGTCTAAGGATTAACCTTGGTAAATCTGAGGTTATCCCTATTGGAAGAGTTAATGTTGTTAAGGTGATGGCGGGGATTTTGGGTTGTAGGGTATCGTCGCTCCTGATGACTTACTTAGGCCTTCCTCTTGGTGCTAAATTTAAATGTGTGCATATCTGGGATGGTATTGTTGAGAGATTTGAAAGAAGGTTGACGGGTTAGAAGCGCATTTATCTATCAAAAGAGGGAAGGTTAACGTTGATTAGATCTACTCTTTCTAGCCTTCCTACTTATTTTGTCACTATTTCCTATTCCGTTGTCAGTGGCTAATAGTTTGGAGAAGCTGCAAGGGGATTTCTTGTGGGGCAGTGGTGGTAATGAGCACAGGTTTTACCTTGTTCGGTGGGCTAAAGTTTGTTCCCTTATTAGAGCTGGAGGGTTGGGACTTAGGAGACGTCGCTTATTCAATCGAGCTCTTCTTGGAAAATGGCTTTGGAGATTCTCTGTGGAGAGAGATAGCTTATGGAAGACGGTTATTTCGGAGAAGTATGGGTGTGAGGAGAGTGGTTGGTGGACTTTGGAGGCGCATGACTCTTATGGGGTTAGCTTGTGAAAGCACATTAGCAAAGGGTGGAAATTTTTTAGTGAGAATATCAAGTTTGTGGTTTGAAATGGCTCCAGAATCCAGTTTTGGCATGACAAGTGGTGTGGGGAAAGACCTTTGAGGTTGGAGTTTCCTCGGTTATTTGCTCTAGCTTGATGCAAGGATGCTTGGGTAGCCAATTGTATGGAGTTGGGATCCGGCGTTGCTGTGTGGGATGTTCATTTTGAGAGGTTGATCAATAATTGGGAGGTGGAGGTTTTTTCGAAGTTTTATTCCTTCCTTTACTCGGTGAGTAGGAGACGAGAGGAAGAGGATAAATTGATTTGGATGGGGTCCAAGGGCGGAGTCTTCTCTGTTAAGTCGATGTATTCTATGCTTTTGGAGGGCTCCAATGCGGTTTTTCCATGGCGTCAATGTTGGAGGAATTTGGCTCCTCCTAGAGTTGCTTTCTTTGTTTGGGAAGCTACTCATAGGAAAATTCTGACCATTGACAACTTGAGGAGGAGGGGAATGTGCTTGACGGAGTGGTGCTATTTATGTAAGAGTGACGGCGAAACGGTCGATCATATCCTTATTCATTGCAAGATGGCGAGAGGTTTGGAGGCGCATGTGTTGAGTATTCTCAACTATGATTGGGTTATGCCTAGGAAGGTGATGAAAGTCTTGTATTGTTGGCGGAGGCCGTTTGCGAATCCTATAGCTTCGACCATTTGGAAGATGATACCGGCTTGCATATGGTGGAGTTTGTGGCGAGAAAGGAATGCGAGATGTTTTGAGGATAAGACAATGTCCTTGGATCGTTTGGGGGGTTCTATGTTGTATTCTCTTTTTTTATGGGCTAATTCGATCTTAGGTTATCCTTTTGAAGGTTTTCCGAATTTTCTAAGTTTTTTAGCTTGTATGCTCTAGTGTTTTCAGTATATTCTCTTATACTGTCAACTCTCTTTTTCCTTAATAAAGTTTAACTTACTTATCAAAAAAAGAAGCAACTTTATGAGGAAGAGGGAAAAGAGAAAGAAAGGTAAGTAGGGAGACACAAAAGGGTAGATTTAATCAAAGTAACACGGCCTCCCTTAGATAAGTACTTTCTCTGCCACCCAGCCAACCTTCTCTCCATCCTTTCCAAAATTCCATCCCAAATATGAACACTTTTAAAACGAGCACCCAACTCCATCCTTTCTTCGTCAATTAAAGCATTCTCTTCTTCTTTTTTTCTTGCCCTGATGGTTTGGTGTTGGATGTTTTGAGCGATAGCATTCATGATGGCCCAAAACCACAATTTTAAACTGGACATTACCTGCGAGCATAAAACAATTGGAATTTTGAGGTCCGTCAAATGATATTTGTGATACATAGGTTTACCGACTGACTTCTTACAACACAAGTTTTGTGCTAAAGGATGTGTGAGAGGTTAATGAGTCTTAATTAAATGACTTTGGGTTTTGAGGGATTTAAGAAGTTATTGCTGCGATGGGCTGGCTCTTGACCTAAACTTCAATAGATAAACTTATGAGAGTAGGCTGATTAGATTCATGGCCTTTTTTTTAATCGAGAAGAAATCATTTCATGCTGTTATCTTGGGAAGGACAGGTATTAGCAGTATAAGTTGGAACAGATTTTGAAACATCCCAACAACCAATTATGTGGCAAGGCTTTGGGTTCAAAAACTTCTGAATCTAGCTTTTAAGGAAATTTTTAGATTTTGTACATTGACTAAGGTTCTAAAAGATGAATCTTGATGGATGTTCAAAGCTGGTAAATGAGAATCCAACATAAAATAGGTACTCAAAACTGATTGTTTGTTATAGATATGAGGACTTATTGTTCTTTGTCATGGATTTTGATAGAAGTGGCTATTAGGCATATGGGTTTGGATATAGGATTTTATTTATTTAATAAGCATATGCATTGAAAGAAATAATTAGGGGCTCTTATGTACGAATACATTTTTTTAGCCTTCGACTCCATATGTATGGATACTTTGTTTTTTGCCTACTCCATAGTTCACTGATGGAACGAACTTGTCCAAGCAGATGTGCTCTACGAAAGACAGAGAGCCGTCTGTTTGGATGCCTCAAAAAGTTTGTAGGAATTTTTTTGGTATAGTGGACAGTGTAGATTTTGTTGGCTTTATGGGGGCTAGCAATCACCCTTTGACTCTACCACTGTCCTATGGAGGATGGGAGATGGTGCTTGACAGCCCAACCTGCGGCACTCACGTGATGCAGCCCCTTCTGTCCTCCTGTCGCTCAGTACGGACCTTTGCACTGCCAAGTGTATAAAGAAATAAAAACGTGCCTTAGCTATCAGTTTAAGCTTTTGGCTCAATGGTAGCACTTGATCCTAACAGATTTTATTGGAGTTCGTAAAAAAGTAGAGAAATAATTTGATAGGATTTTTTTTTAATGAAAAAGGTTTTGGAGTTTATAAAAAAAGTATAGGACTTTATGAAAAGGTGTTGGAATTTAGGAAAAGGTTTTGGAGTATGTGAAAAAGTGGTTGTAAAAAAATTTTCAAATTTGTTTTAGCCTTGTCAAATACAGCTACAGTGTCATCTGAAATTTTTTCTTCTATTTTTGTAACAACGACATGTGATAGAATCTCCCCTGTTGGTGCAACTACGCTATGCGTCTTGCCTTTTATCTTGTCAGAACACTTTGGAGACATGAAATCTGGACTGTCCGGCACTAATACCAATACATGGAGGAAAATGTTGTTGGAATTGGTAAAATGCTCATGCTATTAAGTCATAAGCCTTCCCCATTAAGAGAAAATAAAATCTTAACTGTGCCTTAATTTAGGCTTATAAAAAAACTGTGCCTTAATTTAGCTATGAAGAATGTGCAATATGACAACAGTAGTTGTCATAATTTTATTACTGGTCTATTTTCATCCCCGATAATGAATTTTGTTTCAGGTTCTGAAGCAATGTTTGCAGATCTTTGTTACTTTTCTGTGCGATCAGTTCAGGTAAAGAAGCATGAGTTTTTGGTTCATATATTAGATATCTTTCATGTTTCCTCTGATATGTAGAAATGGAATTCGGTGTTCAGATTAGCGACACTTCTGATTTACATGACAGTGGTTGTGTGCAGCTTACATTTGTATTTCTCGTTTTGCCTTGCCTTCTTTTGGGTTATTTGGGTCAAGCTGCGTACCTCATGGAGAACCATGCTGACACTAAGCAAGCTTTCTTTTCTTCAATTCCAAGTAAGCTTCACAGTTTAACTCAATTAGTACGGAACCAATGAGGCATCTACAACTTTTTCTAGGTGGAATCTACTTGCAGGGCCTACTTGTGATACATAGTTCATGAAATCTTATGTAGTAGAATTGGGTTAAATTTCTGCTTGCTGTTTGAAACATTTTATTCGCATGCTTACATGGTAAAGCAGAATTTAATTGCTGAGAGATCATACCTGTAGGTGGTGCTTTTTGGCCGGTCTTCCTCATTGCTAACATTGCTGCATTAATTGCCAGTCGTGCTATGACAACGGCCACATTTTCATGTATTAAACAGTCATCAGCACTTGGTTGTTTCCCTCGTCTAAAAATCATTCACACATCTCGGAAGTTTATGGGCCAGATTTATATCCCAATCATAAACTGGTTTTTACTAGCAGTTTGCGTGGGGTTTGTCTGCTGTATCTCAAGCATTGATGAGGTTGGAAATGCATACGGTAGTAATTCTTCCCTTGCTTTTTAGTTTTATGAACTTTTATTTTCATCTACCTTTCATGTTCAGTTTTTTCTGTGTATGGATGAATTCTGGTCTTTATTTTCCTTGTAAGCCTCTGCTTATAATTATATATTCCTATTGAATAATGATGTTTACATTAGAAGTGATATTTTAGGAAGCACAATATGTTTTGTAATGGATACACTGCATGCTGTCAAGTTTTTATACTTTTGCCATGGTAGATCATGGTACTCAACTTTTTTCCCCTTTTCATAGCTAGGCATTTTGCGTTGCATTCGTTTAGCTTTTGAAATCCCCCCATAATTGTTTTTTGAAGAATCATTCTGATTGTATTTATTATCATGAACTGCATGCTTCTGGTTTGTTTTTTATATCATTTTCTGGAACCCTGGATGAAGCCAGAACTAAGTACAAGTGGCTTCTTATCCATTTGGTGATTTTCTAGATAATGCGGATTCTCTCATACAAAACAACGGATTTTCTCTCAATGTTGTGCAAAACACTATCATTATGGGTTCTGAGGCTCCCTTTAAGATAAAATTAATAACTGTTTCCACCGGATATTCTGGTCCCCTTTAAATGGACTTTGTTGCGGAAGTGGTGAAAGAGGAATCAGAGCTTTAGGAAAACGGGCAGGAAAAGATTGTGATAAGTGAAGGATACTTTATATAAAATGGAAATCAGTTGTATACTTCTAATATGTTTGAACTGATCTTAGAATTACTTCCTTTTTGGTAACTTGTACAAGGTTTTAATCTTTCGGATATTGATTTTTTTTTTCAGGCATTGCGGAGTTAGGAATAATGATGATGACAACGATTCTAGTAACCATTGTTATGCTGCTTATATGGCAGATAAACATTGTGATTGTGCTGAGTTTTGCAGTATTTTTCTTGGGGTTAGAATTGACTTTCTTCTCATCAGTTTTATGGAGTGTAACCGATGGAAGCTGGATAATACTGGTTTTTGCCACAATTATGTTTCTGATAATGTATGTCTGGAATTACGGAAGCAAGATTAAATATGAAGCTGAAGTAAAGCAAAAGCTCTCAATGGATTTGATGCGGGAATTGGGTTGCAATCTAGGGACAATCAGAGCTCCTGGCATCGGTTTACTCTATAATGAGCTGGTGAGGGGAGTACCTGCAATTTTTGGCCATTTTTTGACAACTCTCCCAGCAATCCACTCGATGGTAATATTTGTCTGTATAAAGTATGTTCCGGTTCCTGTAGTGCCTCAGAGTGAAAGGTTCCTTTTCCGGCGTGTCTGCCCAAAGAGCTACCATATATTTCGTTGCATTGCCAGGTAAAATGCCAAATTCCTGCTAGTTGGGAATTGTTCTTATAAGATCTGCAGGTGAGAGAAGTATCCCCATGTAATATGGAGGACCTGATAAAGATGGCTTGGGGTAGGAACATTAAGATTATCCCGCACTCCATTTCCTGCTTTCATCCCGAAATGTGGGGTGAGCGAGATGTTATCTACCTGTTGATCCTACTGGTCAAAAGCTTGTAAACCTTAATCCTTGACCTGCCTTAGTTGGAAGCCAACTGGTTGGACCCATGGGGAAGTCGCTGCCCTTGACTGATTTCGCACTAATTCTACCTTTCATTTCTTCAAATGCTCATTGTGACCTTTTGACATTTCAAGTGAATGTTAGAGAATTAGGCACTCATAGAAAATAAAGAATAAATGCGCTTTAAGGGAGGAGCATCTTGACAGTTTTTTCATGTGATGTTTTATTTGATTTTCTTTTACTTTGGATAATGGATATATCTTTATTACCTTACAAGTGGCGTTTTTCACTTTAACAGGTATGGTTATAAAGATGTTCGCAAAGAAAATCACCAGACTTTTGAGCAGCTGCTGATTGAGAGCCTTGAGAAGTTCATTCGCCGTGAAGTGCAGGAACGATCCTTGGAAAGTGATGGGGATGGTGATACAGACTCTGACAGTGAGTCATCTTGCTCAAGGGTTCTTATAGCTCCCAATGGAAGTGTCTATTCACTCGGTGTTCCTCTCCTGGCTGAGTTCAAGGAGACAAGCAAACCCATTGCTGAAGCAAGCACATCAGAGGAGGTGACACCAGTATTGCCTCCAACAGAGCCGGCCACATCCGATGCAGAGCAGAGTCTTGAAAGAGAGCTGTCTTTTATACGCAAGGCTAAAGAATCAGGGGTAGTTTATCTTCTTGGTCATGGAGATATTAGAGCAAGGAAAGATTCCTGGTTTATTAAGAAGCTAGTTATAAATTACTTTTATGGTTTCTTGAGAAAGAACTGCAGAAGTGGGACTGCGAACTTGAGCGTGCCCCATTCACATCTAATGCAGGTTGGCATGACATACATGGTTTGACGGCAGATTTGCAATTGAAATAAGTGAAATTCCAACTAATTGGACACTCTCGGTTTACACAGGCGGCTGGGGTTCAAAAAGGGTTTTCTGGCATACCCTGCTGTTGATGCAGGTTATATTCCTGAGCGTACACATTTTTGCACTGTTCTCATGATTGTTTAGTGGCCATTTGATTCAACCAATTGCGAAACTTTTGTCATCGGCGAAGATTCTCGTATTTGTTTTTGAGTTTCGTTGGAATCAACTCTTGTAATTACCATCTCAGGGAATGTATGTCATTGTTTGGCCGCAAATGACGTACTGCCATGGTTGTACACCTTACATTTTGTCTTCCCTTGAGGCAGATAGGCAGGTCCAGGTGCTAGTTGTTGACCCACATATTCTTAAAGGCCATCCGTCGTAAGGACTTGCATTTTCTGTACTACCTTTTATGTATTGCGGGACTCAAGACTATCATAAGAAAGCATAGTTAGGGCAACAGTTAACACGATTTGGTATTTTTTTTGCCTCTTATGAAATTTAATTATTCTTACTCGTATTACCTATATGCACAGACAATAGTAATATATATTATGCACTATGGAGAGGATCGGCATGGGCTTTAAGAGTCCTTACCTATTATTTATTGCCTGGAATTCTGTGCTTCCACAACACAGGCAGACTGTGCAATCATTGTTGCACTCTTTATAATTTTATCTCAAACCAAGCAATCAAGGATTGGGTTCAAACCCAACTATGAAAGTGAAAGCCAGTTCTTAATATCATACACGGAGATGATCGTGAAAAGCCTACTACCCCAGGCACCGACAGGCCCGGAAGAAATACAAGCGATGACCATTTTTGCATGACTGCAAAACATGAGCAACAGCTGATATTGTGATGGCCAACAACTACAATGCACAACTGGGCAATATGTGATGATGCTAGTCCTTAATGACTACGGTAAGCTACTATGAGCAGCGGCAAATTTTTCACTGTATCATCTGTAAGTGTTGGTGTTTTTATTTTCTCACAATGTCATTCACCTACGATGTCTCACAGAAGTAGAGAAAGCACAAAATAGGACCGCTTTCCCCAACCGACCCTAGGCGGTCAAATCGAAACACTCCTAAAATGTCTTCCCTAGTCATCTAGGGTAGGCTACAATGCTTTTCAAATCATACAGCCAACAAAGCTTTCAATGATAATAAAACTAAAATTTTGTATGGTATATACTCAGTCATGTTTTCTCTTGAAAGCACAATATCAGCCATGGATTAGCAGAGAGAATAAGTGGGGTCAACAGTAGCTGGCAGCAAGAGAGATACAATCCAGAAAGAAGCCTCAGTAACTCAAACCCTAATAAGAAAATCATCTGCTACAATTTCAATGCTCATGCCCCCTTATATTCGTATTTAGCAGCAGGAGGTTAACCTTAAGTTCCCCTAAAATTAAGGGCAATCAATAGAAAATGCTCATTTCTTTTCATCCTCCAAAAGTTCCTGTTCGGATATCGTTAGGATCTCTCTCTCTCTCTCTCTCTTGCTGTGATGCTCTCCATGGAGTGTACTTCTATGTTCTCTAGCATCAGAGTAACGGTGGTCTAGTTTTTCTTTTTGGTCCATGAGAAGATCAGAATCCAAATGGGTTTTTGTGCTTGCATGGGAACTATAGATCTGTTTTTGTTTCGAGGAGAATTTCAATCTCAAAAGCAACGAATTGGCCATCACCCCAATAGAACTCAAACCCATGAGGGCTCCAGCAATTGATGGAGTCAATATAGTCCCAGTAACTGGCAATAACATTCCAGCAGCAATTGGAATCCCAACCTGTGGAAAAGGAAATAATGGTGTAAGACCAAATTTTGATCAAAAGCAAGTAAAGCAGATACCGTAACCCCATACAATTTCCAACAAATGAGAAAGAAGGGGGGGGGGGGGGAAAGGTCAGACACATGCTACATGTTGGGAAAGTAAGCACCACATTTACCAAAAGGCTAAAAGCCTCAATAGAAGGGAAAGTGGCAGCTTAGATGGGACAATATATTGGAGCTAAGACCAGAGATAGCTTCAGAATTGTCTTCGTTTCCATATTTCACACAGGAAACAAAGTTCCAGACTGAACTAATCACATACCATCGGGTGGAAACTTATGCATGACTTCAATTTACTTTTTGCCTGGGGCAAAAGTCGCCCAGTACAGCATAGGACCTTCTACCCCTAGGTGCTCCTCCAATGCACTTTCACTGCCTTTGTTTTTTTTTTTGGTCAACCTACGCTTGAATGACACAGAAAAACTTACAATGTTGTATGCAAAAGCCCACCAGAGATTTTGCTGGACTGTCTTCATGGTTAGCTTGCTGAGCTCCAAAGCATCGAGCAACTGCATGGAGGTGAACTAGATCAACCAGTACCACATGATACAACAGTTTTCCCAAATACACATAATATGAGAGGCGAAGGAGGTCAAAGAACTAGAAAAGTCAAGGCTAATTGCAATAGAACAGGTTGCGAAGCAAAAGCCATCACTACCTAAACATGTTATGAAAAACCAATATAGGCATGATCTTTGTGAGCCTTGTGCCTTAAGAAACATGAAGACTCACTCTCAGCTCATCTGATAAAAGGACTCCTATTTTGGTCATTGGAAGGAACTTTTATTTTTCCATGTGTCTTTTGTGCCTTTCAGTAATACTGGTTATACTTTAGAGTTTCTTAGGTGAAGTTATCCAGAGAACCTGTTACATAACTGCCTAAAAGAACCTATATCAGAACTGAAAATTTCAGTGTTTATTCTAAGCAGCGAAGAGTTGGATCATATGAGACAAAAAAGGGCCCAAAATTGGAATCCTGGACTAGTCAGAGAAACTAAATAGGTGTTTCCATATCAGACTTGTACAGAGTGTGCGCCAAAGTAACAAATGATGAGTTGTTTGAGAGGCACCTGTGAGAGCCTGTTGCCCATCAGCACAATAGAACACACTTCACTGGCGGCTCCAACAGCCCCCCACCCATGGCGATTCCAATATCTGAAGATGCCAAGGCAGCAGTGTCATTGATTCCATCATCAACCATGGCCACAATGTTCTGATCCTTCTGAAGTTTGCTTATGAATTTCTTCTTTTCATCAGGTTTCACACCAGATATTACCTGCAAGCACAGCTTTTTTTTTTTGATAAGTAAGGGAAGCTTTATTGATAGAAAAAGGAGAACAGAGCAGTACAAAGGTTGTACTGAACCGACTACAACAAACAAGCTAGGAAACTACTAAAATCACTGAAATCTACAAAAGGGGAGCCCAACACCCCATTAACCCACAAAAACAAGGTCTGCAACATTTTTCCCTTCAAGCATTCTAAGGACAACCCCAAATCTTCAAAGCATCTAGTGTTTCGTTCCCTCCATAAGCTCCACCAAATGCACAACGGGATCATATTCCACACAGCCAACGCCAAAGGATTGTTGAACCTCCTCGTCCAACACTTCAATACCCCTCCCACCCTCATAGGCATCACCCAAGGGTAGTTGACAATACTAAGGACATGCACCCACAACTCTCTCGCTACCAAGCAATGGATAAGCACATGATCCACAGTCTCTCCATCATTCTTGCAAAGAAAGCACCAGTTGACCAAGCATAACCCCCTCTTTCTTAATTTTTCAATGGTTAAGACCTGCCCATGAGCCGCTTCCCACACAAAGAATGAAACACGAGGCGGGACAGCGGTCTTCCAAATCTGTCTCCACGGAAAGACCTCGCCAAAACCCTCAACAATGATCCCATAAAGCGACTTAAATGAGAAAAGGCTTCATTCTTGGCCCCTTGCCATAACATTTTATCGTCTTCCCGTCTCCTAAGAACCATAGAGTACAACAAAGAATAGAAAGCAGAAAAGACTTCAATCTCCCAATCATTAGCAATTCTAGTAAACTGAACATTCCACACCCCTTGACCCAAATCGCCCTCCAAACAATCCGCAACCAACGCATCCTTGTGCCTAGCAAGAGAGTACAACAGAGGGAATGCCACCTTCAAAGGCCTTTCTCCACACCAAAGATCATGCCAAAACCGCACTCTAAGACCACAACCCACCGAGAAACGAATGTTTCCACAAAAGAAGGTCCAACCATTGCTAATGTGCTTCCACAGGCTCACACCATAGGAGCCATGGATCTCATTGGTGTGCCAACCTCCCGAAACACTACCATACTTAGACTCAATAACAGCCCGCCACAAACTACCCCGCTCCCAGGCAAAACGCCACAACCACTTCCCCAATAAAGCTCTGTTGAACAAATGAAGTCTCCTAATACCCAACCCTCCATTGCTCTTAGGAGAACAAACCTTTTCCCACCTAACAAGATGAAACTTGTGCTCGGTACCATCACCTCCCCACAAAAATGTCCTTTGGATCTTCTCCAATCTCCTTGCAACCCCCAAAGGAATAGGAAAGAGAGACAGAAAATAGGTTGGGAGGCTAGAGAGGGTAGACTTGATCAACGTGAGTCTACCTCCCTTTGAAAGATAGCTCCGTTTCCAACCTGCTAACCTTTTTTCAGTTCTCTCAACAATGTCATCCCAAATATGCCTGCTCTTAAAATGTGCTCCCAACGGTAACCCAAGATAGGTAGTAGGCAACGATGACACCCTGCACCCCATGATAGCAGCCAACTCCTAAACATTGTCCACACCACCAACAGGAATAACTTCAGTTTTTGAAAGGTTGACTCTCAATTCCGACACCGCCTCAAAGCAAAGTAATAAGCAACGGAGATTTCGAAACTGACTCACCTCCGCCCCACACAAGATTAAGGTGTCGTCAGTAAATAGAAGGTGAGAAATACTCATACCGCCGCCCCCTCTACCACCAACCTCAAACCCCACAATGGAACCCCTAGCCACCACTTGATTCAACATTCTACTGAAAGCTTCCATAATGAGCACAAACAAAAAGGAAGAGAGAGGGTCTCCTTGACGTAAGCCCCTAGAGCCACCAAAAAAACCTTCGGGGGAGCCATTAACCATCATTGAACACCTAACCGTGGAAATGCAAAAATCAATCCACCTGCACCACCTCTCTCCAAAACCGCATCTCCTCAACAGGTACAAAAGGAGCTCCCAACTGACATGGTCATAGGCTTTCCAAATGTCCAATTCGCACAACATACCCGGCACATTGGAACGCAGTCTGGAGTCGATACATTCGCTAGCAATAAGCACAGGATCTAAAATTTGTCTACCTTTCACAACAGCATTCTGTGAAGGTGATATGATCTTATCCAAGACATGCTTCAACCGATTAGCAAGCACCTTCGCCAAAATCTTGTAAACACTCCCAACTAAGCTTATGGGGCGAAAGTCCTTCAGCTTGACCGCACCCGGTTTCTTCGGAATGAGAACAATAAAAGTGGCGTTCATACTTCTAACAAATATTCCCTCCGTAGCAAACTCGTTAAACATGGAGAGGATGTCGCCCTTAACCTCCTCCCAACAAGACTGGAAGAATGCTAAGGAGAACCCATCAGGACCCGGCGCCTTATCCTCATTTAAACTTCGAACCGCCCCCGTAACTTCCTCCTCATCGAAGGGTCTCTCCATCCAAGTCGCATCAGCCCCAGAAATAGAATCAAACTAAGTAATCCAAGCGGGGTCTCCAAGAGAACGACTCCTTATACAAGGAACTATAGAAGCCCACAATCTCCGCGGTGATCCTCTCGGGATCCTCCACCAACTCCCTCTCAACCTCCAAGCTAGATATGGAATTGTGCCTCTTATTGGAATTGGCCAATCTATGGAAGAACTTCGTACCCCGATCCCCCTCTTTCAACCAAAGAGCCCTCGACTTTTGCCTCCAACAAGTCTCCTCCATCTCGATCAGAATATTCAGCTCCCGAGTCACTTCCACTTTTCTGGCAATCCCCCCTCATCAAGGCGGCCCTCCTCATCCAATCTGTCCAAAACTGACAAGTCGCTCAACAGCTCAACTTTACGAGAATTCAGATCCCCAAAGACTTCTTAATTCCACGTCTTCAGGTCGTTCTTCAATGCTTTCAACTTAGAAACAAGCACATAACTCGGAGACCCCAAGAAAACATAGGAATTCTACCACGCCCTTACCTTATCCACAAAACCCTCCTCCTGAAGCCACATATTTTCAAACCGGAAGGGTTTCTTTCCATGCCCAAATCTGCTGTTTTCCAGAAGAATAGGGAAGTGATTGGAAAACAGGCGAGGGAGCCTCATTTGAGTTACCTCTGGGTACAAGGCTTCCCAACAAGGGCTGAAAAGAAAGCGGTCTAATCTAGACCAAGACTGGGAAGCTCTATTACTCGACCAAGTATAGGACCCTCCCGACAACGGCAAGTCCATCAATCCATTTTCTGAAATAAAATCGGAAAACTCCATCATAGCAGGCCTGATACCTCCATTACCCAACTTCTCACTAGGAAAGCGCGTGACACTAAAGTCACCCCAATGCACCATGGAATATTCCACCAGGCAAACACCCGATAATTCCTCCCAAAGCAACCTTCGGCTGTTGTCATCGTTGGGGCCATACACCCCGAAAAACGCCCACTGGGCCCCATCCTCAACATGCTTAAAAATTACTGAAAGAGAAAAACAGCCCTCACAAGATTCCACCATCTCTATTGTCCTCGAATCCCACAGAATCAAAATCTCACCCGAAGCTCCTGCCGCCGCTAGACTACACCAGCCCACATGATGCCCCCCCCCACAAACTTCTGACTAATGCTCTAGTAACAATCCCCACTTTAGTTTCCTGAAAACAAACTAAATCAAGCTTCCATCCCCGCAGTAAATTTCTCACCCCACTACGCTTCCGACTATCGTTCACCCCCTAACATTCCAACTCAATATTCTGGGCTTCATAAAGATCTAATCGAAACCCTCCCTCCCGTACGGCCCTTCCTAGACACATACTTCTTCTCATCATAATTAACGGAAGACTTCAACCCTTTCAGCTCACGCGAAACCTTGCCAACGGATTTGGAAGGAATAACGAACCCACTGCTCCCCCTATCCTTCTCCAGAGCGGCAAAGAGCGCCATCAGCGCATTCTCGTAACCATTGCAAGAGAGACCAACCATATCTTTAAAGGAATAAACCATTTCCAAAACCCAGTCCGAAGAAGATAAAGACAGGTGGCAACCCTCCTTCCCCCGCAAAGGAAGACCCACTGCCAAAGTTGCAGCCCCAAGCCCATCAGCATCGCTGTCAACGCAGACTAGAGCCCCTCCCCCGTCCAAAGGAACTGAAGAAATTCCATCGTCGCCCTCCTCGGCAACCGAGTCAGGACTCCCAAAGGAATCCAACAGCATGACTTCCTTCGGATCCTCCGCAGCAGTCACAGCCCGGAATCACACTCCCCACTTAAGATGCCCCAAACCCATCAGACTGCATCCCGACCGTTTCTGAGAGTTCCGACCCCATGCACACATTCTGTACATTCGCCAAAAGATTCAAAGTTCGCAAAGTAGAGCAAAAATCTGCAGGAGCATCTGACGCCGACAAGAAGCTGCTGGAGCACCCACCGGTTGAGCCAACAGCCACCCCAAAAGAAGTCGATCCCGCCTCCAAAGGCTGGAGAACGATAGCGACCGCCGGATCGGAGATCAGGAACCAGGTGAGTCTCGGCCAAAGTCGGCAAGGGCTTCCGACACTGGCGAAACACCCTCCATGACACCCACCATACGTTCAGCCGCCCCAGACGATGGCGACCTCGCCACCCGGAGCTGAGGGACAGAGACCGCCGCCGGATAGGGGCCTCAGATGCCACAAATGCTATCGGGACATCTGACCCACCCGAAACCACCTTGCCCGACCCTTCTAACAGCCCAACACTCCCTACCAAAGCAGACCCAAGAAACGGCCCAACTCCAGGCCCACACGACGCCCCCTTATCCACAGAGAACTGCGCCTTCTCATTCCTCCGCAGAAGGCAATGGGCCTCAAAGCTCTGATCCAGTAATGGGCTTGAATCCAGGCCATCCTTGCTACTCGAATACGCAAAGGGCTTATTGAGCCCGCCCCAATAACCTGGGCCCCCATATTAAAGCCACAGGCCGCGCAACTTAAGTCCAGCCCGGGTCCACCCGAATGCGCACCAGCCATCTGCCGATCCTTAACCAACCCGATTAGGCCATCCACGTCAGCCTTCAGTCTCATTAAACGCACCCATACCACGCCGTCAGACCCAGCCGCCATGACTGAAACCCCAGAGTAATCATAACTCTAGGGAAGGACCAGCCCCCAGACAGAATTGGCATGCGACTCCAGGGGAACACCAACAGGCTCGTTCGATTGCATGCCGCCCACGTCAGCCTTCTTCCCCACCGCTCTCTTCGCCGACACTCCAGATTTCACCATATCGGCGAAGGAAAAACCTTTGCTGACCGTAGAGTCCACCGGCCCCTTCTTCCTCCGTCTGAGCTCGCCGATGGCCGAGATAACTTCTTCGCAAGTCAGCACGAACGCCTTCCACCCTTCGCTCCGCCGCCCCTCCGGGATCATCACAGCTTCCCGTCGACGCCTCTCTCCGAATTCAGCTAGAGCGATGTAACGACCACACCTATTCGAGCATTGTTGCGCCAAAAACGCACGCGGTAGTCCATTAAACCTCTCTGAAAAATCTCTAGCACCCTGGGACTCCACAAGTTTACTGAACAGATTCACCAACCAGAGCACTCCATATCTACCGAACCAAATCGAATTTCGAGACATCCTATGCCGCTCAGTTAACGTAACTAATCCTAAGAAGCTGACAGAGAACTGGAAGGTCTTAGCCTCGATCACCAAACTACGGACAAAAGCCATTCTTCAACTTCAAAGAATTCTCAATCAAGGAGAGATGGCACCTTCTCTTTTCAGCACTCCTAATTTTACAGCTTTTTTATAACCTTAGACTATGTAAAATCTTTCTATGCCCCTATATAACATCCACTATTGAATATTCTTTTTGGATCTATGTTAAGGTCAATTACTCAGTGACACTCGACCAAAAAAAGAAGAGGACTAGAGGAGAAAAAGAAAATAAACTGGGGAGCGTAAAAAGGAAATTTCAAACCAACTAGTCCCTTAGAGTTTGGCCAAAAGTTTCATGCTTGTCATGATCCAAATGTGAATTATCATCTAGATTGAAAAATCAGCATAATGAAACGGTGGACAATTTAAAGAAAATGTTACAGCTTCATCACCCAGAGATTAAGACACTATGCGAGAAAGGAAACTACAATTCATGCATATGGGGTTGAATTCTTCACCGTTTGCAGCCACATAGCATTAACTTTCCCCTTCAATCTTTTAGAGATGCAACCTCCTTATATTTTTTAATTAGCAAGTACTTAACATATGTCATGCAGCTCTTCGAGTCCTCTCTTGCTGTAATAAGGTTCATTATTGTGGAAAGAAGATGTTAAGCAGAGTGGTAACTCAATGTTTCTTACCTTTTCTTTTGGAATACCAACAGCAGATGCAACATACTCGGCAGTACTTCTTTTGTCCCCAGAGAGCATGTACATGTTAATTCCCTGCCGAGCCAAAGATTCAACTACATATCTAGCATCTTCCCTAATTTGATCCTCAAAATAAATAAGACCAGCAAGAGTGTTGTTCACTCTGACAAAGACAACGGACTGATTCTTAAGCTTCACTACTTGAAATGTATTCTCATTAACTCCATGCCTGCAGAAGATGGAAACAAAACACATACAATCAGAATTTAGGAAAAGAATGAAAAAGCCCAAATAAGTAACCTCTAAATCAACGTCTAGAAGTGGTTCTTAGTTCCCATCAACTATTCTAATCCCTATCCATGTTCCATAGTTTGCTCATATCCACCGTTATCCATACTCCGGAGATGTTGTATATATGTTAGATTTTGTTTTTATAAGTAAGTCAATCTTTATTAAAGAAAAAGAAAGGTGACAGTACAAGAAACTATACTGACAACAACTAGAACATACACGCTAAAAACTAAGAAAATCCGGCAAACCCACTAAAGGACATCCTAAAATCGAATTAGCCGACAGAAAAAGAGAATGCAATATAGATCCTCCCAAACTAGCCAAAGACAAAGCATTGTCTTCAAAACATCTCTCATTCCTTTCCCTCCACAGATTCTTAAAGATCGTCGAGACTGAGAAAGAACCGATGCAAGAATCCATCAACTTAATCAACCTTGTATCCCACAATAACAAAATACCCCCTCCCCCGAAGCACCATCCGCCTCCAAACTACACCACCTCACATGAGGACTACCCCACAACCGTCTAATCACATCTCCGGTCATAACGGCCACCTTGGTCTCTTGAAAACAAACCAAGGTTTCCAACCCCGTAACAAATTTCTCACTCCTTTACACTTCCCTCTATCATTGAGCCCCCTAATATTCCAACTAATAATTTTTAGCATTATCTAATCACCATCAATGCCCTCCCTTCACTCCTACCCCTCCTAGAAGAAGCGGTCTTCCCACATAATTAATAGAAGACTCTAAACCCTTCAACTCTCTTACTAATTTTCCTCCCTTCCCGCAAGGTGTCTTAAGGCTACTCTGCTCTCTATCACGTTCCAAAGCAGCAAACAGGCTCATCAAATCTTCCTCATAACCCTCACAAGACACACACCATATGTATGAAAGATGACACCATATCTAACACCCATCCCAAAGCCCCTCCACTCCTCTTTCAACAGGGCAACAAACAGCCAACGGATCCACACACAGATCTGATTCTTCAACATCCGCCAAAGTCATCTCCCCTCCCACCTCTCCCGCAACGTCTAGCATTCCTACTACACTCGTATCATCAACACAATCAATCAGATCCACCCCTACAACCTCACCTGTCACTTTACAATGGCCCAGAGCCTGACGGTCCCCAACGAAGACATCGCCCAGCCTATCCCCACCACCACGGCTGCCAGACATGACACCCACCTACTCATGTAAATCCTGAACTACCCCATCACCACTGCCCCTATCCAGCCCAAGGGTAGGAGCCTCTGTTGCCCCCCATCCAAACCGACCCACTTATCATCTTCAAAAATCGCTAAGGAAGAGTCAATGACCAACTCTGGACCTTTAGCAGCAAATTCCTGCAAAATAGACACCCTCGAGGAGGAAGCAGCCATAAAGGCAAGCAAAAGGAGAGCCTAGCGAAAGCTCCGGCAAGGCCTTCGGGCAGTCGCCACTCGGCCCAAAAGGCACTGGCGAGGGTCCTACCGCTGACGAAGGCTGGTCGGCACCAACAGCCTCGCCTCCAGTCTGTGTCGTCAGGCTCGCGCATAAGCAGCGAGTCACGAAGGGGATCCGTCACTAACCCGGGCAGATCCGACCCATCCAACTCACCCTGGGCCTCCTAAATGGATAATGACTTCCAAAGAGCCCAAAGACTTCAGCCCAAATCAAAGGAGTCAAGCCTAATGCTCCCACTTCAATCTGGTTCATATTCAAGTCATCAGATTTTGAAAGTTCTGGGCCAAGCCCAACTTCCTTAACCAGATCCTGTGTGGGAGGAAAAACCTGCCTCTCCCAATAAGTCCTAACAACAGGGCCTAGAGTATTCTGAGGCACAATACTCGGCCCAACATGCTTCCCCAAAAGATCTAAAAGAATGACAATTTCTTCTTTAATCCCCATCAGTTTGTTTCTCCAGAAAGACATGTCATCCACCTTGTCGCCAACTGACTTTTCATTAAATGTCAACTCCTTGGAAAATGAAGTGTTGCCCTCCAAAATAGCATGCGAAGAAGCATGCATCACTGTCTTCTTCTCCACGCCACCACCAGCCACCCCAACACCCTTCACGGCCAGACCACTACCCCCAAAGGTCTCTCCCGTCGTTCCTTTCTTAACAACTTTGACGAATGAGACCTCCTTTTGGAGTCCAGAGCCATAAGAACCTCCTCTTCCACATGCAAATTGGTATCCCTCTCTCTTTCTCTCTCTCTCAGAAGGTAGAGGTCTTCTGGACCAGACCAGCCTCCAACCTCTCTTCCCCCAATCTCCAAGATGTAGTTACGGAAGGGAGCCCAGTTTCTCGAGTTCGTTGCTCATGGTCCATCTCTCCGTTAGGTCATCTCTACGTTTGCTTCGTTTTATTTTCTCATATTGCGGTTTGTTTTACGATGGGGTTCTCGCAGTGTTTTCGTGTCGAAGCCAAAGAATTTCAAGTTGCAGTTAGCAATGGGGGAGTGATTACGATGTCTAAATGGAGTTAGAAGCATTACAACACGATTTCATTACGGCGGTTTGGTGCAGTTTGGATGGTTAACTTGGCTGGAAAATTGTTGGCGGCTGACGCTGCTAGGCCCTCTGCGCTGAAGTTCAACGAAGCTTCCAGAGCGTTTCTGGCTCAGCGATGCGGGAATAAGGCGGGACGTTATGTCGCTATTATTGAGTATGGGGAGGGACGTCGCAGAGGTGCGATAATGGTCCCCGAGAGTGTTGGTGGGAGTGGTTGGCATTTGTTGGCCGACTGTTTCCAGGCCATTGTCGCTTTCCTTGGCTCTTCTAGGGTGGGTCGTTCTTCCAGGGGTGCTGTGGGAGAAGAAATGATGTCTCTTTCGCTGACACCGTCAAGCGGACACCGTTTCCCTCCGGTTTGGCATTTTCAATTTCAAATTCTAGGGCCATGCCACCAACTTCTGACGGATGTGATGTCCCTTTCACACCTAGGGAGCAGCAGGAGCAACTCGATGTTTTCGAGGCTGACAGCTCTAGATTCAAGGAGGATGCTTTTAATGTGCGTTCGGTTGTTGATAGTCAGGGTGCGAATCTCTGTATTCAACATTTTCGCACAAGGCTGTTGAGTCTAAAGGAGTTAGACCGACTTTTCCGATCTTTAAGTTTGATGGGTGAGGGTGGCTCAAATGGTATGGGCCTTAGTTGTCCAGACTGTGGAGGTCAGGAACTCGGCTCTGCGATCGAGGCGATTGGGACAAATCAGGTGATTGAGGGACCTGGTACTTTGGTGGATAAGGGGCAGGGTATATTGCGCCCGTCGGGATTATCGGGCTTGACCTCCGGCATCGAAAGTATTATGTTTCCCTCTTTGCTGGGGGCCCCGAGCGAAGGAGCCGAGCAACCAGGTCCTGCAAGTCATAACGGGCTTGTCATCCTGGGCTTTACCCAGGGCATCCCGGGTGTTCTGGCCCCATCTTTCTCGGGGGCCTCGAGTGCATGTGCCAATCTTCTCGGTCTAGACCCCGGGACTCCAGGGCTTCCGGACAGTCAGGGTTCCACGAATACGGCTAGAGTGACCCGGGTGAATTTACCGGTCTTCCAGTTCTAGACCCCGAAAATCCAGAGCTTCCCGGGCAGACAGTGTTCGACGGATGTGTTCCATGGCTTCCCCTACTAGACAGACATGTCATGCCCTCGAGTGAAAGTGCCGATCTTCCAGGTCTAGACCCCAGGACTCCAGGGATTCCTGGGCCGTCAGGGTTAGACGACATTGGCTTGCCAGAGATACAAGGCTTGTCCCAGGGTATCCCGGTCAGTCAGGCCATCATTGTCTCCTCTTTGTCCAGTCATACGGAATCTGTCGCAGCGCCTGGAGGCTTGACGTGGAAAATGAGGGTGGTAGGGATATTATGCCTGGCATTGTCCCAACCCCCACAGAACTGCCGATCTTCTCGCCGAAAAGCTGCTTTTCGGAGACAGAACATGTCGCTCTTGCTGTTAGGAAGCTCCAGAGTGGGGTCCCGATGGAGGAGGTCCACGATGAGGCAGTTTCTCCTCGCGTCGAGGAGCATAGCGCTGCCGAGAGGGAACATGCAGTTCTGGATCTTTCTTTTGGGGCCCTCTTAGGTGGTCTGGAGGTAGGGGTGTTCATTTGAAACGAATGAGGCTAGCGAGTTTATATGTGATACCACAAGGAAATCTCCAGAGTGGGTCTTAGACATGGTTTCCTCTGTTGGACATTTGGTTGGGGTGTCGTGTGACGGTCACGAGGAAGAGCTGAGGATGTATTCTTCTAGTTTGTGTTTCCGTCCAGCTTTGGTCTAAGCAAATAAGGAATTTATTTCTTTATTTGTCTTATGTGTTTTAGGCTAGTAAAGTTTTCTTTACTTAGCTAATTTCGAATTTTAATTAGGTTGCTATGTTAGGTTTATTTCCTTGTTATTTTCAGCCCTTTAAATAGGAGCTTTGCATTGTAATTCAGAAGACATTGATTAATGAAATTGTGAGAGTATTTCTCTTTGGTTCTTTGAAGAACTTCTCGAACTTATCGGGATTTCCCGTGGCGTTCACTTCGACTTATCAAACGGATTTCTATCCCCGCTTGTGGCGTCTTCCTTTATACCGAGGTTCTTGTTTTCTTAAACAACGGGTCGAGGTTCCATCCGAATCGGTCCTAGAAACGATCTTGGGTTCCCTTTAGTTGTCGGGTCTCGTTACTCTTAACGAGGTTCACATCATTTGCTTTCATACCTCCCAAGGAAGATAGAGCTCAAAGCTTTCTGACTCCATTCCAAAAGCTTCACAACTCCATTGCCTAAAATTGAAACCTGGAGGTCCTTGGCTTCAACACTGAATCTCCGGGAGAAAGACATCGAGATCACCTGACTAAGCTAACGGCAACACACTACCGGAAAAAACTAGACTTACGATCGATCACACAGTCCAAGCATCCTACGGGGAAGAGAGGGAAGAGGAGAGAGAATGAAGAAAACTACAAACACACACACCACACACTTTTATATGTAGATAGAATTGCGAGGACAATAGAACTAAAATTGTACCATATCCAGTTTCCTCTGGTAAAGACGAGGCTCACAATCATGAGAAAGACGTCTTCCTTACAATTATGAAATCCAAGATTTTGGGCGCAAATATGGGTCAAACTCATGACAAGAGCACCATCAGAGTTTGCTCATCAATGGAGTGGCAAAGGATATGAATCGCTCTTTTGCATACTGTGAATTGATGGCTTTAACATTAACGAAATGATATATCCCGGTAAGTAACAGAATTTATTCATGAACCAGTACAATTTGCTATTGTATCTTGAAAGTCAGCAAATCAAAAAAACCTTAAATCAATCGCCAGTATCTGTTGCGGTTTGATGAACATCCACTTTTCAGGTAGCAAATCACCAAAACGTTCCAGCAGTTTGGTTAGAATTAACCGATGACCTTCACCCTCCATCCTATTTTGTTTCTCCACTTCTCTTCTATTTTGGTTCTCTCAAATTGCAATGTTGATTACAAAATTTGTAAAACATCCAAAGGTACCGATACCTATTAGAGGGACAAGGAAAATTTTGAATTTGAATTGTTACAACCTCATTTTTTTCCCTGTCATCAGTAGTTTTGGAAGTTTCTGTTTAACATGTCATGCAAATGAAATAAAAGAAGGGTCTTCTAAAAAGTATGGATTCCTTAAGGTGGACAAAGAAAGTGCAAAAGAGTAGGAGCATAAAGTAAAGGAACAAGAACAATGAGAGAAGATGGAAAATGAAACATAATATGAAAAAACCATGAGGTGTCAAAAAGCAATCAGGTCCATCCAGAAGAGCAGATCCAGTGTAGGCCATTATGGGGCAGGACATTATACCTAGACATGAATCACCACATCAATAAAATCTGAAATGCAAAGAAAATGTTTGCTGGTATGCTCTAAAGCAGAGCCTCGTCATGTGTAAAAATGATACAATACCTTTGAATCCATTCCAATGTGCCTACAGAGACCTTTTTGTTCCCAATGATTGCTACAGTACCAGACCCAGGTTCTTCCAGGAATGTTCCATCCACCACCTATAATAAAAGCTTTTTAGGAAGAAAAATAAATACATGACCATCGTACTTTCATCAAAATAAAATGGTGACTGGATGATGAATCAGGTAACAAAAATGCATGTCCCGCAACCAAAGGCGTATTTTTTTAAAACCATTTACTGATAGTTAAGAAACAAACAATCAATAAGCGGAAAAGAGGAGCTGAATGAAAAGTGGACTGAAATTTTAGCAACCAGGCCCGTACTACCACGTCTGGGATATTCACCAAAAGGATGGATCACTATTACAGCTCCTTAAAGTCACTTATATAATCCAGCTTCATATGGTAGACAGCTAATGTGAAATTCTAGGGCCCAGGCCAGTACTACCACATCTGGGCTATACCTCAAAAAGTGGATCACTATTGGAGCTCTTTTAAGTCACTAGTCTAATCCAGCTTCATATGGTACACAGCTCATACGGAATTGAGCACATGCAGATTCAATGTTTTCACAAACATCCACTCAATTTGTGACAAAGATATAACAGCAAAGAAGATCCAAGTCTAACAATAAATGGTTCTTGTCATCATAAACAATGCAGATTAATGAAAAATCAAAGTTAAGCTCTGTTGTTCTACGAAATACTTGGAATAAAATAAATTTGCAGGATGAATCAAGAAATACATGGATTATATATCATCTGGAAGAAAAAATTTCAAAAAGAAACCTAAATAGAGAATGCACATCCATCAACCTTGAATATATATGGTCCACTTAGAAGAAGTTAACAAGCAATCTAAATATAAAACACACATTTATGAAGCTTCAGAAGAACGTACTTCTGCATTATGACACTTAACAGCCCGAGCAGCTTCTACGATTGCTTTCCCGACTGGATGAACTGTATTTGACTCTACTCCAGCAGCTAACTGCAGAATCTCAACTTCAGACCATGTATGATGGGAATTTCCTCTGTATCAAAAGCAGTGCAATATTATCATAACTGGCAAAACCTAGTCACTGACAAGAGTTTCCTTACTTTCAGACTTTCATCAATGAGGTACTCATGATTTCTCGAGTTCCATAAGATTGATGGAATGTGTTCATACAAAGACCTAACATTTTTATAACAAATAGATTCTATGCTTTACAAACATTGAGAGATCTTTCTGCTTTTGCTAAGCACAGACAGTTGAGGGATTGGATGTACCCAAGCACCACATCACTTCATATTACAGCTGAAACAACTACATTCACAACTATCTAATGATTCAGGCTTTTCGTACAATGAGTAATTGATCATGGTATCAAAATACCAGGCCTTGTGTTCACACAATGCTAATCTCTATTTTCTGCCATTGAAATTAGATTCCACATATTGGGACTTACTCATAGCAGGGGATACTAAGCCCACATATGAGTGAATCATATGATCAAATTTCTTACTTCCTATCAGTTTCAACTTTTGGGTCATTTACAAAGATATAGATGGAAATTTCCTATTTATATCACGTTGCAATAGTTAGCTCCCAGACATGCAATGATCAAAGTGATGCCAATATTGAAAAAAGAAAAAAGTCACCACTCAACTTTCTTCTGCACATCAAACAGACATAAAGTTGGAGAAAGCAGTTAGTTAAATGGACCATTATTAAAAAAGAAAAAAAGAAAAGTCGCCACTCAACTTTGTATCTGTACTTTCTGCACATCCAGGAATCACAACCTTTGTCACAACAGGTCTGCCAATTGTAAGGGTCCCTGTTTTGTCAAATACAATAGTGTTAACCATTGAAAACTTCTCTAATATATCTCCCCCACGCCACAGCATTCCTCTTGTTGCCCCTAACGAAGTTCCAACCTAGAAAATGTTTGATGTCAATGTCAGATTGGCCAAATCTCTTACTGAATACGGGAATGCAATATTTACAGGGTTATTACCAGCACAGCAGTTGGTGTGGCTAAGCCTAATGCACATGGGCAAGCAACTACCTGAGGTAAGAAAAATAGCTTATACACAACGGGGTGCGGGATAGCACAAATGAAAACCAATTAGAATGATTAAGGTACAAATTCCAAATATCATACCAGAACACTGCAAGAGAGCTGCAGTGCCAATGAGACCAAACTTCCTTGTTTAAGAGCAGCAGGCAAAATATGTGCACCAAACAGACTCCAGAACATAAATGTGGCAGCAGAGAGTGCCATTACTCCATAAGTAAAGTGCCCAGAAACCTGTTTAAACCAATAAAAATTTAATAGGCATTCTGTGAAATACAATTAAGTGCAAAACAAAATTAACTTCGACACTGTTGCTTCAGCTATCAAGTGAGGGAAAAGATAAACAAACAAAGCAAAACCACAGGTCTGTAGAAAATTTCAAGAACTAAGCTAAAAGGTGGGTAAAATGAAGTAAAAACTATTTATTAGAAGGACCCGAGAGTAGGACATTAAAACTTTATCTAGCATTGTTTTTCAAAGATTTAAATCATCATCCATGTTACCATTAAATGACCACAAAGATATATCACAATTGGATGTTTTCAAAACAACCATTGAGTCTCAACCAAGCCTACAAACTTCTTACCTGCTTGATTGACACATCCATCAGCTTTCCCCACTAGCAACTTGTTTAAAAATAATAGTATATAAGTAGATCTAAATATAAAAACTTGAGCTATGCTGTCTATAATGCGACCAAGACAACATGCAGGTCCTGTTGGTTACACAGCATTACCCCACACCAGAACCGAGCACTGGTTAGCTTTAACAAACTTGAATTGATTTTAAATGAAGACTTAACCGTACCATTTTAGTTTCAAATGCACATGTACGTATCCTTTCGTATTCTACTTACTAAATTTCATACTCAGCTGGAATCCCATTCATTACACATCATGCTGCCAAGCAGGAAGCAGAAGGAAAAAAAAAGGACTTAGGTTGGTAACTGTTCTTCTTCTCCACAAAATACAACATATTCAATGCTAGAGTAACAGAGGATTGTGGTAGCAGTCAGTTCGCTCAAGAAGAGCCAAAGTTGGTTGAATTCATGGCTGCAAATGAGTTGATCCACTTGCCAGCTATTTGAGCTCGAGTCTACGAGCAATCTGCCTAAGGCTTGCTCACAAGCTCACATTGCAATCAAGCCCAGGCCAACCCATTCTAGGTTTTGCTCCTAGATTTGTAAACAGCATCTAAGTCAATTGCAACCCTTACATATTTGAATCCCAGACTCGCTGTAACCAACAAACTCTAGCTAGGATGAGTTGTGGGGTTCAAAGCCCACTAGATGCATTTTGAACTAACAAATGACAAAGATGGAAAGAAAAACCTAGTCTCCTAGTAGATATAGCTTTCTAGGCTGAGGCATGGTTTTTTTCTCCGTTCTCTCTCCTCTAGGTTCTCCCCCGTAGGTCCATTGGTTTGTGTTAGTCCTCTTAGTTCGTGGTTTGTGATGGCTTTTTTCCGTAGTTTAGTGATAGAGGCAAAGACGTTCCATTTCTCGGTTAGCAAGTTGGGTCTCGTTACGTTATCGGAGCTGAGTCGGAAGTCGCAGAGCTCCGTTCGTATAGGCAGATTTGGGGTGGTTTGGATTGCCAACCTCTTTGGCAAACTGGAGGAGGGGAAAGAAGACAAGGGTCTGTCGGTGAAGTTCAATGAATCCTCCCGTGAGTTTCTTGCCCAGAAATGCTCGAATGAGCATGGTAGCTACATAGTGTTGGTGGAATTTGGGGACAGAAGGCGGAGGGGGGCAGTCATGATCCCAGAGGGGCGATCGGGCTTTGGATGGCAGGCTTTCGGTCAGACTTGCGAGGAGATGGTTTCTGTCATTGGTGAGCTGCGTCGATCAAATTCGGGGTATGCAGTGTCAGAGTTTAGGCCAGGAGTTTCCTTTGCCCAACTGGTGAGGGGTGGCTCGCCGGAGATGATGAAGGAGGAGGGTGAGGGGGAGCTTCGTACCCATCATGATGGCAACGTTAACCTGCAGGACAAAGTTAGTTTCCCTATGGCGGCACCTGCAGGCCGAAGTCTGTCCTCAGTTGTTTTCCCAATGGGCGAAGAAGGTCACGTGACTTCTTTTCGAAAAAAAG
Source organism: Myrica gale (assembly GCA_963930655.1). Classification (NCBI taxonomy): domain Eukaryota; kingdom Viridiplantae; phylum Streptophyta; class Magnoliopsida; order Fagales; family Myricaceae; genus Myrica; species Myrica gale. The sequence goes on from OZ005611.1 coordinate 11,185,812, forward strand.
GCTTTGCATGCTTCTGCTGCAGTTTCAGTTTCCAACGAGTTGGCATTTAATGCTCAGTCGGCGGACAGAATGGTGATTGACGTGTCTTTTTGGAGAGTCAAGTTGATGGGGTTCAGAGCAGAAATAGACGCTCTTTTAAGTCTTTTGGGAAAGGAGGATGGGCCGGGTATTTTGCGAGAAGACTCTTTAGGCCCTACAGTTGAGTATGCGTGGGGTAGGCAGGAACCATTACCCCCGCAGGTTCTGTTGAAGGATGCTGGGCTGGGCCCAGTTCTTTCAACTCCTGTTAACTTGGTAGTGGGCAATGGGCTGGTGTCTGTGGGCCCTTCGGAAGATTTTAGCCTTTTGCAGCCTTCAGATGTGGACAATGGGTCGGACAAGCTTGGGTCTGTGTCGGGTCTTCCTCGTGACCCGTTGCTGCCGAGAGGTTTCGTCGACGTTAAGGTTGCTGAAGTGGCAGGCGGTGCTATCCAACTCGCACCGGAGGAAGGTTCATCGTCGGTGCCTTCTGAGGTGCGACGCAACTGTACGGTGGTCGTTCCGGCGCCGGAGCGGTCGTCGTGCTCCAGTCCTGCGCATGCAGACGTGGATTTCTCTTCGCCGGGGGTGTTTTGCATGCCGAATCTCTGTCCTAAAGGTTCAGAAGGGTTTCCGGCGCCAGCAATGTCACCGAGATCTAGTCCTGTGCATGTCGAAGTAGTTGTTACTTCTCCGGGGGAGTTGCTTAGGCCGAGCCTCATTCCTGAAGGCCTCGCTGGGGTCGCCGGGTCGTGTGGAGGGGATGGGCTGGGTGTTGGGCCTGCTGGGGTGGGCCCGTTTTGTGTTGAAGCTGAGTGCATGGTGGAAGGGATTGGTGGGGCGGGTGACGCAGGAGGGGAGATGTCTTTGGTTGTGGTTGCCGAACAAGAGCTGGGTATGGGTCCTCTGGCAGTATGTAGCCCTGATGGAGGGGAGATTGTGTGCTCGGGGAATGCCGGGGCTTCAGTGGGAAAATCTCCAGAGTGGGTCTTAGATATGATATCCTCTGTTGGACATTTGGTTGGGGTGTCGTGTGACGGTCACGAGGAAGAGCTGAGGAATCTCTTTGCTGCGTTGGAACGTGATAGGGTGCAGCATAATTCCAAAAATTCTAGAAAATCCAGCGGAAAGATGATAAGGGAGTTGCAGGGATTGTATTCTTCGATTAACTATGACGGGTCTTCTTCGTGTGCTAGGAAAACTAAGATCAAAAGGCGGGCTTCTTGAGTTGGACTGTTAGGAGGGATTCTTGGGAGGTGGGGTTTGGGAGAACGATGGTCGAGGTTGCTCATGGGAGTTGCAGGGCTTTGTTTTGTTTGGTGGTTTTTGGGTGGGAGATGAACTTCTGTGTTGTTAGGTTGTTGGGGGCTTTCAGTATAATATCTTGTACTGTTGACACCGTTGTTGTGTCTTTTTTTTTTCTTTAATAAAATTGACTTACTTATCAAAAAAAAAAAACCTAGTCTCCTAGTCTTCCCTTCTTCTTACATCATTCTTATCAATTATTCTCTTGGCTCCTGTGAACTTGTTTACTCCACTACGCATAAACTTCCCACTAAATCAAGTGTGACAGATGACTTGCTGCAAGCTTGCTGAGATTGATAGCTGACTTGTTTTTATTGCCTGTTCAATTTAGTGTTGAAACTGTATTTCAAAATGAACTGGTCTAGGATTTTGATCAATTGCTATCAATCCCAGGAAGCTGATTAGCAGACACTTTCCTTGATGTCAAAGCCAATTCCAACCAGTGAACAGATTCTGTTGTGTATGATGTCTATTGGTACAAATCATGGCCACAATGATCTGATCTTTTTTAAAATATTTGCTTTAATCTTTGTTCTAGTAATTAATTTAGATCTCACAGTTAGTCTCATGGGTTCGTGTTGGTGTGTTGATTTTTGTAAATCTTATACCACCTATGTAAAATACTTACAAAGTATAAGAACCAGAAATCGAGAATAATTGTTATTTAGCAATCTAATCCAGTGACATGCAAAAAAAGCACAACTTATGTGAACTAAAGAATTGTATATCTAGAAGTAGATCAGATTCACAAAGAACCTTGTCAGCTAACCGTTGTACAGGAGATCCCCTACTCTGTGCTTCTTCCACCAAACGAACAATGTCTCCCATGGCAGTCTCGCCACCTGGTCTTCGAACTTCAACCGTAAGAGTTCCATTAAGATTTATGCTTCCAGCTGCAACTTGACTCTAGAACCGATAACATAAAAGTACACATGGTGTCTTATTCACCAAATTGACAATGATTAATAAAGCAAGAAACAAGGCCTATGCTTAGGGAATATGCAAGCAAGTCTGCAATGTTACTGCTGGATGGCAATTTAATCTTGAGAAAAAAGAAAAAAGCTATATGCAAAGAAATAGTAATACCCCTGCTAATTTGGTCACTGGCAGTGGCTCCCCTGTGAGACTAGACTCGTCAATGGTACTTCTACCAGCTCTGACTATTCCATCTGCTGGAACACGATCCTAAAACAATAGAAAATTGAACGCTTCAAAAAATAGCTCAAATGGGGAAACAATGAATATTGCAATATTTTAGAGATCTTTTCTGGATGCGGTTGACAACGAGTTGTATTAACTTTAAGTTGGGACAAATAATGATTCATGAAAAAAACAGGAAGAACTAGAAATCAAATCAATTGAAGCCAGGGTAAGCTTTACTTACTCCGGGAAGTATGACAATTTGGTCTCCAACCGAGAGACTGTTACAAGGAACTTCAACTGTTGACCCCACACCTTTGGTACCATCAACCAGAAGACGAGCTTTTGATGGTAAAAAACTCAGAAGGCCCGTCATGTCACTGGTTGCTTTAATCTTAGCTCTCTGTTCAAGATTCCTTCCTAACAAGACAAATGCTATTAACATAATGGGTTCTTCAAAGAAAGCCTTCCAACCCTTGATGTAGAAGATCTATTAAACAGGCAGATAGCATCCATTGAGAATCATTCACATGCCTAGTTCAAAACCATTGTGACGATAAGGAGTCCCCCATATTTAAAGGTTGAGGTTAAGCAATCGACTTTTAACAAAGCAGAAAAAAACTCAGATTGATTTTTCGGAATTCTAAGATGAAGATACCTTACACTTAAAAATACAAATGAAACAATAAGGTACAGTAAAGGGACTTCAAAACTAATGATTCAACTGTAGCGGATAATGGTATGTTCCAACAAATCTCACTTGTAGTACCTAAAAAAAAATTGTCCTGACATTCAAGCGAGAAAAGATAACAGTAATAAGAATCACGGTTCTCAAATTTAGACAAACATAATAGAGAGAAGCACAGAATTTTTATAATGGATTTGCAGCAAATTTAAATGTAACGAATAAACAGAAATCAGAAACATACATTCCTAAGATTTTTCTCTTTGGCCAGACACCTGACTCAAATAAATTGCTAAAGGAAACACATGAGAAGTACGAGAGCTTCAATTTTCCTAAGTGCAAAATTTGATGCTCCTAACAGTACAGTATTAGTACCAGTTTGACCAGAACTTGTGGTGTAGTCATAATACTTTCAAGAAGCCTAACACCAACATAATATAGCCTCTTCCTATTTTGAAACCTAACAGCAACATTATGTGCAGCACTCTATCGTACAAGCACAACTTGTTGTCAAGGGAAAGAGATTACAACTTCCTATTGACAGTCAAAATAAAAAGTAACCCTGACACAATAAAAAATCCAGTTACCTAATCCATACATTTGATACAGAGGAAACAATTTATTAATCCACTGGTATGCAGTATTTTCTATAGATGAATGCAGAGCAAAATATGAGATAAGGATCAAAGGATACCAGTGTCGGCAAAAATGCAGCTAATGAACTGACTGTAAATGATGACAAAGCTCCAACACCAACTAATGTCTTCATGTTTGGCGCCCCTCTGAAAAGGCTTTTCACACCATCAAGGATAAGTTGACGCCCAGGACCAAGCAACGTAAATAAAGACAAGGAGAGATGGAACCCAGTGGAATGACATGTTTGAATCCAGGAAGCCTTAGCTCCAAAGAAATGAGAAAGATGGCCAAAGAGGCATACAGCACATAAAGCCCAGGAAACAGCAAGCTCATGACCTAAAGAAGCACAAGAAATCAGCCTCTCATTTCACAACAGATAAACCATTTTTTTTTATAAGTAAAAGGTTTACAGAAACGGAATTTCACAACAGATAAACCAATCAGTACACGAAAGTTTAATACTGTGTAAAAGAGTAGCTAGAATACCCTCTAGAAATCTGACAATGAATACACGACCATCAACAGAGAAAAGTTGTGACAAGATACATACCACTTTCTTTTAAGCGATTACACTTTTCTTCCATTTTCCTCTCAAAAACTTTGAAGAAATTGTGTCTCCCTGAATCTGCATATAGACAGCTTAGAAGTCAAGCCCACATGTCGATCCATATTTACATTTGTTAGTAACAATAACCTACAAACTCTTTTTACGTTTTTCCTGTTAAAAACGACATTGCGAACTCTCTTGAATTTGCAAGGTACAGACTTCAAAATCAACTCCCTTTATATTTACTTGGTCTAGTATCAAAAAAATTGCTTGGAAACCTTCAAAAAGGCCACCATCCTAGAAGGAGCAATTTAAGTTAGCACAACAACAAGAGACAAGCAGATGAAAGCCATCCAATATGAGTCGAGTACAAGGCCAAACCAAACATAAAAAGCATTGTTGTAAATTTATGATTCATCCACGCAACCCTTGCCTTACAAATAATGTCGTCTTTCAAATGTTACATCTCTATAGAATAGTATGGGAATAGAAACGGGCACATAGCAACTTCTCCAAATGAAAAATGCTTCAATCAAAAGAACATGAATTCTGGTCACACCCTCTGAGACCAGACACATAGTTGAAACCTTACAATGAAGAAAAGCAACTGAGTGCACAGGGGTAAGAATATTCCAGTAACAACAGAGCCCAACATCATAATAATGTGTAGTTCTCAACTCATAGATAGTAAATACAACTCATAAGAAAGGAAGTCCTCATTTTTCTGATTATAACTAAAATAGTTGCTGAGTTCAGAATGTGCAACAGCAAATTCTCCAAAATGAATGGGCTCCTCAGTAACAGAAATGGCTGAATGACCAATCCACCATAAGTAGCCGCTGAGACTGACCTATTGAAGTGAGAGAGTATAACGTCAATAATGACATTTAAGCCTTCCCTTTCACATCTGATATTTTGGATATATTACTTCACAAGAGTGTGCTCATATAGACAAGTCTCTGAAATTGATGAACAAATAAACTAGGGACATACCACAAAGAATTGTGGTAGCTCCTTATAAGAAATCATTTGCATTTTTATGATGAAACATCTCCTTCAATAGCTCCCTGACCTGCCACTTAACCCACCAAGCTTCACATAAATCATATGAAAACCCTTAAATATGACTATGTCTACACTCCTTATACTTAAGATCTGCTTAACAGACAACTAGGTGTTGAATTATTTCAACCATACTTGCATTGTATCATAGTAACTTAAGCTTAGTGTACATTCTCAATGTTTAGAGCCTAACCACACATGTTCACAATTAACTCGATGGACATCACCTATGTCATGGGAAGAATAAGCATATCGTGAGCAAGGATACAACCTTTCTGAAATGTGTACACACTCAGAGATACACGCTGAATAGCACATTGTAATAAAGTAGAAGGTTCTTCCGGAGTAAAGTTACTCTAAGCAACCAGAACTCTTGGGGCTAAACCATATGCACAGACTTCGCAGACACAGAAATATAGCACATTGCAGTAAAGTAGCAAGTTCTTCTGTAGAAAAGTTACCCTAAGAAACAATAACTCTTGGGGCTAAACCATCTATCAAAGAAGCATAGATCCTAAAACTCATCTAAAAGAAGTGCAATTGGACATACAAAAAAAATTAAGAAACATTAGAGCAGAAAGCCCAACATTTATCTCCTTAGATACTATTATTAGTTGTTCAATATCAAATCAGTGTCATGTGAAAGTCTCGAGGATTCAAGAACTTGAAATATTCTCAATGATCGAAGAATTCATCATGTCTTTAGATCTTATCAGACAAATATGAGTAAGAAATATAACCACCCAAGCCTACAACATCTAAACGAACTATAACCAATGGCCAAATAACGTTCTAATTATTAGTATGAGGATGCACGTGATGATCTTAATGAGAATTATAGAAGTAACAAAGTGATTTACAACAACATGAACAAAGACAATAACAATAACGATGGTGGTGACAATCTATTATATGCTTACCTCGAAGGTTCGAGTTAAAACCACAGCTAGTCAAATGCTTTGCCAGTGCCTCCCCTAACAGTTTTTGCCAGTTTGGCGTAACCTTGGCTTCAGAGACAGGCCACACGACAGCTGTCTCTGTTGTCAGGTTCACGCTAGCAGATGACACTTGTGACTGTCCAACAAAGAAAATGAAATAGACAGACTTAGGTTGTGTTTGAGTGTTAAAATTTTGGGGAGGTTAAAATTTTAGGGTATCGGAATTGATGAAAAAGTGAATAGAGAGATGATTTGAATGAATTTTTTATATTTTTTAGAGTGAAAAGTAATGATTTGATGGGGGGAGAGATTATATTGTAATTATTTTATTATGTTAAAATTTTGGGAGGCTAAAATTTTACAAATCAAACACAGCCTTAGACTTGGAGAACAGAGTAAAGTTCACACGTGTGGAGAAGAGAGGGGACATGGAGGAGAGAAAAAAGAATATTGAAAATATTCACGTATCCAATATCCTACCCTACAATAAGGCTACTATCTTGTATTTAATTGGATGAAACTGCACAACATTTACTCTAATCTCACAACTTGGTTACTTTTGTTTGCTACTTAAAACAAAAATCACCATCTTCAACCCTTGGCAATGGCGATAGGTACTGACTTATTGGTGAAGCCCATTTTAGGGAGTCAACAAAATAAGGCACATATCTTACACAAGTACCAGGTGCGAAAGGAGACCTTGGGAGAGAGACTCAATGCAGTCCCCTAGCAAACGAAAAAACTAAGGATAAAGGAAAGGATCTTCCTATGCACTCTCCTCTCCCACAATTCGTGCAACTCTAGAAGAATAACTGATGCTCAAAGGTTTTGGGGATGTCTTCATGTGATTGTGTAGGTGGTTGGCACCATGGAAGTGAAGGTTTGTGACACCATGAAGAGTGAGAGGTTGCAGCATAGCAACATATTTACATATTGAGTGGTTGTAATTCAGGTTGAGTTCTTGGAGAATGATTTTATGGTATCCCTCCTTAGGTTCATTCCATGGTCCGTAATATCCCTTGAATGTTTAATCTCCGATATTTGATAGTGGATTAATAAACTAACTGCCCACGTGGTGCACAGCAGTATTGTTACCTTATAGCTCTTTTCATTCACTTTCTATGTTCCCATAGTTTCTTGGTATATTAGTTTCCCGGCACTACATGGCTTTCACCTTGACAAAACTTCTCTCATGTATTGTTGATTGCCGTGGAGTGTGGACGTACCAAAAATTACTAATCCAGAGTAAGAAATTTGGTTTCGTGAGACATATTAGCAACATATATACACAGATACACACACATGTTCACATTTCGGCTCTTCAATTTAGCATACTTTCCCAACAAAAAGTCTTAATAACTCAGAAGTTCTCCTAATAAGCAACAGAAGGGAAAAAAATCAAAACCAAATTCTACGAAAAAAAAGGAGCAAAAAAGAATAACTCACTTGACTTTCTAGGATCCTTTTTACACTGGCTGCACATCCTCCACATGTCATTCCCTACCACACGGGCACAGAAATGAAACCGGTTAACCAAAAATACAACAGAAATTGAAAAATTAAATTACATAAGAGAGGGAGGGAGGGAGATGGACAGAGTTCATCTTTTCTTTTTTTGCTGAGAAGAGGGAGAGAGTTCATACCCCAACATCGAGTATGATCACATCGGGGGAGAGCGCCGAGACCTCCTCACCGCCTCCCGCTATCAAATTCCCCTTCGCTTCCCCACCGTCCGATCCATTCTCGCCGCCCCCTCCGCCGCCTCTCTCCCCGCCAAACCCGCCACCACTCCCACCGCCAGACGCGAAGGAAGCAGCGGAGCTTGAAATGCACTGCGCACGGCGTTGTATAGGAGGCACCGCCGACGCGGCGCACTGGCTCCTTGGGTAAGAGCAAGCAAAACCACGAACGCACCGGAGTCGGCGAGTCAGGAGTTGACTTGGATACCACTGACTGAAGGAACCGCTGCATAAGGGACGGCGGTTTAACGCTTTGGAGACGGTGAAGAGCGCTATCGTCGTCGTTGTTACGGATAACGTAGACTCCATTGGTGCGAAAGAGATATGAAGATAGGGGAAGAAATGTTTGGCGTAGTCTCTCTCAGTTTGTCTTTCCCTGCGCCTTCCGATTTATAGACGTGAGACGCTTCCAAGTGAGATTGAAGCTGGCGTATGTGAAGCATGGAGCTGCTTGTGTTCCAATTTACGAAAGTAGCCTCCCGTTTCCTTCTGGAAATAACGTAAATAGAAACAAACAGAAAACGGTATAAGCCAATATGGAAAACAAAACAAAAACTTTTGAAAACGTGAATTCGGTTTACTTTTTAAAAAAAATATAAGTAATGCAATTTTATTAAAGAAAAGAAATAGGGATAAATATATTTTGCCCCTTTATTTTTAGGGTCATTTACACTCCGCACCCTGATGTTTTATTTTTGATACATTGTACTTATTATTTTTCCTATTTTTTCAATTTGGACCACGTATCCAAATTACCCGTCAATTTAGACGGATTCCGTTAAAATGTGGGTTGCAATGTGTAAATGACCTCAAAGATAAAGGGGCAATGTGTACATACCCTCAAAGATAAGAGGGCAGTGTGTAAATATTTAACGGAATCCGTCTAAATTGACGGACAATTTGGGTGCGGGGTCCAAATTGAAAAAATGTGTAAGTTAAAAATTTCAATGTGTCAAAAATAAAAAAATTAGAGTGCAAAGTGTAAATGACCCCAAAGATAAGAGGGGGCAAAGTGTATTTATTCCAAAGAAATATGACACTACAATAGACTATATTGACAACTACTAAAGCATACAAGCTAAAAAACTGAGAAATCCGAAAAATTCACAAAAGGACTTCCTAAACCCGAATTAGCCCATAGAAACAGAGAATGCAACAAAAAAACCCCCAAACTAGCCAAAGACATAGTCATGTATTAAAAACATCTCTCATTCCTTTCCTTCCACAAACTCCATTAGATGCAAGCTGTAATCATCTTCCAAATGACCAACGCAATTAGATCCTCAAACTTCCTCTTCCAACAACGCAAAACATCCATCACATTCCTCGACATAACCCAATCATAGTTAAGAATGCTTAGCACATGCCCCCACATTCCTCTTGCCACCGAGTTGTGAAGAAGGATATGATCAACAGTTTCTTCATCGCTCTTACATAAGTAGCACCACTCAATCACACAAACATTCATCCTCCTTAAGTTGTCAATGGTCAGAATTTTCTCGTGAATGGCCTCCCAAACAAAGAAAGCAATTCTAGGGGGAACCCAATTCCTCCAACAGGGGCGCCAAGGAAAATCCGCTATGGAGCCTTCCAGAAGCAAAGCATACAACAATTTCACAAAGAAAACACTGCTCTAGTACCCCTACACAACATTTTATCCTCCAGGGGTTGGCGGCTATTTTGGGCTGTAGAGTGTCGTCCATCCCGGACATACCTTGGGCTTCCTCTTGGTGCTAAGTTTAACGTGTGAGCATTTGGAATGACATTGTTGAAAGAAGGTTGGCGGGATGGAAGCGCATTTATCTTTCAAAAGGGGGAAGGTTAACATTGATTAGATCCACTATTTCTAGCCTTCCTACTTATTTTATGTCTCTATTTCCTATTCTGACGCCGGTGGCTAATAGGTTGGAGAAGCTTCAAAGAGATTTTTTGTAGGGAAACTGAGGTGATGAGCATAGGTTTCACCTGGTTAGGTGGGCTAAAGTTTGCTCCCCTATTAGTGCTAGCTGGTTGGGGCTCAGAAGGCTGACCTTGTTTAATAGAGCTTTTCTTGGTAAATGACTTTGGCGATTCAATTCTGAAAGAGACAACTTGTGGAAGACGGTCATTACTGAAAATTATGGGTATGAGGAGGGTGGTTGGAGCACTCTGGTGGTTCAGGGTTCTTATGGTGAGAGTTTGTGGAAAAGCATTAGTAAAGGGTGGAGCTTTTTTAGAGAGCATATTAGGTTTGGAGTTGGGTGTGGTTCTAAAATTCGATTCTGGTATGACAAGTGGTGTGAGGATAGACCGTTGAGTGAGAAGTTTTCTCAATTATTTTCTATTGCTCGCAGGAAGGATGCTTGGGTGGCTGATTGCATGTAGATAGGATTTTGAATGGTTGTGTGGGATGTTCACTTTGATAGGATGATTAAGGATTGGGAGATGGAAGTTCGTCGGATCCTCCACAGTTTCCCCCTCCACTTCCAATCTTGAAAACGAGTTAATCCTTTTATTCGAGTTGGTCATACGATGGAAAAAATTAGTGCATCTATCTCCATCTTTAAGCCACAAAGACCTCGATTTCTGTCTCCAACTAATCTTCTCTAACTCAATCAAATGATCCAAATCCCCCAAGACCTCTCACTTCCTTGCTTTCCCCCTCTCGTCAAGGATCTCTCTCTCATCCAAGGAACCAAGAGACGACAACTCGCTTAATAAGGCAAACTTCTGGAAAATTGATATCCCCAAAACTTTCTCGGTTCCACATTCTCAGCTTATTCTTCAAAGCCTTCAACTTAGAGTCTAGCACAAAGATCGGAGAACCTCGGAATTCAAAAGACTCCCACCACTCTTTAACCTGATCCAAAAAATTGTTCTCCTTCAACCACATATTCTTAAAATGGAAGGGCATCTTCCCTCCTCTCACCCTACCATCCACCAAGAGAATGGGAAAATGGTCTGAATACAACCGAGACAACCTGCGCTGAGAAGCTTTCGGGAAAAAAGACTTCCAACATGGACAAAATAAAAAGCAATCAATCTTAGACCATGACTGAGTGGCTCTATTATTGGACCAAGTGAAGGCACCCCGGATAAAGGGATATCCAATAACCTCATCTCTGAGATAAAATCAGAGAACTCCTCCATAGCTGGACCCACCCCTCCACCCCCCAAACGCTCACTAGGAAAGCGAGTGACATTAAAATATCCCCTAATGCACCACGGAAAATACCACAGAGCTCTCACCCCCACCAACTCATCCCATGTAACACTCATCCCTTGTTTGATCCACTTATTTACTATGTTTTTGTATTTTTATATATGGATACTCTAGATAAGTTGATCCACTATGTTAATATAGTTTGTATCATGTTTTGACATAGTTTTTTTTATGTATCATCAGTTTATTTTTTAGTTCTAATGGTTGGTCTATCGTGCTATCATGAAAGATGACATGGCTGACAAGTCTGTATATGCCCAGGGGAAAAGTCTCGGGGTAGCCGAGTTGACTGACCGGGGAATGATAGGGTTGTCTGGGTGGTGCCCTGGGCTGGGCGAACTGGACCCCCTGGGTTGGTCAAGCTTGCGCGCCCCAGGATATTCCAGGGTTGTCTGGGGCGGTGCCCTGGTCTGGGCGGTCTGGATCCTGCGAGTCTGAACCCTGGAGCCTGGGAGCCCTGTGCCTTCAGGCCTGGCAGGAAGGCCCGGGATACCTTAGACGTTCTTTCATGGACCTGACGTCCTTCCTTTGCATGAGGTCGTTGGTTTTCTACGTGTCTTAACATTGTGGTGAACATTAATATATAACTATATTCTTAGCATTAAATATATTCTTATCATATCTTACCTAAACACTTAGGTGGGGCTTTTTCATTGGCGCCTAACTTATGGTAAAGGATACGTGAGATAAAGAGGATTTGGTGGCTGCTTGTGAGTGGGTGTGACCTGTTTCTCATTAATTGCTTATACCTCTAACTTAGGATAGTAGACTGACCAAGGGGGGAGAACCGTAAGTTCTATATGGGCAGTTATTTGTTTTGTTCAACAGGTAGAATAAGAGGGAGAGAAAGAGACGTACTCGACTCACTGATAACGACATAAGCGAAAGTTCATCTGACTCAAAGAGAAAGAGAGGATAAGTGAAGTAAAACACCTGGTGAGTTAAGAGATTGACCGAAAGGTAAGAGGAGGAGAAACAAAGGTAAAGGGAAGAGCCATGGTAGTCTCGGCCTGTCTCTTTTCCTTTCCATCAGCCTTTATCCTGTCTTTTTCTAACTTGTGTTTTGTTTGTTTAGGTGTTGTTTTTATCCACAGAAAAGCAGTATATCAACGCCTAAGGTAAGGGATCTAGTTTGACATTACATGGTGAGGGTGTAGAGGTTGTCTTAAATAGGGGTATGGGAAATGTTCAGATTGCGCTTAAAACGTGTGACTTATAAAGAGAAAGGGCCAAAAGACCTTAAGTACCACCTGGGGCCAGATTTGACTTTGAGAACAAGGTTTTGTTTTTACATGCTCTAGAAAAGGTTTTGTTTCAAAATACCCGGGAAGTTTTTTGCATATCTACTTGGGAAGCTTAACAAAAATGACCGGAGAAACTTTTTATAATGCCCGAGAAGGTTTCAAAATGCCCGGGAAGACTATTGTTGAATGCCCGGGGAACTTTTTAAATGCCCGGGGAAGTCTTTTATTTATTCTTTTATATGGCCGTGAAGTTTTATTTGAAAAAATCTTTTAGAAATAAAATAAAGAAAAGTCGTATAAGTTGTTGGACTTGCCTATTACAGCATGTGATATTGTATCGTCCTAATTATAATGACTTCAATACTAGGTTGCCTTAATTTTTTTTATATAATAGTTGGTATATGAAGAAATCCATGCAAATCTTTGAAGACTTGACCGTTGAATTTACCGTCCATGTTTAATTCATCAAATATCACATGTTAGTGATGGATCGTTATGAATTGTATATATGTTGTATGACATGCTCTGTTGCATCATATGACATTCTATATTGCATCAACATCTCATGGGTATGGGAAACCGTTGAACGAAATGACAAAAATGAAACTCATACTCAGAGGTGGTCCTATGAACGGGTGACGGTACCGATCACAAGTGGAAGTGCAAGCCACCACAAAAAGGAGTGGTTGGTATCCCTAGGCAATGGAACAATTATGCCTAATCGGGTCCTGGTGTCGGGGCACCGGACAGTCTCAGAGCAGAGGAGAGACGCACAACCCTGCTCTGGGGGATAGAACAGAGTAACGAAAGGACAACTCTACTGACCGAAAAAGAAAAAGAAAAAGGAAAAGGAAAAGAAAGTAAAAAAGAAAGTGAAACGACCGGGAAACAGATGCATCACCCCTGCATTGCATCGAACATACCTTGTTATCCTAATTATGCTTATGCTTAATTCTTATGATTGACATGTTATTATAATTGTTCACAACATGTTCCCTTTCCCCCTTATTGAGTCAGTAGGACTCACCCCTTTATTTGTTTAATTTTCTTGTATGTACTATGGTTGCGGGTCCTGGACGTAGCAGATATTGACCTTCTTGAGTGAGGAGTTTTTGGATGTTGACTCATACATTCATCCTAGTGATGACGATTTGGCCGTTTTTTACTGATTCATTTGAGGTTTTTGTGGAATGCGAGTCCCATAGTACCTTAAAGAACCTCCAACAATTCCAGTTCCATTAGTTGAGAATTTCGAGCTAGTTGATGACGTCCCTGTCTCACCGACGTCGCCGCTAGAGGATATCGGGGAAAATGAAATTATTGATCTAACCTCTGACACTGAGTCAAGGTTTGATTAGAGATCAGTTGTCGTCTTTTTGTTTTTGTGTAGTTATTGTACATTCTGTTGCGGTCTGTTGGTGTAGGACGGAAAGCTGTAGACAGCTTCCACTTTTGTTGTACTTATTTTCTTTTACTCTTGTTTTCTTCATGAATGATATTTTGTAAACTGAAACCCTTAATCCCAGTTTATAATTGTATATTCCATTCCTTTAATGTTAAACCTCTATGTATGATAAGTACGAGTCTTATTTTATTATTGTTTATCCAAATCAAAATTCTACCTTATACAATAAAAATATATATCGTATACGTTTTTACCAATAAATTTTTAAGATCAGTTTTCGCTAAGCTTTTTCGACGCCAAACGTCAGAACTATTATAAGATCTATTCATGTCGTAATCCCCGTTTGTGTACATACCATCTCTATAGGTGAGCCTATGGGGTAAGTACGAGCATGGGGCGTGACATCCCACAACAAACTTCTACTACTATCAGCATTAGGGCCATAAACTCCTGAAAACATCCACTCCACCCCATCAACTAGATTTCTAAAGATAACTGAGACACAGAGAAAGAACAGATACAAGAATCCACCAACTCAATCACCCTAGTATCTCACAACAACAAAATACCCCCCGAGACATCATCCGCCTCCAAACAACACCATCTCACAAAAGAACCATCCCACAAACGTCTAATCACATGCCTAGTCATAGCAGGCCCTTGGTCTCCTGAAGACAAACCAATTCTGGTTTCTAAAGATAACTGAGACACAGAGAAAGAACCGATACAAGAATCCACCAACTCAATCACCCTAGTATCTCACAACAACAAAATACCCCCCCGAGACATCATCCCCCTCCAAACAACACCATCTCACAAAAGGACCATCCCACAAACATCTAATCACATGCCTAGTCATAGCAGGCCCTTGGTCTCCTGAAGACAAACCAATTTTGGTTTCCATCCCCTCAACAAATTCCCTACTCCCCTACATTTTGCTCTATCATTGAGCCCCCTTACATTCCAACTAATAATTTTTGGCATCGTTTAATCATCATCAATGCCTTCCCCTCACTCTTACCCCTCCTAAAAGAATCAGACTTCCTATCATAATTAATAGAAGACATCAAACCCTTCATCTCACTAACTAATTTACCACCATTCCTATTAGGAGTCTTAAGGCTACTCTGCTCTCTATCTCTTTCCAACGCAACAAAAAGACTCAACAAATCATTCTCGTAACCATCACAAGACACACCCACCATAAGTTTGAAAGACGACACCATATCTAACACCCACCCCGACACTCCTATGGCACTCAAACTCTCTTCCATCAGGGCTACAGACCGCCAACGGAGGCCCACACAGATCAGGTTCTACAACCTTCACCAAATACAACTCCCTTCCTACCTCTCCCACTGCATCTAGCACTCACACTACACTCCTGTCAACAATACAATCAATCGGAGCCATCCCAACTACCTCTTTCATCACAAAACTTTGACCGAGAGGTTGAGAGCCCCTTAAAAGGACAACGCCCAGCCTATCCCCTCCACCAGGACTGCCAGACACCTCACATGTCTCCTCACGACCATCCTCATTCACCCCCTCGACATTTCCCCTGCCCTGCCCCACTCCACTAGCCTCAACCAACTGCCCATCCAAACCCACCCCTTATCCTCATAAAAAAAACACTAAGGAAGAGCCGACGACCTGATCTAGCCCTTCATCGGCAATATCCGACGAAAAAACACCCTCTGGGACGAGGTAGTCACGACGGGAGGCAAAGTACCGGAGCTCTGTGACAGCTTCGGTGCCGGAAAGGCCACCGGGCTGCTAACTCTCGCCCTCGCAGTCGACGTCGATCATCCTCCCACCGGCAGAAGTTGGTCTGCAACATCTGTCGAGCCTCCATGCTAAGCAACACCAGATCCACGCATAGGCGACAGGTCACTAAGGAGACTCGAACCCAACCCATTTAGATCCCACCCACCCCCAACTTCCTGAGCCCCCAAAGGAGTAAAAACATCCGGCTGGTCCAAAAACTTCAGCCCATCCGAAGGGTCCAAGCCTGAGACATCGTTCTAGGCCAAAACCAAGTCACTCGGGCTTGAAAGAATTGAGCCCAGCCCATCCACCTTCACCAGCTCCTGCGTGGGTGGTTTGTCCTTCCTTTCCCATACTGACTTAACCACAGGACCAAGAGATGCCAAATGAGAAGTACCCAGCCCATCATTGTTCCCTAAAAGATTTAAAAGGTCGTCAATTTCTCCTCTAATCCCCTTTAATTTGTTTCTCCAGAAAGCCACCTCAATAACCCTGCCACAAGCCGACTGAGCATTAAATGTTAACTCCTTGGAAAATGAAGTGTTGCTCACCAAATTCGCATGCGCAGAGTCATGCAGCGATGCCTTCTTCTCCACGCCACCCCAGCCACCTCAACGCCCTTCACGACCATCACCCCACCTCCAGAGCTCTCCCACATCGACCCTCTCTTAGCAGCTTCAACGAAAGATACCTCCTTACGAACTCTAGAGCCATAAGAGCCTCACAAACCTCCATTTTTAAGCTGACCAAGGTAAGTAACCACCTCCTGAAACACAGAAGCTAGTTTCATCCACCCTGACCCCCTACCTTCCGGAATCATCACCACCCCTTTTCTGCACCCCCACCAAACTCTGTTATGACAAGATATCTACATGCCTTGTTGTAACACCTCTGTGCCATAAAAGCGCGAGAGGCTTTGTTAAATTTCACCACAAACTCTCTGTTAACATCCACCCGCAATATACTAACCATGTTAACCAACCAGACAGCGTCATACTTCCCAAGGAAGATAGAACTCAAAGCCTTCCTACTCCACTCCGAAAGTTTCACAATACCATTTCCTAAAACTATAACCTGGAATTCCTTTGCTTCAACACAGAATCTACGGGAAAAGGACATCGCAAACACTAGACTAAACTAAAGCAACAACAAGGTCGGACAAACTTAAACAAACGATTAATCACCTAGCCCAGGCATCCCAAAGGGAGAGGAGAAAAGAACCCAGATCTGTAATATTCTGGAAATACAAAATGAAGTTGGTTTACTTAACCAAAAAAAAAATCTATGATGTTCGTTTAAAAGAAAATTGTAGGATTCTGATAAAATTGTGAATATTTAGATGATGTTAAAGTTGTATTAGTATGCGTGCAGAAGTTGTTAAAAAAGATTTATGTTTGAAAAAAATGTAATAAAGTGTTATATTAGAATACGTGTTTTTGTGATGTTTGGATGGTAAATATAAAAATATGACGCAAATCTTAAAAATTTGGTGTAAACAAACCTAGCCTAGTTTTTGACTTAAAACCCTCCCTAAGCCTGTTTTCTGCTTCTCTCTCTCTCTCTCTAACCTTCTGTCTCTCGCCTGCCGTTCTCTTATCTTTCTCTCTGTCCGCCTCTCTGTCGCACTTGAAAGGTATCTTCAGTTCTTCTGTCTTTGATAAAATTGGTTTGTCCTCTCATTGTTTACGGAGAAAACATACACCAATTATACATTAAAAAAAGAGAGGAAAATCTTTTGCTTGTTCTGAATTGAAGTGGCTATACGTTCAGTTGCAGAAATGAGTAAATGTGTTTGTGATCCTATGTTCCTTTTGTATTCTTTTTTGTTCGGAAAATTGCGGAAAAAATGTATGAGGACAAAACTTGATGAAAGCCTGTTCATGTAGTAAAACTCCAGCTAAACCTGGTTAAACGAGTAAAATCTAGAAGGCGAAGCGAAGATTTCTGACAAATAAGGAGTCGTCGTATATGTTAGGGACGCTTCACTTATGGATGTTTGCTGCAGTTTTTATGGCATAATGTCTTAATTTCACTTGAGATGTCCATTGAATTTCTGAATTTGGTTTTGGCATCGGTAGATATTCATTCTGACGTATGTGTGTCATTTGCATGACACAGTGACTGAAACATTCGGGTGTGGGTTTTTAATCTTCTGACTTTGTTTAGCCATGCGGCTCTTCGTCGCTCTACCCTTACTATTTCACAGCTGATTTCACAGCTGAAAGGGATATACCCTGCAATTGGCAAGAAAGTGGAATTTGGCTGAGGCCATCATTAGTAACTCCTAGAGTGTAGATTTTTTTGTAGTGACTTGAGTGTGCTTAGGTGAATTCTGTGGAGTAGTGTTACTTTTGTAAGGCGATGGTTGGGATTTGAATGGATTAGCACCCAATGCTCTGGTGGTTGTTTACTCTGGTTTTATACCTTTGTACATCAACCAGGGCATGCCTGCTTAATCCTGTACACCTTTTGGGTTATAAAATTTGAACCTTACCCAAAAGAAAAAGGGATATAGGTCGTCACTCTTGTTTCTATTGTAAAGCTCCCGCTGAAAGTGCAGGACCTTCTCTACTGTTCTAGTTGTTCAAGAAGTATCTGGGTAGGGTCCTCAATATTAGGGGAACACCTAGAGCTACCATCTCTTGGAATGCCAACAGAGTGGTCCATTAAGAATTGGGAGTTGGTAGTCCTTTACTGTTGTGCTTATTAAGGTGGCCTGGGCAGAGCGTATCTGTCATCTCTGGATGGAAAGGAACTCTAGAGTTCACAAAATAGGTCTAAAAAAGCCGAGGAAGCTTTGTTCCAACACATTAGTAGCTCAGTACGGACAACTGGACAAGGATGTCTATTTTGAATGGAACCTAATAGCCTATGCTTTTGTCAGCAAGACAATGAATTATGACATGCGGCAAATTCCACTACAACTTTTGGGTAATTAGTTTCTGATTTTTGCTGTGACCTTGTTTTCCCTGTTATGAGAGCTAGTTACACTGTCTGCCACCTGTCTGTTTGTTGTAGGTTTATGTTGCTGTTTACCATGTACGACACTACACATCTTCTTCTGCTGAATAATAGATTTCCTTGAGCAAAAATCTCTCTCTCTCTCTCTCTCTGAATAGATGCACATCTACATATGTATATGGCTTAACAAACTGAGTTCTTGTTTGCATATTATCGGGAGGACCTTATAGATGTCTTGTGCTTTAGGGAATACACAATTGCTGAGCTTGGGGACCTTTGAACTGTAGTTGGTTGGGATTATACTATTTTTCTTGTGTGTTATTCCATAAAACCCAGAGTACAAAGAGCTATATTTTCTCAAGTGATACCTTCTTTATCCTGTTTAAAAAGAGTTCAGATTTCAAGAAAGTTTGCATATGTTGAGTGGCTATAGCGTTCTTTACCATAAAGAAATTCATGAGCCTTGTCTTCTGAGTTGAGTTTGTAATTCGGATAGACAGGCAAGCATCTTCTGCCATTTCATCATTTAACAAAAGAAACTTTGCATGCAGAGATTAATAACTAAAGAAAAAGATGGCGAAAGCTATTCATTTCTTAAATCATCCTATTGAGTTTCTCATGCCACCTTCTTCGAACAATGTCAGAGATATTTCTATTAAGACCATCCCTTCTGCGTCTAAGGTATTTTACAAGGCACTCTCATCTCCTCCATTGTTCAAATTTTGTCTCTTATTGTTCTCAGCTATCCATTTTCCTAATCAGAACTGATTCTGGTCATGATATTTTTTGACCTTTTCTTGTAAATGCCTGGTTCCGATGGACAGCCTGAGATCAAGAAGATTCTGGAGTCAGTATACGGTTGTGAAGTTGAAAAGGTAAGGACTCTAAATATGAAAGGGAAGAAGAAGATGAGAGGGGGGCGCTTGATTTCTAAACCTGATTACAAGAAGGCCTATGTAACTCTAAAGAATCCTCTTCCCTTCACTCCAGACTTTAGTCCTGACCGTTTAGTTGAGGAAGGCAGGAAGAGCATACATAAGAAGTCAAAGTCCAGCATCAAGGACCGAGAAATCTCAATGGCTTGACAGCAAGAGCTTTATGAGGCTTATTCCTGATAAGCAATCAATTTAGAGAGAGCCGTGTCATTCATGCTGATCCAGACGATGGGGGTTTCTAGACTTTCACGCAGCAGAATGCGCCCTTATGTCTATCTGGACACGGGAAAAGACATACCATTCAGATAGGCTCTAAGGAATGATATGTTTTTCCTGTTTAGTAGTTTAGACACATCCTTTTTGCAAGGAATTGGAAAGGATAAATGTCCATGATTTCTGTTGATTACCTATCGAAAGACAGCATGGTTGTTGGTTTGGTCAATTGTCAATTGTGACCTTTGAGGGAGATTTCCATAATTTTTTCTTTCGGGTAATTAGATTTTCATAATTTTTTAAGCTGAGATATCTTTTCCTCGTGGAGTTCTTTTTTTTTTCCTTATAGAACTACAAACCAAATCAACAACTACAAAGAGTCACAACCAGCAATAAATACTGGAATGTCCGATAAAGCAATAAAGCCGGAATCCGCCCACTTAGCCACGCGATGAGGAAGCTTGTTCTGACGACGAGGAAATCAGCGGATAGAGACTTAGAGTGCGAAGGAAGAGAAGAAAAAAAAGCTTTTGTTATTAGTCATCCAGTCCTCCATTTGCCAACCCACAGGAGGGTTGCAGCTCAAAACATCAGTAACCAAAGCCAAGCAGTCACATTCAAACATCATCTGGGGCCAAGATTCATTTTCAACCGCTATTATTGCCGCTACGGCAATCTCGTCAACAAAGAGATCTTGGAAAGGGATACGTTCCATGTATATTATACTAAGGGGATGTTCGGTTAACGAGTTTTGTGAAAATTTTTGTGTTTTGAGAATTTTTATGCGATGTTAACTTTATTGGTAGTGATGATTTTTTTTGTGAACGAACGTGTCTTAAGACATATGGGGATGTTTGTTTGCCAAAAAATTGGGGAATATTCCCGAAATTTTGGGAATCTTTACTTTATTGAGATTTATTGGGGTTTGTGAAAGGTGAAGTGTGTAGGTGTAAAAGTTAAAAATTTTGGAATTTGTTTGGTTTGTTCGATTTGTTGAGACCCCAAATATTTGGGGTCTCAAACATGCCCTTATAGTGTGAGATGATGTTAGGAAGGATACGCTCTGTTGACTTTACATTATTTTAACGTTTATTTTGAATTCATCAATGCTGTATAAGAGAACGAGCTCATTGCTTTGGGCGATTTTTCTCGACTTTTCTGTTTTCACTTCAAAACAAAAGGGCAGGAGAGTAAATAGGAATAGACTGCCAGAGTTCCAGTAACCAGCAGTCAGCACGTCTAGAGCCATTACAATTTTACAATTATTACCAAAGCATGTATGTATCAGTTAATTTTTTATTTCCTAAAACCAGAGCATTAAACTATAATGCCGAAAAATGAGAACAGCAGAGAAAAAAACGCTAGAAGGAGGGCTTGAACCTCCGACCTTGTGGTTAACAGCCACACGCTCTAACCAACTGAGCTATTCCAGCTATGATTTGCAACTTCAGCATATGTTTATATAACTTTTAAAAAGCGAGGCAGTTAGCCTGATCGACCTGCTGGCGTATCCTCTCAATAGATGTCGGCTAGTGAATTGCCAGTGGCGCAGCCGGTAAAAAATCTATAATGGGGCAACTAAAGAGAAAATGACATAATTTTTTTTAGTATTAAATGTAAAAAAATGTCTTAAAGTTAAAATATTAAAAATTAAGAGCTAAAATTAAATTCATTTGGTATTACAAAATAATGAGGGAGCTGATATGAAAATATATCATGACAAAAAGTGAGTTTCTCATATGACAGATTGTTTATTTGGTCAATCAACCCACCTGAATTGTGGTAAAGTCATAATGATAATGATGCTATATGTTTTTGGGTAATAATAGTGTTTTATTATGTTAGATAAAGTTATTTGAAAAGATACAACAATTAGTTTGTACTATTAATATTAACTATGTACAAATCTTAGAGCAGAGTTGCTTAGTCTCTGCAACTTGCTCACTCTCTTGTCATTGAAAGGAAGAGCATTCAAACTCCGATCTTTACTTTTTGTTTAACAAGTGAATAAAAAGAGAAGACATGTTCAAACATTCGATCTCCAAGATGGTACAAAGTGCAGATTCAATAGAATATCAAAAGATTAAACGTGTCCTCTTAAAAATTTCAATGACCTCTGATGAATAATGCAATATAATCAAAACAGAGTCGTTTTGTTTTTTCTGTTAATTGGTTATATTGTAAGTCGGTGCTGACCACCGAAGTTTCTGCTTGTATATTGCTTCTATAAATAGCTGTAGTTTCAGCTAAATAAAATTGAATCGGAGAGAGTAATTCATGCTCTGCTCTCTTGACAAATATCATCTTTTCTTCCTTAACATGGTATCAAAGCTTATTTAGCTTCTTCTGTGCCAGATCCTTTTCCATATCTCGTTCTCAACATGTCAAATGTCAGAGTTATTGACGATCCTACCAATCCTTACTACTTACATCACAGTGATGGTCCATCTAGTGTTCTAGTTTCACAACTACTCACTGGTAGTGAAAATTACAATGCCTGGCGACGATCGATGACGATTGCTCTTAATGTGAAGAATAAACTCGGTTTCATCAACGATTCGATGAACAAACCGCAGCCTTCCACTCAAATGTCAGGTCACTGGAATCGGTGCAATTTGATGGTGCTTTCCTGGATCGTTAATTCCTTGTCCAAGGAAATAGCCAGCAGCGTCCTCTATATTGATTCTTGCAAAGAAATGTGGGATGAGTTAAAGGAACAGTATGCTGAAAGTAATGGACCTCGAATTTTTCAACTTCAACGATCTATCTCTTCGTTGATTCAAGGCCAGATGTCTGTAAGTGCCTACTTCACTAAACTGAAAAGTTATTGGGACGAACTTATGAATTTCAAGCCACAGCCAATATGCAAGTGTGATCCAGCTTGTAATTGTGGCTTAATAAAGTCCTTACTGGAGTATCATCAACGAGAGCAGATTATACAATTCTTAAGTGGATTAAATGATTCTTTTTCTGCTACTCGAGAACAGATCCTACTCATGGATCCTTTGCCTCTTCTTAACAAAGTATATGCTATGGTGCTTAGTCAAGAAAGGCAAAAGGAGATCTCTATTGTCTCTTCTGATGTAGGACATGAAGCAATTGCTTTCCTAAGCAAATCAAATTCTGTTGTTCCTTTTCGTGGCAGACAGAGTTATCAAAGGAAAGAGAGGCCTATATGCAGTCATTGTGGCATGACAGGCCATGTGGTGGATAAGTGTTACAAGCTACATGGTTGTCCTCCTGGATATAAACCAAATCGTTACAATTTTAATTCCAAAACTGGATCTTTGGCTAATTCAGCAACATCAGCTCCTTCTGTTGAATCTGTAACTGGCTGTAATGAGTCTCCTACACTGAGTTCTTTTCCTTTCAGCAAAGAGCAGTGTGATCAGTTGATTCATTTGCTTCAATCACACAGTAAGCACTCGGATCCACATCAAGTAAATGTTGCTTCCGCCAATCCACATCTTGCAGAATCACACATGACAGCAACATGTATCTTCTCTGTTTGCTCTTCAGCCTTTGTATCGAATGTGCATAGTGATCATATTCCTTGGATTTTGGACTCCGGAGCAACAGATCACATTGTATGCTCATCATCAGTTTTGGTTGCCTCATCAGCCATTAATTCTACAGTTCGATTACCAAATGGAGTTTTAGTATCAGTAACAACCTCAAACATACTTTTCATTTTACAAATGAAATCATAACAAAAAAAACAACATCAATATCTTACACGCACCAGAGATCTGAATTTAAAATCAGCACGTATTCATATATTGTGTGCATATAAACTTATCAAAGAGAGATGACATTAAAATAAGATTATATTCAAGAGAAATTAATCACTTTGATCGCAAATCAATCCGCTAGGCTTTAAAGGGGCCAACTACAAGAGAGATATTAGTTTTATGTATATAATCAACGTTTGCATTGGTCCCCTCCCCTCCGCCACTACAGATTGCTCAGGATCATGACGATGGGTACGATGTCCACACCGGACACACCATGTAGCCTCGTCCAACAGGGTCTTCTACAGGAATCCCGACAGTCCCTAAGTTGAGTTCGTTGGTTAACCCTTGTACTTATAATATGAACAAACAACGAGACATAATTATCTAGTGGTGATTTAAGTTTTATTTTGATCATCTCCTCTTGTGCTTGTTGTGCTTGTTCTTGTTATTAAGTTGAAATCATGGAAAATCGATGGTGGACCAAACAGGTGGGAATAGCGGGGCTGGATACCTTCGCTAGCTCGTCCCAAATGAAAAAACCAGATGTTGAGCCAAGAGATTAAGAGAAAAGAATAGTTGCGAAGGGCGGAAGGCAAATGATTTAGGAGACATTTTTGCGGGTCATAAAGAGAATCGAGTGGGTATTCGAATAAAACGGGTAGGTAGGTGCTTAAAAGCAAGTAAATGTTTTTTAATGACGCGACAGTCTAAAAAACTGTTGGATCGTGAAAATTTAATCTCGACTGCTGCTCATAATTACCCACGAAAATAGTGCAAAGTACAATAACTAAACTCAAAGGCGATTGAAGTAGCAAATCGAAGTCCCAAAAGGCATCCAAAATAGGTCCGGGTGGTGCTTCTAAACGGTCCGGATCGCTTCAAAACAGGTCGGTTGAGATATGTCTTCTCATTAATTGGCATCCAAAATAGGTCCGGGTGGTGCTTCTAAACGGTCCGGATCGCTTCAAAACAGGTCGGTTGAGATATGTCTTCTCATTAATTGACATGCGTCATTCTCAGCCACCGAATCATTTTCAAAACATCCCAGCCGGAGCTTCCTTCATATAATTGTGCAATGCACAATAACTGGACCGAAAAAGACATGTACTAACCTTTAATGGCTATATAATTTAAGGAATTATTTTTCCCTTTTTGTCCTGTTGGCTCGATGCTTGATTAGAAATTTGTAAATATCTTATGATGTTTGGGTGGTTGAATATATAATCCCTCTTCGCACATGGAAGAGTATTATGGAAACCTAATTGCATATTGAAGTACAACTGCTGATCAAATTCATCATTTGAAACTTAAACCAAGAGACTGACACGAAGACTGAAGGATGACGTCAAGAAGCTTATCATAGGTTATGTCTCTGATGTAAAATTTTTGGTATTGAGTTTAGTGATGGTATTGGGTTTAGTGAAAAAGCGAAGAAAGATGTAATTTCTTATATTTTTTGTAGTGAAAAGTTATGATTTGATAGGAGAGAGATTATATTGTAGTATTTTATTGTGATTTGGTGAAAAATTTTGTAAAATTTTTCATACAAACAGACTCATAGTTCTCACGTTATTGTTTGAGCCCCAATAATTTGTGCAAAAAAATTTAAGTTTAATAATAAAAAATTCATCACGTAATTTTTTATGATTATAATATTTATTAAAAATCTTATCTCTCTTCACTTTTTCACAAACTCCCATAGCATATCTTTACTTTATAATATTTCTCAAACCCTAATACTCAAAAATTTTACAATCAAACATTCCCCAATTCACTTCGGATCACCTCAGTCACGGTAACCCGTAACTTTAGATAGCTGCTTCCACACAGATCCTTAACATTATGGCGGGAAGAAGTTGGCATTAAAACCAAGTTACTTCAAAGCATTTTGTGGATCACGAGGTCATCAACCCAACCACTTTTAAATGTAAAATCTAGGGTTATGTTCGTTTTGAGTAAAAATGTAGGATTTTAGAGAAGTGAATTTTTATGTTGAATAATGTTTTATTGGTGTTTGTGAAAAGTGGAGAGAGAAATGATTTGATGTAATTGTTTAATAAAAAAGTATTAGAGTTATGTGAAAAAGTATAGAGAGAGAAAATTTATTTTGAATAAAAAATTTAAAAATTGTTGGAGATTGTGTAAAATATATTGGTGTTTGTGTTTGAATTCTGAATATGTTCGGTGGTAGATTTGTGAATATACTTAGAATCCTGAGAAAAGAGTGAAAACAAAAATGACTAGGGGTTATGTTTGTTTTGAAGTTTTTTTTGTAGGATTTGGAGTATTTTGTGAATTTTTAGATAATGTTAGAGTTGTATTGATGTTGGTGTAGAAGTTGTTGAAGTGTAAAAAAAGTAATGATGATGTTTAAAGTTGTTTTTTTTTTATATTTAAAATTTATTATTTTTTTATTAAAAACTGAATATTTAAAATATTAAGAAATAAAAAAAATAAAAAACACGAAATAAATCAGAAAACGACAAAAAAAACATGCGGCAGCAGGGGGACAAAGTCAGCGACGATATGTTAAAAAAAATAAAAACAAAAACAAAAAAAATCCTAAAAGTAATCTGCCGAACATAAAAAAAAAAGTAGGATTCGATTCCTACTGTAACTGTTTTTATTAAAACCGAACATTGCCTAGATCCTCATATTCCATTCTCATATTATGCATGCTCCAATACAAAGGAAGTCCTTACCATATACAATAATAGATCATGTGGAAAAACTATCTATTTTGGGTTTTCACAGGACACACAATCTTAATGATAATCAAGAGGGGCTGGTGCCTCACTCAATTCCTTTCCCTGGAAGTGAATATCCTGAAGGAAAAAAAACAGTAGAATTATGAACACCGTCAAAACCAAAAAACAAAGAGCAGAAAAAGAAGTTACCCAAATAACAAACATCCCCCCCCCCCCCCCCCCCAAAAAAAAAAAAGAAAAAAAAGAAGCAAACCTTGCCCTTTTGCAGTGTGACACTCAACACAGTCAAGCTATGTAGTCATTTATCTCTCCTTCCTGGCTATATATAGGTTATTCCCATCACTACAAAAGAACTGCTGACAGACCACAGCTGGTAGATGTCGAAATATACACAGTTGATCTTAATAACAAATACCAAAGGTAGCATACGAATGAAGTTACCAAGACCATAAAACCCTATCCCCAAATTGACCCCCGCCCTTTTGCAGAGAGACGCTCAACACAATTCAGCCGGGTAGACATTTTTCTCGCCAAGCTATTTGTAGTTTAATCCCATTACTATGGAGTAAATGTTGAGAGACTGCATGAGATATTACTCTCTGACATATCTAGGTGCAGAATAATCTGACCCCAACTTAATTCCTTAAGACATATGACAATATGACTAGATACGACACAAGATATAAACAGGATACATGTGAAGAAACACATAGAGCATGGTCATGGAAAAGGCAAGTAATACTCACAGCAGCAAAATGATTAACATCGCGATGGTGAGCTTCATCAGCACGAATGACAGTAATAACATCCTTTAAGGTTGCATCCTTGGGCAGCCTCCAGTAGTCTACAGCAATAGCAGGAGCTGGAACATTCTTAATTGCACCACTATCAATCTCCTTCAAATACTCCGTATAGGAGTGTACAGCCTCTTCCTCCAGGTATCCAACAATTCTATGGGCCAGTTTTGGAGAGAGTACATAAACAACGAAGAAGGCATTGAAGAAGACTCCCTGCACAGCGAGAACCAGCAGTCTTTCATGCCATTTGGGTTCCACAAGTTCCACCATGGTCATCAGGTGCATCCTCTCATTCTCTGCTTCTTCAAGCAGGGCTTTGATCCAACCGCCACTATGCTGGAACTTGCGGAGAGATTTTAGATGCAGCAGCATCCCTCCTACCATACCAGGAACAGCTGCCACTGTTTCCAGCATCATTGCGTGACACCCGTACCGTCTCTGCAACATAGTTTAGAAACTAAGGGGATGTTCGTTTTGTAAAGATTTTTAAGATTTTGCTAGGATTGTGAATATTTATGTAGATGAGTTTTATAGGGTTTTGTGTAAAAGTTGGTGAAAAGTTTTAAAGATACTTAATTTTTGTTGGAGTTTGTAAAAAGTTGTAGAGAGATGAATTGATGTAATTGTTTAATAAAAAAAGTATTGGAAATAGGTGAAAAAGTATAGAGAGAGAATATTTGTTATAATTTTTTTTTGAAAAAGGTATTGGAGTTTGTGTGAAAAGCTGTTGGAGATTGTGTAAAAAAATATTGGTGTTTGTATATAAATTTTTGAGATTTTGGATGTTCGTTTTATACATTTGTTGAATCCTATTATATTCTAGAATATTTTTGCAAACGAACGCCCTAAAACCAAATTCACATCCAATATATTTTGGCAATGACATCAAGAAGCACACGAAAAAGGTTGTCACCAGAGAAGAACAATTCAACCTCGATATTTTGTTACATTCTGTGAGAAGCAGAGACATCTAACACAAAACTGCACGGACTGGATGACATTCTACTGAACAAAAAGGCTATTGCACCTAAAGCATCAATCTTAGGAGAAAACTTGAAGATTGGAACAAGCCTAGTCAGGATCTGCTACTAGAAATTTCGGATGTATGTCGTGATTTTGTTTCCATTACGCCCTTGCTTTTTTAACAAATATAGTAATCTATTCTGCTACTACATAACTACCTCCCTGCTTCCCATCTCACATATTCGTCTCCAATTGTGTTTTGCTTAACATATGTAATTCATGACAGTTGTTCGTTTGACAGGCATGTGTATGGAGTTCTAGTTCACTGTGCGATTACTAACTAATCTGGCTTCAAACTCAATGAATATAAAATCCAAGCAATCGAGATTGAATTTCCAATGTAACCCCAGGATACACATTGCAATTGTTAAAAATATCTCACCAGGAAGAACACGTTAAAAGCAATACTATTGAGAGGAAAACATTAATCAACAGGAATACAAAAACAGAAAGGGTGAATTACCTGGAAAAACATATCCGTAGGAATTCTAAGAAGTTTCACTGTCCTGTAAGCAAATTTATCCAAAAATGCCTTTGGCACATGATGCTTTGTCAAATCTATTGACAAGTTTGGCTCGTAAGTATCCCATGGCTAAATGCAAGGTCAATAAAAAGAATATTAGAATGTAGACTCAGTAGAAAGTTTTCAAGAAGTTTCAAGTCCGATAAACTCTCAAGACATAAGCATGAGTAAAATAAGATGGAAGTGGTTGATGAGTAACATTTTCAGAAACGAATATAACACAGATGTAAAATGCAATGGAGAAGAATGTGCAATAACATCCCGGAATATCACGTCGATCACTCAAATTCTTCTATTGTCAAACCTAACGAATGGCTTTCGTGTTGAAGATTGATTGATCATATCAGATGAGACCAATGAAGAGGTTCCATAATTTCTCTACCAAGCTGACTCAATGAGTAAATCTAAATTTGCTGCAGAAAATGATCTCACAGAAGAAGTGCTGACAAAGAACTGAACACAAATCAAGATAGAAAGATACTTAATTCAGTCAGTTTAAAATTTTGCTTAAGGACCGTTAATTTACTACACTGATAAAGTTGGTTGAAAATTGCATAACAAGCCATACTGCTGTCCAAATAGATGTTGATTATTAAAAAAAATAGAGAGAGAGAAGTAATTAACACCTTAACTGGTTCATTCACTAAAATTCCAAGATTAGAGTAATTGGGAAAACCTAGTAGCGTTGCCTTAAACTCAAAAGGAAAAGTGAAAGCAGACTTCTTTCAAAAAGAAGGGCTAAAAGTCTGAGATATATGAAAACTATATATTAACTTTAACACAGCAATACAAATTTATAATGCAATTCTGACAAAGTTAAAGACCTAAAAGTGAAGCAATGTATAGATGCACCTAAAGCGTGGCAAACAAAGACAGTAGTCGCGTTAAAGTGCAAATGAAACTGCAATTCCTTGCAACTTTCTAGTAACACATTGAACGTCTTTCACTCATCAACCATTTCCTTATTGCTAAGAATTGCACATTCCAGACATAAGCTCACCTAAACACTTTCAACTCTCAGATCAATCCAAAAGCAGAGCACGCTCTAAAATACCAAATTCAAGACTAAATGAGCAAAAAAAAACACATAGTAGTTGTACTCACAAAAGAACAGTATCAATCACGACATTACCAGCAAAATCACGGAAAGGATGAGAGGATTGTAATGATGGAAACATGGGGTAATTTCATTGTTCGTCCATTAAATATGAGCAAAAATAAATGTCCGCACATCAATTACCTAAACGGATTTCTACTTCTTTTAAGTTTAAAAAATGATCAAAAGTCATACTTCGTCTATTTTTGGCGTTAAAACAGACGAACTCCATCAACCGTTGACTTCCACGTGATATTCACCCATATCACTTTACGTCCTTTAAGTTTAAAAAATGATCAAAAGTCGTCCTTAGTACGTCTTTTTTAACGCCAAAAATAGACTTGTGATAATTTTTTAAACTTAAAGGAATTAAAAATCCGTTAAGGTAATTGGTGGGTGAACATTAATGTTTGCTCATACTTAAAAGAGGCGTTTGTTTCCCAAAATTTATATCCTTCAAAATTTCTAAACAATCATAAAATACTCTCTCCTCATTAAATTATATAATAATATTATATTATTCTCCTCGTTAAATTATAAAATAATATTATACTATTCAATTAAATCTTCTCTCTCCTCACTTATCCATAAAATACTATAATTTTTTCACAAACCCCAATACTCAAAATTTTCAAAACCTCAATATTTCCACTAAGAGACACAACCTTAATGAGCCAAGTATGAAATTACTCCGGAAACATTGAGTTACCATGAAACTGTTCCAAGGCCAGTCGGTCCCATCCGCTCTCTTGATTTGCTGCCTCGACATCCCCCAATAGCTCGACAACACCGTCGTCTGGTCGCTCTTCTTCCATTCCTCTCCTTTCTCTTCCACTTTCTCCTTCTTCTCAGCCACAGAGCTGGTCATTGGCCCCGGCGTCACGGAGCTCATCGTTCTGGTCCAGTAAAAGCCACCGGGGCCACCAACCATCTGGTAGGTCCTCACCAATCCAACAATCTTCAATGGATTCTCCATCGCAGCCGTCGAAATTTCATGGCGGCAGTGGTTACCACCGTCGATTATGCTCCGGATCAAAGTCGTCGTCGCCACAAACCGGTTCATCTTTGACCAGCAAAAGAGAACAGTGAAGGTTCTGGAATCAGCGATGTAGAGAGGTTTGTTGGGGGAGATTGGAGAAGTATTGGCCCGACTGCGGTTAAGATACAGCGGGCTGTAATCCTATGTTACGCGTTTTTTGGTAAAATTCTATAAGTGTGCTCGGCAGTTGGTAGGTCGGTGACAGGGCTTCACTGAAGATTTTCACGGTTG
Organism: Myrica gale; assembly: GCA_963930655.1. Lineage (NCBI taxonomy): Eukaryota > Viridiplantae > Streptophyta > Magnoliopsida > Fagales > Myricaceae > Myrica > Myrica gale. The sequence continues at coordinate 11,216,760 of OZ005611.1, forward strand.
GGATGGTGAGGGACTCGGAGGCAGGTCAATATGGTGAAGATGCGAAGTTCATATAAGAAGCCTGGACGGTTGCACTGGGTAAGAGACTCCGTGTCGTATGTGGGAAATTTTTTTCCAACTCCGTTACACAAGTCTGATCTGAAGGGATGGTGAGGGGACCTGAGGAAGGTCATTTTTCATCCTTTTACCGTTTTACGGACGGCGGCTGGACGAGAAGACGGGTGTGCACTTGACCGGTAAACTGTAGTATGATTGATACGTTGCTTGTTACGGTCATTTTTCATCCTTTTACGGACGGCGGCTGGACGAGAAGACGGGTCTGCACTTGACCGGCAAACTGTAGTATGATTGATACGTTGCTTGTTACGTGCACGACAAGTTTCTTTTAAGAAGTAACGGTCAGCAAATCGCATAACCTTGGCCGACCACTGAAGTGGTCAGACCGGATTTAAAAAATGCGGTTCGAAATTTTTTTTTTAAAAAAAAAATTTCTAAAAAAATTTTCGTAGAGCGTAGAGCTCTGCGCAGTAGGCGCAGTGCGGTAATATTTTTAAAAAAATTAAAAAAAATTATGACAGGCGCAAGGTAATATTTTTAAAAAAATATAAAAAAAATTATGAAATGCGGTTCGGTCCGGTCCGGACCGCATTTCAAAAATATACAGACCGGACCGGTCCGGACCGGACCGTATTTTTAAAATTAAAACCGGATCGGACCGCAAATCCGGTCCGTTTTTCCGGTCCGATCCGGTCTGCAGTCCGTTTCTGTTCAGCCCTAGGCCGAGATGGGTTGACTTGACCTTGAAGCTCTGATTAATACGATTACGTATTAAAAAAATGATACCGTGATAGTTGTGGTCCCTGTGGATATGAGATTCTTTTTGCTACTAAAGCAATATCCTATGTACTCCAATTTTTAATCTTTCATTGGCTTGGACGGAATACTAATACGGGGGTTGTATATATATGGGTAGGTGTGAGTACATCATTATTGGTACCATAATATCTTACAACACAATATCTCAAACTACATTCTATTTAGTTTAAACTATGCTTATTTCTTATTAAACAATACTCAGAAGGGATCCAGCAGAACCTTCAAAAAATTATTTTTCTAATTAGCTTGATAAGTGGAACTGGGCAGAGGATGAAGTTAATGGAAGTCAACTTAAAAAATTGACACCGTTATACCGACCGGCTATTTGGAAAACAAGTTTAAAGAGCTTAAAAATAAATAAAGTGTAAGAAGATTGGTTGGAAGTTTTATAAAATGTTGTTGTATTAGAATTAGTGAAAAAAATTGAAGAAAGAAGATTTAAGTGGAATTTTTATATTTTATTTTAATAAAAAAATTATTTGATTATAATAAATTATTTTAAAATGATTATATTAACTCAAATATTTGAAATACCAAACTTGTCGGAAATCAAACACCACCTAAAAACTGAGAGATGTGTCAGGTGTTTGAATCTAAAATTTTTTGAGTGGTTATAGTTAAAATTTTGGGATGTAAATTGATGGAAAAATAAAAGTGGTGTTTGTTTGTGAAAATTTTTGGGTGGTGGGAATTTTAGGTATTGAGTTCGGTGAAAAGTAAAAATATTTTATAAGAGTTGGTGAAAAAGCGAAAAGAAAAATATTTTATAAGAGTTGGTGAAAAAGCGAAAAGAGAAGATTTGAATGAATATTATAGTAAAAAAAATTAGTTGATAGAGAAATAAATATTATTTTATAATTTTTTAATATAAATCCGAAATATTAGCATGATATATTTTTTTTGGGTAAACTAACTCCCTCAGAAATAGTTTACGACAACCATTGTCGGTGAAAAAATAAAAAGTTATAATTAAAATCAAAATTTTAAAACTCAAATACAACGCCGTGAATAAAATACCACCTTTAACATGTTTTTCTTTATTCTTTTTTGGACGGAGCTTCTCAAGTCGCTAGCTGTGTATTTTGCCATGTGAAGCTGATTTTTGGGTTTTATTTTTTTTCGGTCCTCAGGAGATTCCGCCGTGTAATCTGCCTTGTCTCAAGACGGTGTAACTCGCTGTAAAATACAAGGAAAAGAGTCTATGGTATAAACGGTAACGGGCAGAAGATGGCGTAGTTGTCTAGTTGAAATCTCGGTGCAGACAAGTGTGTCGATGGGCAGACCCGCTTTCCTGCGACCTTCTGCCAAACGTCCGTCTATGATTCGCACAGGGCAGCTATCACAATTGACTTTCGAAGGTTCACCGGAAACTTCTTATGTTCAAAGGAAAATCCGACGGCTCATCGATCTTACTTCCTCGCGTCATTTGAAACGCTGACCTAAAAGGAAGTCTCTCAGGAATCCTTTAATTTCTATTGAACTCCATGGCGGAGCGTGGATCGTACGGCTTGGCTCCTCGACCAGGTCAGATTTTTAACGCATTCGTTTTTTGTTTATAGCTATTTATTTACTGGATTCATTCGTCTTCATTGTATCTTTTTGGTGTAGAGGCTTCGTGGATTTTGGTTAATTCATTTTCAAATGTCAAGGGTTTCAGGTGTATTCTTTTTAGTTGAAAATAGTTTAGACTAGTTGATTTTCTTTGGTTCAAGCAAGTCTGAGTCTGTTACGGTCTATTTTATAATGTTTTGAATTTTGGAGAATTTTCTTTTGGCTTATATAACTGCTTAGCATCAATTGAATGGTGTTCCCAATGGAATTTAGATGACCGGATTACTTTATTGAAGCTGGATTTGGGAAATGGGGATTCTTAGAGCTATGTAGCAATAATCAGAATATTTTTTTTTCTGTCTTGCATTCCACCGTGGTCCGTGGCCACTTTCCATGGCTAGACTATAATCAAGAAATAATCCAATTATTTTTGGCAAAAGAAAGAAGCTCTTGGAAGAGTTGTGAGCACTAGCGATTATACAGAAAAAAAGCACTAGTGATTTCAGATGCGTTTTGCAGTGCATCTATTTGGATGAGTTGTTTTGAAATACCAATATCCGGTCATCAAGTAACTCTCATATGTGTGAGGTTCTCTCTTTCTCTCTTGCTCTCTCTCGCTCATGCCAGCTTGCTCTTTCTCTTGTCTGCTCTTTGATGTATTCAGACACGCTCGCAAGCCTCATATAATTCCTGAAGTTCTTAGATGATTGATCTCTCCGTAATAAGAGATGTTTCTCTAGGCATTTTGCTTTTCAATTACCATTCCTCACAGCTTGTATCTCTTACTGTTTTATGTAGTATTACTTTGAATTACATTTTTATCGACTGAAAACCTAACTTTTGCATGCAGATATCCAACAAATACTATCAGAAGCCCAGAAGCGATGGTTGCGACCTGCTGAAATTTGTGAAATTCTTCGTAATTATCAGAAGTTTCATATTGCACCAGAGCCTCCAAACAGGCCCCCAAGTATGATTCTATTTCTAGAAATAATTTTCAAAAACAGTAATATACATGCACAGAATGTATTAAATGTAGATTCATTGATATTTTTCCTTGAGGATTCGAATCACTTATCTCCTAAGGCTTTACCCGTGCTGCTAAAGTTTCAGAAGCAGTAGACCTAATTTTGACAAAAATCTGTATTTTGCATTAGCTTCTGTAAATAACTCTTCTAAAGTACAAGCATAGGTGGGCTTCAAATTTGGTAAGCCACAATAAAAATGTTTATTTAATTTCTAGTACATATAAGAAAACAAGGGGTTATTGGGAGACCTTCATGTAATAGCTGAAAAAAATAAAAATGGACAAAGAAAGATGAAATAAATAAAGGTTGTTAAACTTGTCTGCATATTAGTTTTTCCAAAATTTGCTATGCACCTACAATTCATTTTTGTCTTTTTGCTTCAATCTTAAGCGGATATGCAAAAACATATTAGCTTAACCTGTATTCCACCATGTTAGGTGGGTCACTTCTTCTTTTTGATAGGAAGGTATTGAGATACTTTAGTAAGGATGGACATAATTGGAGGAAGAAGAAAGATGGAAAGACCGTTAAGGAAGCTCATGAGAAGCTGAAGGTAAGTTTGCAAAAAATGTCATTTTCTTTTGTCTCAAGTTTATGTTGTAGTAAGTGATGAACTCATGCATTTTGCTCTAAGCCATGGACATGGCTACCTAGACGGTTTAACATTTTGATTTATATATATCCCGAATTCCTTTATCCAATATCAGGTGCCCTTTACCTTTTTCGTATGACCCGGAGGAGTGTCAGTTGTTTAATTGTACATACACTAAGGCCATGTTTGCAAACCAAGATTTTCTTGAACTGTTGCAAATGTTGTGAAAATTGTGTAGATTAGAGTTTTATTGGATTTTGTGAGAAAATAGTGAAAAGTTAAGTTTTGTGGGAGTTGGTGAAAAAGTGAAGAGAGATGATTTGATGGGGGGAGAGAAATGATTTTAAAGTTTTATTCTTATTATCTTCTTGACCAAAATTTTGAATTAGTTATGTTTACAAATGAAAATTGTGGAATGGAGATGCCCTAACTATTCTATTTCCCCTGTCCTGAAATGCAAAAATTGTAACAGAAAATATGACTTCTCTTTGCTATTTTCAAACCAATTTATGATTTTAGGGAGGAAACTGAAAACTACTTTGAAGAGTCTGAGTTGTCTTTTGAATTTTGTGTTTTGTCGAATAGTGCACTCACTATGGGATTGAGGGAGGATCTTATATTCCTTGTTTTGAGATTTTTCCAATGAAAAGAATAATAGTTCCTTCAACTTTATTGAAGTTTACCGAGAGTCTGATGGGTAACATACTTCAAGCAATTTTAGGTCGGTAGTGTTGATGTGCTACATTGCTATTATGCCCATGGAGAAGAGAACGAAAATTTTCAAAGGCGCAGCTATTGGATGCTTGAACAGTAAGTTGAACTAACTTGTTTCACTTTTTTTCTTACACTTCCTTTCAGAGTATACACTTATCACTTTTGATGCTTTGGGACTAGTAGAAACATTACAAAGGATCCTGGAAATGAAAATTGATATTAGCATATTATCAAGATGAATTTTGCTCCTAATCTATATTATGTCAGCTATCATGATTGTTATATGTTACAGCATGTACACTCTTTGTTGGTTCCTCTTTTTTCTCTGCTATTATCCAAGTTGATAGAGCTTTTCTTCTCCTTTTAGAGACTTTACCTGCATAAGAGTGCTTCTTCTCATTGATACTTTTTCTTAGCCTCTGAGATTGGGAGATTAGATGGGTAGTCTTAACAATGTGTGTGCGCAAGAGAGAGAGATATTCATGTTCCATTTTACTTGCAGACCGTGGTTCTTAATTCAGGTACTTCTATACCCTTATACCTTACTATAACTCCAGGTGTTTTGCAAGATTGTTGCAAATCATGAATGATGATATGAGTTTATAGGCTTCTTTAATGCATGAGGAATTTGTGATGCTGCTTTTTCTTTTTACAGCTTCCACTCCTGCTTTCTCGCTTTCAACATAAATTCATCTTTCTTCTGTCTCCCAGTTACTCCTGTTAATATTATCTTTGTTCCCCATAGTGTAAACGAAATGTCGTCCTGTTTGGATTTATCCTTAATAATTATAATTGTGATTGAGATATGAATTTCCAGAATTCCAAATCTTCCGGGCTGTACAATTTTCAGAAATATGGTCTGGTTGAGATTTCTGATTTGGTTGTCCTGAGCTTGTTGATTCTTGCAGGGATTTGATGCACATAGTTTTTGTCCACTACTTGGAAGTTAAGGTAATTGTCTGCGTTATTGGTGTTATTGCTGCTGGTTTGCTTTTCCATTGTTGTTGCTCTTCTTATCTTCTCATATTAGGTCTTCTGAAGATCTTGATAAGAAAATGTGAAATTCTTATGCTTGGTGCCGTTATGGGGGTCGCCCATTCTAAATTTGTGCTTGTTTTGCTGGAGAGCAGACCTGTCCACTCTATGGCTTATGTGGGTCATGTCCAGTAGAGATAAATTGAAAACTCATTAGATAGACACACATGCGGCCATTAGGCTAAACCAATCTTGTTACGAATGGATGATTTTATATTCCATTTGCTGCTATACGGTAATGCATAGAGAGATATAATAATTTAGGATCGGATTGTATCCAAGTCAACTTTCCAATGCACATACCAATGCGATTTTTATATGCCACATACATTAAGTGATACCATCATCAGAGCTTGTGTTTTCTGGTAGATGGTTTTATATTAACATTTAGCATGTGCTAAAATAGTGTCCATTGTCTGGTGCAATAGTTGGGTCTTAGGCTACCAATCACAAGTGGACGTATTGCAAGGATTTCACTGAAAGAAAAAGGGAAAAAACAGACTTGAGGATATGACTGTGTCAAAGTCACCCTACTAAGATCTCCACTCAAGGGTGATGTCCTCTCTATGTTTAATGAGTTTGCGCAACATGGAAAGTTTGTCTGAAGTCTTAATGCAACCTTCATTGTGCTGATTCCAAAGAAAGTGGGAGCGGTTGAACTGACAGATTTTCGCCCAATCAGCCTTGTGGGTGGGGTTTACAAAATATTGACCAAGGTGTTGGCGAATAGGTCGAAGGTGGTCTTGGGTGGTATCATCTCGTCCTCTTAGAACGCGTTTGTGCAAGGTAGACAAATTTTGGATTTCGTTCTCATCGCTAATGAGTGCATTGACTCTAGGATGCGCTCCCAAATCTCTAGGTTTGACGCGGGGTGAATGCTATGTTGGATTCTCCCTTTTCGGAGCTTTTAGATTTCATTAGTTTTCTAGCTTGTTTGGTCTAGAGGTCTCAGTATAGTCCTTTGTATTGTTCTTTCTATTCCTTTTTTCTTTTAATAAAATTGCCTTATCAAAAAAAAAAATATTGCAGTTATGTCTTTGGTGTGCTTTAGGTGTGCTCCTGCTCTTGAGATATTTAGATTGAGCACTTTGTGACAATTTTATATGAGCAGAAGTGTGACCATGTAGTTTAAAAACACTGTTTGGATGCATATCATGGTCACATTATAATGAAATCATATAGTTCATTATAATGTGACCATTATCATACAGTTCATTTGTAAAATCACCCATATCCTAGTTCATTATAATGTCACTGTATGATTTCATCATGTCTATTTTTCTTTGGCTCAACATGGTATTACATTTTGAATTCTTTTGGATGCATTATCTTGTAAATATCCCTAAAAGTATTTGTTGATTCTTTAAGGTTGGATTACTTTTCCCAGCAGGGTAATAGGACAAATATTGGATCCATTAGAGAGAGTGATGAGATCACATCAGATTCCCAGGATAGCGCTCTGAGTTCTAGCTCTCCCCCAAATCAGATCAGAGTGCCTTATGGAATTACAGATTCCCCAAGCCCAACCAGCTCTCTGACATCGTTTTGTGAAGATGCTGATTCTGGTATTTTCTGCCTGTATTTTGTCATAAGAGGCCGTCTTATGCTTGCTCTTTTGGCCTGATCTTGACTGAAACTGAAATTTTTTGTAGTTGACCATGCTTGTGAATGGCTGTTGTAATGTTTGCCTAATTTGTTATAGAGGATAGTTACCAAGAAAGTTCACGATGTCGCTTATTTCTCGAGTCATAACCAAAGGAGAATGGTGCTCTGACAGGCAGGATGGATGCTGGTGACTCATGTTCTTATTTGCTGAGTCCCTATGCAGGTAACCATGACGTTTTTATGTCTTTGTCTGCATACTACTATCTTGACATAATTTCATATTCACATCCGCTAATGAAATTGCTTCATGAGCTTCTAAACCCCATGTTGGACTTGATTGTATACTTTGGACACTTACCAGATTATCATGGTCTGTCATCAATTCCTGGGGCAAACTTTATCTCACTTTTTCAGAAAGATGGACCTGCAGATAGTGATGTTACTTTTGTGGCTGGGTCTCAAAAAACAATTGATGTGGCATCCTGGGAAGAGGTCTTGGAACAATCTTCGAGAGGATTCCAGACTCCTATGCTTTCTCGTGTACCATCGGCTTACACCAAATCTGCCTCCACAGGAATCATCCTTGGCGAAGAAAATATGACTCTAACCGAGCTTTTAGCTGGCGGGAATGCTCTCAAAGAAGAGTTGCAGAGTTCTGTGCCGATACAATCAAATTGGCAGGTAAAAACTTCCAATGTTCTATCCCTACCATTCTTATGATCTACATTTATTATTGTTTACCATCTAATGTATTGGTAATTTGCTAGGTTGAATTCTTATACAAACAACTTCTGTTCTATTTCTGGCATGCCCAATTGAGTGTCATCTCCATGGGCACTAGCTTTAAATAATTCAATAATCCACTTCTCTACTTCTACTTTAATGCATATTGCTTCCCCAAAACCTCTCCCATGTGCATAATCTGATAAGAGTTGAACTTTTTGTCATAATTGTTGCTTTCATCATTTTTAGTGTTTTGGGGTTGCTGTGCTTGAGCATGTATCTGTAAATATGAGACAAGCATGTTTCTTATCAACTGTGGCAACTTCAGGTAGTTTCCTTCTGAAATCATTCTGATTCTCCACTTTGAAATACTCTCACAACGATGCATGAGGGAACCACTAAATGCAACTTCCATACAGGTTCAAAGTTGCTTAAGCGTCAATTGTTTGCTTAGCTCAAACACTCGAATACATTGTTTTTCAAGTAGGTCATTGATCGGACATTTATCGTTTCAAGATGCTTTGACCATATATCATGATATTGAACAAGAAGATGAAGAGCATTCCAGTATCAATAAATAATAAGAGGAATGCAACGAAGCTATGTACTGGGTAGAAATTTTTGAGTCCAGAAAAGGTGTAGAAGTAGTGGGCAGTTAGGTTGCTTTCGTTCAGCTTGGAGTGTTTTACCCTCAATTGTGCTTAAAACATTTTTTTACTCTTTTTTGGATAGGGTTAAGTAATGTATTAATTTACTCACGTATGGCTATATATATTATCATTTAGTCAAACTCTGTGGTAGATTTCTTACTTCATGTTTATCTAGGATTTTTTGACTAAATTGCTGGGACCTGGTGAAGACCGTGGTTGCACAAGAAGAATATTTTACTTGTTTTCCTGGATTTGAAGAGTTGAAATTGACAAGAAAGCATCCAATGGAAAAGATGGATTTGTCCTGTTATGAAGGTGGTTATACAACACATGGTGGGGATTGTGATCTGTTAGGTCTCTTTTAGGTAGCATGTACGTCTTGATGTCTGTCTTAAGACGAAGGGGTCAGGCTTGGTCAAGCCAGTTCCACCTAAAACACATGCCAATTTCCTTTAGGTCATAATATTCAGAGTTTTAAGAGCTGCTAGTTTTCTAAATATGCGGAGAATGTGATAGTGTTAGAAATAATGTGAATGACCAACTGATGTAGGACAGAAGCTTTGATACCAAAGTTGTATGGAACAAAGCTGTGTGAACAGCAGCAGTGGTTTAGGGTTTTTATGATGATTTGGGTTGAGGATTTCATGGTGGGAAATGTGGAAAAATATAAGGGTTTTGATCAAGTAAAAGAAAGGGATTTGTTCTGAATGCAAAACATAGGGAAAACTCACATTTTGGGTTGCTGTTCTGGGCTATGAATGGTATCCCAAGAAGGTTTTTATTGGTATTTTGGGGTTGCTTGGGTGCTATTTGATGGAAGCGTGGTTTGAGTTCTTTAGGATTGAATTCTAGGAAAATCAGAGATGAAATCAGATCTAGGTCTTGTTTGAGCCCCAATAATTTGGGCCCAAAAATTTAAGTTTAATAATAAAAAATTCATCACATAATTTTTTATTATTATAATATTTATTAAAAATCTTCCCTCTCTTCACTTTTTCACCAACTCCCATAACATATCTTTACTTTATAATATTTCTCAAACCCCAATACCCAAAATTTCCACCCTCAAACATCCCCTAATCTTAGCTTAAAGTTTATAAAAAAATTGCTGAAAAGATTAGCTGACCAATATAACAAAGAAAGAAGATAGATCTAGGAGTCGCACATAGTTTTCCTGAGTATCAGACCCAGGGTTCTTAGGCATCACCTGTTGGATAGGGTTGCATAAAACAATTCTCAAAGCAATTGTTGCTGGAAATTTGCACAAAAGGCTTTTTTCTCCCAATAAAAACAGTTGCATCCACATATATAGGCATGTGTGACCTAACCCAAATAGGACTTGAGCTGTTGGGCTCAAACTACTAAGCTTAAAAAAGTTAACCAGTTAAAACCACAAACAAAATCCAGAACTCGAAAAACTTGAAATGAAGGAAATATACTCGACAGTAGATACTCTTTGTGCTTCGAGTCATTTGAATTGTAAGTATTTAGTCTCTAATTTTTGACATCAAGGCCTGAGTTTTTTACTCCTGCAAAATTAAAGCCTTTTGTTAGCAATACCAGAAAATTCATAAACGAATTTATGTAAAATGACAATTACCTCCACAAAACTAGAAAATTTTAAAGAGATAACAAATCCATAAAAAGGATGAAAAAGGCTGGTCAATTGGGGAACCCTAGTTGTCCAAGGCTGTTAGTTAGATACTTATTATCCTAGTGCTCAAAGCATCAGCGAGCTCACTTGCTTAATTTTTTTTCTTTTTATTTATGTCTTTTGAGGAGGTGAGTGGTCATTATTTTGTTTGCATTCGTGATGTACGTGATGAATCTTTTCCTCAGTTTTAATCGTTCTTTAGTACATTTAAGTATGTTCTCGTTCTAATCTTCTGTCCTTTTATCCAGTTCTCTTTCGGTGATAATTCAGAAGAGTTGCCCATATGGCCTATGGACCAGTCATCCAATTTGGAATTTGCATATGGTCTCGGTACAATGGTGTTCGAGCCTAGAAATCCAGATACAAACCTGAGAAATGCTCCTGAGCTGTTTCCTACTCATCCCGTTCAGCAAAATGAAGAGCCTATGCAGAACAAGCTTCAAATACAGCTGACACATGCTGAATCTCTGGGTTCAATGGAATCAAAATACAAAACTGATATGCCCATTGAAGGGAATAGTAACTATTCCTCTTTGACTTTGAAAAAACCATTATTAGATGGAGAAGAAGCTTTGAAGAAAGTTGACAGCTTTTCCCGATGGGTTACTAAAGAACTTGGAGATGTAGATGATTTGCATTTGCAGACCTCATCCAGTATATCATGGAGCCCCGATGAATGTGGAAATGCAGTTGATGAGTCCTCATTGAGTCCCTCTCTCTCTCAGCACCAGCTTTTTAGTATCTTAGATTTTTCGCCAAAGTGGGCTTACACAGACTCAGAAACTGAGGTACTTCGTATACATGAAACTATAGTATCCTTGGCAATAAATTAAGAGAATAAAAGGAAAAAAACTAAAATTATATCTGGAGTTGATTTTGCACCGCATGTAACTCAACGAAGCTCTTATATATTCAGATGTTAATTGCCTTCATTTTATATATATGTAGCTACATATAGATATGTTTTTTTTATTAACTATGCATTGTCAATCAGCCTGGTTAAGTACGTAATTTCGTACAATCATGAATTGTTATTTTCTTATCATTTTTGTAGTTGGTGCATCTTTTGTCTATCTTCAAATATGAACTGCTTATTCCACAGTCAAATAAAATGCTATTTTCCAACTTAATTCTAGTACTTTGATTTCTGACTTTTTGTCAAAAGTTTTCAGTTTTGGTATAAAGTTTCATCTTTTTAGAAGTTCCAAATTTTTCTTGTGTCATATTTTTTTCATCCCTATCAAGATTCAATGGGAGCCTGTGTACTGTAAAAGGCTGAAAAAAATGCTGCTCTATTTCTTACTACTATGCAATTTCTGTAATAAAAACAGGTTCTGATAACTGGAACATTTTTGAAGAGTCCACCTGAGGTAGTAAAATATAACTGGTGTTGTATGTTTGGGGAAGTGGAGGTTCCTGTTGAAGTTTTAGCTAATGGGATTCTTTGTTGCTGTGCTCCACCTCATGCTGTTGGGCAAGTCCCTTTCTATGTAACCTGTTCCAACAGGTTGGCTTGTAGCGAAGTGCGAGAATTCCACTATCGAGTGGGCTCTACTAAAGATATAGACATTGCAGTTATCTATAGTGGTGCTACATATGAAAAGCATCTTCATTTGCAACTTGAGAGATCACTGTCTTTGAAATCTGGCAATGCTCCAAGTGACTTTTTTCAACACGTTTCTGTTGTAAAACGAGACTTAATCAGTAAGATTATTTCATTAAAGGAGGAAGAGGAATATTACGAAGTAGTAGAGTCAACCTCGCAGAAGGACTTAACCCAACATGAAGTGAAGGGGCATCTCCTTAAAATGTTGGTGAAAGAGAAGTTGTACTCATGGCTTCTCCGTAAAGTATCTGAAGATGGTAAAGGGCCAAGTGTATTGGATGATGAGGGGCAAGGTGTGATACACTTAGCAGCTGCCCTCGGTTATGATTGGGCAATAAAACCAATTCTGACAGCAAAAGTTAGCATCAATTTCCGCGACATAAATGGGTGGACTGCCCTTCATTGGGCTGCATTTTGTGGCAGGCAAGATTGTCTGAACTTGATGATTTGTACTTCTATGTTTTCCAAGTTCTGTTGAACCTAGGTTTTGTCCTGTGTTGCAAAACTTAACGTGTGATTTTTTTGGGTTAGAGCCTCTGCTTCCCCACCGACACATTTGGACTCTAAAAATTAAATTCCATGAAGTCTTTCCCAAATATAATCTACATTACTGATGAAGAAGCCTTTTAAGATGATTGTAACTTATTCAGGATGTCTATTGAAGTCACTCCCTTTCTTGCTTTTTCCTTGTGCAACCACAAAACTAACGAAAATGTCCCCTTTACCTTATTTATCGTCACAAATTCCTTATCCCTTTTTCATATGCAGATAGCTTCTGTATAATTCATTGCAAATTTGATTCAAAGCTTCCATAATTAATTGTATTGGTGTGACTTGGGATTAGGTTGAGTGCAATTTCTATCAGCTGCTGTGGCAATCTGTATCATGTCTGAAATAACTAATATTTGATTCATTTGGCCATGTTTGTCTCCTTGGTAAATTCAGAGAGCAGACAGTAGCATTCCTTGTCTCCCTAGGTGCTGCTCCTGGTGCATTGACAGATCCATCTCCCGAATTTCCTTTGGGTAGAACACCTGCAGACCTGGCCTCTGGAAATGGACACAAAGGAATCTCTGGTTTTCTTGCGGAGTCTTCCTTGACCAGCTACCTGAAATCCCTAACAGTGAAGGATAAAAAAGATGGAGGAGTTAAAGTTTCTGGAGCAAAAGCTGTCCAAACAGTTTCAGAGAGGTCAGCAACACCCATGAATTTTGGCGACGTGGTGGATGCACTGTCAATGAGAGATTCTCTTACGGCTGTCAGTAATGCCACACAAGCTGCTAGTCGTATACATCAAATGTTCAGAATACGTTCATTGGAGAGGAGACGTATTACTGAGCATGCTGATGATAATGGTAGATTGTCAGATGAACATGCTCTTTCACTTATAGCTACCAAGACACACAAGCCTGGACGAAGTGATCCGCTAGCCCAGGCTGCTGCAACACAAATCCAGAAGAAGTTTCGTGGTTGGAGGGGAAGAAGACAATTCTTGATAATCCGTCAAAGAATTGTGAAAATTCAGGTGGTTTGCTACTTTTCTCTTGTCAACTTCTTGATTAAGAATATTGTTCATTTTCTCTCTCCCACCCGCCAAAATATGGATGATGCTTGACCCAATAGTAGAGTAACTTTATCAGTGACTAATTTGCAAGGGGTCATTTGGTTAATCAAAGAGATATTTTAATGGTCCAATCAGTATTGTCAATTACGTAAATCGAACAGTTGGAATGGAGCATGTTTGAGAATTATGGACCCAGTTTTTAGTTTCTTTCAGTTTCTTTCAGTTTCAAGAACATGTTTTGGATCATTCAATCTTTGGATGAGTTTTGAATTTTTTTTTTCCCATGAATTTCATATTCTGGTAGTTGTACTTTATTTATGTACATGAGCCATTCATTATGGAATTATTGCTGATATATTGTTTGTATGACGTAAAGGCCCATATAAGGGGACACCAGGTGAGGAAACAGTATAGAACAATCATCTGGTCTGTCGGAATTTTGGAGAAGGTCATATTACGCTGGAGACGTAGAGGGGCTGGTTTGCAGGGATTCCGATTAGATGCACCGAAGGACCCTGATCCACCAAGTGTGCCCCCAAAAGAGGATGATTATGATTTTCTTAAGGAAGGAAGGAAACAAACAGAGGAAAGGTTGCAAAAAGCTCTCACTAGGGTGAAGCCTATGGTACAGTATCCAGAGGCACGAGCTCAGTACCGTCGGCTGCTAACTGTTGTCGAAGGGTTCCGGGAGGCCAAGGTATAGTCATTTTGTAAATGTTTTTATTTGTTCTTTTTTTTTCTCTCTTTTCTCAAAGAATGCAACAATAAAAGAAGTCAGTTTGCCGATTCATACTTGGTAGTTCACTCACTCCTGTCGTACTCATGGCTAAGAAGTCTCATCTTGGTTAGGCATGAACCTTGATATGGGTCTAAGTTCTAGTTGGGCTTCTGTACTTGATATCTTAAATTTTTGGGTTAATACTCCAACGTAAATATTGGAACTCGTTGTCCAAGGTCCTTAGTCTCTGTCTTGTTGCCCCCAATCCTTGGATTGTGTTTTTATTTTTCCTTTTGGTTTGGGACACTCCCTGTGGAAATTTCTTCTATTCTGCTCGTGCAAGATTTCATTTGGTTCCTGCTCAGTGTGTGGTTTGCATGTGAGGAAGGATGTTAGTGTGGTGTGCCTGATAGACATAATTGGCCCACTTCCTAGTACAATGAGCTTGTGGTTTTGGGCCGTGGTTAATGGCTTATTTCATATAACATTGGTTCAGAAAAAGGTCATAGTGCAGGTCACCTTTTGCCATTTTGGTTGTAATTATTTGTTAATGATGAAAACATTTTTCCTTTGATTAGCAAATTTTTGGTTGCAGTACACAGGGAAGAGACTTGACTGGGTAAAACTTTTTATTCCACAACATACTGGATAGCTTGTTCTCTTTGGTCTTGGACTTCATATGTCAGACCTGTTTGCATCTGTTTATGCTCCACTGGAGCCTGTTTATTTCAGATATGTTCCGGTGTGTTGTGTCCATTGGCCCTTATATGTGTGAGGCTTGTATGTTTGAGGACGTTCGACAAGGCGCTCGTAAGTAAAGTGAAACTTTGTGGTAAATCTGTCATGGGTTTTTTTTTGTGACTCTGTTGCCATTCCTTTTAATCGTAATTAATTTGGATAGAAGCCTTTATTCTGTGACCATAATGAAGAATTGTCTCAAGATTCTTACAAGCTGTTGAGTCACAATAGACAAGTATTCAACCTATTTCTTCAAATGAATTGGTACCATTACGATCCTAGATTCGGACTAGTGATTCTTTCCTTTGTAAACTTTGCCAGGCATCCCATATGGCTTTGAATAGTTCAGAAGAAACGGCTGATGTTGATGAGGATGTGATTGAAATCGGTGCACTGTTGGATGATGAGATGCTGTCGGGTGATTAAATAATAATCATACCGGCAAACCTCTACACGGCTTCTCATCCCCTGGCTCTCTTGTAGCATCAATGAAGGTCATCATTCTGTAAAAATGAAGTGTATTTGCCATGCCATACTTAGAAAAAGAAAAAAAAAAGTGTATTTGCCATGCCATGTGTCTTTTTATAGCAGGCTTTTCACAGTTACATAGCACTGACAAGAAAAGTTTTTTTCTTTGCACAGCTATTAATATGATTGTAGGTCTGTCTCCTCAGTCTTCTAAAGGAACTTGGTGTTGTAATAATACTTTGGTTTTATGTTTATAGAACTCTATAACATTATTGATTTACAGCTGCAGCGTATTAACAAGCAGTTTAATTTTTCAGTCCCCACCGTTACTATTTCCATAGTTTATTCTCTCTCTCTCTCTTTTTCCCTTCCCGCAATCCAGAAGGAAAACCAAGGCTTTGAGAATTTGACCCCATGAATCAATCAAGAGAAACAAGAGTACATATTGGGGACACCTTACATGAATTTGATGCCTAGCTTGCAGATATTGCCATTGCCTCTACGTAATTTGCAGTTCTTTACTCATTGAACCGACTTCGGGACTAGCTGGAAAAGCATTGCAACTCCAACAAACAAATATGAACGAGCAGAGCAGCACCTTTTATTTAACCCAAAATTGACAAGATAAGATTTACATGATTTTCCTCCAGTTTCGGAGTTTCTGATGAGAGCATGCATGGAAAGCTAAAGAGTAGCTTGCTCAACACAGTCACAGAACCTTCCAAAAAAAATTAATCTCACTGTTGCCCGTTAAAATGAATAGGCTAGAACCTTCCAAAGAAATATAATCCCAATCCTGCCTGGTAAAATGAATAGACATGCAGCTTCAGTTGATGGGGTGATACTGATCTGATACACGTCTTGGCGGTAACTTTCGCAGGATGAAGAGCACCAAAGCAGATGGTAAAATCTCTACCAACTGTGCCAAGAAACAGAAAGCATACATGATGAGAAAATTAATCACACTAGAAGAAGAAAAGAGACGATCAGCTCTACACAGAGCACACAAATTGCTATTCTGCCAATTGTCAGTTTAGAGCATTTGAAATATAGACGGTACTATAATCTTGTTTAATGATAGATAATCTTAGTTTAATAATAGCTAACAAAATTTCTATTCAAGATTCCTTGAATTATGTCATAATTTGAATGTCCAATGACTAGTTGAAGTTCCAGTGTAAGTAAACATCCACCATGGTTGCTCAAAACAAAAAACATCCACCATTGTTGCAGAGGATAAGGAACAGGAAAGCTGGTACTAAGTCAATTATACTTTTTTCATGAACTTTGAGCTCCAGGAAAGCAAAATGTAACTTAAGGCCAGATAACATCCAACCCACTTACAAAACTCTAGCAGAAACTCAGGAAAGGGCCGACACATGAATAGTTGAGACAAACAATTGGTGAAATATGGTCACATGAGGAAATGGCAGCATAGACAAGGAGGACAGATAACCCCATTTAATTTTTGTATGGATATAAACGCAAGCTCCTAAAACTTGCCATGTAATATATTAGGTTCAGGATGGGATGATTCAGGACATCAACATCTGCATCCTTGTCAAATGCTGCGAGAGCAAGCTGCAACACAAACCAACAAAGACGCCGTGGTCACAAATGTGCAACTTTAGCGGTTTTTTTTCCCATAAACTTCAGCATCAAAAGGAACTCACCACAATGCATCGTATCAAGAAGCATGTACAACAGATTCCTGTGATACAACCAACCTGCCAGTAAAATAAGTTAGGCACCAAATACTTTTTGACAAATTTTTGCAGTGCACTCCAAATTGAATGGTCGTAATCACAATATACTTAGAAGGACAAACAACTCAAACAACCACCTTATGTACAAACCTCATGTAGCTTTTTCTGACGACCTCTCGACTCGATCGGGAAGCGTCTCAGCATGACAAATAACCTACAATGAATGGAAAATCAAGAATAAGTGCGTAACCTTAATCTGGAAGTAGGATACTGCCTTTGTGCTGAGAAAAAAAGCTGCTACCTCCCACCATATATCAAAAATCCCAAAGCAACAATGAAGGAAATAGCTGCAAAAAAAAAAAAGTCTTAATACAGTGCCTTCCAAATATAACTATACTACAGAGCAAATAATTTATGGCAATTAAATCATTGTTGTGCATCATCCTAAAAACTTTTGTGTTTGAACTGCAGAATTTTAGTACCAACAAATAGATAAGTTGGGCTTATGAAAACTGATCTTAGCAACATTAACCTGAAAAGAAGAGTTTAGCAACTTGCACCGAAACAGGACTTTGGCTTAAACTTACAAGTATCCAGATGCACGCCTGTTACATTAGAATGACTGAGAAACCGGGAGCAAGTGTGACGAGCATAAATGAATCTGGCTTCTTTATCCAGGGGAAAGTTACAATAGACAAATATTTAGATCCCCCCAACTTACCTGTGTAATATACATAAATCCATTTGCTACAAAATAAGCAAGCCTAAGCTTATCAATCGGCAGGCTTCTTGCCTGTTAACAATCACAAAACTTGTCCATAAATACCAATTATAGCTCACTCATAACTCACCAAGTCTTATCATGATCTACAGCAAAAGGGTATACATACCTGGTAATATATCTCAGCCCAGAACAAAACAAGTAATGTGTAAGTGGAAAAAAATAGAAGGCCAGGCAGTTCCATGAGCACCATTTCAAGTACCTGTACCAGGATGATATTAGAGTACACTCATAATACAGTGCGCCAGAGAGAAGTTCATAGTCCACATTATGCGAGATGAATTCTCAATAAAGAAGGTTTTGCCTCATTTTCTTTTTCCTCAGTAGGGCATCTATACAAACAATTACACTAGTTTCTACCATCAAACCAAGCAATAATTCTTCAGCAATAAAGCTATATTTTAGTTCCAGAATTCAGGATGAAAAGAGCATACCTCCGGCCTGATTCTGGACACACTTTTGTAGAGACCAAAAAGAATAGCCCTCACTGAAAATGCGACTTAATTTTAGCGAGTTTACAGAACAGATACAGCAAGAACCATGATAGATGATAAACGACTCTTACATCCGTTAACAACAAAATTCATCAAGTGGAAAATCTTCTGTGTTGTCCACCCATATTCGGGTACTCGGAACTGAATGCGCAATAATTGAACCTGAAAATTAAAAACGAAATGGGATCACAACACTGACTCTATTGTACATTCCTATAACGAACGACAGTAGATGTGGCGATGATCACTGGAAACCGGAAAATTTTACTGGAAAATTTAGCGATAAATAAGTAATGTTTTTATGCGTCGGTGGGAGCCAAACAAGAAGCATATTAATCCAGCACTCGCCAATAAACCTTTACCATGTTCAACCCACGCAAGTCTACGATCATTTCGATAAGACCCTAAGGAGATATGACAAGCAAGCTAATAAGAATTCGGGAACTTTGAAGCCACAGCATCCAACTTTCAAAAGGAAGGAAACAAATGGCATCAATTCTTCCTTGAACACTTTTCACACGAAAAAAGCGAAAACAAAGAGTCATGAACAATTTTTCAAGAGCCAGGAGGCAGGAGGGTTCTGTAACAATGGCAACATTGAGCACCTGTCAATGCTCCCCAAGATTGAGATGCAACCCGCAAGATAACTCCAAATTTATATCAGGAACGTCTAAGCCCAATGGTGAGTCCCAAAATCATTCGAAAGAACAAACGCGAAACCATGATTTTCCATGCGACAGAAAACAGAACACGCACCAGTGCAACAAGCGAAATGAAGGCGTAGCATGCACATAACGTATAGTAAATGGCCCTCTGCCATTGTTCTGACTTGTCGATCTCATCCCACCAACTGAACACGCCAAGACCAGCGTGAATCTGCCCCCTTCTAATCACAAAAAGCTTTGCTCTCACTGTGGACTCCATTTGAGCTGCAAAACAAAAACAAAAACAAAGAGTCCGAGAAGGAGATCAGGAAGATTTCTTCAAGGAGGAGCTTTTGCCTTGTTTAGAAACAGGGAATTGGACATGCACGTGGAGACAAATGGAGACGACAGGTAAACAGAGGTGATCCACGTACCGTCCCGAGATGACATCGTGGTATATGTTCGTTAATTTCGCAACGGACATACCTTTCTTTTCTTTGTGAGGAGAGAGAACCACGACGATCGTGCTTTTGTTATTTGACTTGACTTTCCTTGTCCCACGGCTCCCACCGAAATTAACAACAAAAAGGAGAAAAAAGAAAAAGTGCAAACGAATCATTTTCACCTTTCCTTGGCATTTGCTAATTTTGATCATGCTTTTAACCCTTCTTTATTTTATTTCTTTTTTAACTTTAAAATATAGTATTATCTTTTATTCTTTTTCTTTTTTTTATCATTTTTCCCATTAAAATACAATATTATATTTTTTATCCAATTAACAACTTCCTATTATTCCACTGCAGAACTACCATCTTGTATTATTCACCTTGGAGCCCTTTTTTTTTTCCTTTTGAGTCAGATTGGGCAGCCAGTTGTAACTGTCCTAACTTTGCAACCCAGATATAAATGCTATCTCCAGTCCACGATACGACTCAACGGATCTCTCCTTCATTCCAAGTTCGGCCCATTAGTTTCTGCCCAATATTTTAACCCGTTTAAGTTGGATCAATTTACCCTCTTATTGCTTAGTAAAAAAAACTGTTTGGTGGTCTAGAAAATGTTTTTTTAATTTTAAAAACGTTTTTTAATGCAAATGTGATACAAAAAAATAAATTTTTTAATAAAAAATTTATTAAATCATTAAAACCTATAAAAATTCTCCGACAATTTTTTTAAGCATACTTTTTTACTCTCGCATCCTTAAAATAATAAATTTTAAAAAAAAATTAAATTTCCAAACATCTCTTCTAATATTACCACACTATAACTATTCTTACTAACAATAAAAAAACATATCTCAACAAAATTTCTTACTTATAAAGAAAAAAATTCAAAAAAAATATTAAAATAATCAAAAATCTTAAAAATTTGACACAAATTCTAACATCTCCTCACACTAAATTTAATAATTTTTCATTAATTAAAAAATTACATAAAAAATTTTCTTTTATATTGAATTTTTTTGTAAAATAAAATAAAAATCGAAATAATAAAGCTATCCAACAAGATGCGCTTGCACTATGATGTAATTCTCTGGTAGGATACGGTAATGATATGATGCTTTCTTCGAAATAGTAGTTGCTTTTAGTTGTACTTTATCTGATTATATTCAAAACTCCTCTCAAAATGATTGAAAATGGTACAGAAATTGCACTTGCACATTAATAGCAGGACTACCAATTAAGACTATGGCTGTTTAACCCGTGTAGGTACCCATTTTGGCCAAAATTGGCACCTACACCGGATATGTCGGTTTTTAAAAAAATATCACATGCACCTACACCATTAAGGGTAAAAACCCAATGGTGGGTCCCAAAATCATTCCAATCGGACAGAAGACGGCGACCCACCACCAGTACGTGGCCGAGGGGATTTCCTTCGGGCTTCGGCTGTAAGTAAGGCTCTTGAGGATCGAGAGGTTGGAGTGTTTCAACGGATCTGTCCGAGAGGGGATATTCTTAGAGGGTGTCTATTTATAGTATAATTGCAAAAATATCCCAAGGTTTAGCCGAATGGCAAGCGTTATCCCTCAAATTTTCAAACCCTCGAGTTAAACATTCCAAATTTCCATCCGTCCACTCTTAAAAACTTTGGGCGATAGTTGTGTTTTTGGAAATATTTTTTTTAATGATTATGAAAAGAAAAAAAATAGATATATTTTTTAAGGTATTCGTGAGAGTAACTGTGCCTATGTTTGTTTAATGATATTCAAAATATTTTTTAACTCGAACATGACAAACTATAAAAAAATATTTTCAATATTTAATAAATTTTCTATAACCTCAATTTTTTTAAAAAAAATATTTACAAAAACATATAAAAACTAATTTTACACAAACATCTTTCCACTGAAGTTGCTTCTGCTATGTTTGGTTTAGATCTCAAAGTACGTTTTTGTATTTGTATTTTTTTTAAAGTAGTGTAGATTTTTTTGGGATTGATGAAAAATGTGTTGAAAGTGTAGATTCTCTTGAAATTTGTAAAAAAATATTGGAATCGATAAAAAAGTTATTTGAATTGGTAAAAAGTATTGAAATTGATGAAAAAGTGAGTGAAATGTTTTTAAAAACGTTTTGAGATCTAAACCAAACATAGCCTTTATCTGCAAAAGCGACTGCCACGTGGGGTTGTGACAGCAACTTGATGAGGTGCAAGAGTAATATTGCAATTTATTTCTTGAATTTCGACAAGGGACAACATGTGTCTGTCACTTATTTTTTTTTAGTAATTTTATTTTGGAGGGGCATTTTGGTCATTTTTCATGCTTTTCCGTATGATTTAGCGTCTAATTTAGACGGGGGGCGAAGATTGATAGGTTTTGAAAGTTATGGGTATCAAATTGTTGGATTCAAAAATATGGGGTTAACTATGATTTTCGCCCAAACATAGGGGGCTAACTATGAGTTTACTCCAAAATTCAAATATAAAACCCTTAAACCTAATGCTTTTGACGTAGAAGCCCTTCCGTTAGGCTTCAGTCCATCATCTTAACGGAAGGCAATCCACGTCAGCGGAGAGTACACCTGCAACACGTTAGGCCAGCTTAAATTGACTCTTCCATTGCTTTATTATCTTAGCAAGCTCCATTTCCTCTCTCTTTCGTCTTTATTTAGAGCCTGAAATTCCCCACACGTAATTCCTGCATGCCATGAGACCTTGCACTGTGCACAGAACAGTCTTCAGCAGTTGGAACACTCAGATGCGGTCACGACCACCCCTACATTTCGGATCGAGGCAGCTCACCATTGATATATTTTCCTCTATCTTTAGTCTTTACCGCAACATATCTGCAAATGCAGTCGGTGCAAAATGAGTGGCTGCAATTATTGTTTATGAACATTTCTCCTGTCGGTTTTCCATCCACGCAGTTGGTCCTCTTTACACTTCCTTCGTTTCCTTCACCTTTCTCCTCATCTCTTTAAATTCCCCATCGAGACAACCACAAATTTTCTTGGGCTCTAGAGAGCCAAAAGAGCAGGGATATGCCAACCACTTCTTAATTTGTCCCCTTTTTCAAGTGTAATTTGGCAAGCTTGTTTAATGGAAGGATATAGGGGTTCTGCTTTCTTCTCAAAATGGAGCACTCGAGGTTATACTGATACGATGCATTTTTGGAAGCAGGGGCTGCCAAGCAAGAGCTGTAGCCACAAATATGCTAAAAATACATTAACCAATGAGCCTATTGAGTTCTCTTAATTGGGTATATAAGAAACACCAGTTTTACAAACCCAAAATAGCTAAACTAAACCTTCACTTTGTTTGATCTTCTCAGCTTGCTGCTTTCTGAGTCTAGCATTCTCTTCCTGTATATGGGAAACTTCAAGTTCCAACTCATTCGTGTAAGCCTGCAAACGATTCAAAACGGTATGAAATAATATCCAAGTAACAAATAAGTAGAAACATGCAGCATAGTGCAAATGATTGATAACACTTGTAGGTTTGCACACGATATTAATTACAGGTGAAGAAATAAATTATACGGGTACAGATGACCGCATCTGAGTGTCCCAACTGCCGAAGACTGTTCTGTGCACAGTGCAAGGTCTCATGGCATGCAGGAATTACGTGTGGGGAATTTCAGGCTCTAAATAAAGACGAAAGAGAGAGGGAATGAAGCTTGCTAAGATAATAAAGCAATGAAAGAGTCAATTTGAGCTGGCCTAACGTGTTGCAAGTGTACTTTTCGCTGATGTGGACTGCCTTCTGTTAAGATGATGGACGGAAGCCTAACGGAAGGGCTTATAAGTCAAAAACATTAAGTTTAAGGGTTTTATATTTGAATTTTAAAACTGATAGACCATTTTATTAAAGGGTATAAACTTATGGATTAAAATACAATTTTCTAAAAAAAAAAAAAAAAACTACCAATTAAGAACAAGACCAAGCGCGTCATCTCCAACTTAGAAAAAAAAAGCGCGTCATCTCCAACAGGCTTAATCATTTGACACGTGATCTGACAATTAAAAAGGTTGCATAGGCGAAAAGGGTGGCACGTGTGTCACGGCGGTGTCTCAAAAGCCCACTGTCACTTGATTGGTAGAATCAAAAGAAGAGAAAGATAAAAAGA
Organism: Myrica gale; assembly: GCA_963930655.1. Classification (NCBI taxonomy): domain Eukaryota; kingdom Viridiplantae; phylum Streptophyta; class Magnoliopsida; order Fagales; family Myricaceae; genus Myrica; species Myrica gale. The sequence goes on from OZ005611.1 coordinate 11,240,474, forward strand.
GGACAAGTCCAATATAAATACGATATATATTAAAACTCAACTTACATTGACATGCAAAAGTTAATTGTAAATGATCTATGGGTGACTTGTATTTGTATGAGTTAGGTGTATAAGTTATATGTTTAATTTTTTATTGGGTAAATATCTTAATCAATTTAAGTGAGTCTAAAATGAATGAGTTTGAGCTAGCTCTCTAAATTTACATGTATTTTAGGTGGATTCATTAAGGTGACCAGCTACACAAAATTTCTCTTAGTTACTCAACAAAATTAATTGTAATAGCATTAGCTAGTATGTAGCAACCTGGATTTTCTTCTTCTTATTAATAAAATATTTATTTTTATTGAATTTTAAATTTTAAATTATTTGAAAAATTTATCTTGTTTTAAAAGCGTTTAAAGTTTGAAATATTGATTTGATTTAATTGATAACAACCAAATTATCATCTTTTCAGATTTAAAGTCCTTTAAATAGGGTTGCAATATAATCTTTTATAAATAAATTGTTAGTCTATGCGATGTCTATTGATTGGGAGAATGAGAAATCGAACGTCTTTTTAAAGTTTTTTCATGTGTTTTTTTACGTTTATTAAAACCCTCGGAGTTTTTTTATGTGCATTATTTGATGATGAAATTGTCAAAAATTATAGCATGAAATATGTAAACATGAAGTTCAATGATTTTACATGATGTTTTCAGTGCTTAAATCGAAGATTTTGATGTTTATTGTAATTTAAGATTTGTGCATTATGTTTCATGAAAATAATAGAAAGATGCAAAGTTCAAAGTGATATTTATAGTATGGTATGTAATGTATTTTCAAATCTTGAGGCCCCAATTGCAACCTATTGAGTGTACCCATTCTACATTCTAAAAAACAGAGTGTTTATTTTGTAGGTTCTTCTCGAGTGTACAGTTGGACATGGCCAAGCTTGGAGAATCTTACCCATACTATTGGCTTAGTTTTGTTGATCACCAAATTAGGTAGCAATTACACAATCTTATACGTTCTCTCTTTTTAGATGACCCCAGTTTTGCTTATTGAATTGTCGAACCCACTATTATCTGTTCTCTCTTTTTGGATGATATTTGTTTATTCAAATTTCTAATTTAGATATTATCAAATTTGGTGGAGTAAATTTTTACCGCTAAGTATTTTTTTAAATAATAATATTTTGGATACTCTAAAAAAATTATCGAAAATTTATATTTAATAGAAGAATTATCTTCTTGTTTTGGATATTATTGTTAATGTCAATAAAATATAAAAATTCGCAGCATAGAGAATTGAGCCATGAGAGAATTTGTAATTAAATAATGACAAAAGGTAAATCATAAATTAAAATAGTGAAATGGTGCATGCCTAGGTGTCGGGGCTTTTAGAAATCCGGGATAAGAAGATACATATGAACATACTAATCTATAAAGCCTACTCCAAAAGTCAATGGTCTCTTGGCCGAAATTAATATATATTTCTCTTGTACCTGTCCGGATGTAGATAATTACGACTTTAGCCCAAATAGACCATGTGGAGTGGAGAATGGGTCGCGTATGGTACAAACTCAACTGTGGTCAAAGTTATGAGGTAATCCTCGTCAACGAAAGGAAAAAAAAATATCTGCATGCAAATATAAGAAAATAAGAAATTTTACATTTTATACTTCTAGATAATAACTTTCTAATAATTGGAAAGATGCATTTCTTTTAATCTTGAAATGTTCAAAATGCCCTTATTCTCTTTTCCTCTGAAATAAAGAATTTTCATTTTTTAACGGAGGTACATTACCACAATTTATTTTTTATAATAGGTTTAATATATTTTATAATCACAAATAATAAAAGAAAGGTAAGTACTATTTTGGTCCTTGAATTTGAATCCCTTTTAATCAATAATTATTGTATTTTTAAATTAATTATAAAAATATTTGAGTTTGTAATTTTTATCAAATAAATCGTCTAATTAGTAACATGACCTATAATTTTTGTTAATTTTTTTTTTGTCGAAATTAAAATTAAAATCCTAAACAAGTCATAACCAAAAAAATATATTTATCAAATATAAACCAGAATTAAAACCAATTTTTAGTAATTTAAATTTAAAAATCATAAACAACATTAAAAAACAAAAATCCAATCTATTTACCAAGCATGCCCATTTATTTAAAAGAGGTTTGGCGTACGAGAGACCGTAAGCGACGGAAAAATAATAGAGATATATGTTTCGTCTCCGAGTTTGAATAAGCATCGGCTATTCGGCTGACTTCCAAGAGACTGAGAGAGGTCCCCACACGCGCACGGCGACCGAACCAAAGAGGCAAAAGACCCCTCGCATGCCCCATTTCACAAAGCACCGATGTAATGTATATGGGAAAGAACTCTTTTACAACAGCTGTAATAATTAAAAAAAAACAGTGTCAGCAATAAATCCAACGAACAGAAGCCAAACTGCAAAAAAGTCAATAAGGGCAACCAACCCCTTCCTTTTGGCAGCCATTTCTTTCATCGTTATACATCCCTATGATATATCTTCTTTTCTCCTTTCTAGTGGTTTTGCGTCATCATCTCTCTAGAGAAGGACTCGGGAATTGATAATTGAAGTCCTGTGCGGTTTGTGTTATCTTTGATTGTTGCAAAATTGGGTGGTTCTTGGATCGGTAGGTGAAAATTCTGAGATACCCAATGGTTGATTTGTTCCTTTTGATTTCTTAGACTGTTATGGGGGATTTTGGATGGTGTGTTTGCTATTTTGATGATCAGAATTATTGTTTCCCTGTTGCAGGTCGTGATATCCCCGGGAAGTTTTGGGTTTTTTTAGGCGGCGTTTTGGTGGACTTTTGATCTTGGCAAATTGGTAGAACAGATATATATGTTAAGTGGGAGAGGAAGGAGGTGAGGCGGGGTTGAATTACATGGATAATTTGTGTTGCTTCAGTTCTGGGTCTCAGGTATGGCTGTCCTCCTTTTCAGGTTTCCCTTGCTATGTCTTATACGTGGATATGCTGTTATGTATGGATATACTTGCTATTCCTGGTTTACGACTTGAAAAGGGTATATGATCTGTCCTGTCAAAAATCGATGTTTCTAGTACCTTAGCGATTGTCTGTAGACTCTTAAGAATATCTTCTAGACAGTACAGATCTGCTGGAAAAGAGAGAATATTACTTCTGCTTATATCTGTATGTCTTGTTCTTGAAAGTCATACTTTGTTCCATTCATCTGTGTCTTATGAGTTGCTAGAGTTATTGGGATGTTGAAATTTTCATCGTCTTTAGGTTGGGGGCCGTTCTTCGTGTAGCTCTGGCAAGGGCAGGAGCCAACAGGGCCCAGTCAAGTATGGCTTTAGCCTCGTTAAAGGGAAAGCAAATCATCCCATGGAAGATTATCATGTTGCAAAGTTTGTTCACTTCCAAGGTCACGAGCTTGGACTTTTTGCTATATATGATGGGCATTTGGGAGATAGTGTACCAGCCTATCTACAGAAGCATTTGTTTCCTAATATTCTAAAGGATGTGAGTATCTTATAAAAGTGAGGCATTATCTGTTAAGCTTTTCGTAAATGTTTCTTGATTTTTTTGACGTCTTTTTAAAGTGATTAGCTCAGACGAGACTACCTCCTCTCGTAAGAACAAGATGGAGGCTGAGATTGTAGGTCCAAAACGATAATTTCTTGTTTGTCCTAACAATTGCTGTTACTTTCTTTGTAAAATATAATCCACTGTGCGTTGTATTGTTTTGTAGAAAAAAGAATAAACATAGTGACTGTTATGTTCTATGATCAATTCCAGGAGGATTTTTGGACTGAACCCACCAGGTCCATTTCTAAAGCCTATGAGAGAACAGACCAGGCAATTCTCTCGCATAGTCCTGACTTGGGCCGAGGGGGATCTACTGCAGTCACCGCCATTCTGATAAATGGGCAGAAGTTATGGATAGCTAATGTTGGAGATTCGCGAGCAGTTCTTTCAAATAGGGGGGTGGCAAGACAGATGACCACTGATCATGAGCCCAACACTGAGCGAGGCAGCATCGAGAACAGGGGTGGCTTTGTCTCAAACATGCCAGGTTCTTTTTCTTCTCCTTGCACCTTTTTTTGTTTGTTTGGGGGGGGGGGGGTTAGTGTTGCTTGCACGTAAGTGTACTATTTTCAAATGGTCTTGCTTGCATCTCGTATGACTCCAGTTTGTATTGTATATCTTTGTCTACTGGATCCTGCTTATTTTTGAGCTACTTTGCATGTCAAACATGTAGGACAAATATTGTCTCCTTCTTTACGGTTCAGAACTGTAATTTCTGATGGATTAACTTCAGAATTGGCTGTTTTAAGGATTTTCTTAGGTTTGTTGCATTGGTTGGGTTTTGATCATGCAATGCATAGGTTTGATTGGAAATGTTTGGAGTGGAGGAACGAAATTCATTTGAGGTGAAAGAGCCTCCCTAAGGGGTGATGGCTTTCATCAACACAGTTGAATAAGATCACAGAGTTGGAAGGCTTATAGATCCTCATGGAATATGAGAAGTGTGCCTACTATGTGGAATTGTGGAGTGGCATTGAAATTGGCCCTAAAAGGAAGCATGAGAAAGACTTGACGGAATCACAATAATGATTTCGAAAATGGTGAGGATTGTGTATCTTGTTTGACCAAGTGACAGCATCAGTAAAGATCAAAATGTTTAGATCTGATTCCTTGATATTGGACTCTGTCAAGCTGGTATCCTATGGTGCATGTTTTGAACCGAAAGATTACTTGTTGCTTCACTTTTCCTTGGATTTTCTTTTTGGGGATGATGGTGTAGTCATTTGTCTGTTATGTGGGGCCTGTGAAGTCTGAGGGGATAGTGTTGATGGCATGCAATGGTTTGGAGCAAAGGGAAGAATTCAAGTTTAGAAGAATGAATTAGGAATCACTGAGATTAGCTGCTTCATATAAGGTGTTTGTTTACTTCTATAAGAAGTTGTTCGTGATAAGTTGAAAATAAATTGAACATAACCAGGCGCACTTATGGCATCTGAGAGGACTTCCCCCATCCTGTTGATAGGATTAGAAGACCTCCTATCCTTATCCAGCTGGAGTAATTCTGAAATCTTAGTGCCAGTGACTGCTTCTGCTCCCTGGAAAGAGGACATAAGAACAAACCTGGGTGGGATGAAAGCAAATCATTGTGAAACTGTGTTTTATCTGGGGGTGATACATTTTTATCAAGTAACTTACAAATAAGGTTTGTAGCGATGCCAATCTTTCAAGCTAATTTTTCTTGGGTGTTACTGTAATTATCTCAAGGCAGTGTACCTTGATGTGATTTTTCTGCTGGAGCCTTGTATCATGTGATGCTTCATTGCGAAGGTGCTATGGATTTATGGTCCTCCTTTTTTTCATTATTTATTGTGTGATTGGTTATGTGAAAGTCAGTGCTTGCTGTTCTTCACTGATGGGCAAAGGAACCTAGTTGTAATGCAAAAGTCACGCGGACTATAAGGTGGGAAAGAAATGAACAGACTTTTGACGGCCAGGAGCTTTCTATTGATACAATTAAGTCTGGTTTTATCTGCTCCCTATTTCTTTTGGATGTCGTTGGATGGAGTCAAGTCTATTGACTAGACGCGATTTGTTTGGATGATTGTGTTGTTGATCGTTGCTTTGGGAGGATGCTTAAAGTACACAGCCTTTGTACCCAAGTTATTCCCCATGGTCTTTGGTGTTTATAGTTGTCTTTTAAAAGAAATATAATTACTGAGTTTTGGTAGGACAAAAACTCAGCAAGCGCAGTGTAATTGCTAGATTGGGTGCTTATCAGATTTATTGTGGTGCAATTTCTGAACTTAATGTACTCCTTGCCGTCCTCACTTTTGAACCAATGGGTTGAGCGGGTATTAATGGTCAGATGGACAAAGGTTGATATGGTTGCTTGATGAAGCAAAATGTTGGGCATTAATGGACCTGTTTCTTTGGAGTAATTTTGTAGCCTAAAGGGAGGTCAGCCAGATGATAGTAAAGAGATGTAGTTTCTGAGGGCTGGATTCATCAACCCTGATGGCAGCAAGCGATTTGTTTTTCATTGCATTAGATCTTATATTCCTGAGTATTAACGTAGTGAATGTATGCTATATTAGGAAGCCTAGCTGGTGTTTGTTCCCTTATGTGGCTCTTCTTCTCTCTTTATCATTTCTCTTCTTACTGTTCTCATCATCAAATAAGTTGTCCAGTGTCGAGTCTAGGTATTTGTGGTCCTTTGAATTCAACCTGAATGCGTTTTGTGATGGATCTATAACCAATCCCATTCGGCTTACTATTTTAGGAGATGTTGCAAGAGTGAATGGCCAGCTAGCAGTTTCTCGAGCTTTCGGAGACAAGAACCTCAAATCACATCTGCGATCTGATCCAGATATAGAACATGCTAATATTAACCCGGATACTGATCTCCTCATACTTGCAAGTGATGGTTTATGGAAGGTGATCCATCTCTCTGTTTGTCTTGTCTCATGCATACCAGGTATCTTTATTCTTTGTTTTCCATCTATCCAGGTCATGGCTAATCAAGAGGCAGTTGATATTGCGAAAAAGTCGAAGGATCCACAGAAGGCAGCCAAGCAACTAGTTGCAGAGGCATTGAAAAGAGAAAGTAAGGATGACATCTCCTGCATTGTAGTCCGTTTCAAGGGGTAAAACATAATTAAAAATGCCTCCCAGTTTCCGGAATTTGTATATCAAGGATTTCTAGAGCTTCGATGCGACTCTATAGGGTATCAACGGTTCAGAAATCTCATGAAATCCAGCATAAGTTCAGAATTCGCTACAAAATAGGCTATTTATCTCCCCCCTTCCCTCTTTCTGTATAAATTTCTTGCGTTGAGGTTGTGTGATTTGATATTGCTTCATTTCTTTCATGTGTAGAATAGTACCATTATTATTTTCTGTAACTTTCATTATGACTTGGAAGCAGTGTGGAGATTGTCATAAATTCTTGCAATGGATAAATAACGTATTGTGTAACCTTTGAGTGCCCCTTCCAAGAATCACTTCCCACTGGGATTTGCTGAGCAAATCTTCTGTGAGATGGGAAATTAAGGCCTGGAAGTAAGATTATAGTAAGTGTAGAATAAGCTGCTGTCTTTTTTGTCAAAAGGAAAATACACTACGTTGCATATCCTTAATCGTGAATGGAGAAAGAAGGGTAATATCTTGGTGTTTATCTATAAACTATAATCACTTTATATATGGAAAATTGAAATGAGTTAGAAAAGCTTCCCAATGTAGAATAGTCTTGTCAGTGTTTACGGAAGAGTTGATTATTTACGACATCACACGAGTTGATGAAATGACACGAAACTTATCTTAGAAATTTGTTTGGGATTGGGTAATATTTTTGAAATTAGTGGACTAATTAAGTTTTTTTTTACTAAATACCCTTCAGCCCACCTACATTATTATGCAATTGGTCCCTCAAAGTTTGAGAAATACAAAATAAAGCCTTGCTGTTGCAATTTTTTCTCATTAGTCCTTCCACCTACTCTACTTCACCTGAGCTACTAGGGCTGAACAAAATCGGTCTTATTTATTTAAATCCGGTCCGATCCATACCTTTTGACAAATCGGTCTGGACCGAATTTATTAATATAAATATAAATACTTTTATTTTTTTAATACAAATTACAAACTTAAAAAATTTAGTTTTAACATAAACTAAAATTCTACATTTTTATATGCCGTCCCATTCGTAAGTTTAGATAAGGGGAATGCTTATCAATTACTTTATTACCATTATTCATATAAATAGAAAATGGAAGATCGGAAGGAATATGCATATTATCATTTTAATTGCTCAAATTTCCCGTTTGGAATGGGGAAAAGGAGTCGACGAATTTTTGGCGTTGAGAAGAGATTTTGGGGCTTACAAGTTACAAAGGAAGAAACGGCGGGCATCCCCCATATTGGAAAGAGGATTAAAGAGCAGAATATTCGCGCGTCCCGTCCACCTACCTTAGCTCCCACGGGCACCCAGCGTACGATAGCATAGATCCGTTTTCATAGAGATCCAACAATTACCGGTGCTGTCCAAAACCCTTACAAAACCTCCCAAACCCAAACTCCTCTCTCCCTTAGTTCCTCAATATCTACCTGAAACCACCTCAGACTCAGCCCCTTCCATTTCCTCATGTCGATGCCATTGAAGATGATAAAGGACAATGCTTCCAATCCCAAGCTCTGGATAGTCGTCGGGATCGGCGTGGCCGCTGTCGTGATCGCGGCGGAGACGCGGAGGCGGAAGCGGAGAGTTAAGGCAGAGGAAAGAAAGGATTTCGGTGCATTTGTGGACCGATTCGAGCTACTCCCCTTCCCTCAGCCGCCGCCTCCCGCTGCCAGGCAGTTGCTCTCTGGTCTCACGTTTGCCATCAAGGACATGTTCGTTTCGCGTACTCTGCTTTGGTTCAAATTTTTGTTTTCTTGTTTCTCTTTGAGTTTGCTGTGTGGATTTTTCTTTCACAGAGTTCGTGGTTCTGTTCATGACTCTGAACATGTTTTGTTTGTTCTGTATTTCTTTTTGAAACATGGAGTTTTGAGAAACGCTTTTCTACGTGGGTCGCAGAGAGAGAGAGTTCCAGTACTTTGTTGATACATCGGGTTTCTATTTTGTCTCCTTTCGTTTCCCTATTCGTTGCTCTCGTGGGTATGCCTCAGTTAACTTGTTCGCCTGTGCAGATTTGATTTGCAAGACTATGTGACGGGGTTTGGCAATCGCGATTGGGAGAGAGCGCACGAGCCTGCAGGGAAGACGGCGGTGGCAGTGACAGCTCTGTTGAAGAATGGGGCTGCTTGTGTTGGCAAGACTGTTATGGATGAATTTGCCTTTGGGTAATCCTTGACGTTCCTCACCGCTTTCCCTCTCTCTCTCTCTCTCTCTCTAACTAGATATATCAACTTTTGTTGTGGTGCTTGTGTGTCATTGCCATCTCAGGATAACTGGGGAGAACATGCATTATGGAACCCCTATCAATCCACAAATGCCATCATGTATCCCGGGAGGCTCTTCTAGCGGTTCAGCTGTGGCTGTTGCTGCTGAGCTTGTCGATTTTGCTCTTGGTATGTTTCTTTGGTTTTATATTGTATGAAAACCCTGAATCCTCACCCCTCTCGTTGCACTATGGAGTATTTCTGAGAATATGTGGTTCCCTTCCCCTTGTATTTAAGGGTTCTGGTTAAATATTCTCTAGCCAAACTTCAGGAGCAGAATCTCTTACGTGGTTTAGAGGACTTGGTTGACTCTCATCTCGCTATCTGTTTCCAGAATGATCATTTAAGGTTCTTATATTGCAGGCACTGATACGATTGGAGGTTTGAGAATTCCAGCATCATTTTGTGGTATCCTTGGATTTCGGCCATCTCATGGAGCTGCATCTACAATCGGAGTCCTGCCAAATTCACAAAGTTTAGACACTGTTGGTAGGGCAGATAATTACATAATATCCCTTTCTCTGGAGTGTTTATAGGTATAGTGAACAACAATGTGGCAATGGGGGGTACCCAGACTCAATACTATTCAGGATTGTAATACTCCCTGCATGCTTTTCCATTTCTCTGGTTTCACTGGAAAATATGGTGCAGCGGGATGTAAGCTTATAGTTTTATGGATGAGTCATATATTTTTAAGAGTTTAGAATACATGGACCGTACTGTGCCTTATACTGAGGCTGATGTCTGAATGTGTTGTTATAAATGCACTCCCCGAAGGTTAACTTTGTTTAAAATGTGACCATTCACACTTATAAAAAAAAAATGTGACCATTCATTATTATTAAAATGGGTACATAAATGGTAGTAGTTGGCTATCTTCCCTGCCTATTGTGATCTTTGGGGACTTCTTTCTGCCCCATTTACTTCTAATGTTTCCTGTTCCTTGTTTTAATGTGTATTTATTATGTGGTTATCTTTCAGGATGGTTTGCCCGTGATCCATCTATTCTGCAATGTGTTGGACATGTTTTACTTCAACTGAAGCCAGTGGAGCCTAGAAGGGCAAGACGCCTTATTTTCGCAGATGACCTGTTTCAGTTTTCTAAGGTTCCCACACAAAAGACATTATCTGTTGTTAGCAAAGCAATTGAAAATCTTTCTGGGTGTAAGTTGCAGACTTGATGATGATATACACATAGATAGAAAGATACATATACACAAACATATATACACGCACATACTGATACATAAATCTGAGGATACATGATCAGCTGCACTTATTAATTTTTTATAATCAGTTCTTGCTCCCTTATCCATTGGTAGTGATGATGCTGAAGTGGTTAATTTGTTTTATTTTTTTTCACTGTGCAGACCAGCCCCCAAAGCATATGAATCTTGGTCCGTACATTGCTTCAAATGTACCCAGTTTAAAGGGGTTCCAAGAGCCATTTACAAACTTGAAAAATGGGACCACGACTTTGAAAGCTCTCTCTTCTGTGATGATTTCATTACAAAGGTATAGCTGAGATCTCGCCAAACGTATCCTATCATGTAAGATTTAAGTTTGTTACTCCCTTTGCCTTTCTTTTGGCCTTTTGGTTCCTGTGACTAGATTTATGTCTTCTCTAATTGAAGGTCTTGATGAACAGGTAAGGCTTTATAATATTTCTTGTCATGATTCATGAGATTGATATGTGCTTGTTTAAGGTTTTTTTCTAGTTGTTTTTGGTCCATGAATCTGGATCGCATTCTCATTAAATAAATGAAGCTGACAATTGTATATGCATGTTTAAGAGTAGGAGGATGGTTGCAGTGATCCACTGACAAATGATTTATGATTTATGGCTTTAAATGATATGAAAAACCTTGATTCTTAGTCTAACTTCAACCTTTGATTAAAGGCCCAAAAAGAACTCCTGGATGCATATGTGGGATATGTGTATAATAATAAGGCAGCAAATGCTACGAGTATCAACACTTGTACTTTATTTAGGTGATGAAGCAATGGGGTGAAAGTCAAGGTATTGTCACAGTTTTGGCAGCTACAGAGCTTTTCATGTGGGGGGCAATCATATGTGTCTTTAAGGTTACCGGTTTTAGTTTCTCCTTGTCAAAAAAGCCTAAAACCCCTTACTTTTCAGAAGCAAGCTCATCTCCTTTAGTGTATGATTTGCTCAGTTGTCCATGTTTTCTCTTGCTATTGATTATTCCTTGTACTGATGACCCAGATGAGCCCACGTCATAATTGTTCCATCTATTGTTATGTGAAACTGATATTTTATGGGTTTCAACTCCCTCTCTCTCTCTCTCCCCCCCTCCCCCTCTCATGGATGCAGCGCTTGATTGTTGATAGTACTATTGTGGTCTAGCTGAGGCCTTGGTTTTCCTTTGACTAATATCTGTGATGTGGACACCTGCTTTCAGATATGAATTCAAAACAAATCATGAAGAAAGGGTAAAATCCGTCAAACCCAAGTTAGGACCTGATGTGTCTGATCGTGTTCTTGCAGCAATTAGCACCTCACATGAGAACGTGAAAACTTTATATAAAGTCAGAACTGAGATGCGGGCTGCCCTTCAAAATCTTTTGAAGGTATCCTCAACTTCTTATCCAATTGTTTTATTTCGTAACGATTACCCCTCTTAGGTGTTAAATTCCAATGATTTGTTGTTGTTCTTTGTTTTTTGGATCCTATCGATAATTGGATAAAGTTTTTCAATAAGCTTGTTGCCTCTGGATATGCCTCTCTTTACTCTATTGTACTACTATGTATTGAAAGGAAATAATTATGGTTACACTTATCTAAATGACTGCATGGCTTTTGTTAGGGAGCAAGTCAGGTTGACATATTAATGCCAAAATTTATGTTGTAAATCACTCTTTCTGTGGAATATATTTCTATTTTAGTTTATGTATTTTTTTCCTTATTATAAAGAGGATTGCTTTTTGGCTCCTTTATGTTGTCTCTCTTTTCCAGGATCTGGGAGTCCCTAGTAGTTCTTGATTATAATATGTCGTCCATATATTTAGAGCTATATTCTGCATATTTTTTGCACTAGTTTTTCAGAAATTTTTGCAATGTCAAGCCTTAGGGTTGGGTTTTGGCCCTGGAGTTGTATGGATCTTGGTTGATCATGTGCTAGTTGAGGAACCTATAATATCAGGGGGAGGGAAAACAGATGAAAGACTAAACCATGCAGTCTGAGTGGGTTTAAACTCCTGAGCAATTCATTATCTTCAAGGGTAGTGTATCGTGTCTGAGTTTACAGTACCTGGGTCAAAATGACACTTGGACATTTGACTCTTATTCTGATTTGCATCGGTGAGAGTATGTACTAAATGAATTCTGATTTTTTTTTATCGCAAATAATCTTTTCAATGGTTACACTAGTCACTGCTTCCTATTTCTTTTATTCCCTACCTTTGTCTCTTGATGTATTAATGTATTACCATGTTTTTCTCTATTATTTATTTTTTAATTTAAATCACCTCTTGTTGCTTATTTATCGGTTAACATTCTATCTATATTTTCTCCCAGGAGGATGGTATATTAGTACTTCCCACAGTGGCTGATCCTCCATTGAAGGTCAATACAAAAAAGAGTCGTTCTGAGTTCCATGATCGTGCATTTGTACTATCAAGCATTGCTAGCATGTCTGGGTGCTGTCAGGTAAGTTAGCATTTCTTGCTTCAGTTCCTTTCAATATGTTTTAGTTTCTGCTCCCTGGTAGACTCAATGTTCCTATTTTACATTTTATTGCAGGTTACAATTCCATTAGGAAAGCATAATAATTGTCCGATCTCTGTTTCACTCATTTCATTCCATGGTGGTGATAAGTTTCTTCTTGATACGGTATTGGATGTACATTCATCTCTCCAAGAGCAAGCCAGCATTGCATCTAATTTGGTGCCACTGCCAGATACAAATGGTAACATGGATGCTTCTGAACTCCTCAAAGAAAAGGTATGCTCAGCCCTGTTACCTACCTCATATGTTGTCTGTAACTTGTGAGATGTTGACACTCCATATGATGAAAAGCGCTCTTGATCTGTGATCAGCTAATGCTTTCGACTTCCAAGCGCAGAAGCTGTCAAAGTAATAGAAGGGTAAATCCCAAGATCGAATTCACAGGGACAATGTGATTGATGCAAGCGTTATATGTTATATGTAAGCTATTTACAAAAAAAAGAGAAAAATACAGATTTGGTTTTTGAGGTTTATGGTTCATAATTGAAAGAGAAACTAAGAGAAGTGAAAAACAATGCATTTAAAAATGGACAGATGCAAAATACTCTAGAAATAAAGTGCAGAAAAATAAAGTGACGTTCTAAGAGACAATGAATCAAACACTTGAGATGCAAGTTTCTCCCATAACTGATTTGGTAATAATTCACCTCTAATTTTCTCTTCTCTCAACCATTTTCTCATTCCAAGAGATTATGATCGGATAATACAACAATCAGCCCTCAATTTTGGATATAATCTACATTACTCAATAGATTGTATAGCAAATTTAAACAATGAAGAAAACTATCAAAGTCTCGTTGCTAGTTTAAACATCAATTGTACCTTTATGTCTACAACCGATCAAAAACAAGAACAAAGAACTTCAATCCTTTCTAACAGTAAAATGAAATTCAATCCAACAAGTTAATCATTAAAGCTCCATAAAAAGAAGAAGAAATCCAACCCAAACTAGTCATGTGTTACTCCTTGAATCTCAAGCTTAAAATCTAGCCTATCATCTTTGAAATCAATTCTAAAGAGAACTAATTCAACCCAACAATATTCATTAGAGAGAAAATGAAACAAGAGAGGAGAAACTCCAGCCGAATAAGATAAGAAAATTCCAGCTCCAGAATAGAGAGAAAGCTCCTTCCCCCCAAGGAAAAGAAAAAAAAATAATAGAAAGAATGGACATCCCCAACAGATTCGGTGCCCCCCTTTTTGCTCTTCGCGCGTCTCTTCAGCGTTGCCCATCTGCTCTTGGGTGTAACTGCCGAATATGCCTCTCTCCAGCTCAGCGTTTAAGTTGCTCTATGTTTGTCTGCCAAAAATACCCTGCAACAATTGAACAAAGGTGCTTATAACTTAAGGGCAAAAAAATGTAATAAGCTGCAATTTAAATGTTTCAAGTGTAAAATATCAGTTAAGCTCAATTACTAAAAATCATATGCATAATTAAGCTCGTAATCCATTTTGCAATAATTAATTAACACACTTAAACATTTAATTATGCAATTTTGACACTTAAATCAATCTGAGACTCTTGTCGTCTGCTTTCCGGATATGCAGAATAAAGTTTCCGCATATCTGCTTTGGTTCTTTTGCCAAAAAAAATTTGTTCGATGCCTATAGATGGATCATTGTGTGCACTCTCTCGTGTAGTTGAGTTGCCTGATCTTGGGTAATATTAAAATTTGGCATCTGCTGGTTGGGCTTTGCCAAATAAAAGAACCTGATTGGGGATAGATGTTCTAGCTGATCATTTACAGTGGGTTAAGAACTGCTCTGGCTCTTTCTGCATTTGAAGTTGTGCGCAAATAAACTACCTTATTGTTACTTATGCTGAAGACTTATCTGTCTATGCTGGTAGATAGTTTACCTGAAAATGTTTTTGGGTTTGAGTTATCTGGAGAATGTTAGTTCTCTAGAGCTGCTAATGAACGAAGTGAAGTCCGCCATCTCTATGCTGGTAGATAGTTTACCTGAAAATGTTTTTGGGTTTGACTTATCTGGCTATGGTGGCGGATTGTTTGGTGTATGATGGTGTTAATGTGGTGTGGAGCGTTCCCTTCTCTATAGCTGCTAATGATTGGGAGATGGCGGACTTCACTTCGTTCTTTGCTTTGTTGTATGGGGTTGTTGTTAGAAGAGGGGCAGATGATGTGCTGGAGTGGATAGGTACCAAGGATGGGGTGTATTCTGTGAAGTCGATGTATGGCTTGCTTAGAGGTGGGGTTGGTCTCCCCTTCCCTTGGAGGGGTGTTTGGCGGTCTTTGTGCCCTATGAGAGTTTCCTTTTTTGTGTGGGTGGCTTCTCTTGGCAGAAGTTTAACTATTGACAATCTTCGTCGTAGGGGTATGATCATGGTTGATTGGTGTTTCTTATGCCGCTGTGGTGGGGAATCGGTCAATCATGTCTTGTTGCACTGTTCTTTTGCGAGTGAGCTATGGTCGCAAGTGTTTTGTATCTTGAATCTTCCTTGGGTTATGCCAGCTAAAGTGGAGGATGTGCTGTGGTGTTGGAAGAGAAGGCTTAAGAACCCTATCGCTAAGGCTATTTGGAGAATGATACCTCATTGTATTTGGTGGTGCCTTTGGCGAGAGCGTAATAATAGATGTTTTGAGGACTGTGCTTTGTCTTTGGCTGGGGTGCAGAGTGTTTTCTTGTCTTTACTTTTTTGTTGGGCTAACTCAGTTCTTGGTTGCCCTTTTCTAGATTCTGCTGACTTCGTTAGTTTTCTTGCTTGGTTGGATTAGTGTTCTCGGTATAGTCTTTTGTACTGTCCTCACTTTTTCTAATGAGATTGGCTTATTCATAAAAAAAAAGAATGTTAGTTTTATTTGTTTAGGCTGGAGAGTCTGCCAAGCTGATGCTATTTTTTTTTCTTATCGTTGATAGCTACCTCTTCTCTTGCCAATAACCTCAATCTCAAACTTCACTTCCTACCTGTAAAAAAGGGTTGGGGGGTCAGTCATGATTTCAAAGCCCTCTGGGTGCTGTGTAATTTACCATTAAAAAAAAATCTGCTGGACTTGTTTGATATCAAGCCAGGCACCTGATCTATGACAATTATTTGTCTCTTAAGATAGGGACATGCATATATATAGAATCACACGTGCACACAAACAAGGTTTGCTGTCTAAGCATTTTTTTTTAATGTTTTTGTTGCAGGGAAATGCTGCATTTAAGGTAGGGCAATGGAATAAGGCTGTCAACTACTACACTGAAGCCATCAAATTGAATGCAACAAATGCTACTTACTATTGCAACCGTGCAGCCGCATATTTGGAGTTGGGATGGTATGTTCCTTTTTGGTTTGTCATGTGATATAAGTCATTACTCTGCACTTTATCCAAAGGCTTTGTATTTTGTTGTTCTTGATATTTGCAGTTTTCAACAAGCTGAAGATGACTGCAGTAAGGCATTATCACATGATAAGAAGGTGAGCGGACGAGCTTCTTGTGCTCGCTGCTTCATGCAAAATAATTTCTTCATATTTCCATGGTGTTATTTCTTTAATTTTGCAGCCATTGGCTGTATTACCACAAATTTTGTCTTATTATTCTTGTATGATTGACCTAGTATTGTATTGAATCTGGTTTTTAGTTATTGTGGTCTTCTTTGTTGTTTGCAGTCTGCCTTATTATTGCATATGAAGTTGCTGAATTTTGACTGCCTAGAAATATGTAGCATTGTACAAGATTTCCTTTGTGTCGTCAATAATAGAACAAGAGAATTCGGATATATGTGCCTTCGCACAATGTATTTACTGTTTTATTGTTTATGTGCAGAATGTGAAGGCATATCTGAGGCGGGGAACAGCTAGAGAGTCGCTTCTCCGTTACAAAGAGGCTGCTAAAGGTAAGAATCTGGATTTTACACTGTTTTAATGTTCATTTTCTATGTGATGAGCTGCAGCTTCTGGTTTATAAATGCGACAGTTTTTTGGGACATTGTTTTAGTCTCCATGGATCCGTACTCATTGTGCTTAGTACGTGCTAGTTAGGGCTTAGTTGATTTATGTCTCTGCTGGTAGAGTGGGAAGAAATACATGCTGGTTGTGTTACATGGTCATGTCCTAGCTGTTGAACTGCTTGGACTTCAAAATGTTGCGGGTATGTGATGGATGATTAAGTTATGAACCACGTTGATCGTAATTCTGTTCTTTCATCTTGCTTAATCCTTATAGTTGTATTCCATGATCCATATGGACGATAGGCTCTGTGGATACCATTGTTGCCACTTGCCTGCCATTGTATGGGACAAAACGACATATTCTTTATGGTAATCTGCATCATAAGACATCTGATATGCACTTATATAGTTCATTCAATCGTGTGTAGATTAGCAAAATGTTAATTAGGATTTTGGAGTCTTCTATCCCCTTATAGAGTTCTTTCTGTGTGTACATGCAGATTTCAGGGACGCTCTTGTTCTAGAACCACAGAATAAAGCTGCCAGTCTCGCTGAAAAAAGACTTAGAAAGTTGATGGCTTGATACATCCTTTCCTGTCTCTCTTGCTGTCTCCTCTCTCTACCTCTTCCTCAGCAGAAGGAAAATCAAGGAAGAACACTTTGGTAGTTGATTGTGGGTTTATGAGGATATAGACCCCCCTTTTTGTACTCCTATTGGAGTAAAAAGAAAGAAAAGACGAGAAAAAAAGAATAAGAGGAAGCTCTGTATTTTCTTTTGTTCCTTTCCTGTGCATATTGTTTGATTGTAAGTAAATGTTCTCTGTCCAAGGGGAAAAAAAGTAATGTTCTTTCGGACTATCATTTATAAACACAAATATAGTGGCGGTTGCATGCAGTGCTCTTTTTCTCCCTTTTTTCGTTTCACAGACTCATCCTCGCATCTAATTTTTGGGGAAATGGAGGTGTTTCTGCGGAGTCGGCTCAAGCTGAATGGACCTGGGGAGAATCCTAAAAACGAAGGCCCAGAACGGAGCTTATTGAGAATTTGCTTCGGACTGACCCGTTTGTATTACTACCCATGCCTTTTAAGGCGACTTTAAGCCCAGCCTCGTCCGACTCGAAGCTCCTTCTCTTGATCCCACATCGGTCATAAAAGAGAGCATATCCTTGATACTGAGGGAAAGGAATTCTGCGCATGTGATTGGATCTCGCCCGAAAGAGGGCAAAGGAATGCCGTAGAAACAACGGGACTCTTTAATTCAAGTAGATTTTATTTATTTATTTTTTAAAACCGACGTCACTGAACACTGGAGAAATGAAAAAATATTAAAAAAACAATAAGGCTGAACAAAACTAGACCGGATTTGCAGTCCGGTCCGGTCTTGTTTATTTAAATCCGGTCCGGATCATTTCTTTTGACAATCCGGACCGGATTGGACTGGATTTATTAATATAAATAAAAAATAATAATTTTTTAATAAAAATTACAAATTTAAAAAGTTTAGATTTAACCTAAACTAAAACTCTACATTTATATGCACTTCTCCCTTCGAAATAAACTTAATTTTTTTAAAAAATAAAAGCGGTCCGGACTGCATTGGACTGGACCGAATTTTCGATTGTGCAGTCCTAGAAAACAGGTACCCAATTGGAAGTGGGAAAAAAAATATTCAGCTACTTTATGGTAGCATATAACATAACTCTCCAAAACACGAAGCAAAATATGAAGTAGTTACCTAGCAGTATTTTAATCTAATTTCACAAGCTAACTTTTACACAACTTAATTAGCAGTAAATAAACGAAATTCCGGAGGGCTTCCAAAGGAATAAAATCTTCTAAAAAGTTTTTTCTATTTTTTTTTAAAACGGAAGGATCGTGCGAGGAGGCAGCAGATTTTCTTTGTTAGTAAAAAAGCAAATAAAATTCAGTCTTTTTTTATGTAAGAAATAAAATTTAATAATAGTCTTTTGAGTTTTGATGGATTTTATTTTCTTATTACTTTATTATCTCGGTTACTTCTTCCCATTGGCTATTATCCTCACGTGGCAATTACCTTTGAAAAAAAATAAAAGTTGAGGCCTCTTCGGACACCCGCACCACCAATGACCAAACACATTTGTTCACCACACGTATCCCTTCCAATTTTTTTGTTTTTTGTTTTTTTTTTCAAGACACGTATCCCTTCCAACTGTTCATCACACAGGTATCAGCAATTCTACGGTCCAAAACCACACATAGGCTTCACCTTCCCTCCCTTTTAAACATCGACGTTTACATCATCTCACAATTGTAAGATAACCACAATTTTCTCCAATCGTTTTACACTTCCGTACACCATCTCCACCCAAAACCACGTCAAGACGAGAGAAGCAGCAGAAACGAGAGAAAGAAACTGGTCATCGGCACGAACGATGGAAGGCTCTCCGACTGCCATGGCTCCCCTTCTCCTCCGAAACCTCTTAACCTCTATGTTTATCTTCGCTGATAAGTCCCTCGAAAACTTTGCCGAAAAGCACAAAGTGCTCGAACTGATTCGCTACACCCTAATCACTGGCTTCCTTTTCGTTCTGCGATTACTCCCTTCAATATTTCCTTCCCTTAACCCTAATCTCGAAACCCCTCTTAAACCCACGAAGAAAACCGATAACTATGTCCCCCCGTGCGGTGCCGGCGACTCGGGTATTGCTCGAGCACTTTCGCAGCTTTTGTCCATTGTCACTGACATCCCGGTTAGTTCCAGGAAGTATGAAGTTGTTCGATCGTTGGCGGAGAAGCTCATTGACGAGAACAACGAGGAGGGCGTAGAGGCTCTGCGCGAGGTCAACAGTACGGCTCTCTCGGCGGCTTTTGCGAGGACTCTTAGCCTGCTCGAAGCCGCCGTGGTGTACCAAGGGCAGGATGGCGGTTCGGGGTCCGGAACGATTGAGTACCGGTTGAGACGCTTTTTCAGGGCGGTTCGGGAGATTCGGAACAGGGGGAGGGGCCTGGTTGTGCGGGTGACGGAGGAGACCAGCGGGTCAGATACTTCGGCCGATAAGCTGGCGGCTGAGTTGCTTTGGTTGGCCCAGAAGTTGGCGGCTTGTGGTTGCGCCGATGAAGCTGTTTCGAGATGGGCAGCTGCGTCTAATTTCGCTTGGCTGACTCTATGGGCCGAGCCGCGGGTGCAGTGTTCCCTCGTCAAGCTCTCAGGTATATTCTGTCTCAATCTTTCACAATCAGCTTCTGGGAGATTAAATTATTATACGAAATTAAGTGCACGCTCGTTTACGAAAGTTTTATAACGTATAAAATAAAAATTTAAAATCTCAGAAATTCATATATAAATATCAATATTTTTTACATAAATTTTAATAACTTTTCATATAAATTTTTTTTAAAATGATAATAAATATTATGTTTATACTTTTTAAATTAGATATAATATTTTTTTATTAAATAAATACATCAATTCATTTTTTTTATAAAATTTTTTACAAACTTGTACAACAATTAAATATCTTCAAATTTTTTTAATCAATTTTTACACAAAAATTTATAAAATTTCAATTTATATAGATATTCATAATGTTACCACATAATATGCTTCCTGTAGGTACCCATTCCTCTTTGTTACCAATTAGATTAAGTTATCTCAAAATAATACTATTACCTTTGTTATATTAATATGGTGGCTCGTTGTTATATAATATACTTCTCGGAGGTATAAGCTGGGCAATTTTTTATTTTTTTAAAATAATCTTTTCCAGGGGAAAAAAGTCATGCTAATGCTTGATGTTTGGCCATAAGAGGTCATGAATTGTTCCGTGGATTTGATCATTTCGGGGAATTGGTCTTAGATTGCCTTTATTAATGTGGTGTTTGTTTGTGAAAATTTTGGGGTTTTGAAAATTTTGGGTATCGGGGTTTGTGAAAAAGTATAGTATTTTAGTGAAAAGTGAGGAGAGAGAAGATTTATTGAATAATATAATATTATTTTATAATTTAATGAGGAGAGATTATTTTATGATTGTTTGGAAATATTGAGGGGTGAAAAATTTGGAAAACAAACGCCCCCCTAAACGTTTCTATCACTTGACTTTGACCCTTAATGTGTTCATTAAGCACGGAGATGGCTATTAGTTGTTAATTTGATTTTGACCTGAAGTTTATATAGAGATGGCTCGGGGACCCAGGGCCATCTTTATTTGACTTTTCAAGCGCAGAAGATCACGCGAAATTGACGATAATGCTACCATTAAAGAATAATAATAGGCGTTTTCTAGTCTCAAACTTTCTCACTAGACCAGGTGCATTCCTTGTCCGCGTCAACTACCAATTCAAACATAGTCGAGTCGAAGGATGTGCCGGCTTGTTTGAATATTTCATATCAAGGAAATATGAAGAGGAGTGAGTCAGGGACTTGTCAAAGGTGATATCCGAGGGATGGCAAGTTGAGGCCCTGTATAGTATAAGTCAAGGCGACTAGGTTATTCCTTTGGGTTGCCTGAAATGGTTTGGAATTAGCTGGTGCTGTATACTGTTTCTTGGTTGTAATTTCTCCCTTCTCTTTTTGCGGGTGGCAGTTGAACTTTCAATCAACTAGCAACTTAACCTTCTGACCTTATTTATGCTTAAAGTGGAATGTGGAGCTTTCCATCAAGTAGGCTGTGAAAAGACAACTGAACTAGCGCTGAAAATATGAACTTTTGGGTGAGCCAGGTGCCCAGATTTCATAAAAATAAGAGTCAGGTATATGATCAGTTGTTTGTGGCATGAGGAAAATTCAGTCAGGTGTTGTGAAGTACCAAAAGCTAGATTTATCCCTTGAAGTGATTGGTTGTGTTTGGCTTTCTGTGTTTTTATGGTTAGGGATAGGCAACTTCTTACGTTGAAGCCTGTTATTGTTTATGTTGCTATCTGGCTTTCCTTTCGTTATGTATAAATTACTAAGTTAACTGCTTAAATGTAGCATTCTTGTTCAAGCAAGCCAAAGATACGGGACTGGACGAAATTGAAGAAAGCAAGAAAGAGCAGCACAGGATGACAAAGATGAAGATGCTGATGGCTTGGCTACCCTTGCTATGTAGAGCAAGCAATGGCACCGATGTGCCGGTTCTGAGCACCCGCGAAAGAGCCGAGTTGGAGAGTGTGTTGGAGGAGACCATCATGCTGCTGCACGAGGAGCAGCAGGAGCAGGTTTTCTCTCTGTGGCTCCACCACTTCACACGGTGTCCGTCCTCCGACTGGCCAAACCTCCATTCCTCATATACTCGTTGGTGCAATGCTTCCCGGAGGCTCTTGATCCTCCAATGAAAGTGAAATTACATATGCTTGAAGATGATTGATGTTAATTATTTGCATTTTAGTCTGGTCTCTCAGTTTAATAGCTGAAATGGATTTAGCATTTAATTAAGACGAATCGCAGGACTATTTACTAAGGGGTGTACAAATCTTCTACCAGCTCAGTACCTTCTCTTTGTAAACGGTTGTGCATATGTCAATACAAACTCCCTTCAGGGGTAGTTATCTAATAAAACTCCAAATTTGATTCCTAATATTATCTCCCAGGCCAGTTGTGGCAACTTTGTTTTTGTTCAACTTTGTTCTAATTTGATTCCTAATATTATCTCCCAGGCCAGTAATGGCGGTAGACTTGCATTGCAGTAGAAACTACAATACAAAATAAACAATCAAACAAGCTATGGATCTAAACACAACAAGACTAGCAAGACTCAAGTAGAATCGAAAGGCCACCAAATTAATGCTCCGTACCGAACAAAGAGAGCAGCGTGGCTGGACACGGTAGTAACTTTGTCAACTGGTTCAGAAATAATTATATTTTCATGGAAAATTTGCTTTTTAGTCTTAGGTTTTGGACCCTTTTTAATTTTAGTCTTTAACTTTCAACTTTCAAAATTTTAGTCCTTAAACTTTCATCTTTGTAAAATTTAGTCCTTCCATCAGTCTGCCGTCAATTTTTGTACCGGTCGACCGCCAATTTTGAAGCGGTCGACCGAATATATATTTTGAAAGTGAGCGGTCGACCGCTTCATATACCGGTCGACCGGTACAAATTTGACGGCAAACCGAAGGCAGACTGACGGAAGGACTAAATTTTACAAAAATAAAAGTTCAAGGACTAAAATTTTGACCCTCTAAAATTCATGACTAAAAATGAGAAGGGGTTAAAACCTAAGGACTAAAAAACAAATTTCCCTATTTTCATTGACCTTTGTGATGAAAAAGTAAAAAAGAATTGATTTTATTAAAGAGTATAGTACCTCCGATTTTTATTAAAAACTCTTAATTATAGTGGAAAAATAATGTAGTTACACTAAAAAGAATAATTTCACATATATATATATATATATGTATGGTATTCTTTTGAAAGGGAGAATAGTAGTCGGAACCAAGGATCGATGCTTCTTAATTACATACAACGTCGATATATATATATATATATAGAGATTCGGTTGAAGGTAGGAGAAGGTTGATATGAAAAGGCTTGAGAGATTTCGGAGAAAGGAATGCAGGTATCTGGTTTGAGAGAATAGTCTGAGAGAATTTGAAGGCTGAGAAGTAGTCGATGTGTGACATAAGAGACGAAATGAACGTTTATATAGAAAAGAGAGGAGAGAAAAGGACGAGAAATGTCCTCTGATATTTTTGAATAAGAAGGATATTTTTGGAAAAGAGCACCGTACGTAATATATATATATATAGCTTTGATTGAGAACCATTCCAAAAGTAGATCCAATGAGACCATTACATTTTGTTATTACTTAAGGAAATTGAGGAAATGAAGGGCACCACCTGATCCTCCTTGATCTCTATATTTTGTTATTACTTAAGGACATACATATATAACCTTGACAGAACTTTCGTTGGTAATTTTTCAAATACACATATCAAATTGAAAAAAAAACATTAATAAACGATATATAATTAAGTTACAAAGAATAATACAAAATATCATACTATAAATTGCTTGGCATAAAAGTCAAACTTCTCTGACGACGACAGCTGGGGCTCCTGCGAATCAAGAACTGATTATATAAATACGATCACTTTTTGAACCATATATGACAGCGAGCGAAATTAATTAACAATAATTTGGGAGTAGGAGAAAGAAGGAATATAAAAAAAACTTATAATGTAATAAGGAACTCAATTTACAATTATTTTTTCTTATTTTATTTGAGATTCATGGAATAATAAGATAAATCACACAAATCAAACCTTATATATAACAAACATATAACAAAAAAATGCACGTGGTTTCTATTCTATAACTTTTCAATAAGTCTTAATCAGCAGGTCGCATCGCTCACGTCCAATTAATGTTTTTTTTTTAAAAAAAAAAACTTGAGGTCAGTTAATTAGGAAAGAGAATAAAAATATTAAGACTTTTAAGACCTAAAATTAACATTATTGTGGGAAATAAAAATAATTGTAGAATGTTTTTAATGGGGCACATGAAGTACTCAAACTAAGTAAAATGGTCGTATATATATATCGGTATATATATCTAGGGTCGTAGATTTCTCCCAAGTACAATGGAAACGTACAGCTTGCAGGGATACCAGCTAGTTGAGATTTTATATAGACGTAGTTTATGTACACACAGTAATCTCAAATAATTTTTTTTTTAAAGTTTTTGAATTATAAATACGTATCGATCGGTGATAAACAAATTAATATATATGGTATTATAAAATTAAAATTCATCAGAGAAAATAATAAGTGTTGAGAATATTTGGAGTATAAATATTAGTTGGGAATTACATTCTAAAAATCTTGGACCAAATTAAGTATCTACGGTTAATAGTTCAGATGAGTACTTAGGAGATAGAAATGCTATAAAATTCGTCATATTGGGACTGAAGAAAGACGAAAAATACTACCTAGCTAGGTTTCTAACAATATGAATATCTTATTAATTCTACTTCTTCTTTTTTTTTTTTTAAAAAAAAAACTCTAGTTCTGCCCACAGAGAGCATTGAAAGGGACAATAATTTATTAAGAGTCTCAAACTTTGCGTTGTGCACATTTCCAACAACCTTTACATGATCACAGGTTCTTACTTTTTTTTTCTAAGCCACAGGTTCTTAAATAATTTGGGATTTATTGGTTAATTAGTCACAAGGTACTGTGCAGCTTATATATAATAATTCGGTTAATGAAATAAGCTTAAGGATATTACTCGTGCTTTAATTTAAATTATAAGCTCCATTAATTCACTCGATCCGTTTATACCTGTGAGCACGAGTATGGAATCGTTGGGGAAGCCCAACTTCTCAAGCAGAAAGTATCTCATACACCTAACATCGTTCGCACTTCCTTTGAGCTTGTAACCACGCCAGTAATAGCTCACTCCACAGAGCAGTGCTCGCTTCCTCCCATGCGACGTCTTGGGAGGCATCAACTGCGGGGCTGGACGTGGTGACTGAGGATAATAACCATAAACTTGTGAGTTTGGTGCAGGATAGCCAGTCACCGACGCAGCCACCACCGTATTCATGAGGCTCTTCAACCGATTTGCTGCATGGTGGATTGAGTCTTGGACTTGAACCCAAGGGTACTGATCATGATTAATTTGGTCGAATGCGGGTGACGGCCTGGCACGTAGCACACTGAACGGTTTGAGCCTCAGGTGACACCACTAGTTGCGACCCACACCGGTCACACCTTTCTCTTCTACCTGCCATGGTTTTTTCTGTATACAATACCTTAATGGAGACGCTCAATAAATGAGGATGGTGAAGTCAAGGAGAATACCAAGTGGCATCGGTCGTGTTTTGTAGATCATGGCAATATTCGGCAACTAAGGGCAGTGGTGGAGAATCAGGTTCGTTCTTTTCTTTAATGGATTAAATTTTCTACGCGGTGCGACTTCAGCTAGCTAGGATTTTGAACAGGGATACAAAAATGTACGCGCGTACAGCATGCTTCAAGATTAAATATTTGTTTCGGCCGGGTGTTGAGAATTAGCTAGGCGCACTAGTACTGGCGTACATACAATTGGATCCTTTTCTTTCTGGAGTTAGGCTTGAAGGTAGAATAAGTTTTCTGGAAGAGGCAGTGAGGAGGGATATAAAACAACACACTTTAATTTCTCAAATTTGACTTTTTGACTTGTATTAACTTGTATAAAATGGTGGAGGCTCTACCCCTTTGTATAGGCTTACAAATTAAATAGTCATATACATTTCATCTAAATTAAAATATCTAGATATTTTTATAATACTTTCTATAGAAACTAGATATTGATTACACTTTCTAGATATTTGTATCACTTTCTAGAAAGGTACTTCTTCTTAACTCTAAGATATTTTATAGAACATTTTAGAAAGTGATTGATCTTCCTTTACTCTAGAGATTTATAGAACTCTTTAGAGAAGTACTTGTTCTTCCTTTATCTAGAGCTTTATAGAACTTTCTAAAAAAATGATCTCTCTTCCTAATTTCCCCTAGAGATTTGTGGAACTCTCTAGAAGAGCTTTATCCTCCATTGGGCCAAGAAAAAGTTGGAGCACATCTTGGGTCCGAATCAAGTTTAACTTTCAACAATAAAAAAATATTTCTTACTACCTGATAAATTGATCACATAAGTTTTGATTTTGAGAAGTTATAATCCTTGTGAGATAGCTAGTCCGCTCCATTTCTCTTTTCGATCGAGAACTCTTTCCCAGAAACAACTTAAATATTTGGATCTCTCTCCCTTGGCCTGATCTATTGACTATTATTTGTTGGTTTATGGTAAAAGAAAATGGAAGTTAAATTACTTCATGGCACGTAATTGAATTGCTATCCTTAATTAGTATACAATTTAGATTTGGGTCTGCATAAAGAATTCGCCTTCAATATATATATATAACAAAGTTTAGATTTACAATATGAGATCATCTAATTGCATTAATTATTCACTAGCGAAGTTAATTAAGCAAGTCAAGATTGAGTTGTGCTAGCTTACCAAAAATCTTTTGGGTAGAATATAAAAACCAAATTCACAATCTCATGGACCTAACTGCGTTTATGTATCGGATTCGCTTTTAATTTGAGCCTTAAAGTAATTTGCAGCCAGGTATATATATCTTCGCAAAAAGTGCAAGGAAATTAAGAAATTAAACAAGAAAACAGCATGATGTTATCTTTTGATATATAGACCCAAAATGAAACATCATTAGCTACATTGATCAAGGAATACATGACACGTAGTAGATCACGAGGTTAATTACAAGAATTTACTAGGCACACTCGCATTGTTTTTTTTTGAAACTCTCTTTGTTCTTAATTAGCAAACCGATCGACTTGTCCAGTAGTTGCGACTTATTGTGACTCTGGATTCTTCGTTCTGTCAACAAATTGGTTGTAGAAGCCTAGAAGGCCACAATTATTCCAGGTGTACATTTGGAGAACCAAATTAAAGGAAAATCTACGACGACGAAAAGCCAAAAGTAGGCTTAGTTATTGACTCTCGTTCCAGCCGCAACTGATCCACCCTCTCCCCCACATAGGATTAATATCACAGCCCAAATTTCTTCGAGTAAACATCGAACTCTTCAGACGCCGATAGCAGAGGATCCTGCAACCCTCGTACATTAATCCAAAGGCATTAAGAAACACTGCTTATTTTAACACTAACGCGAGGACATGAAGGCCGATCATTTGTTTTTGAGGGTTTGCAGTCACTACGATTGTGCAAGAAGAACATGTAAGCTGGCCAATTTTAAGTTGACTGACTTGTTGTGCAGATTAAGGACATTGAAACCAAGCAAAAGTTTATCAGGAGAAATTAGGAGCAACAGGTAACTATATATCATAATACAAGGTAACCTAACCTGTATTCTTCTGTGACGAAAAACTTTCTGTAAGAGCTTCGAACTGAGGCATCTTTTATTGTTAGTTTGTTCAATTACGTCATGCATTTTATCCAGTAGATCTCCATATGTTATTCCGGCATTATTCTTGACCGTGTCGATCAGAATATAGGTCATTGCACCAGCCATTGTCTTTCCTGTAAAAGCCTGCAATATTATTGCATATGTTACTGAGTAATATTACAGGCGAATTAAAGGTCCTTCAGGACAGTTCAATTTGAGTCAGAATATACAGATCATACCTCCGTTAATAAGAGAATAAGAGGGAAAGCTAAACAAAAGAATATCAAAAGGAGGTTTTTATTCTCTTACAGAGGTATCGGCTGCCATTTGATCATCTTCACAAGCACTGAGACAAATGGCCAATCCTCCGCTTGTGCTTTTTTCAGCTTTTGACGGAGGTCTGTTGTCATCCCAAACCTTTCTGCAACTCTCAAGCAAAAAATAAGGTCATAATTGTGTACCCACGTTTTTTCATCTTATTGCTTATTCGTTTTTGCAACAGGGAGTACTGGTTTTACTTAGGTCTGGATCGATTTCAGTCCTAATTAAGGGTAAGGGGTAAGGTCCTGACACGAAAGAACTTTAATATTTGCTCCGAAATTAAATAGATTTGCATGGATATCGAAATGCCTTATCAACAAGTACGCTTTGATCAGGATGCATATATAACATTGTCAGATACTCACCTTTGTCGGTTGTATACGTACTCCAGATCAAGAATGGTTCCGCTATGACAAGCATCGACAATTGCATTAAGTGTGACACCTTTCTTCAGCGGCCGAACAATTGTGGAATTTATCTCGTTATCTAGGATCATCCCTTCTTGCATAAAATCAACCGGACAAATAGTTTCATCAAACCCATCACGCTCATCGTCAACGAAATCAGGTTGTCTTAAGCCATGTCCAGAGAAGAAGAACACCAATGAGTCTCCGGGTTCTGAACCCTCAACAAGCCATTTTAATGCTACTTGTATATTCTTCTTCGTTGGAGTATAGCCAGGCTTTTGATCTTCTTCTGCATTAGGGATTTAATCTTGTTAACCAAATTACAAGTCAAGCATTCTTATTTGTATAGTTTAGCATATGTTGCAACCATTCCTCTCAATTAATGCATGGTTTTGGGAATCTCTCTTAAGGCAGAAAAAAAAAACTGCGACATTTTTTTCAAAAAGAAAAAAAAAGAAATCAACAAATTATAATGGAAGACGATTTGATAATTAAGTGGGTCATCATACAACTTAGGAAAATGAACCACAAACATGTAATTCTTTTGCTTGTGATTGGACTCAAGTATCTGCAGAAATCCAAGGAACATCTTTTTGCTTTTTTTGCCTGATGGTGCTCAATATATATCTTGTATGTTTTGTCATTATAATCTTTACGAAATGTTTGTTTCCGAAGTCTAACAACAACATGCAAAAATTACTGTTTCAATCCTACGTGCGACAAGGTCGAAGAGAAAACTTGCATTGTTGGCCATTCTCTTGCTAGCTGGACGACGTCAAGCATTTTCTTGCAACTAGAGAAACA
The DNA here is from genome assembly GCA_963930655.1 of Myrica gale. Taxonomy (NCBI): domain Eukaryota; kingdom Viridiplantae; phylum Streptophyta; class Magnoliopsida; order Fagales; family Myricaceae; genus Myrica; species Myrica gale. The sequence continues at coordinate 11,269,458 of OZ005611.1, forward strand.
AACATGCATCGGGGAGTCGGGGATCCTATTCCACGTTTATTAAGTTGTCTCTCGATCAATACCGTTTAATTTCTGGAGATGCAGACTTACAAAGTTTTTGTTGAGCACGAAACGTAAAACCAAACACACGAAGGACAATATTTACGTGGTTCGGCAATTGTTTATATCCACGGAAGAGAATATTTTGATTTTACTCAAAGAACCGAAATTTTACAAACTCTTCACTCTCACATTGCACATTCCTCACAATGTCTCTCAACCCACGATGGGTGCTCTTCACAGAGGCACACCGAACTCACTTACAAGAGTTTGTATTTATAGAGAAACATCACAGTGAAAAAAGAGAGGAAATGTTTCTTCAAGATTTACGGCTTGCAAATCTCCTCCGTCGGTGCAATAACTCCTTTGTCGATAGTGGCTGAAATTGTCAAGATTTGTGGCTTGCAAATCTTGACATTTGACGGGTATGGACTTCACGCCAACAATTCTCCCTCTCTATGCCACACAAAGGAGAATATATCCTGACATCTTCAGTTGAAGGTG